>OX387192.1:37265735-38010735 GCA_947561395.2 Buxus sempervirens | reverse complement strand
ACAGTTGAGATTATCCTATAAACTAGGAAAGGAAGATATGTACAATATTCAATCATCTAAGATCAAGGAAAGAATCAGAAGAGGATTCTTCCTTATCAGTCCCACATGCACACAACACATTCTGACTAAATTGTGACGAATGAAACAAAAATTTCTGCTCTTTAAGTGAGAGAGAGAGAGAGAGAGAGAGAGAGAGAGAGAGAGAGAGAGAGAGTGAGTGAGAGAACAAATATGACAAGAGATGAATCACTCTTTTTTTTTTTTACAGTTAATTGAAAGACTTGGAAAGGGTAGGCATGAATACAAATGAATCAGACAGGGTCCTTCTTCAATTTGGCTACAGAAGATTAACAATCGAAACTGAAAACGGTTATTGTTATTAAGAAAGAAGAAAAAAATGTAAAAAATAAAATAAAAGAGTAAAATCAGGTCCATGATCTGAGAATTGTAATAGTCTTTCTACAGTATAATTTGATACCTGAATTTCTTACCGGATCCAACAAAGATTTACCAATGATCTACCCCATGATCAGCGAGCGGTTTTCCCAAATAAATCACAGGAACTGCTAGATTTTAAGGAATTCGGAATATTCAATTCCGGTGATGAATAAGTAAATAGCTTCTTCCTTGTAACAGAGATAGAGAGAAGAAAAATAACAACAGATGCATATTCATTTCGTTATTTTCAACTTTCACACACCACTGAAATTTAATTTCCAAGGTCAAATCTGCTCCAAACTCTTAAAGGCTAGTATGTAAATGCAATACAACAATTGTAGATAGAGGCCGTCTCCAATTTAATTGTACGAAGATACTCGATCGAAAAACTGAAAAAAGAGCTGCTGCAAAGTAAATGTTGTGGTGAAGTCCCACCACTAGTGAATGATTTACCTAATACTTTGAAGTTCAAACAACCCAACCAAGTAATGGTAATACACCAAACACACAAACGAAGTGTAAACTAGCCACTAAGTGTGTAAGAAAATGAAATAGAAGCACAACCACAAACAAGAGACGAGATTTAACGTGGTTCGGCACTAAAGCCTACGTCCACGGGCAATCCGGCAAGATGGAACTCCACTATCAATGCAAAAGATTACAACAAGAGAGGATTTAGAAGACTTACCTCTCTACAAGCTTGACACATGAAACATTCACCCAATCCCACAATATGCAACCTTCCACAATATGTTTGTAACCCCAAACAATTATGAAAGAACCCCCAAATAACTTGGAACAAACCTAGCAAGAGATGGAATGGTGAAAACCCTTGTAGAGAAAACCCTTGTCTCTTCTCTTTCTCTCTCTTCTTCTTCTCACTCTCTCTCTTAATAGAACCCCATCTAGTGTCTTATAACCCACATGAGAGAGCCCCTCTCATGTACCACACTAATGGTATATAAACTTTATTGATACCATTTACATGAATACCCTCATATAAAGTAACAAGTCCCAAGAGAACAAAAAACATAAAGAAAAGTGATTTTATATTACATCTCAACAGTAAAGATTTAAAAAAAAAGGAAGGATCAGGTACGTACAACAGGGCAAGCCAAAAGACCGATGCCTCCTGCATTGGCGACGGCAGCGACCAGCTCCGGTCCGGCTACGTCGGGACCCATAGGTGCCAGTACGATGCCGATGTCAAAGCCGAGGATCCCACCGAAGCCCATCTTCTTTCCGCAGCTCTATCCACCCTCTCTCGAATTCCCAAAGTACTACTCCCAGGACTGTGACACAAGAAGCAAGTCAAGCAACTAATTTAAGCACCCTCATTTCTCACTCACATGCTCCCATATCATATAATTTCCTTCATCTTCACGCATCATCGCATCATCATCTTTGTCTATTTATATATTATCACATTACTAATGCCACTTCCTTTAATTTGGCCACAATATCTGGCCCCTCCTTTTTTTTTTTTTCCTTTCTTTTTTTTGGTAAACATCCAGGTTAAGCCCTTTCATTAATAAAAAACGGTATTACAAGAGCATATGCCAGAAGCCCAAGATAATATTCATTAAGATGCCATAATTCTTACATCTGATTAAACCCGAGCATCATCCACAGTGTTGACCAATCCAAGGAGAGAAGGTACACTAGTCCAAGTACATGAATATTTTATCTTGACCGGAAATACCAATTTACCAAAAAAAAAAAAAACATGAGCCGCCTTGTTGCCTTCTCCAAAGATGTGTTCAAATTGAGGACAACAAGGAACTCCAAAATAATTCTACGAATTTTTTAATCACTTGAGCCGCCGGCCAGCAGAGTAATTTGCAGCCCTTGGGGTTTTAAACTTGATTTGTCTAGCTCAAATGTCACGTTCTGATTCAACGACATGTCCAATCGTTACACTGTGCCATGAATATGAAATCCGTAATTCTTTTTTTCTTTTTGTAATAATAATGAAATTAATCCGATGCACTGATGCCTTATAAGTTGGATTTCTTTGGTCTGATTTTGACTTTTCCACGAAATGCCGATTCATTTTGCGAAAATTCGAAGTACAATTCCAACATGTTCCTTCCTTTTGGCTCCTACCAAAACCAAACTGTTTGCGTTGAAATTTGCTCTTTTTTTCTTTTTAAGATAAGATACAGAGATCAGCAGTTGGTTCTGATCTTTCTCCAAATACATAGTCGACACACAAACTCTTCTTCTTCGCGGACGGAAGGAAAACTGGCCTACTGTTTGAAGGACAGCCATAGATTTCAAGTCCCTCCTTTGTGGCTAGCTGTTTTCCATCCATTGCCTTGCGGATTTTGGGATTAATTTCTCCAATTAAATAACCTTTTTATTATGTGTTGAAATACGGTACATATGTAACATCTAGAGGGTATCCTCCTAGATGGCGAATTTGGACTGACCACATCATTATTTCATGTAACAAAACTGGTATTTTCTTACAAGCTAATTAGCTTAATGAAACATAACAAGCTATGTCAGATAATGTAGTGTGACTTGTGTACTCAGTAATAGTTACGCAGGTTGAGTTGCTCAAATTAGGTTTTAATTAGCTGTCTAAAAAATACAGTTTTTGAAGGGAAGGAGTTGCATGGGAGAAAGGTTGTAACCTTACTTTCACAATTTTAGTGAAAGCATTTCTCATTTGTGGTCATATCTAGGCTTTCTTCCTGTTCAATTTTGACGCTCTTTGTTGCCTTGTTAATTCTGTTTGGTTTTATTCTTCTACTACAGGTCATTTCAACGTTCATCCATTAAAAAGGCTTACGAGTGTTTAATTTTAAATCTGAAAAAACAATTCCCACCAATAACTCGAGCCATGATTTGGAAGAAGATTTGCAACCTTGTTTACCTCCCCAGTCCGCACATGTATGTTCCATCAAGCCTCTAGCTTTTGAGCCCCGTAATCAAGCTTGAGTAAATTTCAAGTTGAATCTGTCGATTTCCTTCAACACGTCTGCCGTCTTAGCCGCGGTATATATGGCGGGTGTGAAATGCCAATTGATCCTCACAGGCATCCCTTGCTTTTCCGTGAAACCATGTTATATATATAATGTATATTATTAATTTGCCTTGTTTCTCCTCATACCTCTTTTATTCCTCGCTCTTGCTTCTACCAAAATTCATGCCCAAGTCCCACGAATTGTTTCCTCTTCTTCAAAGTTCAAATCATCCTCTTCTTCTACTGTTTCAGATTAATTGAGCCAAAACCTTGCTGAACCCCGAGGGGGCCTTCATGACCCAGCAAAGCCACAGTCAACTCTGCTTTCTTTTAGGCGCGCATATAGTCATGTCTCCTTACAAACCTTTATTAACTGGAATGATGAAGCAGGCTAGAATGCCTTCACCCTTTCGAAAAACTCCATCATCAAATACAAGCAATTATGCCGTTGGTTGCAAACCTGATTTTCGACCTATCGGACTTTTCAAGCACAGTTATACGGGTTAACAACAGTCTCATCCGCCGGCGGAGATTAAAGGAGGTTAATGAGAAAACAACTCGGTCCTTAATCACATAACCCTAAAGAGAATTTCTTTGGCATTTTAATTCACAAATGTTGGGAAATGTTAATTAGGAACTTTTTAGCCTTCATCAAGCTGTTGAAATAGTAATATATAATATTTTATGTGAAGAGGTCTTTTGTTCTGTTGCAACCGCATTGGTTTAGTGTATAATACTAAAATAAAAAGAAAAAGGTTAAAGTAAGGAGATCGATATGGATCGCTTGAACAAACCTTTAAGGATGGCTCTGGTCAATGCCTTAGGAAACACAGTTGATTATTAAAAAAAAAAAGGACTTGGATCATCTACGGTTGAGCCCGTAGATTGGTTCAACCGTACCCAATAACAACATTCTTTTTCCTGCATGGGAAAACGAAAAGGTTATTTTCACTTTTTTATAGTGAATGTTGCTTGTCTATTTGGCAAACAACAATTAGATACGATCGAGTCAATTTAAAACTCAACCGTAGATGATCTGAATCTTTAAAAGAGACGTGGATGAACTTATATCGAATAGGGACGTGGCAGCCGTATAAATATAATCTCCGGCCCACCCCGTAAAAAAGAAAAGTATATATTAAAAGAAAAACCTTTGGTCGTCGGTGGGACCCGCTCACCGACCCCTTTGATTCATAGATCAAGTGACTTCGTAGGGCTTTAGAGCCTCGGACGACAGGAAATACTACTCATCCTTCGTAATCATTCGATCCATTTCATCAACTGAATATAATGACCACCATAAGTCCAATGTGCGGGGCGGAAAAAAGGCGCGCGTTTAATTATTCCAATCAACAATACCATTAAAATCAAAAGCTCAAATTGTCGTTTTGACCCTTTCCAGCTTAAAGAGTCCCCCTGCCAAGTACCAAATAATTTCTTTATTAATGCAAATGTTTAGGGGTATTAATGTAATTGGAGTAACCATGATGCAACAACAGAGATTTGAGAGGGTCCACCAAGACCAAAGCAGCGGCAGCAAGAGAGGTCTTAGAATATTCGCCGGTTCGAATATGTATGTGTGTTTTACTTTTTTTTAAAAACAGAGGAAACTTAAAGTGGGTTTGAACGGTCAAAAAAGAAAGACTGTTCACGGGATAAAAAAACACAGAAATGTTAGGGTTGGTCTTTTGACTGTCCATTCAATACCTACTAAAGAATGAAAGTAAAGGAAGAAGAGCCTTAAACACCAGCGATCAATCCAGAGGTCTTTCTTAGCATCATGTTTCTGTTAACGCTCTTTGTTTCCGATACGGCTGACAGGAGGTTGATCTCCGCAAGACCCTGAGCAGATCGGTATATTTCTTTTTCTTATTCGTTCGCTTCTACGGTCGCTTGATTATGTTGTTTCCTTTTGCTAGTTTTCCTACGTTTGAATCCTGGATTTCATGTTTCTAGCAATTTCCTGTTGTATCATTTAATTTTTCTCATGGTCCCAACGTTCTTCCGTCTGAATGCTTGGATCTTTGTGTTCTGGGTTTTGTTATCTATTTTCTTTGAATATCGTATTCCTTGGATTTAAAGTCGTTCTGTCTTTTTACATTTTTTTTTCTTTTTTCTTGGCGGGATTCAGGCAATTGTTTTCTTTGTGCTGCTCTTTGAGGATGTTTGACTAGGATGATTACCCCGTATTTTGGATCCCTACTTTCTTTTTGCCGTTAAAATATCGTTGGGGATTTTGGCTATCCTCTTTGTATGAGGCGTTATAGCGATATTTTTTCTAGTGATTTTATCTTGTAAAGGAAAATATCTTTGCGGGTTTGCAATATTAATCTCCATTTCTCTCCCTTCCCCGCACTCCTCTTAACAAAAAACCCCAGATTGTTTTTAACCTTAAATCTCTTTGTGTTTAGTAAATTTTGTAAAGCCGTTTCTGTAGTATATGCGGTTTGATCTTTAGTTTATGTTAGTGTCTGGTCTGTGGTAGATCGGTCATGTTGGGATGCTATGAGAGGCAAGCAAGTGTATGCACGATATTATTTATTTGCTTATTTTCTTTTAAATTGTTGGAAATATATAATTCTTTCCGTAGTTATGTCTGCTCCCAACGAGCCGAGCTAGATCCACCGAGCCCCTTCGTTGGGTTACTTGTAAATAGAAGGGTAAAAAGTGGTCAAGAGAAATTTTAAAAGCAAAATATATGGACTAGTGATGGGGATCTGTGATTTTTTTTCTCTTTATTTTTGAAAATCTTTGCTATAGAGGTATCTAGATGTACAAACATGAAGATTACGTGGTCCTGCATTGAGAACTTCTAGCTTCTGCAGTGGTTGAACATGAAAATGAAAGCTGTTGCAAAGTATAAATTCACCCCCAATTTGCGCACATAAAGATGCGTGAAGTATTTTTAGATCTTAATGTATAGTGTTTCTGTTGGAGTCTCCAGCACTGGGGTATTGCAGATTCTATCATGACTAAAATCAAATTGTAGTTGAGCTGTGGTAATAATGCCTCATTGGCTGCCAGATGTTTTAGTTTTTTTAGTGTAATCCCACTTTATAGCAGGAAAATCTTGCTGTAAAGTTTGCATTCTTGCTATGTGTCATGTAGAAAATCGTGAAGGATGATTTTATAGTAAGGGAAATATTGATTTGATGATAAAATCGGAGATTTAATAAACATTCAGATTGTTAAACCATGAGTTGCGGATCCATGATTGGGCGACGTACAAATGAAGATTTATCTGGGCCCACAATGAGCAATTTCATATGAAGTTCATTCAGTTGACTTATGGAAATTTGATGTTATTGATGAATGTGCTACTTCAATTATAGTTCTTGCTACTTTGACTGGCCACTTGGTTAACTATAGGAAAAAGCCCAGTACATTGTGAAACTGCATAAAGATCAACCAACAACCTTGCATTTGATATTGGATTCAGTTTTCTTATAACTCTAGACTCCTCTATTTTTTCCTCGTGAACTTAATTCATAAGTTTTAGTTAGCTTGTTCCAATGCCTGCTGTTTTTGTTTTGTGGGTTCTTGATAATATTATGAAAGTTAAGCAATTAATTTCTTATTTAATTCTATGCAGGGATTCTTAGCTTGATTGTGTTTTTTCTGCAAGTACATTATAAAGAGTAAAGAGGTGCTGGAACGAGATCCGCACCAGTTTCTGTTTCAGAAAATGGCTTCAGTGAGTGTGGTGCCTGCTTCTGGGTTTAGAGAGACCAATGGAAAGAATGTCGGTGTTGATAGGTTGCCTGAGGAGATGAATGACATGAAACTTAGGGATGACAAGGTATTTAATTGGTTTTTGTTGCTAATTTTGTTTTTCTCCACCACCACCGCCTCCTACTCTATCCTTCTCTTATTTGTTGCTGGGTGATTGCTTACAACCAGTTTAACCAAGGCTGTCCTCACCAGTTTAACCAAGGCTGTCCTCATGTTCTATAGGAAATGGAAGCGACTGTTGTTGATGGTAATGGAACAGAGACAGGTCATATTATTGTGACAACTATTGGTGGTAGAAATGGACAGACGAAGCAGGTAAACCTCAGGTGCTACCCTTTAGGTTATAATATGATCTGTTTGTTTGTGGTGTTACTTCATTCCTAGGTTTTCAATTATATTTTCCTGTAATGTGATATGCCATCTTAGTCTGTCTAAACTTTATGGTTTTTGACAAGTTAGGATGGCAGAACATGATCTGTTGCCAAACCTCAACTAGTGGGGATAAGGCATTTTGTTGTCGTTGTTGTAGTGATATTTTTTTCTGTGTCAGTGATTAAGCTTTATTATTTATGTTGCAATTTAATGAACCTTTATGGGTAATTAAACTGGTCGTCCCTTCATAAACAATTTATATATCATTGCTGTTATTTTTATTAAGTTAGTTTTTGTTTAATGATTGCAGACTATAAGCTATATGGCTGAGCGAGTTGTTGGGAATGGATCATTTGGAATTGTATTCCAGGTCAGTTTTTGTATGGCAGGATTATAGTTCATGATTTACGTTTTTCTGTGGTGCGTACGTTTACTCCAGTTCATGAGTGTCTGAGCATGTCTGATTGTATCATATAATTGAACCAAGATTGGTATAATGCACTTAAGTGACTTTTCTGCTTTACATGGTTTTACAGGCTAAGTGCCTGGAGACAGGTGAAACTGTAGCGATAAAAAAAGTTCTTCAAGATAAGAGGTACAAGAACCGTGAGCTGCAGACTATGCGTCTTCTGGATCACCCAAATGTTGTTTCTCTTAAGCACTGTTTCTTTTCTACAACTGAAAAGGATGAGCTTTATCTTAACCTAGTACTTGAATATGTGCCCGAGACTGTTCATCGTGTGATTAAACACTACAATAAGATGAACCAACGTATGCCACTCATATATGTCAAGCTCTATACTTATCAGGTATAACCTTATAAGTTAGTTAGTAAATGTTTAGTATTTTTGTATTTATAGAAACTGATTCTTATTCAACGATCTTCCACATTTATTATGTTCCTTCTTGAAAGAGAATAAATTGTCAAAAGTTTTGTTAATAAGGATTCTGATGCCTTATTGATGCTTGGCAGATTTGTAGGGCATTGGCTTACATTCACGGTAGTATTGGAGTCTGCCATAGGGACATCAAGCCTCAAAATCTTTTGGTACGCTTTTATGTGTATATATTTGCTTCCTTGCGCTAGATATGTACATTTTTTGCTGGAGAGAGAGAGAGAGAGACACACACACACACACACACACATGCACACACATGCACAAACAGAAAAAGAAGATAATAGAGTTATGAAGGTTTTCAGTGGGAGGCAAAGTAGGGAAGGGAGTGGGGAAGGGAGGAGAAAAGGTGCTTTTGAAGGTGTTAGAGGTAACAGTAAGGGCATTTTCGATTACTTGATGGTTGTTATCAGTTTGTTTTGGAAATTTTCGATTATTTGATGATGGGTTTTATTAGATTAATCTTGTTGATTGATTTTCTTACAATTGCTCTTTTACTATTCAAAGCGACCAGATTAATTTACTTGCACATGCACTTTTATTAATCAAAGCACTTATTCTTCATAACAGGTCAATCCACATACCCATCAGCTTAAACTATGTGATTTCGGAAGTGCAAAAGTCCTGGTATTAATTATTTTCTGGAGAAGTTAGTATCTTTTATTGGGCGGAGAACATTTTATGATTATATTTCTTTTGGCTTTCATAGGTCAAAGGGGAGCCAAACATATCTTACATTTGCTCCAGATATTATAGGGCACCTGAACTAATATTTGGAGCAACTGAATACACGACAGCCATTGACATTTGGTCAGCCGGTTGTGTTCTGGCTGAGCTGTTGCTTGGACAGGTGGGCAGCTTTGTAATTTATGGAATGTGTCTTGCACGACTTGAATCCTTTTAGCATGATAGCATGCTTAACGTCCCTTTTTTGTTTTTTTCTTTTTTCATCCAGCCTCTTTTTCCAGGGGAGAGTGGAGTTGACCAGCTTGTGGAAATTATCAAGGTGAGTAAGAACTTTTTAAATTTCTTCCTCAATTAATTGATCTATTTCACATATACTTCTTGAGTGAGGTATTATGAGAGTGAGGAAATACTGTTCTTCCCTTGTGTGTGATTCTAATGGCATTAATGAAACCACTTCTTAATAGGCAGGACCATTGGATATTTGCCTAATGGGTCTGAAGTCAATTAAGCAGATGGTTTTGATCATTCAAAACTCCATTATACGCCATATGTTGAAAAAATTACCACTTCTGTTAAAGTAGACCTTAATGCTATAGATCTATGGTTGATAGTTACAAAATTGAATCAATAAATCTCATTGCACCTTAGTGGACCCATAGATGAAATTAGTTCAATGTTATATTTGTTTAATTGTATTGGTTGATCTTCTTGATTCTTGGTAAAACCATAAAGGTGGTTGCTTGTGACTTTCATGATACCATAGTTGGTAGTAGGTGAGATTGTTTTCTCATTCTGATGCTTTGATGCCAGTATTTATCTATCTGATCCTTCACTTCATTTGTGATTCTCATGCAGATTTTGGGTACCCCAACAAGGGAGGAAATTAAGTGCATGAATCCCAACTATACAGAGTTTAAATTCCCACAAATTAAAGCTCATCCATGGCACAAGGTATTAAGATCATATCTCCTTCATCCCTTACCTTTCCTCTCTGTATTCCCCAAATAATAATGTGTCCATCTGCTATGTGATTTCAGATTTTCCACAAACGCATGCCACCAGAGGCAGTTGATCTTGTTTCTAGACTACTCCAATACTCTCCTAATCTGCGGTGCACAGCTGTAAGTCATGAAGATGTTCAACTTTCAATTATATGTTTTATCAAGAAATTTATTTAAGCTTTTATTTATTTATTTATGTCTGGATGAATGTTTTCTCGTTGGACGCAATAGGATTAGTTTGCCATTGCTACGGACTAGAATATGCCATTTGGAAATTTTATTACTCTGAGGCCTAGTATATAACCTGAGATTGGCATGTAATATATGTCAAGATGTTGGGCTCTCCAAAATTAAATTCCACGCGAGTTACCTACCCCTATCTGGAGGATGCTCCAGACAACTATGAGTATTATATTTAATGATGTGCTCCTTGTTTTTGGACGCAACCTCTCTAATCTAGTTTACCAAAAAAAAAACCTCTCTAATCTATCTTACTGATTTGATGGGATAAGGATTTTGTGTTTTAATTGTTGTAGTGACTAAGCACCATATGATTTGTAATTATTTATGAGAGAGAAGGTTACATTTGATGCCGTGTCACTTTCATAAGTGCATTTATTTCTTGTCCAATTGACAGTTGTAAAAAGTACTTGTCTAAGCATTACCAAACAGCACATAATATTTGGACTTTGTTTTCCCAAGGGTTTTAGTTTCCTGTCCATTTTCATTTTATTGTCTTATGTGTGAAGTCTAAGCAGTTACCGCTTTCTTCTATTGCAGCTAGAGGCATTAATCCATCCCTTCTTCGATGAGCTACGTGACCCAAGTACCCGCCTACCAAATGGGCGTTTCCTTCCTCCCCTGTTCAACTTTAAGCACCATGGTATGAACCATCTTGAAACCTCTTTATGCCATTTATAACTTTTGTAATTCTATCCAAATGCTAAGTTGTAATTTGCTGATGATACTGCGGTTGTTGTGGATCAGAACTTAAGGATGTACCGACGGAAATTTTGTTGAAGTTGATCCCAGAGCATGCAAGAAAGCAATGTGCCTTCCTTGCGCTATGATTCTCCCGAAAAGAGAACTTGCATTGTATGTTGCACACCAAGCTTAGTGGCCCTGTTTCTAGTAACCATGTGGAGGACTTACCTTCCCCTACCAATCCTTTTCTTTTTTCCCCTTTTTATTCTTGTTTGTAAATGCAGATTGAGGAGGCTCTGCTAATCTTCTCAAAACCTCTACGTGTATGCCGACCCTGTTTCTAGTTTTCACCAATTTGTAATATCATATAAAACAAAACGAATATCCTCATGATTTTCCTTTTTCTTTTCCCTTCGTTCTCTTTTAGGTGGTTTCTGACAATTTTAGTGAAGACTCTTGATGGTTTTGTTTTTCCTGGTTCGGGTCTCTGGGAAGCCTGCGCTCAACGACAGATGAATTTTGATGATCTAACGAAAAAACAAAAAAAAAAAATTTTTTTTTTGAGGATGAATTATGATGAAAAACGAAATTTGTTGTGTGAATATAGTAAGATTTGTTTTGAGCTGTGAAGTTCAAAATGCGGAAGGTGGTACCTTGTGCTGGTAAAGCCTTGGGGGGTCTTCACCAAAGGCCTGGCTGGAATTGATTTCCGCCTTCACCGAATTGGGAAGTTCTCGTCACTTTTGGTTATTAACACTCGCTTGTTTGGCCCGAAAGTTTGCCAAACAAGAAGGAAAAAAAATTCCAAATAATGTCACTTTGTCAGGGTAGTTTGTTGATGCTAGTTTATGAGCTGATTTGCTTCCAAGGCCACCACAAGTTGTATCTATCATCTACAGAAAATTTCCCACATCCTGCCCTCAAGGAAGACATAATGCATGTGATCCTTCTTCTTCTTTTTTTGGAAACTTGTGGTATCCGGGCGAGCTTGCACGCACCACGACTAATCCCCAAGGGCTTGTGCAGTCCCCCGTCCCACACAAACCAGGTAATTACCAAGCCAAGGGCCTTGCAGATAGACTCAAAGAATTGATAGCACCTGAGAGGTTTTGAACCTGAGACCTTGGAGAGAGCATATCCCAGGCCCCAAGCCTTGATCACTAGGCCAACCCTTTGGGGATAAAATTTTAAAAATATTTCAACTTTTAAATTTTTAAAAAATTTAACTTACTAGTCATTTAACTTTTAAAAAAATTTTAAATGGCCTTTTGCATTCATACCCCTACGCTATGATATATTTACATCTATATTCTCTTGTGTTTTAATATTTGTATTTATATATTTTTTTTATTTAGCATAATTGCTACAATTGTACTCATAAAGTCAAATTCAATTAACTCTTATTAGATGACTAAATTAACCTTTTATAAGTTAAAAAAAATTATTAAATAGCCAAATAACTATGCAGCCAAGTGGAATTTCAATGAAAATTTATTAATAAAGCTAATAAATATCAATGACTTAAAATATATATATGCAACAAATAGAATAATATAAGGACATTAGACATATATAAATTATAAGATAATATAGGATCAAAAATATTTTATTTTATAAAAGGTCATTTTAGTTGTATAATAAAAATAAACAACAAAAGTTAACGAACTTTAACTTCAAGGATATAATTGTAATGATTATACAAAATGGAGGGATATTATTAAAAAATATTAAAAACAAAAGGATATAGATACAAATATGATATAATGTAAAGACATGGATGAAAAAATCCCATTTTTAAATTGGCGGTACCAACATGTATTGTGTAATTTGCTCTAGATGATAGGACTCATGGATAGTGTTTTTTTAAGTGAGCTTCATAAAATCATTTAAAAAAGAAAAAAAAAAATACTAGTCGTGGATGCTCCGTGCGGAAGCATCTCAGTTCAATTCAATAACAATAAACAATTCAGGCAAGAATTGGAAATGATTTTAGATAGTCCAGGTGATATGAACTATGAAGGGGACACGTTGAGCACCTGGGTTGGGGGCCGACATTCTGTTTTTCCTGAATCAAACCTCTACGGATAACTAAACCTTTTTTGGGTTGGCCAAACTTAAGCTTATGGATCATAATTAAACCTCTCTTCGCTTCGGTGAAGCCTGAAGGAGCAGCGAAGGCATGCCGTTGGCAAAGTACTCTTGCGACTATTGCGACAAACAATTCCAAGATACACCGTCCGCTAGGAAGCGCCACCTCCAGGGTGTACAGCACCAGCGAGCCAGAGCTCTCTGGTACGACTCCTTGAAAGGTTCTTCTTCCTCTCCTCTTCTTTTCTGAATGCCCTAAGATCTCTTTTTTTCTCTTTCCATTTAACAATTTCTGTAATATTACTTATCGTTTTCCCCTTGATCTCAGATCCAAATCAGATTCAAGCCGATGGTTTCGGAAAAGGACTCTGTAATCGTTTCATGAGGACGGTACTCCGATAGAACTATCTCCATATCTAAAATTTTGTTTTGATTTCACTTTTCCATCTTGCAATCTCAAGTTCTAAATTGAATCGTTTATAACGGAATTTCTCCCCGTCCCAATTAAAATTATGTTTAATTTGATTATCGTAATTTAAAAAGAGACCGCTGAATCAGTAGGTTCTTCCAAAGGGCCTGATTTAGCTTTCAATCTCATTATTTTTTACGGCTACTGGTAAGTGAAGTCTGTATAATTGTATTAAAGGAAAAAGGAAAAACATTTTATGTGGATGCTTTGTATTCTATGATTTGACTGTTTGCATTGCCGTATTGATGTGGCACTCTCTACGAATAAGTGTAAAATTTGTCTTCCTCTTCTTCTTCGTAGTCCTTTTTTCTTTTTCTTTTGGGTCTTTTCCAACAGTAAACACACTATTATTTACGTACTTGCATATTGTGATTTCACGAAAATCATCCAGGTGGATTACCTGTTTATGGTCACCTCCTTTGTGATCAAGTGCCTTAAAATTGTCTGACTATCCAATTTTTCCGATATAGGCCTATATAGCTTGAAACTGGGAAAATTTGAAAAAATGATAGGAAAGTGCATCCTATTGTTTGAAGATGTGTAATGGGTGGATCTCTGTGTCCCTGTCTCTTAATCCTTTGTAATTATTGTTTTTTGTCTGTGAGTGTATGTTGTATGTGCTGGTACAGCAGGAGGTCACAATGTCAACCATTTTAGATACATTCGGTGGCCCTTGTCATGACTGATTTCATGCCAATGAAGTAGCTTTCGAATTTGAACATGATTTTCGTGCATATTAGGTCACACCTATGTATAGGATCCTTAGAATACATGTGGGGTTGTTATGCTTTGGTTATGTATTTTTTAATGTGTAATTTTATTGAATCACTTATCCACAGCTGTAAGAAATTTTGTATTAAATAAATAAAGAAAAAAAGAAAAGAAAAGTGTTCTTCTTACTATGTAGGTGCTTTGTCATCCATTTATTAGGAAGGTGCACTCTGTTCTAGCGGTTAAGGTCTTGGAATGTCATACCCAAGGCTTGGGTTCAAGCCCTACTTCACCCCACTCTACACATCTAAGATATGGTGTGTGTCTCCTTGGCTTAGTCCATGTGCCCAGTCCACAGAAAAGAATCATCCATTAATCAGGACAAAGCAATAGTAATTTTGTAATTTTTCTTAAAGTTCAGGGAAAATTGTCATTTTCAAATTTTTACTAATCCCTGGACGGGGTTTAACAAATGTCATTTTCAAAGTTTTTCAATGCCTTTCATGGTATGAAAAAGGTCATTTTCAAAGTTATGTTGATGTCTACAAATCAACTTCCTGCATAAGTGAACTTTATGAGCAACCTTTCTCTATTGCTTCTTGATAAGAACTTAAAAGGTTTTGAAATGTATTTTTAGCTTAAAGAAGTGCTTAATAAACTAAATAATTAATTAACGAATTCTATCAATAGCGTCAGCGTAATTGGATGCTTCATCGACATTGAAATTGTATGAAATAAGGTTACTTTCTTTGGTAGGAAAATTTGGTTTTAAGACACTAATTCCTTGTTTCGTTTTCTCTTTTATTGTCATCCTCTTAAGGGATTCTGCCAATATGGAGATTCTTGTAAGTATTTTCATCCCAAGCATCAGATCCCAAATACTCAATGCATAATGGGTAAGTTGTCTTAGACCAATTTATGATACTTTTGTCCATTTCCATCTTATTCTTTGTACTAATCGAGATTAAAGTTTTGGCTTTCCCTACTATTTCTTGATTGAGTTTTAGATTCCCTAATTTCAAATAATTGTTTAGGATCAAACCTCATGGAGGGTGTTCCATCACCAGTTCCAGGGAATCAACCAATAGAAAGAGGACCTTTGTCAGGCAAGTTTTGTATGATGCTGAGTCTTGAGATGTCTTTGCTGATATTATTGATGTTATTTTTCACTTTTATGGTTGTAGTCATGGCCTATAGCCTTGTTATTATTTTCTTCTCAAGATTCATACCTGGAGTTGTAAATAGTGCAGGTGGATCTGGTCTAGGTTATAATCAGTTGTGGATTAGTACAATCTAGTATAAACTCAAACTCAACCTTATAAAATTTGAACTCAAACTTAACCTTGTAACATTTGAATCCATACCCAAACATTATGCAACAGGTTAAACATTTTCTATCAAAAATACATTAGGAAATAAAGGAAGCAATGAGCCGCCTTAATGTTAAATATTATATGAATCTTAGGATGAATAACCATTTGATGGCCAAGATATTAGAAATAGCATTATAAAATATATTTGTTACACATTTAAATTAAGTCAGTCCTGGCCGGCCTTTTTTGGTTAGTACAACTTATACCAATCCCATACTGAACTTCTGGCCTTAAATTAGCTAGACTGAACCCATATCTAATTGAATTTAGCCCAATTAGGATCTTATTATCATAGATTTGGGCAGGGTGTGTACTGTTCAGGCCCAATTTACAGCTCTTAATATTTCATGTTTTGATGGGTCAGTATATTTGAATATTGATTCACAAAAATGGTTATTAGTATTCTTACTTTATATAACTTCATAGGATCTTTTCTTTGGTGCCAGGGACTTTGGTAACAGACGGTGTAGGAATACCATTGGGTAATTTACCTCCATCACTAAGACCACCTCCAGAGGGAGGTTACCTGCCTCTCCCCTTTCTGGACTGGGGATAGGTGCTGCCTCTTTTCTCTACTGTTTTCAGTTATGTTGATGACAATGTAAGTCTATTTGCCTTTTCTTTCCTTTTTTAATTGTAATTGTCAGCCATTTAAAAGGTATTAATGATTTGACCATTGTATGGAGTATAGGGTGATGCAGACACAGATTGTGTGTTAATAGAGCTGCATGTATCAGAACAGGAGATTAATATTATTCAATATTTTATATATGGTTTATTTTCAGGTTCTGTTATGGTTCTCTTGACATTACACATCAATGTTTGTTGCTTTCCAGGAATCTATTGTATGCATCATGAGTTTTTTAGGGTGAAAGTTCATATACACACCTGTAATGTTTATAGGACTGTAAATGAGCCGCGTCGAACATGACTTTCCCCAGCTTGGCTGAGGATTGTTCTTGTGGTGGATACAGTTACAGAGACTGGTTGAATTCAAATGCCATTGCTTGTGTTGGCCAAACCCAGAAGGCTTGCCTGCAAGGCGTGCCATTTGCTAACTGCGCGTAGATAAAGAGGTTTTGTATCTCACCTCCCACGTCTAAGCATAAGGCCCATCTGAACGATTCTCTGTGGGACCCTGATTGGATTAATTTAAGTTCTGTTTAGGGGAACGCAGGGCCGGGGTGGTTTGATGTGGGGTGAGTGAGAACAGGCGTCCTTCTTAGGTTATTTGCACATGAACTTCGCCAAGAGCAAGAGAGCTCTCATGAAAGATTTGAAGTTGTATTTGGCGTAAGAGTTACGTTATTACTCTATGCAAGATATAAAAGAACTTGCCCGAGAACCTCAATTAAAGTTACTGAATTTCCAGAAAACAAGCCATATCATATGATAAATTTGGGGCTTCATTCCATGCGTCTCGTTTTCTTTACTAGAACAGATGTGATTGAAGCTTCCCTGAGCATGAACTCGTATCTCGAAGTACGTTTTCAACCATCAAACCTTACCCATTTCCTTTAGGCTAGGTAGACCTCTCACTTCGACTTCATCGGATAAACCCTCTCTTTTGTTTTCCTTTTAAAAATTAAAGATGGGGAATTCACTTCCGAAAAGGGAAAAAAATAATGTGAATGAAATCAGGTGTCAGAAAAATGAGCAAAAGAGCAACCTGGCCACAGTAAGATACTGGTTTGTATAATATGCTTCTTCCTGGTATTCACAAACTGAGTGTTTTGTTGCCCCCGACTAGTATATATATCAAACAGATGAATAACGTCCAGCCTTTTTAGCCTGTCTAAAGCTTTCTCAAAAATGAAAGTTTCATCTTGATACTTCCGTAATATTTAACTGAACCCCCACTGAAATTAGATTTATCGAAAATCTTTATGGTTGCTTAAGATTCTGGTTTTTTGCTTCTTTTTAACGTTATAATTAATCAGCATGCAATGGCACCCAAGAAACTCCCAACCCAATAAAATAACAAGCAAATTGCCTTCCATTTGAGTTCAATTCACCAGATATCCTTTTTTTTTTTTTTTTATCAATGTCTTTACCATGTTCCGGTCGATCAAATATTAATATAGTTTATAATGACAACAACAATAATAATTTACTGCGTGGTGCTGAATTCTTCTGTCTGATTCAAATGCTTCTCGAATTCGCTGCTGGAATTTCTTGATCTAGATGTCCATCAACTGCAACAGCCATTCTTTGAAATACACTCAGTATCAACCTGTTACAAAACAATGGTTCATTTAAATAATCTCAGAATAATAATCTACTGTGTGGTGAGGAAATCAGAACTGGGGACCAAAGAAAGTGAAAGTTATGGGGAGAACATGGGGGGGCTGATCATCTACTATCCACCCATCTGATCTCTTCTTATTCCCTCCCGCCTTTTTCCCGAACGGTCATATGCAGATTCCACATCCTCAAAAAGCCATGCTTAAATGGAATTGGTCGGTTCCCGCCATTAAAATAATATAAGTTGCAGACGCCCTCAAAAGTCTTTTCACCATTAACTCTTAGTAGTCAGTATATAAGTGACTTCAGGGTTGCTGATTCTATATCTGTCTTCCTCAGCTGACTCAGTTAGCTAACCTCTTGCAAGTTGTTCTCATGCTCTCTGTGGTCACATATGCAAAGGAAGTCTAAGTTTATTCCTGACATCCCAAAACGTGGGGTGGGTTTGGTTCTTTCATCCCTCGCTCTAGTTGTTGATAGTGACAATAGCCCATCAAGTCCCAAGTTTAGAGTTCTATGAAATTTCGAAGCATGATCTTCACCAGTTAGTGAAAAGAGAATCTACAGGATATATAGCATAAATTGGCTCTATAAATTACTGGAATTTCATTGTTCCCTTTGTCCCTTGAGAGCTAAACATGGAGCACCCCTGTGCAATCATACTGGTTTTATGCCTTTTCTTATGTTTTCCTTTCCTTTCCACACAAGGTGGACTGCATGACCATACAAAACAAAGGAATGTAAGCAGACGATCCATGATTTCTCAGCACCCTTCTCCCCCACCAGAGCCCAATAACCCAATTGATGATGGGAATTATTCTAGTTCTACTGGTGTTTTCGACGTGCGATCATATGGTGCAGCTGGGGATGGCATGACAGATGACACACAAGCGTTCAAGATGGCGTGGGACACGGCCTGCCAAGTTGAATCGGCAACCATCCTCATTCCAGATGGTTACTCGTTCATGATACAATCTGCAATTTTCACGGGACCTTGTCAAAGCAGTTTGGTGTTTCAGGTAATGTGAGCTAGCTATTTTATTAAAGTTCTGACCCTTTTTTTTTCTTTGGGGAAGTTAGCAACAACAAAAGCTGGTCAATTTTTCACCATTGTGTACTTTCTGAACACTGAGAAGGTTGATGGCACTCTAATGCCACCTGATGGACCAGAGTCCTGGCCAAAGAATTACAGTAGGCGTCAATGGCTGGTATTTTACAGGGTCTATGGAATGTCATTGAAAGGAGGTGGGCTTATTGATGGGAGAGGAGAAAAGTGGTGGAATCTTCCGTGCAAACCCCACAAGGTAAGGCTGAAAGTGTGCAGACAGGCACTTCTGTTTTTTTCAAAATCAGATTAAATTGGCTACTGCTGCTAAAGGCTCTTGACGACCTTGTATGTCAATGGAACAGGGAATAAATGGAACAACACTGCGTGGACCTTGTGACAGCCCTGTTGTAAGTTGCACAGCCACCTTGCTATCTTCTCAACTGATTTCATACCAAGCAGAGCTTCACTCACTAAGATTCTTCCAAATCTTCCCATGCAGGCCATAAGGTTCTTCATGAGCTCCAATTTGACTGTGAAAGGACTTAAAATCAAGAACAGCCCCCAGTTCCACTTCAGATTTGATAATTGCAGGAATGTCCATATAGAGTCGATTTACATAAAAGCACCTGCACTCAGTCCCAACACAGACGGGATTCACATAGAGAACACAAATGATGTCCAAATATATAACTCAGTCATCTCCAACGGTGAGCTCATTGCCTCTCCCCTTACCACTCTCACAACCACAATGGTCACTGCTGATTGATATATCTTTTCCACAGGTGATGACTGTGTATCCATTGGAGCAGGCTGTTACAATGTCGACATAAGAAACATCACATGTGGTCCGAGTCATGGAATTAGGTACTTCAATTGTTAAGTTTTTAGACTTCATCCATCTTATAATCCTCTGAATTCAATGAACTGATTTCCGCTTCTTAATTTTCTGCTTCAGCATCGGCAGCCTAGGCAGCCGGAACTCGCGGGCCTGTGTTTCCAACATAACAGTTAGTGCTTCAACCATAAAGCAGTCAGACAATGGAGTGAGGATTAAAACATGGCAAGGGGGATCCGGAGCTGTATCAGGAGTGATCTTCAGGGATCTGCGCATGAACACTGTTAGAAACCCAATCATAATTGACCAGTTCTATTGCCTCTCCAAGGGTTGCGCCAACCAAACCTCTGCAGTTTTCGTGTCGGACATCTTGTACAGGAACATAAAGGGAACGTATGATGTTCGGAGCCCACCTATGCATTTCGCTTGCAGTGATTCAGTCCCTTGCACCAACATAACGCTATCGGAAATAGAGCTTCTTCCTGCGCAAGGAGAGTTCGTGTTAGACCCATTGTGTTGGAATGCTTATGGAGCTTCAAGGACGCTCACTATTCCACCGGTGTTCTGCCTGTTGGAGGGGATGCCCCGATCAGTCCTTGAAAACAACATAGATCTGTGCTGATCCATTGCTTAGAAAATGTAAATTAAGCAGGCTCATACATATTTATAGCCTAAAATTAAAGAAGAAAAATAAGAAGCTTTAGATGTATCAGATTGCAAGGTCTTTGTGAGAAATGGAGAATGGTGTACCATATAAATATATTCTTCACCATTCTTGGGTTTCGAGAGTATATTTATATTATGGAACTTGTGCTCTTGCTTATAAACAATAAAGTTCGTAAACATGGGCTTGCCTCAGCTGATTGCACTGGCATTTAAGTTCTGATTTTCAGAAAAAAATTGCATTTAGACTCCAATAAACCCCAATACACCTAGAGAGGGTGAATAAGTGCCAAAAATGCAGAATTAATATTTTATATTAATCAAAAATAGGTTATTGAATGGTAAACAAAGAAAAATGAGAAAAAGAAAAATGAGAAAAAAAAAACCCCTTGGGACAATGCAAGCACCACATATTTAAGCTCATCATGACATTTATTCAGAACTCTTCACTAAGTGCTTAGTTAACCTTCATTTGCTCTTGTTAGTACACTTTCCAATACAATCCCATGTCTCCACTCAAATCTCCTACCAAAAGTTCATCTATCATAATATAATAAATTGTGTGTCTATGTATGCAGGCTGTATACACTGTAAACCCTACTATTCCCTAAAGTAACCAAAGAAGATTCCTTCATCACTCTTTTGTTTCATATTTTAACTTATAAAACTTAATAATACAGTTAATTTAGGTGGTGTTTGGTGGGCATTATAGAATCCGGATTAGGATTCTAATCCTAGATTCTATAACCCAGATTATATTTCCTTGATTTTAGAAAATCAAAATCCTATTTGAATAAGTTGGTTTGTGAATTCAAATTTTTAAATTAGAATTTGAATCTTGTTTGGTTGATACCGATTATTGAGATTAAATTTGGAGTTTTTTTTATTAAAAATTACATAAAAATAATATAAATAGTATATAAATTATATTATAATAATAATTAATTATATTGAAATTTATAATTTATTATATATATTATTATAATAATAATATTTATATTACATGTAATATAAATTAATATTGTATTATCAATTATATAAATATATTATATTATAATACTTATAATGTTATTATTTATTATAATATGTTATATATAATCTCTAGAATCACAAATTTGGGAAATATAAGCACCAATGTCCATAATCCTTATAATCACCAAAAAAGTAGATTTTGATTATGGGCTTGATTATACACTCCGAAGTCTCTATCCCATTACGTGTGCCGGTACTGTGTACCAACGGAGGAAGGAAGAGAGCGTTAACACCCTCTCTCCTCCGTTATGTGAAGGAAGCTGACCTTCCTTGGTCACGTGGCATGTGCCTATAGATGGCATTCTGAACTAGCACACGTAATGGGATAAAGGATCCAAAGTCTGATTATACAACCGGATGGTAGAATGTGGCCTTAAAATCCCAACCAAACACATTTTTTGGGTTTTACTAGAATCCAAATTCTATAATGTCCACCAAACGCTCCACAGAGTGTCTGTACAAAAATGAGATTATCTAAATAAGCTTTTGTTCATAGTGTGTGTATATACAAGAATGAATATTAAAACAAAAAACTTAAAGCTTTTGACAGGTAAGATTTGAGGGCTGGGGACCTGGGGTATATCTGCGGTTGGGCATGAAAACAAAATCTCGTTACAGATTGGGCTCGGAAAAGGAGGTGAGACAACGGCGGCACCGGCATTCCACTTTTGTCTGACTCTCTCTCCCGCACAACGGCTAATGTAGTCACGAAAAGGAGAGAGTAGGCTTATGTGCGCTGAAAAAGCGTGGGTCGGCGCACCAGCTATATTTCAAAAGCGACGCACCAAGCTACTCTCTCTCTCTCTATGTCTGACTTGTGTCTCTCTCACCGTCTCCACTCCGGCACGGGACCCCTCTCTCTCTCTGACTTTGAATCCCTCGCCCTCTCCACCTCATTCAACTGCAAACACCTTCCACAGTGGGGCTGTTTTCACAAAGTTGTCAAAGCGAATTAAGTTACTGTTTTTATACGGCATCGGTTTGAATAATGATATGGTCACCCACAACTCCACCATGGGTTTTCAGCTTTCCGTCCATGGCACTTTCCCAGTCCTCTTTTTAGGTCCCAGTGATCCCTTGCCTTAAAAGTTTGTCCTCTCCTGTATATATGCAAGGCAGCAGAGGACTATTGCAAGAAAAATATGGGTTAATTAATTACTTGAGCTAGTGATCGATTATTGATGATTGTTTTCGATCGAACTAAAACCACCTCTTTGAAGCCTTCGCGCACGTTTCATATCTGATTATCAGTTTACATCTTTAATTACTTCAAGAAATATTTACTGCTAGTATTCATGCCGAATAGAAGTAAACTAACCTTGTTTCTTTTCCTTTCATACTTGTAACTTTGATGGACGGGGAGAGTGGAACCCCATACGTATTCTTTCTAAAAGAACAAAATTTGCTAAATTTTAGTAATTCAAAAGATTTGTTATAGGAAGTATTATGGATAATCTCCCCCTAGTTTTCAAGAATTCAGAGGAAGTTTCATGCATTCTTTGGTATACAAAAGTTGTTGTATCCCCCATATGTGAATTCAAAGTGTATTATAAACCAATATACGGACATTAAGCATTCCAGTTTGTAACCAATCAGGGCAGGTCGATATATTGTTTACCTCGCTGCAGAGATCACTTGCAAAGCAACTGGTAATATTGGGTGACCGAAAGAGGATATTCAGAAGAGTTGCTGAATTTTGGACTGGTGGTCTGTTATGAGAAATTGTAAAGAAAGTAATAGGAGAGGAGTGCTTTTGTCTGGTGCGTTGAAGTGGGGGGTCTGAATATGTCATCGCCCACTGCCAAGAAACGGAGGAATGTCGCACCAATGTCGGCATAAAAGGCTGCCCAAAGTAATCCGAAAAATAGAAAAGCAATTCACAAAAGAGGATCCCACCACCATTATATCTAAAATCTAGCCGCGAATACAAAATTTTTGAACTGCCACAGTTTCATCTCGTTTTAAAATGGGTGGGGTGTTAAGTTGTGTGGAGCTGATCATATTGGCAAGAGGGTATTTCGGTTATTTCCATTGTATTAGGGTTATATTTCCCTTCTTGCTGTTTTATCTTTGTAAGCTTTTACCATTCAAAAAATATAGTAAAATAGAACCGGCAGCCGTGGACGTAGCCCTATTCTGAGTGAACCAAGTAAAATCTCTGTATCTTCTTCTTGTTTGATTCTTTCTGTCATTTTTTTGCTTCTCATGATCTCTAGGAATCAGGTCGGATACAAATGTTCAAATAAAGTTTTGATACAAATGTTCTTGCTGAATTTTGAATCTGAGATAGTGAGAGAGAGCTATGGAGGATCATTAGAAAGCTACGGAATTTATTTGTAAAATATCATGACAGCTTTCTTGACACTAGAGCGGCAGAGGATCATGTTCAAATCTGCAAGATAATTACAAACATAATATGTATAGAAATATTTATCTGTTTGTTAATGCATACAAACATCAATATCCCAGGACATCAATCCAGCCTCACATCACATGCATGCCCAATTCTTGACCAAACTTAACCTGGTGCTACATTTTGATATAAATTAAGCAACTCTGTTTTTCCATACATATCACTCAGATAACTACTCCTAGATGGAGATAAGGCACTCATCTTTGATCTGTTTAGCCACTTGAGTCATCAGTTTCAAGAGCAAACAATCACACAAACAGAATACTAAGATAAAGAACCAAGTAGTCCAACAAAGAAGCAGCAGACGGCATCTGGCCCACCTCATCTATCTTTAACAAAGGTGGAACACTTACATTGTGCAATTGATCCCGTTCTGTTGTTCACACTGGAGCCAACGATTTTAGGCATAATCAAAGACAGATCAGCCTAAACCACCAAAGTAGTCACCTCATAAGTCATAACGCATATTAGTTTATAGTAAGCCCACAGTAACCTTATCGATATGACGAGCAATCGATCACCATGGAGAGTGACAAGAACTACACAAGTTTAAGGAATAAAAAAACCTCGGAAGTACTAATGGGCACACATGAATAAAATCCATTCTCTCCGTGTTATAAATCCCTTTTAGAAGGTTCTTTCTAAAACATTCAACAAAGCGCACTTCCTTTAGAATGATGAAAGACATGCCAAATTGTCAATCCCACATACTATAATCGATCAGTGGAATAATTAAGAGGAAACATTATTGCATTGAATAATGTGAAACAAATTCTATAATAACCAGATACCTTGCGCACTTGATGCACAAGTATGAATACCATATGGGAGGGATACAGGTAGGGGAAGACGCTTACACCTAATATTTTAACCATATACCGGTGAAATTCTTTTTCTACCTTACGGTATAAGTTCATCATTTAAGAAGAGATCCCAACAATATATGAGAAGAAGACATAAGTCATACAAGAACCATTTTCACCTTACCATACAAAAACAGAAATCATGTAAAAAAACATAGCATTAAAACAATGTAACATTTGGGCCCACCTGTCAAATTCAGTAACATTTCAACATGTATATATATGTATAATTTTCTCACAATTAATTCAATCAAACCCAAGATCCTGTAAAATATGGTTTCTCTCAAAGGCATCAAAACATGGTAACTGGTATCTTGTTTTTCAAGATAAGTTATTTAATTCAAATAATTATCCCATCTTTATATCACAAACTGAACAATAGGTGGCATTTGTGATTGAATTTAGGCAAATTTCTGATAGACACAATTTTATCATTTAAGCATGTTTGACATTGAAATCTATAGCAAATGTTTAAGCAACCTAGAAAATATAAGTAACATAGGACAACTTGACTGGGTAATTTAGTTGGCATGAAAAAAAATGTTCATATTTTTATCATATAACAAATCATAATTGGACAAAATTAAACTATAAGAAACAAAAGGCAAAAAGCAACAAGTATTATTCATTGTTGTGGTTTGAAAAACTATTAAGTATATAAATCAAATAACATATATGCACGCATGAGCTGACCTAATAGATTATGAGAAGGGAAAGAATAAAAAATAAATAAAATAAAATGAAAGAAAATGATAGTGTATAATACCTCAGTTTCTAACTGTTGGCATTTGGGGGTAATAGGATTGACAGTTGAATAGAGGCCTTTTATTGTTGCCAGAACAAATAAAACTAGTAGTTTCCAAAGATAAAGGTAATATTTTTATTGATGACTGCCCCATATGCTTGAAATTTCAGGATACAATCCCTTTTGTTTTCCCTTTTAAAGCTATTTACACCCTCCATGGACTGACGAATAAGGAAGGGCCACGTGGCATCGACATGACCTCACTCAACCAAATAGACCACGTCGCCATACACGTAGGCCAAATACTTAGTTGAAGCCACATAAGCACATATGGCAACCCTTCTCATATTTTCAAGGGATCGCGTCACCATCAACATGAAGTCGACCGTTTAAGAATGGGCTATTATGAGTGAAGAAGTTCGTTGTTCATGATCGTGGCCGAGAAGTTGTATCACACGAACAGAAAACATCAAAAAAAAAAACCTCCATAAAGATCGTGCAAGAATGAGACGTTGAGCAACCGTCAGTGAATGGCTATAAAAGGCACAAATTCAAAGAGCTCGAGGACAACCTCCATCAAAAAACCACAACCGGTTATCGTAATTCTAATTTGATCATTCGTGATCTTTATCCCATCTCTCGCTGCTTCCAGTCGCAGTGACACTCTAGGCCCCTGTTTACTCCGATTGACGTCAGAACCCTGCCACCGGCAAGTAGGTTGAAGCCGCCCCTGACTCGCGATTCTGTACTCGGATTACGGCTACAGGATTCCGAGCAGTCGGTCTTCGATCAAGCCAGGTGACTCATGAACTTTCAGTTGAATAGCAATCCTAGGTGAACCCCTAAGTTTATCGTGTTAACAACCGCCCCCTGAATCCTTCCCTTATACCCTGATCACGGCTATAAGGACAAGACAAGCCGGTCCTATTAATTTCAGTGGTTTTCGTTTTCAATTACTTTTGAGGATTATTTGTTGTAATCTACGGTCGTGTATCATAGGCCGATTTTATAATAAAGTGCTACGCCATTGACTGTTCTGACTTTCAAACATGTATAAGAATCCAAACGAAAACCGAACCCCTAGTTTTCATTTTATCGCCTAACCAGTTTTATTACAGGTGACTTGCAGTACGGCTAAACCGACTCTGGTTTATATTCGGAACATGTGCCCGGGGTCAGGATCTGACCTGAAACCTTTGTATCAATTGATATTGGCACACCCGCGCAGAGACACATCATCAACATCGCCACGTGTCCAACCTAATCCAATTTCGGAGGAACATCCTTTTTTGGCACGCCGATGGGACCCCTCATCTTTGAAAGAGCAGTAATGGCGACAAGAAGAAGTACTCGGCATGCTGAAAACGTAATACCAGAGGAACCTGCTGAATCTCAAGTAAATCCTCTTTTGTCTCAAAAGTTCCGGAAGAAGGACCTTTAAATCCACAGCCGGATCTAAATGAACGGCTTATCCAGGCCATACAAGGTCTTAGCTAGCAAATGGCAGGATTTGGCCAGGGTCTTAATAAAATTTCTTCCGATAACGGTAGGATCCTAGCAGTACTTTCGCGCGCGCGACCGGGGGGGGGGGGGGGGTGGGGCAAAGGGAAACACATGAGAATCATAGGGAGGATATCGGTCTAAGAAATATGGCCATGAACCAAAATTACATCCAAAATGTAGTTCAGGAAATAGTAGAAGATCAGTATCACCGATGAATGACTAGACCAGTATACCGGAAACTATATCCAGCCTGGATTGATCACCAATTTGAATTTCTTAGGGATTATAGAATTCCTGAATTCACTTTGTTTTCTGGTGAAGGCCAATAAATACCAGTGAAATTCTTTTTCTGCCTTACGGTATAAGTTCATCATTTAAGAAGAGATCCCAACAATATATGAGAAGAAGACATAAGTCCTACAAGAACCATTTTCACCTTACTATACAAAAACAGAAATCATGTAAAAAAAATAACATTAAACCAATGTAACATTTGGGCCCCAAATTCGGTAACATTTCAACATGTATATATATGTATAATTTTCTCACAATTAATTCAATATAAACCAAGGTCCTGTAAAATATGGTTTCTCTCAAAGGCATCAAAACATGGTGATAGGTATCTTGTTTTTCAAGATAAGTTATTTAATTCAAATAATCATCCCAACTTTATATCACAAACTGAACAATACATGGCATTTGTGATTGAATTTAGGCAAAATTCTAATAGCACAATTTTATCATTTAAGCATGTCTGACATTGACATCTATAGCAAATGTTTAAGCAACCTAGAAAATATAATTAACATAGGACAACTTGACTGGGTAATTTAGTTGGCATGAAAAAAAATGTTCATATTTTTATCATATAACAAATCATAATTGGACAAAATTAAACTATAAGAAACAAAAGGCAAAAAGCAACAAGTATTATTCATTGTTGTGGTCTAAAAAACTATTAAATATATAAATCAAATAACATGCACGCATGAGCTGACCTAATAGATTGTGAGAAGGGAAAGAATAAAAAATAAATAAAATAAAATGAAAGAAAATGATAGTGTATAATACCTCAGTTTCCAACTGTTGGCATTTGGGGGTAATAGGATTGACAGCTAAATAGAGGCCTTTTATTGTTGCCAGAACAAATAAAACTAGTAGTTTCCAAAGATAAGGTAATATTTTTATTGATGACTGCCCCCATATCCTTGAAATTTCAAGATACAAACCCTTTTTTTTTCCCTTTTAAAGCCCATTTTCATATAAAGTGCACAAAAACCACTATTTTGTGGCTGATAATTCATCATCCCCCACCTCTCTTTAGCCTAATGTTTGAAATAAAAGGCTGGCCCAGTGCACGAGGCTCCCGCCATTGCGGAGGTTTGGGAAGGGTCTAATTACAGCAAAGACAACTATTTGGGGTTTATGAATTTCTTTACTCATAAACCCAAACCTGTCCCTAACCCAATTTTGGCAAATACTAAGCCCTAACCATTAGAGGTGATGTTGGGTTTAGCCTTCCTTACAACCAAGTGTACAACTTGATCTGGCTTGGTTCAGATTGACACAAGACCATATCGAAGTTGATAGCTCTTACCCCACTGGTTCACCATCACAACTGCTGGTTTTCACTATATTAATTACAAGGTTTACTGTTTCAATGCCAATTACTGTTTCGGTGCCCAAACGCCGGAAAATTTAAAATGGGCAAAAATTGGGTTTTTTTGGATTTTGGGGAAATTTCGCCGGTACACCGCCCGTTTCACTAGTAAAAATTAAATAAATTTGCATTTTTCTTCTCTGTTTCGCCCGTTTCACTCGGCACGCCGCCCCATTTCGCCAAAAAATAGCCAAGGAAACTACCCTGGTGAATTCCCCCAACAAAACACATCGTTGGGGGGGGGGGGGGGGGGGGGAATCGAAATTTCGACGGCACGCCGCGAAACTCAAAACACTGACTGATTGTAACAAGAGAGTCAAAGATGAATTACATTCAACATCTTTGATCTTTTAACATTTTCTCCATTAATTCTCCTCCTCTTGAATGATTTTATACTTGGGTTTTGCTTACAGTTTCATAGGCTTTCATGCCTAATACTTTCAATAATTTTGCATGAATTTTTAGAATTTATTTACTGAATCCTTCCGCCTTTTGGACTTGGTTGTGATCAAGGAATGCAAATTTCAGGTTCTCTGAAACCTGTTTGCGACCATTTAAGAAACAATTTCAGAAATAATACAGTAGCCACTCCATAGCTCCTACCTGCAACATCAAAATCAGAAAACAATGATATGAATATGCAGAAGAAGCTAAATAAATCGATGACAGAAAAATAAGGAAAAAAAATTAATAAATCCGACGAATGCATTTCCTATGGAGGCAAAAGCAAAATCCGATGATTCAATCAAACCACCGGCTAGGATTGGGTAGTGTGTGGCCTCAACTGACAGGGCATCCATCCGTGCTTTCCACACGGGGCCTCTGCGGAGTCGGTAGCGACACAAAAGCCAATGTGCCCCCTTTCCTGGGGAGAAGATTTTTAAAGATATTTTTTTAAATAATTTAAATTCAATTGATTGGTAATTTAAAATTAATGATACTTTTTAAAAGAATTAATAATTAATGTCATTTTACTTTACCCTCAGCGTTTGAGTTTCTTCCAAAAATACCCTCCAAAAGACTTGTAAACCTCACTTGTAACAAAATGAATGAAAAGGTTTTCAAAGTCTTTTAAGAGTATTTTTGTAAAAAATTCTTAATGAATAGTAAATTGATACCGGTTCACAATTATGTTTAAAAAATATTACTAAAAATCAATTATAAAAAATTATTTTGAAAAAATATCACTTAAAAATCAATTTGGAGTGACGTAGGCCAGGCATGGACTCAGGAGCCAATTTGACGTCATTACTACGAGCCAACCATAGAATAAAAATCCTCCGTCGTGTTTCTGTGTAGTGCTCCTTGATGTGATCGTGGGAAACTGCCATGTGGACCATCTTCCACGTGACAGCGTCTCACAGTCACATCAGGATCAGCCACGATTCCAACTCGCCAACCTCGATCACGCTCTCACAATGAAGACTTCGCACAAGAGGAGATTGACGCCTAACATCCATTTGTCACCGGCGAACATGGACTCTTACGTCAGACGCTGACGCAATCCCATGACGACAGCCGTATATGAATTTATCAAAATGCCCAGGCGACTCTTGTTACGTGGATGACACAAGATGATAAAATCATTCATCGTCAGGGCATTTTAGTCCTTTTCTCCTACACCTACTTCTAATGATTCTTTTTGGCTCGGAATTCCACTATATATAGATATGGCACCAGGGACTTGAACACGCCATCGTCGTCAAGGGGTTACTGAGGAATGAATAATTAGGCCACGTTCTTCTCCATCTATTTTAGGTAAAAATTTGCAGCGCGCTGGGCGTGGTTGCAGCTTTATCATGGAGCAAGACGAGAAAAAGGAGGTGGTTTCTTCCTTTGACGGAGAGGATGATCAAGAAAAAGAGGAGGAGAAGATCGAGAAGTTCTTCTCCTTGGTTAGAAGCTTTCGAGAAGCTCGTGATCGCCAGAGAAATGAGGAGCAGGAATCGAGAGCCAAGAAGAAGATCAGAAGGGCTGATGAAGAGAAGCCGGTTTGGGTTCCTTCCTTCGAACGGGAAGATTTCACGACGGAGATAGAGTTTAGATGTCCGCCTGCAATCTTTCCGATTCCACATCATAATGAGAGGAGAGGAGAGAAGACTCGGAAGAGATCAGAGGAAGAAACAGAAGGTAGCTTAGACCTTAAACTTGCTCTGTAACAATGTCTGGGGAGATTTTTCACCTTTTATTTACAGATCGATGTGTAAAAACAGGGCTACTTGATTAATCGGATGGTGATTACTGGTTACAACATAGTTATATTTTGCTTTCTCATTTATTTTAATGGAGCGGCGGTAGTGATTGCGTGCATCGCAGCACGCATGCCAGCGCCCCGTGGTTGGTTGCGTTGTAGACTTGTAGGGCAAGCCACCTGTAAAACTCAGATGATTGTGCAATGGGGGCTGAAATCGTCTACCGCATGATGGTGCGGCAGACGATACCGCCCTCTCACATTAAAAAAAAAGTGATGCGGCAGACGTTTCTTTAAATAAAAAAATGAAAAAATGTGAACCGTGAGATGGGAGCATCTTACGGTTCACATTGGGGCGGTATCGTCTGCCGCATTCTCTTGCGGTAGACGATTCCATCCCGTGCAATGGATGGGGTTCGTCCCTTGTTGAGTTCTTTTATTTGAAGTCAAAAATGACATTAATTGTAAATAGATATCTAGCCAATTATATTCGGCCAATAACACTATAATGAAACGCACATGTAAAAGGTCAATGCAGCAGTTGATTTTTCCTTTTTTGGTAAAGTCAATGCAGCAGTTGATGACCTTATAAGACAATGGCCGGAGACCGAAGGAAGTTGACTAAATAATCAACTTAAAAGAAATATCAGACACAAAACAAAGAATGGAATAGGCCTCTCCCTCATCGTTGAAGTGTCAACAACGAATATCAGGAGCGGCCACTGATGCTGCGTGTAAAGCACTTCTTCTTTTTTGCCCTGTTTTTTTTAGGTAAACATCCAGGCTGAGTCCTTTCGTTAACAAATATCAGCATTACAAGTGCTTTACAAGAATACAGACCAAACAAGAAAACAAAAAAAGAAAAAAATGCAGGATAACCATAACATCCATAAACCCAAACAGTGTTGCAATTCTTAATAAAATGTCAGATTTATTGCCAAAGCCAATAAGTTTGACGGAGGGTCCGTATAAAAACGGATTGAAAATCCTAATAAAGGGAATTAAATCATCCTCGTCAAAAACGTGATGAAAGGTGGGAGAGTATTCGGCAAACCGGTACTCGTAAGAACGGCAACTCGTCCCAGCGTGTAAAGCACCTCCCAATCATGATTGCTACAGTTACTTTAATTGTTTTGGTAATGCATCTGGTGATCAAATCAAAGACTATATAATTTGTTGTGTCATGGGAGTGGTGGATCGGGGTCCTTGATTTCTTTGCTTCCATACTTACTCAGTTGCATAATTAAATTCCCACTACACTATAGAGTATAGTTTGAGACCGTTTCGTCTGAAGCCACTCAATGGTTTCAGCGTAAAATGTACGGATGGATGACCCTTTTTAGTAGGGGGCCCACACTCCAAAATGCATGTCATCCAATGGTTTCACTGAACCACCCACCGCATTTTGGCTCTAAGAAGAAATGCTCCAAAAGTTTGATTTTCCCACTCATGCGTTCTCTGGTGCTCTAAAGTGTGCACCGCCTCGCATTTTGTTGAAAACACGTGGCCGTTTTATAAATTCGGCATACATCATTCCACGTGACCGAATCTGATTAGCTGGGTCTCGGCGGATGTAATTAAAGAGCTGGCTTTGTAAGAAAATTATGCAAAAATTATGTAAAGGAACTCGCCACCATGTTTGACAATATGTTTTCATAAATGATTTACGACTTAGAATAATGGAAATGGAATCAATATCATATGGAATGGGAACGGGAGTCAAACCAAGAAAATATCTAGGATCTGCCCTGACAGATATATGAAACACATGAAAGTAAAACATGTGATTCCAATTGCACCCTTACCCAAAAAAAAATGTGATTCCCATTGCACGGTTTGACCACATGACACATGAGATAACTTGAAGCAGAGGTTTTGGTACATTATCTATACTATATATAAAGAGAAGAGAGGGGAATATTCCCTCTAGATTCTGCCCCCTTTTTTTTTTCCAAGTAATACCCTCCCCAAACAAAACAATCCTCCACTATTGTAACTACCTTGGCTTGGCTGTTTATCAAAGTGGGCCCACGTTTTTTACGTGCGTAGCGCGTGAAACCCCCTAGTACCCATAAAATAAAGAGGGAACAGCAATGTCCTTGATTGACGGACCCACATCTTCTCCTACGCCCCCTTCCCTAGTTATAAAAATTTACGGTGTTTGGTTTTTATTTTTCCGTCCGTCTCGGTCAATTTCAGACGAACCCTTTGACTAACTCTCGCGGGTTAGTCTTTACTCGTCCTCCTCAAAACTCAAAAAGGAACTCTACTCCACATCTTGTTGCTTCTTCACAGAACAAACCTCACCTGCAAGTTTCAAGCTTTTTCAAAACAGAGAGTTCGGCCCCCCTAAAGATTCTGTCGATTAAAGCTCGTGGACGTGGGACCCCATCAGGCCGGGTTTTTCTGCAAAGAACAAACGTTCTTACCAAAACATGCAAAGAAAAACGATACACCGGGCCTCCCTGACGTCACAGTCTTTGCGTCACGGAGTTGGTGGAGCATGACGTCTTGTGGGTGACGAAAAACCCGACCTTTTAAAGGCATTGATTTCAAACGCCACAAAAGAAGTTAGGTGGAAAAACGTTACCAAAAAAAAAAAAGTTAAGTGGAAAAAATAAAGGAACGAAAGAATAAATGGTAAAGGGTGCATAATAAAGTTTCAAGTTTAAGTGGAAAAAATAAAGGAACGTAATAACATTTTTATTTCCATCTATTTCTTTACTCCTGTTGCGCGAGGGAAACTTTCATGGGAACTGTGAAGTTCATGTTATGATGGTCTTATATTTTCCTATAAATCAAGTATATAAATTTCAATGGGAAGTTCATTTTATTTTTCTTTCTTATATTATAACAAACATAACCTAAAAGGAACTCGTAGACTCTATACAGACATTTGCTGCCTAAAGAGTTACTCCTTTTTGTTGACATTGACTTTTATCTTTCAATTAGTTCATTATCATATAATTTGTTTATAACTATCTACCTAATTATACAATACAACTCATCTACAACCACATGCAATTTACACTTACAGTTGAAATATCAAATTTGTGCCCTCCTATATATATAGTTATGCCTTTATTTATTAGCTTAAGCTTTTAGATGAACGCGGTTGTTTGACATGGTATCAGAGTTATAGGTTTTGTGTTAAACTCCTGGAAGCGAGTTTACCTTGCCTTAGGCATTTATTGTATTCAAGATGTTTATGGAATGGGATCCTCTACAGTCGAACTCATAACTTGCTATAACCCGTACCCAGTTATCTGACGCCACCTCAGCTACTTTATACTATCATGGCCACGTCATCAGAAAGGCAAAACGAAATGGCGTTAAATCGTCTGCGCCTCGACTGTCAGGCCCTCTCCCCAACTGTGCAAAACCACTTCTTCTTCCCCTTCCCACTGCAAAACGTCCTCTCATTCCTATCCAAAACCTCTCCCTCTCTCTCACTCTCAAACAACAAACGTTCTTCACTCCATGAATGGTTCTGTGCAACTAATACCAAACGTGGTCCTTTACGAAGGCTCGATGGTGACGGTGATCATATCGAGCTATCGTCGAAGAGCAAGTTATTCTTGGGGGATGAGGTGGTTGCAAGCAACAAAGATCATACAAACATCTTGTACAATTCACATTGAATGGAAGAGTGTTTTGTTGAATAAATTATTGTTGAATAAATTAAACAATAACTTACAACAACAAAAGTGATTTCGATTGATCGTATCTATAAAAACCGTATACCTCAGATTGTGCACAAACAAATGGGTAAATAATAAACATGGCAAAAATTAAAAGCCTCCACCTTCAGGCTGGTTGAAAAGAAGGATCTCCAAAACGTAACTTCAGAGTTTTATGTCCGTTTCTTTCATATATATATTTGATTTCCCCTCTAGCAGTTGATTCCAGTACCTGAGTAGTGAAGGGATCAATCGAACCCATAGCAAGTAGAAGATAGATGTATGGAGAAGAGACCATACGAACACAGTGGTGGGTGTTCGGTTATGGCATCCCATCAGACCTTTGAGGAAGGGAGAGATCTGGACTATCACCCAGAATGCAAAGAAAAGCTTCCCAAAAAGAGGATGACTGATCTATCCCTTCCTCAAAGGTCATGGCCGAAGAAGTCGGTACGCCAGCAACCACTCCCACCAAGATCCCAACCACAACCGATTCATCCCTGAACGATCTCACCCCTGTCCTCAGGAACATCATCAACCCAATCACTGGCACTCCTTTCTCGTTAATCTCAGCGCCTCTACCCTCCAGGCTCACACTGCAGTACACTCTCGCCTTACACCTGAACAGATCATACGCCTACAGCCTCCTCTCCCTGGATATTCTACCTTCGTTGTGCCTCATCACAACAGCCTTCTCGAAACAAGCCGGCCCTTCGATCCCATCAAACCCCTTAGTAGACCTTGGATGATAAACAACAATGCGGCAAACGTTTGCTGGAGGGAGAGGTTTTGCAGTGGAAGGGGAAGAAGAAGTGGTTTTGCGCAGTCAAGGAGAGGGCTCGACAGTCGAGGTGAGACGATTTAACGCCGTTTCATTATGCCTTTTCTACTGATGTGGCCTTGATATAATTAGCTGAGGTGGCATTAGGTAACTGGTTACGGGTTATAGCAAGTTACGAGTTCGACCGTAGAGGATCCCATTCTGATGTTTATACCTTATGTTTTTCCTCCTCATGTGGGTTTCCGTGCAAACTCGCACGTGCAGAGAATGTTGAAATATCATATTTGTGTACTCTTAGTAAATGCATTTGTCTGATCCTCTTTTGTGTTAATCAATTTTAAATAGCATAGAGAGTGAAGGTGGAGAGAGACTTGCCTTTTAAAGAAAGAGAAGAATAGTGGAGCTATTTTTGCTCTCATCCAAAGCATTCAAGTTCACGATGGGAGCTAAATTCTAATGGTCCATAGATAAATAGGAAGAAAGAGAAAGAAAAGGATTTTGATTGGTCGATAAAAAAAAAGTTTTTTTTTTTTTTTGCAACTTTTGGTACTTCTTTCAAGCTTTAAATACAATTAAAAATTATAACTTCTCAACGGTGATTAAAAAGGCCATTTTTCTTCCTTTTTAAAAGAGTTTACCTGGAACTAAGATGGTCACAGTTTTTTACACAATTTGGAATAGAAATGTCATATTAAACTTTAATATGGAAGGCGCTAGAGCCAGAAAAAAAACGAACCGACCCGACGGGTCAACCCGATTATAAACGGGTTGGGTTGACCCGTTTATTAATTGGGTCAGTGCGGGTTGGGGTTTTCCCAACATGTCTGTAATTGGGTCAAACCCGATTATGACCCGAACCCGACCCGACTATGACCCGATTACCCCATAATCCTATTTTAATAATATTTTTTGAAAAAATAAAAAATAATATAATCGGGTTGGCAAGTTGGGTTCGGTTTGGGGTTTTCCCAACCCTCCATTAATCGGGTCAACCCTAACCCAACCCGTTTAACCTTGACCCGATTACAACCCGAACCCGACCCAACATGACCCGTTGCCAGCTCTAAAAGGCGGAAAGGTCTTATATTGAACCCGCCAAAAGGAAAATTTGGATCCAACTACTTAAAATACGGTCTAGGCCCATCCGTCTTAGATAATCCATCTTAAACGGACCCTGATCAAATGATAATTTGAGCCCGTTTGTTTGACATATTATCTTGGACCATCCGTTCTAGGTCAGTCCATGCTTGCCGCCTCACATGGGAAAGGTAATGGAAGTAAAATAGTCATTGGCTTAATCCATTTTTTTCTTTTTGTTAGTGATTAAATATTGAATCATAAATGGTAATTGCCCCAAGATATACATATTACATACTACATACTGATCTATAGTATTTTTTTTTTCATTTGACGAGAGTTACGTCGCAAAGTTATAACTAAACTTAACCATATAGAACTTTTGAGGAGAAGAGCAACACTAACCATCTTCTCCTTCATTTGATTGGAAGAGAAAACTGGGGTTCAGAAACGCCGGCAGAAGTGATCAAAGCAGATCCCAGTGGTAGAGTAGTCCGTAGAAAGTATGTTGGAAAGCGACAATGGCGTTTGCAGCTTCATTGTAATAAACTCCATTCCATGAAGCGTGATCCTTGTTTCTTTCTCAAACCCTGTTTACCCCATTTATTGGAGAGCCGATCAAAAACCACTGAAAATCGATCACAAGTCGTCCATCGCTTAATCGACCGGAGGGTTGACCAAAGAAGGTGCGGCCGTTGGGCAGGCCGATGTGAAAACCGAATGCAGAAACAACTCTAACGGTGACGGAATTGGAGTCGCCGAAGTTGAAACTGATAGCTCCTGTTCCACTGAGAACAAACATAGAGGGGGAGAAAAATATAGAGACAGAAAAATTGGGAGGCGGAGAAGCTAAGACGCTCCTCCTCTGTTACTCATGTCTCTTTCTAGTAGCCGATATATGCTTTGTTCCGCCAGTATTAAACACCAATCCTACTAAAAGCTTAAGGGCGAATCTTATATATTTAATTATATTTAAGGGTGAATTTTATATATTTAACAGGTAGTAGATACCACTATACAATCCCCTCCTTTTTTTTTCCTTTTTTTTTTTAATGGAATCGTAAGTGGTAATCAGCTAGCTCAACTAAGTACATGCTGATCTATAGCTTTTTTGAATTTTACAAAAGTTATGTTCCAAACATTCTCCTTCAATTGATAGAAAAAGAGAAGTGAGGGATCAGAAACGGCAGAAGTGGTCAAAGTTCATGCGAGGCGTGGAGTAGTTTGTAGAAAGAATCTTGGAAGCGACAATGTCGTTTGCAGCTTCAGTGTAATGATCTCCATCCCAGCTGATGTATCGTGATTCTTGTTCGCAAATGTTACAATCCGCTTGACCACATTGCAGAACAGCGTTCCAGTTGTAAGGCGACCCACCGTGACCACAGCACGCCATTAATGGATTCTCAAATCCTGTTTATCCAAACAAGCGACAGCCGATCAAATTAATATCACCTTTTAATTAACTCAAAAAACACAAATGAACGAATACATCCCCATTTAACTTGCGCTTACCGTATTTTGTATAATTGGCAACGAGATCGTACTTGATGGAATAGATATCTACGTAAACGATGGTGACATTCTGCATTTGGGATCTGAGTTCCTCGCACAGCGATCTCAATCCCTCATTGAACAACTCGACCGCATCGTTGAGTGAACGAATGCAGCCGTATTGATCCTCGTCCCCCGCAGTTCGATTAGTTGTAGAAAGTTCTTGAGGCGAACAACCCAAGGGCCCCATGTTGTGTACCCAGAAATTCTTGCCCCCATGTTCATATATGTTCTGCTTTCAAGAATGATCAAGGTGAGATTAAAAAATCATTTTGAAGGTGAAAATTAGATCAAAAAACAAGGAAGCAAGGACACCAACCCAGAGAGCATCTTTGATTTTCTCGAGAAAAGAGGGGATTTTTTGAAGGACTTGTTCATAGGGAAAGGAATCTAACGCATAGGCGACGTCGTTGTGTCCAATGTCGAAAATGTAAAGCGCATTCTCGAACGCGTCTTCGTCCAATGAATTCTCGAAACCTTTTGTATACAAGACATTAATTTCATGAAATACTAATTAGGATACGGGGTTTGCGCAAGCATCCAAGTGAATTAATTCGAGGAGATGTGAAAGTAAGGTACCTCGTTTTGCGAATCGGAGCGAGCGATCGCGGAATCGATTGAACTGGAGAATTTGAACGTCCAAAGTAAAGGGAAGATAATAGGGTTGAGTACCTGCTCCACTCATTGCGAAATTCACTCCATTCCTGAAATCCGATGTCACAGATTCCAGATACGGCGTCAAATAGTTCGTATGCAAGCTTTCACCTGAAAATAAATAAATGGGCGAAAATTCCAGACTCGTATTAGGCGCAAAGATTAACAAAAGTTACAAAAGTACAAGCCGTAAGCGGTTCAAGTTTTAGAATAAAATAAAATTTACCGTTATTCCTATTCCCCGTCGCTCACAAGTTATATCTTTGGTTAAATTATGTTTTTCTCATCTATACCATATATATAACCATTCTCTTGGAAAACGTATCAACTATTATGTTCGACTTTCCCACAATATCCTTAAACGTCATTGTTAAGTTTCACTAATTTTAATTCATTTAAAACTTAAGCTGTTATAAAATTGTTATTTCTTATCTCTTCCCTTACCATCCATCTACATCCCTTCCATTTTTACATACATGTAGTACCGCACATGCACATTATTAAACCGGTGCAAAGTCCCTCTAATTACATGTTTTCTCAAAATTTTTCAAACCTCAAACATACATTTTATCAAAAGTTCCAAGCCAATTTCCATTGTAATAAAATTATTCTAACCAGGCTGATAGCGATGGATATGCATCCACGTAAATCATGCATGCACATTGGGTCCATGTAAGATTAATCTTACGTGGAATTAGGGGTGGCAATCGGTCGAATACGGATCGGATATATGTATATTCGTATTTGAATCCAAATTTTATCGGATCTTAGATTTCGAATCCGTATTCGAACCACGGATCTAAATCCTATATTTGAATTCGCCAATTTCGGTTTCGGATCGAATTCGGATATATATCCCACTCATTGTTAGCCCTACTCAGAGAGGGATTTAAATGAGAAATGGGTTTGAACTTCAAATTTGAAGCACCATGCAACAGTGGATGTTGAGCGACTGACAAAAAAAATCGTACCCTGGAACTTAGAACAATTGGCCTATTTTGGACAATGGAATTTCAGAGCAAAAAAGGTTTCAAAATAGGGGGTTTTGTAATTGGTTCTTTAAGTGGGTTTACAGGTACCAGTCGCCAGAGGGTGACAGCGACAAAGAGGATAGAAAGTTTAGATTTAGGGCAAATCGTTTTCTAAAGGTTTTTGGTTTTAGTTATGATGGTTCAACCGTAGTTTATAAATGGTTTACATTCTAACCAATGTCTGCCCTGGGTTTATGTATAAGATATATATGATTTCGGTCGGATCTTATTCGGATCGAATATATGTATATTCGTATTTGAATCCGAATTTTTTCGGATTTTAGTTTTCAGATCCGTATTCGAACCACGGATCTTAGATTTCGGATCGGATTCAAATCGAATTCGGATATATATCCGACCCATTGCCAGCCCTACGTGGAATGCAGAATTCACATGAAGATTTGAATTTGGCAACATTCTCAACCTGTTTACACCCTGTACAGACCGACAAATAAGAGAATGCCACGTGATATCGATATGGCCTATTGAAAATAAAAAGGCCATGTCACAAGCACACGTAGGCCTTATTCAGTCAGGTAGGCCACGTCAGCGTACATGTAGGCCGAGATTTCAGTTAAAGCCACGCAAGCCTATACAACGAACCATATTCATGTTATTCAAAAGATCGTATCACTGGTCGTTTGAGAATAACTACTTTAAGATCGTGGCCAGAATGATTATATTTCATGAACCGAAGACTGTAGATGACCAGCCTCCATGAAGATCGTGCAAGAGTGGGACGTTGAGCAACTGTCAAAGATTGGCTATAAAAGGCACAAACTCGAAGAGCTTAAGGACACAATCCATCCAACCGCAACCGGTTATAATATTATTTTGATCATCCGTGATCTTTATCCCGTCTCCTACACTGTAGTCAGAAGGATAAAACTAGGACTTCTCTCACTGCTTCCAGTCGCAGTGACACCTTAGACCCCTGTTTACTCCAATCAACGCCAGAACCATGCCACCGGACAGTAAGTTAAGGCCGCCCCTGACTCACAGTTCTGTACCCCAATCACAGCTACAGAATCCCGAGCAGCCGGTCCCGAGACTCACTTTGATCAAGCCAGGTGACTTGCGTATTTTCGGTTAAATAGCAATCCTAGGTGAACCCCCGAATTGGCTTTGTTAGTAGCCGCCCCCTTCCTCTTGTTCTTATACTTCGATTACGGCTATAAGACCAAAACAGGCCAGTCCTGCAAGCTTTGTCAGTTTTCTTCTTGCTTTTTGTTTCCTTTTGGGGATTATCTGTTGTAGCTTACGGCCATTGGCCGATTTTATAATAAAAGAGTTTTGTGCCATTAGTTGCTTTCGCTTTCAAACACTTACAAGAACCCAAACGAAGACCGAACCCCTAGTCTTCATATTATCGCCTGACCGGTTTTATTACAGGTGACTTGAAGTACAATTGAACCAACCCCCAGTTTAGATTCGGAACAGGTGCCCGGGGTCGGGACCCGACCCGAAATCATTGTATCAAACGATACTGGTACGCCCGCGCAGAGACACATTATCAACATCGCCACGTGTCCACACCGGCCCAATTTCGGAGGAACACAACCACATTTGAAAATAATGATTAGTTGAGTACGTTTGAATTAATTAGAAGTCTTCTTTTATTTAAACTCCTTCATTGTTATCTAGATTAGTTGTTATCCAGAAAAGGTTGTTAGTTGTTTTCTTTATTTAAGAGTTTGATATGGGGAAGGAAAGGGGACTTGAAAATTTGAATTAAGAATTATCTATTGTTTTAAGTGAGATAGTCAAACTGGGTGAGACGCCTATTATTTGCTAGTATTTTCTTATGTGAATAATATGTACGTATATTCTCTTTTCATTATATTTTCCTGTATTACAAGCACTTAGTCTTGGTGCAATGTATTAAAGTGATAGCATTAATACAAGACTAGAGAAATGTGCGCGCTACTAACAAAAAGAATTAAATAAGTGAATGCAATTAATTGGGAGATAAAATAAAAAAGAAATTGAAAGATATTTTGGAAAATAAAAGTAGTTGTATGTAGGGGTGTAACTCGGGTCGGTTTGGTTCGAGCTGACGTCAACCCAAGACCAAACCAAAAATATATATAGTCAAACCGAACCGAAAATATAGAGAAAAACCGAAACCGAAACCAAACCGAACCGAACTATATGAAAACTATTCGGTTTGGTTCAATTCGGGTTAGACCAATATATTCTTATGCTTAAACAAGGGTTTTTTCGTAATATCCTTACAGTTTAAAGGTAAACTTTGAAAGTTTAACATATATTATCTTTTATATATATATAATATAGATTATATGTTATAATATATATATATATGAATTCGATTTGGTTCGGTTTAACCAAACATGCAACCCAAAACCGAACCGAACCAAATCGAACCGAAGTCGGTTCGGGTTCGGTTTTAACCGGACCAAGTTGCACCCCTAGTTGTATATGTAAGAATATAAAAATAAATAGAAATAAAAATAAGAGGAATTTTGGATAATATAAGGTAGTTACCTCCGACTGAACACATGCATGCCTGATCAAATTCACAACAATAAGCATAGATACATATAGAGAGAGATTTAAGACTCACAGAGAAAATCGATCACTAGTCGTCCATCGCTTATTCGACCAGACGGTTGACCGAAGAAGGTGCGGCCATTTGGCGCGATGTCATAACTAAACATAGCAGCAACTCCACCGGTGTCCGAATTGGAGTCACCGAAGTTGAAGATGACCGGGCGCCTGTTGCATTGAGAACGAACAAAGAAAGGGAAAAAACTAGACAGACACAGAAATATTTCAAGGAGGAAAAGCAGAGAAGCAGCTCCTTTGTTACCCATGTCTCTTCCTACTGGCCTCTGCTTTGTTTGAGTCCCCAAAACACCTCCTCTCTTTAAGGAAACGATGCTTAAGGGACAAGTATCTGTCAAACTCTATCGTTTGGGTCCACGGTCCATCCCTTCAAATTTCCTTCCAGTCTATCACAGACGTCCGGAAGTCTTGTTTGGCAGGCGCCCAAAACTGACCGCTGACACATTTCATAGTCTCGCAACTGCTCGTACCAGGAATGTAGTCAGTTTATGTTATCAGCTTCAAGCATCTTCAGCTCTAAACACGTCCAAATCTCGCAGTCAGTTATCCAATTTTTGGAAAATAAGCCCCTTGACCAATGCTATAATTATATCTTTAAAAGTGTGCATGGCATCAGAACACCATATGGCAGATTGTCCATCTAGCTCCAGCACCAAATCTACCCCTCGATGCGGTTAAAAGCCGCAGAAGCTGAAATAAATAGGCGGACCGGTTGAACCATAAGATTTGCAGATTATGGCTCAATTGAACGGTTGACCTACTGATGGATAAGTGGCAGTAATGAACATATTAATTGAAAACACCTAAATTTTGCAAAAGGAAAATTGCGTACAAACCCTGATTTCGGCAGAAAGCAAAGAACAAAATTAAAATTAAAAAAAAAATGGTGGTTATCGTGCAATGCGCCCAAGCAAAGGATAAAGAATTACCACTCAGTATGACCTAAATGTTCTCCACTCCAACCAGCAGGAAACAGGATAAGCACAATCAAGGCACATTTTTTAGGCTGGGCACCGGATATTACTTCAAGTGGAATTACCATTCTATCAGATTTTATTTTTGACATATGAATCTCACTATTCATCAATAAAATTAACATTCTAGCAGACATCTCTGAATTATAATCGCAAGAACCTTCTCCTGTGTCAGATTTGCCACAGTTTCACTGTATTGCTTTTATTTTGTTCTCCACAAACTGCATTTCATACCATAGATTCAAAGTAATCGCAGACACGTACAATTGAAAACAAATATACAAACCATGCGTCCCGCAGATAGACTGCTAACATGAACAGAAGCTTACAGATTGATTAGATGCTAACAAGAAAATTTCTGTATTCCAAATCCGTTAATAAAAAAGAAACAGAAACAACATAACAGACCAACTTACAAATTGCAACCCCCCTTCCAGCTAATTCAGTACCAAGACAACGAACCCAATCAATAACTTTTGAGATACAAATCACAAGAGAACAAACAAAAGAGAAACAAAACCTGTTGGCTAATTCGTCCGCGGTGGAAGTACAGAAAGAAAATTAAAAGACCAACTCTGACTAATTTTAGGGGGACATCCAACTTAAGTCAGACTATAACCATGACAACAGCATATAATACAGCTGGGTCACAATATTGAAAGAATACTTGAATAAAGACCACAAAACACCCACTGGTTAGCACAAAGTACGCAAACCCAGTTGTCACGTTGATAAGCACACGCCATGTCCATTCTGCATTAGAGTTGCGCATCTGTAGAAAAATCTGCTTTGTCAAGATTCAGTGCTTTAGGGCCTAGAGGAATTGTCCCCACCCTCAAAAACCGTGAGGAAGATTCACCAAATCCATTAACTTTTACGGGCAATGTACCAACTGTAACAACACCAACTGGTTCAGTATTCACTGATGTTGTAGCTTCCACAGCCACTGTTGTCGAGGCTTTAGCTTCAACTTGTTTTGGGGCAATAGTAAGAGAACCAATCTTCAGGATAGAACTGTCATTCTTTGAATCCTCATCACAGAGCTGAGCATTGCCATCTGTACCACTTGAAGAGATAGCAGAACCGGGTTTCAAGTGAACATGCTCACTACAGTAGGCCTCTGAATTTTCTGAGCTGTTTAGATCACTATGCTTGGTGCATTTCTCATCTGCCAACGTAGGTGGATCAGTCAAACCAACTCGTTTGCTGGGTGGAACAGACACAGGCATAAAGAAAGAATTATTATTGCTCCCACTAAATAATTTGGCCTTTTCTTCCTGCATAATCCTCTGCCGATCTTCATAATAAATGAAATCATCAATTATGGATGTCTTAAGTACGTAATTCTTAAAGATGCTCAGCATCTCTAATCCTTGTCCATACCTTATCTGCATGTATAAATCATGTTCAAAACCACAGTTTTGCTTGATGCTCTCAAGAAGAATATAGATCAGGAGACATAAATAAACAAAAAAGGAAAAGAAGAAATAATGATATCAAAAGAAAAAGAAAAAAATAGCTGCTTTCAGGGTGACGTTCTCTATAGCACCAGAATGCCATTAATTATTCAAATATAGACTTGTCTATATCTATATCTATATCTATATCTATATTATATATTATGGGAAGCGCTCCCTTGGAGAATATGCCAAAAATGTAATTATTTTTTCCCTACAATAACATTATAATGCATGGCCATAAATCATAATACATTTCTATAGGGGTGAGTTGGTCATTGTGTTTTTTACTTTGCAAAACATGCCCTCCAGTAATTTTTAAGCCTTTCTATGTTCCAAACAACTATTTTTATTTTTTCCAAATTTTCAATTATAAACGTGCAGAGCATGTGCCAGCTTCTAGTATGGAATAAAATGCTTGAACACCTGTTTAGAAGGCCCATCTCATTTGTGGAAACAATAAGGGTATGTGTCCAGGAAAATTACCAATGCAAGATAAAATAAACTATAGTAAATCATAGAAAACTCCCTTGAGGTTTAATAAAATTAGACACCTCCCTTCATCACGTTTATGAAATAATACTGACCTCCCTCTAGATTTGGTTCATTGTAAAACTCACATTCCTTCTACTATATTCCGACTAGGGTTTCTCAGTGAATTAATGAAATTCATTAATTTTAGACAACTTTATCTTTGTAAAGTCAGTAGGTTTGGATAATGAAAGCTTATCAGTATTAAAAGCTTTCCAATTTCCTACTTTATCCTTGTATAATTTGAATTATTATTTCCGACTTACATTCTTCAAAAAATAAGATATTTAAAATTATTTTGAAGGGCAATAACAACATTTAGTTTGGCAAATAAACCTTATAAGGGGTAAAACTTCTCCAACTGGTAAAAGATCAGCAAATTTGACTAAAACATTAGCTACAACTCAATGAAGGGAGGTAAATGTTACAATCAACAAATCTAGGAGGGAGGTTAATGTTATTTGAAAAAGTGGAGGGAGGAATATGTAATTTTGCAAAACTTAAAAGAGGTTTGAGAAATTTACCCAACGAAAAATATACAGACTATATAGCATAAGAAACACTATACTAACCTCTTGTGTGTCCCTGCTGTTAGTCACCGGTTTATTCTCATTGTTCTCCAATATGATGTGTCGAAAATGAGTATTTGGAACATCTTTTATTATGTGCCATTTAACAGGAAAGCAACCACTCCATTTATCCTGCTGCCAGAAATCCATGTTCTTATCAAAGTCAACAGGACCAACCATCTCCGCAACACCACAAAACTGTCCACTTGCATTGACCTGCATGGAGATAGTTTCTCAATCAGCAAAACATAATGCTAATGGAAGAAAACTGACAAAAAAGGACTCCCCAAACAGGAAGTTAGTAACATGCAAGGTTTTGTTCTAGGTAAAATAACCCAAAACAATGCCCGCTCCTCCACCACACATGGATTGAGACTATAACCAAAATATATATTCAGGACTGGAATTTCAATTTCCACCCAGTGGAACAGGGCACTCACTGAGAAGAAAAGGAAGACAGGACATCCTTTAGGTCTTCCTGCACCTATTCTCTGTGCATCCTCATATGCACTGTCCAGCCTCCGGTTTCCATTTGGAGTACTTGACCATACACCATATTTAATGCTCTTATGGACATCATCCTCACTATAAGACTTGATTACGAAGAACTTTGCCTCCACATAATCCACCAGGAAATCTTCTTTGTTATACTGACTAGTACGGATAACAATGTTTCCTTGTGCATCAGTGTTTCCAGCTTTGGTTGTGTAAGCCTTAACAGATATGAGAGGTGGCCACTGATCTTTTGATCTGCTTGTTCTAGGCCCCCGATTCTGTTCACCCAACACATCTGAGTTTCCATTTCCATTGTTCAAACCTCCACCATGTTGTAACCTTGGCCGGATCTTATCTGCTGTAGGCCATCCACGTGCATCTGATCCAAACTCAGACAAGCCACCAGTGAAAGGGCGCGAGAGTTTTAAAGAGTTGCGAAAAGGTGAGACACGATCTGTCACTTGGATTGAGCCGGGAGCATTCCTGCTCTGAAAAATATATAATTCAATTATCAGACGAAGCCATAGCTTCCAGTGATTCTTTGTTTTTTTTTTTAATCAGTAAACAGATGATATTATATATGGATTATAATATGGAAAATACAGGTACACAAACTGTACCATAACAGAACAGTTTAGACTACCTCCCCCACATGGATTTCAAACATATGGGTCTACTCCGGTCCTCAGGTCCCTTACATCACCCCACCAAAATCAGAGAATCTGTTGCATCTGAAGAAGTCTTCTAGAGGGATTTTTCCAGTGATTCTTTGTTAGGGACATTCCAAAAAGAGAGGGAGGGAGGGGGGAAGGGGGGTGTTGGTTGTTGTTGGTGTGTGGTTGTGAACGCAAGAAATAAAGAGATTTCAAGATTTCCCCTTCGCCAAAGCAAAATATAAATCCAAAAAATTATTAAGGAATCCTCCTGACAGCCACAAACATATCCCATAAATGCAGGCTGATGAGAGAAGAACAATCTAGGGTTGATAATCCAATATATCTTTCACAAACCCGATATATAGACTTTCTGCTCATTATCCATGTAATTCAAAGACATCAAAAAACTTGAAGGGATAAAATCTTCTGATACAATTAGTCTCTGGCCTAGACAACCCCCCAAAATGGACCCGTGTGACAACCAACTTGCTTTTGAAAGGCAGTAACAACGTGTCCTCTAACACAGAAATGAAAGTTTCTAAAGCATTTTCCAACTAAAGAAGCAAAAACTCTGACAATGCATACAGTCAACAACAATGAGGACAACTAAAACTTCTAAAAATTGAAAAAACCCAGTCTTAACAATGATCCCTTGTTTGATTCACTAAATATAATCCATCAACGAATTCAACAAGAGATCCTTTGTTATACTTTATAATGACAATTCCTAAAAGCTGCTTACCTCTGTAAGATTTGGCGAAGATGAATGGATATTACCACCAGAAGTTACACGTGCATGTATCACAGGTTGCTTACTCAGTGCTGAATTAGTTTTTGACCCTTCTGATATTTTTGCCAGGGGATGTGTCTGATTAATAGCAGATTCAGCAGGCCTAGCCCTCAGATGCCCAGATCCAAGCTTTGGAGACACTATGGTTTTACCTGCAGATGCTGATGAAGAATTGTTTTTCAAACCTGGCCCACCGGTTCTGTTAGCATTTGATACACCACTATTCAAGGATGAGGAGTCTGGTGAATAATTTTGGTTGGTATCCAATCTAGATTGAACAACAACGGGGTAATAAGGAGGTGAAGAAATAGGATTTTGATAAGTGGGCCCGGTATAATATTGTTGTGTTCCTATAAACGGGCCATCAACTCCTACGATAGCACCAGGTATGTAAGGATTGTATGGGTTGTAAGGGGACTGTGCATATCCATAACTAGGTGTGTAATATACATAAGGCAAACTTTCAGTTTGCATGCCCTGCAACGGAAAAAAATTGAGTTAGATGATGAGAGAAAAAAAAAATTAAAATTAGAAAAACATATCAGCTCATATGTCCAAATAACAGTTTATTACTCACCGCATACTGGAGATCTGGACCATCTAAACCAAAAAACCTCTGGTGGTCATCCCACTCACTGGGCAGCTCAAATCCTAAAGTTACAACAAATGTTAATGCAGGATTCAGCAATATAATAAATATGTATATATACAGCAATATATATATATGATACTGAAAATAAAACTCTAGACAGTACCTGTACAGTAATACCCATAATTGGTGGCAGTAGGATAGTATAGGCCCTGATCAACAATGAAATCTGGCACTCCTTCATTTCCCATAGTTTCAACTTGTTCAAGAGGTGGAATTGTTAAGTAAGGGTTTGACTCAGTACCTTGAATCTAAAAGCAAAAATAAGGTAATCTGGATCAAATACTACTAATAGGAATTTATAACTTAAGTTCAGCTGATATTCGGTGGAAACAGATTTAAAGTTCAATATAACTAATTGAAAAGTAAAGAAAACAGCTAAGGAATTACCAGATAAGTTTCGGTATTTCTGTGTTCAGAACCATCATACCTTTCCATACTGGGACTGCCACCCTGGAGAATAAGAAAAGATTAAATGTAAGCAGACATATTAAGATAAGCTGAAAGGTTAATTTCAACAATGCTAATTTTTCTTGTTTCTCCATTTATATTGATTTTTATGAAAGGCAGAAAATCAAAAGAAAATCCATCTTTCCATAACATTCATATTCATATATTCAAACTTTCCAAGCACTGTAAAGAAATCCCCCTTTTAGACATACTGAGAAAAAAGTTACGTGCCAAGTATATCTTCTGCATAAAACGAGAGCAAAAGGAACTATGTAAAATGACAACACAAACTGATAATGTCAACCAAATTCAACGCTCACCTAGACGAACATTCCCAACAAAGACAAAACTCATGGCATAGAAAAGGAAGTAGCAAAGTGAGAAACAAGCATGTTAATAACTGGCAAACAGCTTGAACGCAAGCAAACTCTCACTTGGTGCATCATTCCTAAGCTCGAACGGTGAAAAACAAAGAAGAATTTCCAAGTACAAGAAAAACAGCAAGTGCCAAGAAGTAAGATCCAATCAACACAAGTAGGATTTACAAACGGTTCTTCTGTATGCAAATGTAAATAATCAAACAGCCTCTGCCTCAGATAAACGAAAACCATTAAGTGCAAGTGACAACGTTAATCCGAACTTCAGAAGTCAAAACAGGAAGAATTCTAATTACTCAAAGAGGAATAACAGCTCACAGCCCAACATGCAAACCCTGTTAGGCTAAAATCAATTTCATCCTGCGAGACAAACATTAACTCAATATCCTACCCAAAAATTCAAAAAATGAAAACATAATGATTTTCAAAGGTCTCCGCAGAGAGCATATTCCCAAAAAGGTTTCTATAAAAATTCTAGAAATATAAGTGCAATAAGTTGAAAAATAAAATTTGTCTCACTAATCTTCTCTGCGCCCCCGGCGCCCCCCCCCCCCCCCCCCCCCCCCCCCCCCCCCCCCCCAAAAAAAAAAAAAAAAAACCAAAACAGACTGAATCTCCTGTCCAGTAATCTGACTCAAATATTTTCTCTAAAACTCAAGATTCTTACGTCCAACCGCAGAAAAGAACGGATTTAACCAAAAAAGAAAGGTCAAAACAAACAAAATAATAATTTCCAGCAAAAAGAAATCACTAAAACATATTAGATAGAAGAAATTTAAAGTTACATATATTTCAGAAACAGATAGGAAGAATACCAGAAGAAAAGCTAATTTAATCCATGCAAGGAGTAGAAATAAGGACTTGAGAACAAGATCCGGAGGCTTTGGAAAGATACGAGGAGTCTTTCTGCAACATTTTGGAAGCAGAAACACCTCCGAAACCCTAACCCTAGGGCACAGAAGTTGGAGCCTTCAATCGGTGGACTTTCGTGGAGAGAGAGAGAGATTCGCAACCCGAAAAGCGCTCGAAGAGATTTTGTGGTTCCGATGAAATCCCAAAACGGTCTTCAACATACTTCGATAATATCGAGATCGCCACTTCGTTGCATTAAAACTTCATTTTTTTTACACAAAATAACTTACATATCTTCAGAAATTAATATCCGTAAAAAAAAATCAAATATTTTTCTGAATAATGATAATAATACTTCTCTTTTTTGTTTTTTTTTTTTTGGGTAGTGAAAAAAAAAAACTTAAGAATACATAATATTCTATAAACTAGTAATTAAATGTTCCTTCTCATTTTAAAAGCACTATTCCACTATCAAAATCTTATCAAAAAAAAAATTCCACTATCAAAAGCAACACTTTTGAAAAGCAAAACCAAACAGGCAATCAATTCATAATATTCCCTCTAATAAATAATAATAAATGCGAAAATATACATTATCATCTGCAAAGATTAATATGCATTTGCTAGTGTCAGAAAAAATGATATCCCTACATTGGTGGGAATTAACTTTTGATGATGATGGTATATCCTTATGCGCATACATAATATCATTTATGGACATCAAATTATTGACAAGTTTTGGTAATAAAAGAGACCTAAAAATAATTAAAAAAATTAAATGGAAAATGATATTTTTGACTTATTTAAACAATTAGTCACCATGCTTCACATATTTAAAGCCAATGTGGAAAAAAGGAAAATAGTATCAGCATGTTCACTTTTTTTGAACATGATATTAAAAAGAAACCTTAACTTAACAATACATATTTAATTCAATAAAATCAGGAAAATGGAAAAGTGAAAAATTATGTTGGATTCAAAAATGTAATTTTTTGCACAAAGCCCATTACACGTTCCTTCTTATATGGGTTTAAATTAAATTAAATAAATATTGTTGACACATGATCTTGACTAATAAGCATTTAATTTCTTCTAAACAAGTGAAATTAACTAAAAATTATCAAACATAAATATATATTTGTTTTAGAGGCTGTTTGGTATAACTTTTCAAAGTTTACTTTTCAAGATTTCAAAGTAGAGACAAATAGAAAAGTTAAAAAAAAAAAAAAGTTTACATTGAAAAATTAAAAAGTAACTTCTAAAGGTTATATCAAACAACCTCTTAGTTAATTTTTGAACACCATTAAATATAAAGTGAGAAATAATGTTATTATCAATTCAAGGATTCAACAATGTAATTTTTTGCACAAAGCCCATTACACGTTCCTTCTTTTATAGGTTTAAATCAATTAAATAAATGTTGTTCACACGTGATATTGACTAATAAGCATTAATTCTTATGAACAAGTGAAATTATCTAAAAATTATCAACCATAAATAGATATTCCTTTTAGAGGCTATTTGATATAACTTTTCAAAGCTACTTTTCAAAGTAAAGACAAGAAAAAAAAAATTTAAAAATTCTATTTTAAAAAATTAAAAAGTAACTTTTCAAATTATATCAAACAATCTCTTAGTTCATTTCTGAACACCATTGTAGATAAAGCTTCACTCTGTGAATCACAAGAATAATAGCGCATTTACTTTTGACACAGAGTTTATCTGTTTATGAATCACAAGAATAACAACTCCTTTACACCTTTTTTTTCTTGGATAGGAACCAGCACCTTTACACATAACAACCGAGCAACAAATTAATCTCATCCTAGCAACTAGCAAGTTACATTTTCTCAAAAGTCGATGCCGACAATATAGAGGCGGCATCATGAAGCCTCTTAAATAGAGCGATTTCAAATACCGTTTGATGTTTCTTCCTTCTTCTACTACCTTTTTATTTTTTTTAGGTTTTTGGTTAACAATCTAAAAATATCTGACACTTGGTGCCAACACAAAAGAAAAAAAAGGGCAATAGTTCAAGTGAAGACAGTAGCAAATTTCAGAAAAATAATTATACACATCCGACGTCTATGATTCCTAGAATTCAAACATTTATATCCTCCTCTTTGTCTATTTCGTCTGTGTATCATCAGATGAATACAGCAACGACAATTTTTTTGTTAGCAGAAAAGAATTAGGAGTCCACCCAATAGTCTCCTTAATCCACCTGCCAGGGACCCCGCCAACTCTAGCGTATCATGTTCAGATTCACTTTGACATCCCCGCCCCTACCTCCCGTCAAAACAATCACAGCTTCACTACATGATGAACAATAGACACAAAAAATAAAAAAGAAAGAAAGAAACTAATACCACCGCAGAGAATGAAACATGTTTCTGCGGCAAGTTACAATTCGGACTCCGGTTGATGGCTTGGCTTGGCCCCGCTCATTGAGCATGCGGGTTCAGTGCTCTCAACTACAGCTGGTTGGTCTGCAAGCTCAATTCCTGGGAAACTGCCAACTTTTGTGCCTGGAGACATAGGGGACATTCTTGACTCTGGAGGAACACCATATGCAGCCACTGATGTAGGATCCTCCTGGTTGAAATTCCGACCTTTCGACCTCTCATACCTGTCGTAACTACGACTTCGGCTATCGCTTCTACTACGGCTACGACTCCTACTACGACTGCGAGACCAGCTCCGACTATGGTAACGACTCCTGCTTCTGCTCCTGCTCCTGCTCCTGCTGCTTGGGCTTCTGCTTCGCTTGTAATCCCATGTCCGAACCCTTTCAGGGCTAGGGCTATAACTTCTGCTGTAACTTCTGCCCCTGCTCCTATCCGGAACACCTCTTCTGTTGTTGTAACGCCCCCTTCCATCCATGTTGTTGTAACGTCCCCTTCCATCCATGCTGTTGTACCTGTTGTTCATGCCCCGATCATGCCTGCCCCAACCAACAGGACCACCACTGCTCCCACCAAAACTCCGTCCACGGTTTCCACGTCCAGAGAAGAATTCATTTCTCCCACCACGACCACCAAAGCCACCATCCCTCATGCCACCACGGCCACCACCAGAATCCCAGCGGCTCATTCCACCCCGACCCTTACCAAAATTGGATCCACCACGCACAGCCATCTCTCGCACTTCTTGTGGCACCCGCTGGTTTGCCCCCTCTAGGACTTTCACTAGATCAGCAGCATACTTCCAGTCCTGATCAGAGAAGAAGGTATATGACACCCCCGTTGCACCAGCCCTCCCAGTTCTTCCTATACGGTGGACGTAATCCTCAATCCCCGTTGGAAAATCATAGTTTATCACCACCCTGGAATACAAAAACTTGGTAAGATAACAGTCACAGCCAGGATCCACAATTGACATCTCGCACTAAAGTGGCTCTCCACCTTACATCGGAAGATTCCCATATTTTACCCTCCAAAAAAATAAAAAATAAAAGGAAATTCAGCAAATTACTAGTAACATAAAAGAAAACAAACCTTATATCTTTGATGTCAAGCCCACGGGCAGCAACATCAGTTGCAACTAAAATTGGAGACTTCCCACTTCGGAACTGGTTGAGAACCCAGTCCCTCTCACCCTGAGATTTGTCTCCATGAATTGCAGCAGCACCAAAACTGCGCCCAATACTGCGTGTAAGCTGATCACACAGTCTTTTTGTAGAACAGAATATGATGACCTTTGATCCACGTTCCTGGGACCTAAGTATCTGTTCCAATCGTCTCTGCTTCTCCATTTGCGGAACTACCTCAACATGCTGCAAGTTCAAAAATAAATAATTTTGAATTTAAAGGAGACCAATGAGGAAAGCACAAAAGGGAAGATCGTTGAGGTAGTTCCGCAAATGGAGAAGCATCATGTGAAATATAAAAACAGAAAAATACAATAAATGAACAAACAGTGAACAGCATCATGTGAAATATTTGACAGCTGAAATTATCAGACAAGCTTGTAGCCACATAAAACATAATCAGGATGGCACAAACCATTGAATCCACCTAAGAAACCTCTCAGGTGCATGGACTGCTTCAGGTAATCACTACCATCCTGTTTCCTTTTCTTCATTCTCAGACACTACTTTAACTTCTATAGATTTCATGTCTCCCTATACGACATTTCAAAGTGAACAGAACAACAGTACAAAGTCCTTCTGTTTGATGAATAACTGAATACAACTCATCCAATATTAGAAAATAACGTTAAACCATTATTTCTGGATATATAAACCACAAAGAAAATGGAAAATTCCTTAGTCCCAAATATTTTATGAATTAACTTACTTAATATACAACCATGCCCACAGTCCCTCAACCTTAAATATGTTGAATCTGACATTCGTTGCCCACATCATATTCACATTCATAAATATATCAATGGGGGCACTTCTAAATAAAATTTCTAGAAAGATTACCTGTGTGATGGATTTATTTGCTGCAAGCTCGTCAACACTGCCAATGTTCACCTGAACAGGATTAAGAAGTAGATCGCTTGCTATTTTTCTGACTTCCTTGGGCCAAGTTGCCGTGTACATGAGAGTTTGTCTGTGGGGTGGAATCTCATTCACGATCTTACGGATTTGGGGTTCAAAACCCATGTCAAGCATTCGATCTGCCTCATCAAGAACAAGAAGAGACACCTGGCAAAAGTCAATTTTCTTCATTTCAAGGATGTCATTGAGCCGACCAGGGGTTGCCACAACAATATCTGCTCCTCTATCTAATTCTTTTAGCTGAGGACCCTTTGGAGCGCCGCCATACAAGCACTGAGTCAAGAAATGAGAGACAAATTTCAATAACAAAGAAAATAGCAAAACAGATAATTTTTATATAAAGCTAGATATACCCCACCGTGCATGATAACCTAGAAGATCGACCAAACTTGTTTGCCTCATCTTGTATTTGGGTGGCAAGTTCCCGTGTTGGTGCTAGAACCAACACTGTTGGACCATTCTGAGAATTATTGCGGCGTCGCCTCAGATGAATGAAAATAGGAATCAGATAGCCCAAGGTCTTCCCAGAACCTGTCTTGGCTATTGCCACTATGTCCCTCCCTTGCAATGCAATTGGCCATGTCTGTGCTTGTATTGGTGTAGGAGAAGAGAAACCAGCAGAATGAATCTGAAACAGAAAGAGGAGAAAACGTTGGGCCCCAAATAAATCAAGCACATATGTCGACAACACAACATTGCACAAAAGAATGTCATAGACTACATCAGATCATGTATTACATTAGAAACAGCAATAGCTAAAACAACCCCATGTGTACAGAGTTGCTTACTGAAGCAACTCATGGCAGCAAATGGGGCAACTCGGACCTAGTGGCAGAGGCAATATGCAGGAAATCCCAACCACAAGAAGTCTGATCCAGACGTAGGGCCCACTGCCCATGAAAACTTATCCAGCAAAGGCTCCAACTATATATTTTGCAGCCTCCAAAGGACAGACCAATTGCAATGCACGACGGTGTGTATAGCAGTGCAGTGTACGACATATGCTCCTCTTCTGGAGCAGATATCGCATCTGCGACAAGTGAAATTGGATGAGCTCAAGAGTATATGGGAGAAGGAATAAAAATACAAAGGCAGTGAAAATATGAAAACTCACTTGAATTTACACTTGTATAGTTCAATTCTTCAGGCAAAAGCAATAAATCACAGTTCAAGCATACTTACCTCTCTTAGTATCTCTAGTGGGAAACCAGCAGCTTCAAATGTCATGTACGGAGCAGGAACATTGTCACCCTACGCATCATGTTTCACAAATCCAAGTCAAAAAACTCCATTTCAGAATGTCATTTCTGGATTCATGAGAAACAAATGTTGTAACCAGAACTTTACCAATAACATCAGATAAGTAACTATAAGGAATGTTAGCACAATGAGGTTATACATCTCTATAAAATATAGCTCAAAAGCAGGAGATTGGGTCTGATATTTCAATGAACCTGCAACTTAACACTAAAGCACCATTTGCAACTGTAACAGAGAACTTATGATCATGGAGCTCATATGGCATGAAGGAACTTCGTTTTTGTAAGTTGGCATTATATAATAATGATAAATAAGCTAGAAGTTTATGCAAGATTTCTTTACTAAAAGGCAACATGACCAATACAAGTGATAATGCCCAAAAGGGGTCTGAAAGAAAGAACCACAGTTTTTGTTTAGGGCTTTTAGGAAGGTGGTTTTTTTTTCCCTTCTTTGTTTCCGGGGATCATGTGTGGGTGATTTTGTGTTGTGTGTGTGTGTGTGTGGATGCTGAACAGCCTAAAATTATAGTAGGCATCCTGCACCTACAACCATTCTTGAAGTCATAACTTCTGATTTCTGATAGAATTTATAAAAAAATTTGTGAACTTAGCATAGTCTAACAGACACTGCAAATTTTGTTTGTGCATGAAAACATTTTGTTAGTAAGAAATAAGAAATGACATAAAATAACAGTTAACACCAACAATGAATAATTACTTCATCGTTCATCATGATGGATATCTCAATTAAATTATTTAGTGATAACAATACTCGGACAAATGAAACAAAGCGAAGTCTGTATTGACTGATACACATTGTGCAATACAAGTCTGTATTGACTGATACTTAAAACCATGATATAGCCTAGCTAACACAAAAATTAGTTTTAGAAGGTATCCCGTATAGCAACAAAGCAAATAGTTGTATACTATGTTACACGAACACGAGTACACATGTCATGTGTAGGTATATGTCTAGGAGTCGGATCCACTTAACCCCTAAAACTTGTGATATAGGGAATCTGTTGAGAAGTGTCCAGAATTTGGAAACGAATACTAGGATTTGGCTAAAAAGTCAACAAATAAATATCATTAAGGCAGGTTAGCCAAACACTCTCTTTGTTTGTTTGTTTGTTTTTTCCTTATTTTTTCTTCTTAAAACATTGCTTTCAATCTTTAAGGTTGAGAATATATATTCTATCTTCATAAAAGCAATTATCATTTTTGATTCAGCTGATTATTTACGATTTCTTTTCTTATTTTTCTTTTATTTTGGAATGCCGTGTCCTAAAAAACATGTGAAGGATCCGACACGTATCCTGTAACCATACCTATGTCATGTTGTATTGGCACGGATACTTTGGGGTAGTGTAAAGTGTCCGTCTAACATAGGTTGTACAGATAAAGAAAGGTTAGCATTTGAAATATTTGTGCAATGTTTAAGAATAACAAAACAACATAAATTAAATACAAACCGTTGCAGTAACTTCATTCTGTTGACAATAGATTTCAGCAGGTGTAAGATTTGCAACATCTGATGAGCTAAACAACCTTGGAGCCATCCTCATTGTTGCGTTATTGGAAATTGCTGGGCCACCTACCACATGGTTGTAGATGTTAGTTACCGCATGCTCTGAACCAACATTCAATCCAACAGCATGACCAGGTGTGATGTTTTGTGGCGGTAGACCACCCATCCTCATCTCCTGATGACAAATGAGGAAAAAATAGCAATACTCATTAACATCTTGAATGAAATTAAAATATCATACCTTTGCTTGACATCAAACCCATGAAAGAAGAGGAAGAAAATAAAGGAAATAAAATTAGAGCAAAAGTTGAAGTATAAAAAGGAGAAAACAAAAAAGAAATAAGAGATATATTAGATCAACTAATATTTTATTATTATTATTTTCTTTTCTTGCCATTCCACATTTAAACCACATCCAAGAAAATAACAAATTTACCATTGTTCTTATTATCCGTATTCAAGCAAAACAAATAAAGTTATAAGTCCAAAACGAATACTTTCATTTTGTCATGGCAACAGCATCCATCCCCCCCCACACACACACACACACACACATGCACGCACAAGAACTGTTTTTACAAATGGATCTGCAAATGCACCACTAATCAGCACAAGATGGAGAAAAATTGATGTAAATGAAATGAATGAGACACCACAAATGCATACTTGCGGATTGTGAGTGATGGGAATTGCAGAAAACTTTTGATTCTCAGGACCCATGGCTGGCCCTTCCTTATGATGGGAATAGAGTTCATTTCGGACTCTTCCATGTAAATCTTCTTCATATCCCATATTCAAGCCAGTAGAGGGAACAACAGCTTGCTGATTTTGCATTCTTGCTGGCCCCATTGGATTCATATGAATAGGGCCAGGTCCACCTGTTTGTTGCCGGTGAAGTGAATCAATCCCGGCTTGCTGCAACTGAATCAAAGAGGACGAATTTTGCTGCATGTTGACAGAAGGGCCACTAAACTGTTGGGTGTGAACTGAGTGAACACCAACATGTGGAATCTGAATTGAGTTTGTTGCTGCTGTTGGCAGGTTTTGAAGAGAAGGGGCACCCATGTGCTGAATATGTGAAGGTGAAAACACATTTTGTTTTCCTGGTTGTGGTTGAACATCACTCTCCTCCTGAGGAAAGCTCAATTTATTCCCTTGATGATGAGGAAATTGCTGCCCTTGCTGATGCGCAATATGCTGCACCTTCTGAGATGACATTTGCTGCCCTTGCGGGTAATGGTTTTGCTGATATGACACCTGATGCCATTGATGATGCAAATATTGTTGCCCTTGTGGGTGTGGCATCTGTTCTCCTTGATGTTGTGGTGTTTGGTGGCCCTGCTGTATTTGCATTTGCTGACCCTGCTGTTGCGGCATTGGCTGACCTGGGTGAAGTAGAATTGGCTCAGTCGGCTGTTGTAGCATTTGCTGCCTGATCTGCTGCTGTGCCATTAGCTGTCCATGCTGTTCCACAGCTTGTCCGATATGTAAATCCTGTTGTTGCCCAGCTTGTGTTGCTTGTGCTCCCAGCTGTTGTGGAGTAGCATGTACAACTTGGGCACCCTGATGATATGTTGTCTGAACTTGTTGCATCATGGATGGGGTCATTACTTGCTGCCCATGCTGTTGGGTGAATTGTGCCGATTGCTGCCCCTGCTGATGCAGCATGCCATTTGGTTGCAGAGTCCTGGGCATAGGGATGGGAGCCAGCTTTGGTGTAGAAGCTGCAGGAGGTGGGCCCGGTGGCAATGGAGGAGGCAAAGTGGCTGGCCTTTCATACTGGGTGATGTTGGTTTCAGGATTCCAGTAGTATAAAAGACCCGTGCTTCCATCAATCAATCCTTTCCAAGGTTTTGGAAGAGTTGGATCGTCAGGTGCATATCGTGGACCAATTGAAGCTGGGGCTGGGTCTACGGTCGCCATGCACTTTCTTTACCAACTAAATTAAAAGACAAAGATTCAGGAACTTATATTGCAAAATATAGATGGTAGAATTCATCTTCACCATCAATCTATATTATTATGCCTTGTGTACATTACAATTCCAAACAATTCAATCACTCGACCGAAAAAGCTGAGAGTCTAAAATGCATGCACATAAGGAGAAGGATCGCTCAATCAGTAAGAAACCCCAAAATGGTCCATCTACAGAAATTGAAATTCAAGAAGCCCCTAGGGAACTCGACGGAAGAATTTGTACAGAGCCAACAAAAAGATAAAAAAATTATAATTCTAAATCTAAAGTTAATAAGATTAACCGTTCAAACCCTAGAAAACATCAAATAGAGCTGATGTATATAACAAAGAAAAAAAATTCACTATAAAAAATTATATCAAAACCACAAATCAGGCGTAAAACAACCCAAGAAAACGCGCAACGTACTAACTCCAATCACTCAAAGAACTGTCAAAGCATAAAAAAATTATCACAATCATGGAAAGGGCGAACGTAAAAAAAAAAAAAATCTACAAACTCATGGGAAGGACATCGCTTACCTCGTTGAATAAATTCCAAAGGGTCCTCTCTTCTACTTCCCAATCTCTCGCTCTCACGGTATATACTCTCCGCTCTTCCCAGCTTCGATGGCAAAATGCAGAAGGGCAGTAAACCCTAAAAGCGCTTTTCCTCGACCTCCGGAGAAATAAAAACCGATGAAATCAAATCAATATGATTCTTGCAATTGAACCAAGGAAATAAAAAGTAGTAAACAAACAGGAAGAGCTCCAAGCCTTGTCCATATTAGGGTTTGGGAAGCCTTCTCCAGGATCGGCAGACCAGGTAACTGATCTGCACCTCCGGTTTTGTCTGAACAGACGAAAATAACGAAATACTTTTGTACGGTTTAGATATAGATTGCGATCAACCTGAAGCGGGTCAAATATTTGGACGGTCTGATGTAACCTATACCGACATTACTTCGGTCGTATTTAAGAGGAAAGGCGAACACAAAGGAAATAGTGATTCCGTCAGGCCCCCGAGAAAATATCTAAGCAAGTACGTGCGAATCCAACGATACAGAAATGGGGTTTTGTCGAGTCGGCGAATGATGGCCCAGTTTCGCCGTAAAAGAGCCCATTGGGCTCCTACAAACAGCCCATGTGATACCCTTGCGTTTTTCCTAAGCGCCTCCAAGCAAATGATACCGACAGCCTACTGCGAAGCGCGGTTTCTGAATCAGGGGCTTCGGAAGCATGGCTGCAGTGGTTAGACTGAACGCACTTTGTCCTCTCTATTCTCACATCAATGAATCCCCTGTTACGGATTCAAGACTGATTAGTCCTAAATTTAGAGATCGGCTCAATTGGAAGCTTAAAGCTACAAGAAACGCATCTTTTCTTCCCCTAGTAAGAGCTCAGATTCAGAGTTCTCCAGGTATGATTTGATTTGAGGTTTCTTCAACGCGATTTTGTCGAAAGAATTACGTATGTTTCCAGTTCATGGGATAAGAATGATATTTCAGGCTTTGATTTTTATTTTATTTTATTTTCTTATTTCTCTGTTTGGCTGTTCACTTGTTCTTAGATCATTATGTGCCGGAAGCAAACTTTTACAAGATCGAAGCAATCCTGAGGTGAATAAATCGCCGATCTAGCATTCATTATGTTTGTTTGTGTCATTGAATGCATGATTATAGAGCTTATTCTGTTTGAGGAAGTTTTTATATGCAATACCTAGGAGGTTGAGTGTTTTCTCTTGACTTGCCTTGCTGAAGTTGCATTTTTCTCATTTCTTTTTGTTGTTAATGTTCTCTTGCTGGATTTGGAACGACAAAGACCCTGGCGAATCCCACAGGTTTCTTCGGTAAGAGAAGAGGAACACATGGTTATAATTGTTTATTTTTGCATATAGGTTTTGCTTGCTTCTTTTCTATCTTAATGGTTGAAAAGTATATGAGGAACGTCAAGCAACCAACAGATGTGAAGAATAACATAATTGAAATATTGTGTGAATCTTGCGATTGGATTTCACCCTAGTGCGATCGAAATCAGTAAGAAGAAAATTATTTATACGTTTGAATCTTATGATTCAATATTAAATAGCATGATTTATTGGTTCTTATCATTTATAATTTGCTGTGTGATACATTCCATTCAAATTTGCAACCCTGAAGAAGATACCAGTTTTTTTTTTTTAACAAGAAAACTTCCTCTCTTTTTTTCCCCCTGTTTAATTCTTTCTACAGAATTTAGTACTATGAATGACTAAATACAGATATATGAAAAAAAGAAATGTAGTTTACTTATTCTGAGAAACAAAATCCCTCTTCATAGACAAATCAGAGCATAAAACCCAAAATTCTACCAAAATTCATGGACATATGTGTGTGGCATTTATGTCATGAATAAGAAAGCAAATTTAAGTGGTTATTCTTTATGCTACGGATGAAATCCTTGCAGAGTCTGATCCTTCAACACTTCAAAGCACCTGGATATCGTGTTATAGGAAGAAAATAATAACAGTCAACTAATAAAAGTTATCATCAAAATTGTTCACCATTTTGATGTGATTTTCTTCCTAAAAACATACTGAACTGTGATCCTCTTGTAGAAAGTGATGCTTTTTTCTATTGCCTACCCTGCAGAAATTTATGAAAACATTTACAAACTTTGTTGGAACTAGAACCATTGTCGTTTTTGTTTTCAGAATTGTTTTATTTGTAAGGTTTCCACAGATTGTGGGGTAAAGTATTGGTACCGTACAGGTTTCTGACAGTTCCGAACCAAACACGCATTGCCATTGGTATCTAATGCCTACACAATGAAATATTTTCTCAAATATTAGTGCTCGATTCAGGTTGGTCTCGTCCAAACGCCAGAACCTGAAATCATGCCCCATATTCAATAAATGAGAAAGAAATATGAAGACTTACATAAATGTTTGAGTAGTAGAATTATATCATGAAAAAATGATGCAAGTTATAGCCTTCCCCCGCCCCCCACGGGTCCCTCCTCCATGACATCCTTTGTGAAATCATTTGCAGGCTCTTCTGAAGATGGGAATTCGGGGTGTCACAGTCTCTGATGTTCGTGGTTTTGGTGCCCAGGGTGGTTCAACAGAAAGACACGCTGGTAATTTATGTACTTGTAGAGGAATTTAACATTTCATTTAGTTAGGAATTTAAGAATCCAAATATGGTATATAAATGAGAACAATTGTTTTTTATTTATTGATCTTGTTTTATCTTATTCTAGTGTATAACCTTCCATAAATCAGGTTAAATTTAGGTGAATAGCTCTTGAATTTAATAATAATATTGTTCCCTATGTTGAGATAATCTCTTTATTTTAGACATTTTTAGTTGCTGAAAATAGAGATTTGATGCTACCTTGATAGTTGATACACTTATTGGACTCGTCCTCGTCTTTTTAAGATAATACTGGTTTAGTTTCGTGTGTTATCATTCCTTTATTTTGATCTTATCTGTCACCTATTAGGTTCTGAATTCTCTGAGGACAAACTTGTCTCTAAAGTGAAAATGGAGATTGTGGTAAGCAAAGAGCAGGTATATATTTTTCCAGAGTACATCCTTGAGTTCTATTAAAAAAATATAAATTGAGCTTTTATGCTATTCCAAGAAAGTCAAAATTTTTTGTGCATATTTGTTGATCAAACTTATTCGGTCTCTTATTTCATACTATCTCAGGTTGAAATAGTAATTGACAAGATAATTGAGGAGGCAAGGACAGGAGAAATCGGTGATGGCAAGATATTCTGTAAGAATTTAAACTTGTAATTGCATGTTTGGTGAAATTTCAAGAAACCACCTAAATTTGCAAATGAAGCAAGCAGTTCAGTTATCATTTAAGCTCAATAATCCGATTTTTCGAGTGGGTGTATTGATTTGTCTTTGATATATCATTTGTATATCAACATGTAATCATGTTAGTTTGCTTTTAAAGACCATGATTCAATTTTTGTGCCAGTCTTCAGTGAAACCAATATGCGTGGGGTTGGAATCATCTGATACCAAGGAAAAACTGCAATATTTTTTAAAAAATCATAAAAATAAAAAATAAAAATAATTATGCAAAGATGGGTGTACAGAAACCACTACTGCATTGCAAACATGCATGCACACTATAATCTCTGTACACACATGGTAATTAGAAACAAATACATGGGAAATAAGTTTAGAATAATCATGGTTTTGTTGCAACATGTTGTCATTTTAGCATGGAGTGAAATGAATACATGGGAGAAATAGACATGTGTTGACTTTCCCCTACATTTTCAACATAAAAGAAGTTTTGCACATGTATTATGGTGGAGTAGGTTTCGGCTGTATGCATATTATGGCATGTTGATTGGCTGCCCTCCTTCTCTGGTGGCTTTTGCATCAGGCTCATTTGGCAGGTGTATTCTTGGATGGTTTGAACATCTTGTTCTCCCATTCCTCTAGATCTGCAAATGAATTGGCTGAAAGTCTTGTTCAGGGAAGGGGTCGATAGAGTCATCTACATACATACCCCCCCTATATTAGATATATTAAATGCATGGTTAGCCCGTTCTGAAATCTGGTTTTTTTTCGTAATTTTTCTATGTTTCTGTTTCCAGGTTTTGGTTGTTTCTTGGTCTCATCTTTTATGACTCAAATTTGTACATTATCTTAAAAGAGTATGATGTTGACAATTCAGCTGCCTAGTGTTCATATCTTGTCCCACCAGGTCTCCTACTATGGTCTGCCTATCCTGGCAATCTATCCTCATATAATTGTATATTACAGAATGATGAAGCATTAGTCACAGGGAAAATTTCAGCACCTTAATAATTTGCCCAAGTGTTTAAGCTGATGCATATATTTTGAGAACAGTGTGTAAACCACTCTGGCCTAAAATTTGCCAAAGTCATCTTGGTTAGATTGAACCATGAACTTCAGGCTTACCCGCAAGAAGAAATATAAGGCAAACTGTTAAGAATGGATTCATTTGTTAACTTTAGTGGCTACTAGACATGCTTGAAACCAGTATTGATCCTTCCTAATAGTACTATTTGTTTTCTCATTGAGATATTATGTTTTCTGTTCCCAAAGAACTAAACTTCTTAGTGTAAAATGAGAACTGGGAAGAGGGTGATCATTTACCTATGGACGATAGACCAACAGCTTGGAGGCCTAGGCTTCAGTGGCTACTAGACATGCTTAAATCTAGTATTGCTCCTGTGGTCCTGGGAGATATGTGCCTCACACTCTTGCCTTGCCTCTAAATATGACAATATCTTGTTTCATTTTTTATGTGTTGAAACTAGAATTCATTTTCTTATACTATATTTGGGTTTTATAACCTTTTTAGGGATAATTGCAGTTTAGGCCGTACAGATATTAAGAAATTTGGTGCTAATGGCCCTTAATGCTTTTCTTTATTAATTTTTTCCTTGAGACTGTTGGACATGGAATTGAATTCTACAATTTGAATTGGCCATGAATTCACTCTGAAAATTAAAAAAATAAAATCAGCGGATCTCTCTCTCTCTCTCTCACACACACACACACACGCGCACGCACGCACACAAGCAGACAAAAGAGCAAATAGTAGGATTGGAAATAATTAAATATTTAGAAAGGGAGGCAAAATGAGATTTTAGAAGGTCAACTATATTTGGTGTAAAACCCACTATGTAAATGAAAGTTACACTCCCAAAATTGAATTAATAAGTAGTTTAATTCTGATGACTTTATGCTTTTTTTCTTGATAGTGGTGCCCATCTCAGATGTGATAAGAGTTCGGACAGGTATATGCTGATCACCTTGAACTGCAACTTAACCATTTTAGTGATGTGCTATTTTCTCTATTTTCTAAAATTGTAGGCATTTATGTAATGCCTTTCATTGTTTATGATGTGCAATTTCAGGGGAGCGTGGAGAAAAGGCCGAGAGAATGACCGGTGGACGATCTGACATGGCCTACACGGCACCACTTTGAGATGCTTTCTGAGGGGTGCGGGGCTAGTGGTTTTTTACCTTTTTCCTTGTACTGTTTACCCTAAATCCTACCGTCCTCTAATGCTTGAGTTTATATTCTAAGGATCGGAATAACGTGTATGAAAGGAAAATGAAGACACTTTTGCAATTTTCTAATTTAATAATTTTTGAAAAATGATGTCAACATATAGATGTCTTAACAACGGTTCGGCTCTCCAAGGAGAGGGGGCGTCTTGGTGGTGTCAAGAATCAAGATCGACTGCGATAGAGCGTTTTATCTGGTCAGAGAAGCTTAAAGCTGTAAGACAACGAAATGTGTGTGTAAGCAAAGCGGTAAGTTAACAAAGTTATACGGTCTATTTTCATCTGCTCCAGCTTCATTGTTTACGATACTGCCACCATGATTTTGCGAATGTTTATTGACTGTGATTGTTATACGTCAAGTCCAGCGCCCATCAAATGTTTTAGCAACATTCGAAATGGGAGTTTTTTCTCATAAGATAACGGAATGGGACGCCGGCGAGGCTGAATGACACTTCGAGAATCCGACTAAAATCTCATTTCCCCGTCAATTTATTGACTGCCTTGTAAGAAACAATTTATGTGACAAATATATTTCACTACCAATATATTCGCCACAAAAGTTGTTCCTGAATGAAATAAAGTAGTCTTTTACTCTGTCTTGTTATTATTAGTAAAAATGAAAAGTAAAACAAAAGACTTTTTATATAATAATTTATTAAAGAAATCTAAAATACATAGATGATTATTAATGTGAAAATAGTCATGTCTTTTCATATTTGTAATATGTATTTTCGAAGAACCTTTTGGATTCATTTTATTTATACTATATAATGGGAGTTAGTCCTTTGGAGAATGTACTAGACACAATTTTTAATTTCAAAACATATCTTTTAATGTCAACAATATCACTTTTATTATAACAACAACAACCACAATATCATTGTTATGCGCTAGAATCAGAGAGGTCAGAGGGGTGCTTTTCTACGTCTCTCATTCAATAAAGAGAGTAGCAACATAGAGAGAGAGTGAAAGAGATGGGAGAAAGCGACCCCGAGATGGCGGCAGGAGGTGGTGAGAGAAATAGAGAAATGGAGCGACTGAGTGAGAAGGGTTCGTTGCTGCGATGGAGAGATTAAACGATTGCTTGACAGAGTTTGAAAATCCCCAGCAGAAACCAGCTCATCCTTGAGAGAGAAGCTTACCCCTTTTTAAAGAACCAGGTTGCCGTTTCCAGTAGAGAGAGAACCGAGAGAGCTTCGTTTGAGGGAAATGAAGTCTTCTCGGTATTTTTGGAAGATTCTAAAACCTAAGAGGAAGAAGAAAGAGAAGGAGAGAGAGGCTTTAGGATTTCACGATCGACTGTTTCAACAGTCAATCGTGAGTTTCTAAAATTGAAAATGGTTTCATTAATTCAAGAAACTCTCTTATTTCTCTTTCATCTCTTTCTAATATCATGGGATTCATTTTAGAATGATCCTCTTTGATTTTGGTTACTAAAATAGCAACCCATGAACTCAAAGAAGGAATTTTTTGTTCGTTGAGAACCAGGGGTCCGACTTTGTAAATTTAACAAATTTTATTCCTTTCTTGTTATTTTAAAACGTTCAAGGTACAAAAAGTAGTTTTCAAAATTTCATTTTCTCCTGTTTTCAAACTTTTATTTCAAAAACTTCCTTTTTCTATTTTGCAATTAAAACCCTCAAAATTGGGTTTCTGACACCTACTATCAATACAACTATTATAATTATAAATTATTTTTGAAAACTTTACCAAATGTATTTTTATTGATTTTTTAAATAATAATTGATTTTAACTAAATGATACCAAACCGGTTTTTTCTTCACTTGTTTCTAAAAACACAAAAACAATTTGAGCAGTTTCTGGTTTTCAAATTATTTTTATAAAAAAACGTTACCAAACAGCCACTAACATGATTTCTTTGTGAACACATGTAGTTCTAGTATGATTAGTGTTGGCTTCTCAGGTGATTCAGCATTTCAATCGGCTAAGTCATGAAGTTATTGCCTTGCTCTCAACGGAGGACGAAAGCCTTGTGCAAAAGAATTCGGCACCTGTTCAATGGAAACGGGCACCACCAAAATTGATCAAACTAAACTTTGACGGGGCTGTTCGGAGATCCACTGGAGCATCGGAGTGGTAGCAAGAGATGGACAAGGAAAGTTTATAACAGTTGTGGCTTCTAAAGTATCTGAAATTTCCTCGATTCAGGCTGAAGCGTTAGCGGCGGTTCTGGAAGCACTTCGATTGGCCAATGCTCGTGGTATGAATCACATTATAATAGAAGGGGACTCCCTCCCGCTCATTCAAATTCTAATCAGGATGGAAGTATGGACATTACGGAAACCTCATGGAGTATCATCCCAATCATTTCCGAAGTACAGTGTTTATGGAGTTCATTCCAACATGTCTCCATTCAGCATATTTATAGAAAAGGGAACAGCGCTGCAGCGAATTTTTGTATTGATAGATATTCGTGTTGTTGGTATAGGAAGCCCCCTGCTTGTTTAAGTTCTATATTGTTTGATGGAGCACGTGATGTGGTCTGTTTAGGGATGTTACGTAGCCTTGTATTGTAGTTTTTGGTTATTAATAAAATTACTTCTTACTACCGAAAAATTGATTAGCGTTGGCCTTTTCTCATCATCCATACTACCTTGATCATTGGACCAAATAGTCCAAATCACATGTAAAAACCCTCGAAACCGGATTTCACTGGTTTACGCATCGCCATGAGATCGCCTGCACCCAAAACGCTGCACCGACCTTGCAGCGGTGCATAATTTTGGGTGCAGATGAGATGCGCTCGTTTACTGGCCCACCCTCTTAAGAGAATGTCGCTGCCTTCTTGTTACTGGTTTCTTTACATAAAGATCTCGTGGGCGTTCGATGGGTACGACTGGAACTTTCTCCAATGTTCTTGCAGAAGTACCTTTCTCTCAAAACGAAGAGACCTTTGAACATCTGCAGCTCCTGCGAAGCTGCTTCCCTGCCGAACTTCCGCGGTTAGAACTGGCGGCAAGTCGATGGCCGTGGAAGCTGAAGCTGCAACTGCTACCGAGTTAGCACTATCTGAGACCAACATCAACTGGGGCAGGTTTGGTTCTCGTCTTAAGTCTCTGATTCGACATTTCCCCATCTGATTTTGCTTTGATCTTCACATGTTTGTGGAATTTACTTACCATAGAAGAATGCTTAGATATTGACGTTAATTGCATAACGTTTTAAACGCCCCAAAAAACATGTTCTTATTTTCTGAAGTTAATATCTCACAGAGAAACAGCATTTGGTGGTCTTGTGAGAAGGCTTGCCTTCTGTCAGTTAATTTTTTTTTATATTCCTTGTACCTACTATTCAAGTTCATCCGCATTCAACAGCTATGTTTCCCTAGGAAGAACATCTGAAAATTACTCCTCTCTGAACCCCCTGCGTCTTTGACCAGTGCTTTCATTCCTTGAACTTATGAATTAGACTACGTTACTTGGTCCATTAAGGATAGTATTGCTTCAAGGGGAGTTTTAAGCCAGCGCGTCCATAGAGGCATATGCTTGCCTTTTGCCGATTCCCTCCTTTTTCCCTGCCCCTCTAACAACAATTTTTACTATTGCTTTAATGGCCTTTTGTCATCAAAACGAGAAGGGGAAGAACACCACCCCCACCCCCCGTGCCGTGGGCGGAGGGGAAAGAACCCCGAGAGGACCTTTTGGATTCCTCCCAATCAAAATGAACGAAAATTGAGGAGGATGCATGCTCATAAAATCATAACGTTGTGGAACATAACGCAGAGGCCCCCAAAGGGGAGGCACATCTGACGATTGCTTCCCTAGGGGAACCGGTGTCACAAACAAGTTAATTATCTCTTTGCTGAAGAGAAAACGAGCCGGATTTTTTGGGGAAAAATGATATTTTGCTTCCCAAATTATAGTTAGCTTAAATTAGATCCGGTGAAGCATAGTTGAAGGCAATCACTCAAAAAGTTCATTCTTTTCAGATGTTGTAGAGGTAAGAGAATGCAGTAAAGTGCAGTGCAGAAAACAAAATTTGAGTTGGGGAGATATCTTTACTTAACAAATGTTCAGCCATGGTGAAGGCATTGAGCAGCGTGGTTGGGGGAGGGGAAGGAACTCGGTGGTAAACATGGTGTAAGCAAGGAGGTTAACACAGGTAGGTCAGTGGCATGCAACTCTTACTGTTAAACAACCATTGTACCTACAAGCTTAAGCTGATAGGTGATAGTACAACTATGTATATCAAAGGGCCCAACACATGAATCTTAACACTCGCCCGCTGGAATTTACTAAGACAGTGAAAATTATGATGACTTTGTCTTAAAGCTCATTTTATTTTCGTCAATAGCAGATTTCTGTGTGTATGTGTTCTGGACTTTTATCTTTCACCATGAAGTGTGATGTTTTAGGGTGAATGAAGGAAGGGAAACTTTTACTTTGTGTAAAACTAGAACTGGGATTTACATATTTTATTTCTGTTTACTGTTTTAGGTTGGACAAGACTAGGTTCCATATCATTGGAGCAGTTCTCTTCACTGCACAATCAGCATTATTACATCCAACAGCTGTTGTAAAGACTCGAATGCAAGTAGCTGCTTCTGGTTTATCCCAAATGCATGCAGTATCTGTATTTAAGCATATACTGAAAAGTGATGGCATCCCTGGCATATTCAGAGGATTTGGCACTTCTGCCATTGGATCACTGCCAGGTAGGGTCCTGGCTTTAACTTCACTCGAGGTATCAAAAGATATGATGCTGAAGTACACTGAAGGCTTTGATATGCCTGAAGCAACTCGCATTGGCATTGCCAGTGGGGTAGCAGGCATGATTTCAAATCTAGCCTCCTGCATATACTTTGTACCTTTGGATGTGGTAATGTCAATCCTGTGTATCCTATTATCCTTTTTTGTTAATTCTTTCAGGTTAGCAACAAGTATATGAAATACTCTTCTGAAGCCCAAGATGTCTGTCAATGCCTATCAATACAATCAAAAATCTTTGCACTCATTAGAAGGTTGTTGAAGATGTATCTTCCATAATAATTGTCCTAACTCCTAGTTGTCTGACATTTTTTTCTCAGATTTGTCAGAGACTGATGATACAAGGGCTTCCCAGGACTACAGTTTGCTACGGGCCATTTGATGTAGTGCATAAGGTAATAAGGGCTGAAGGATTCCGTGGCCTGTATAGAGGCTTTGGATTAACAGCTGTGACCCAATCCCCGGCATATGCACTTTGGTGGGGTGCTTATGGGGCTGCTCAACACGTTATTTGGAGGTACATCAAAATAGTAAAGTATGCTAACAAAGTGGTGTTGGTATATATATTTGATAACATTCTTGGGTTTTACTTCTCCACGTGATTGTAGGAGCTTGAGCCATGAAAATCACTCTGAGAAAAAACCGTCTCATATAAAGATGGTGACAGTTCAGGCTACAGCAGGAATGGTAGCTGGAGCTTGTTCTTCAGTTATTACTACTCCATTAGACACCATAAAGACACGGCTTCAGGTATATTCTGTTCATATGCCAATGGCATGGTAACATTATACCAAGAAAGGGGAAAAAATCAAGTTTCCTGAAAGCTATGTACACTATGATTGATTTATGGAGATTTTCTCTTGGTAGGTCATGGATGATTTTTGTTCTGGACGACCTTCTGTAATCAAGACAACAAAGAAACTCCTTGAGGAAGACGGATGGAGAGGCTTCTACAGAGGTTTTGGACCACGATTCTTAAATATGTCACTCTATGGAACTTCAATGATTGTTACCTACGAATTGATAAGTATGTTGCAAATTCTGATTAGTGTATGATAAATGATTATGTTATTAGCAGAATATCAAGATGCATTGATGATCTCGTGTGGGATCGGTGCCTACTGGATCTGCAGTTCCACAACTAGCTCATGAAATGCCTTGTTGAAAATTCCTCACTTATTCTTTTGGATAGTGTTGGAAATTCTAGTGAAGAGTTTAGTTAAAGTGTGTCCAGAAATTACCTAGAAATGGAACCCTTGATGGGACATCAGATACTGTGATTGTGTGACCAGGTCGTTTATGTACTTATAGTCTTATATTTCTGGCTTCATTATTTAGACCGCCAAGGGTTTTTTAATGATAAATTCAAATACCATACTATTAGTACTAGGATTTGAGATCATCTAGATTGGGAGCCAACTATCTTATTCTTTGTTTCATCTCTTTCTTTTAGAGCGATTATCGGTGAAGCAAGCATGATACCATGATATGGTGGTGAAAGGCACTATTCTCTGATGGCGGTGTTGCGTGACAAATTGAGATGGTGGCTAGCGGCTAGCTTTGCTGTTGGAAGAAATGCAGGTTACAGGCTTACAGCAGGTTATCAATATAAACTTTTTTGATATTTTTCCCCAAAAAATGGTGATTTAACATCCATTCATTCCTTGATGGAAGTGATGTGGGCATTGGTATTCAAGACCAGTGCGATGCCCGCCTACCAATGTATTTTGGTTTTGGAGGGGGGGCAATCAGAAATCAGTAGTTTAATGCTTGTGGCATTAATGAAGAATGCATGTCGGAAAGGAGTTGTTTTGTTTTGTTCCTTTCCTTCTGTGTTATCTGAGGGAGAAGGTGATACTTTCTTGGTGATAACTGTGAAGAGAGATTGGCAAATGATTTTTGAATATAGAAGAAGTGTTAATGAGATTTTATATGGTTTCAACTTTTAATGAAAGGCAAGCTGGTGACTTAAAAGCTGGACCGACATTAACACTGGCTTCTTTGATAATGATATTTTTGCAACTAATGCACCGCCATTAGAATGAGCAAGTGAAGTGTAATTGGCAACACTTTTATGCTGCTTCCGGATGACAATATAGTGAGCCAAATATGGCATTTAAAAACATTGATGAATCATGGAAGCATCTGAAACGGATTTGCAGTAACCCTGCCCCAGAAAAAGGGTCAAGGTGACCGAAGGCTGGAGACAGCAGCGTAAGCGTATATTGACTGGCTTATTAAAGTTGCCAGACGCAAGTGGAAAAGAAAAGAAAGTCGGCTGTTTTCGATTTTCTTGGGCTAATCAGCGGCAACCGACCAGGCTTGATATGGATGTTCTTCTGTGTGCTGGAAAGGGGAAGATTCTTTTTTAGTGGTACTTTTCCAAAATAATTCAGATTCAATAATCCAATTCTGTAATACTTTTCTCAAGTAATTAAGAACAAGTGTTTTTATTGATCACAAAAAATTTCTTTCAAAATGCCCTTGTCAATCTCTTATAATCATGGTTTATTGCAAGGACTTAAGGAGATTTATAAATCTTGTGCAGGTATTTTTGGAATAAAGTCTTCTAAGAGTAAAATGACATTTGTTGCCAATTCTTTTAATAAAGTATCCCTAATTTTCAATTACGTGGAATTTGATGAGTGAATCTAAATTATTTTAGAAAAGCAACACTAAAAACCAATTTTCTCGAAAAAGAACTGGCCCCGCACCGCAGGGACCGATTGGTGTAACTAAGGGACACAGAAGAGCGGAATTTTTCAAATTTGGGTTCGACAGGGGAAGTGGACTAACCATCGCAGGTGGAAGCTTGAATCCATCGGGACCAAGCGTAGATTTAACGTTAAAACTGACGGCTTTTAGCTCGATGTGAATAACGACGTGTTAACGTCCGTTTTTTGCGATCGTCTTTAAATACGTTCCCCTCATTTCGTCGGAGTCAAGTTGTGGAGGGCAATTCACCAAAAAAAAAAGTTGTGGAGGGCAACTCTTTAAGGTCTTCTCGCTCGGATCGCCGAAAACCGCGTTCATTTAACGTGTAAGTACATTCTTCTTTTTCATGACCTTCTCATTTTGCTATCAGATCTGTGGCTTCCGCGGTCTTCTTTGGAATTTCAAATCCTGGATGTGGATCTCTTTTAACTTCTGATATATCTTGCTGGGTTTTCGTTGGTGCTTACTGTATTTGAAGTCTTATTCGACCGATCTGCTCTTGAGAAAGTTGAAATCTCACCTAGATTTATCATTTTGGGAATTGAGGTTTCGCCTTGTCTTGAATTAATTTTTCTCCTAGTTTTTTGCTTGTCTTAATGGAGTTTTCACAATCCTCATGAATTGATTCTTTTCGCGATCTCCTCATGATTTTGGAATTTATTCTGTTATACCGATCGATTTTCTTTCTATATTTGGCTTATTTTCTTTCATTTTTGGGCAGATCTCGTTTTCTTCCCCCATTTTCTTGATCTGCGGAACCGCGAACCGGAAATGATTTAGCTCGCTATGAATGCATTTTAATGTATTGATTTGGACGTTGATGCGTACGATGCTTCCTTATTTTTGTTTGATGCTGAAAAGTATATTTAAGTTGTGCGCTTGTATTGAGATGATGTTTCGGGTGTCGAATGATTGGATCTGGTTCAGTTGATGGATGGATCTCTGATCTAATTTTTATTACGATCTGTTTCTCGGATTGAGTTGAATTTTCTAGTTGGATTTCACATAAATATGTTTTGATCGTCTCCTTTTTTTTTTTTAAAAAGAATATGATTATTCAATAGGCTACCATCGTATCATATGGACCAATTTCATGTGAAGATTAAGCAACAATACTCGTTATTTCATATACTTCTTGAGTTTTATGGATGATTCTTTTATGTAATTCACAAATGAGTAAGTGAACTAGATAATACAGCTAATAATTTTTGTTTCATCATGTTTACACGTGATATATCAATTTTACTGTATTTTGTTTTTCCACTCTAAAAAGTTATTAATTCTGACCTTTTGAAGTTGGTGATATAATTTCTTTGAAATATGAGGTCGTTATCTTTTTTATTTTTTATTTTATCAGTAAGCAAGGATATTATATATATTGATAAAGCAGTATACAGGTACACAAAATGTGTACCAGGGCAGACACTTAACTCCTAATCTGGCTTAGGAAAACCCTCTAGGATAGGGATGGACGCATAAAATTTCATTCACACCTTTTCTTCTAGGTCATGAAAACTATTACATAACAAGAAATCCTCAAATGGGTATATTAGCTCTTGCCGTTTGACCTGCCAACCAACTTTGCATTATCCTCAAAACAGCTCGCTCTAATACTATCTCTCTTCTCTCGGAATTCTTAAAGATCCTCTTGTTCCTTTCACCCCATATTACCCAAGCAATTGCTACAGGGGCCAAGTTCCAGCTTATTTCTCTACAAGACTTCCCTTTTCTCCAACCCCATGCTTCTAGAGCTTGTCTAAAGTCTTTTCGATGTACCCAAGCTACTTCTAGTCTTTGACGTATGCATCCCCATAACCTTGCAGCTCCTGTACAGTGAAGTAATAAGTGGCCTACACTTTCTTCATCCTCCTTACATATTGTGCACCTATTTGCAAGCTGCCACCCTCTATGCTTCAAATGATCCATTGTTAATAACTTATCAAGTGCAGCAGTCCACAAGGAAAATGCCACTTACTTGGTATTATGTTTGCCCAAATACCCTTAAACACCTTCATCTCCAGATTTGAACAGTGTAAGTGATTAAAAGCCTCCTTTACTGAGAACAGTCCAGATTTGCCTTGTGCCCATATTCTTGTATCTTCTCCTTATCCCACTGACTTGTTGTACGGTTCACTCACTAATGCTTCATAGCTGGTAACTTCCCAATCCATCAGATTTCTCCTTGTGTTGATGTTCCACACTATTTAACCCTCCGATCTTGTTAAACATTCACAAACCAAAGCTTTGTTTATTTTTGCATACGTTGTAGATCATGTGATACCTCACCTTCAATTTAGTCTCACCACACTAAATATCCTTCCAAAATCTTACTTTCAATTATATTTGCGTTCCTTCTCCACTGATCTCATTAATTTACCAATGGGTCTCCATAGACTTAGACCAAAAGACTGATTTGAAGGGATAGGAAACCAGTCACCAGGAGTAGAACCGTACTTCTGGTTTACGATTTCTCTCCAAAGATTCCCACTCTCACAACCAAATCCATTTTTGGAGGAGGGCTTTGTTAAACAGCGTCAAAGGTCTAAGCCCAAGACCCCCTTCCTTCTTTGGCTTACAAACCTAGTTCCAGGCAACTAAATGATACTTGGCTTCACCTCCCATGCCTTCCCACAGAAAATTTCTTTGGATTTGTTCCATCTTTTTTGCCACAGATTTGGGTATCTTTAAAATAGACATGTAAAAAGCCGGAAGGCTCGCTAGTACACTCTTGATCAATGTCAACTTACCTCCTTTTGACAGGGTACAGCTCTTCTATGTTGCAAGTCTTCTTTCCAGGTCATTATTGTTTTAGAACTCAAAGTATGAATGATCCATTATAGAGTCTCCGTGCATGTTACATGTGTACATAGGAATGTCGAACCTAAATGTATACATTTTTGGACAAACATGTATCTGTACATTGAATTATATACATTAGAAAATTATTTATTTTGTTGTTCTAGAACTAAAGTACGAATGATTTAGTATAGATTCTCTGTGCATGACACCTGTTTACACAGGAATGCTGAACCTAAATGTATTCGTTTAAGAACAGAACATGTATCTGTACATCAAATTATATACAGCAGAAAATTTGTATTTCATACAAAATGCTCCATGTTGATCTGCTTGCTGACTTGGTTTGGCATATGGAATCAGCAGACAAAAATATGGGGCTATCTTTCACCAAGCTCTTCAGTCGGCTATTTGCTAAGAAGGAGATGCGCATTCTTATGGTGGGTCTTGATGCTGCGGGTAAGACCACCATTTTGTACAAGCTCAAGCTTGGAGAGATTGTCACCACCATTCCTACCATTGGTAAGTTCAACTGTATAAAATACAAAGTCAATATTGTGCTATTTGTTCTTTGTGTTACTACAGGGTTGTTGCATCTAAAGCATCAAAAGATAATTATTTCCCTGTATGGTTATTACTTATCTGTGTTGTTTAGTTCTTTCAATTGTTGAACATGTTACAATATTTCTTTCATTGTCTCTTTCTGCCACCATCCTAGAAAAATGATTGATTGGGCTTTTCTTTTCCCTGTACTATATGCACACTATGTTTGAAACCTATTGACTCCTTCAATTCAAACACTTAAAAGTGGCAGGCAGGTGGAATTATTTAAATATTTACGGCATAAAATGAGTCTGACCTTTTCAGTAAATGCATATTGAAAAATAAATACAGAATATTTTTGTTGTTTTAGTAAGATTTTGTTGATTAACTCTCATTCAGGTGATGGAATATGCATTTTTTTCCTTGAATTTGTTGCTCCCAACCCTTCTTAATTTTCAAAAACACGAAGTTTAAAAGATTTCTTGGATGCTACCATGACTGTTTTGTAAGATGTTATATCATGTGGTCATGTTCCACAGATGTGCATGGTGGCTCTGCTGATACTTCCACATTTTGTCACATTGTTGTGATGAGCAGTTTATTTAGTTCCTTAATTTTCTTATATATATTTTACACTCTGGGCTTATGTAATTACTTATGCAGGATTCAATGTGGAGACTGTGGAATATAAGAACATTAGCTTCACTGTCTGGGATGTAGGTGGTCAGGACAAGGTATGCAGTTCCGTTTATACCAAATATTTCATCTTCCCTCACTGACATTTCAAGTCATTTTATGATTGCACATATATGCTCAACACAATTCTGTAGATGCATGCACATTGCACACACAAATACACAGCTGCATATGTAATTTTTGATTTATTTATATATGTTTATTGTCATGTGTCTAATCATTGAGGAATATCATAACACCAGGTGCTAAGTCGATAGTTTCTCATCATTGTCACTGTAATTATCATGTAATGAGTGAACCCTGCATCCACTGCTTGCTATCATGGAACCGCCTTGTTCTATGGTCTGTCTTGAGTTGTAATAGAAAATACTTGCAACTGATTTACTTAGCTGATCAGGTATGCAGGCTTTATCTAAATTACTGAATTTGTTCTGTGGGAATAATGTAGATCCGCCCTTTGTGGAGACACTACTTCCAGAACACACAAGGACTTATCTTTGTAGTTGACAGCAATGATCGAGATCGTGTGGTTGAGGCGAGGGATGAACTGCATAGGATGCTGAATGAGGTAATAGAGTGTGTCAAAATTTCCTGTAAATTTGTGCTGATTTTGCTATTCATGTATGTATTAAGAAAGTGTGAAATGAAAATAAATTTTAGATAACGTTTTGCCATGAAAGAAAAAAGACACCTTTTCTTGCTGGCCTTTGACCATTATCTTTCCAATAAAATTACCTTTGTTTTATGGGCAGGATGAGCTGAGGGATGCTGTGCTGCTTGTGTTTGCAAACAAGCAAGATCTTCCGAATGCCATGAATGCTGCTGAGATCACTGATAAGCTAGGGCTTCACTCTCTCCGTCAACGCCATTGGTATGTTAAATAAGTATCGCTTCCCCCTCTCCCTTGTCTTTTGCCCCATCACCCCTCTTACCTGCTTATTGTGCTGCGCTTGCAGGTACATCCAAAGCACATGTGCTACATCTGGAGAAGGGTTGTATGAGGGATTGGACTGGCTCTCCAACAACATTGCTAACAAGGTAACCCCTGGTTGAAAATTGCTATGAGTTTCTGAAAAAAGGGTCAAATTTAATTTTGTATACAATTACGTGATAAATTCTGAAATTGGCTTTCTTGCGGTTGCAGGCATAGATGGATTTTGGGCTGCAATCAATGTTGGGGTAGAGTTGTTACTATTGCTCTCTGTTCTGGATTTTTGCCTTCGTGAAATGTGAGAAAAATATTGTTTTCCTGTTATTTCTAGTCTTCATGTTCTCCATTACAGACTGGCATTTATTTTTCAGTAGATTCAGAATAATAATTCATTGAATTCGCTTCATGGATCTTTTTCCTGCCATTGTTGTAATTGACTGATAATATATACATGACAATGTAATACTAATGCATGTTATTAGAGTAGGAAAGCATTATGAAAAGATAAACTTAGTGCATATCAGGGATTCAGTGTTTGGTTTGTGTTTTCAGTCTCGTAAATAGATTGGGTAGTTCTCCTTGGCGATGTTTTGGGTGTTTCGTACCTTGGTAGAGGCACGCTTTATTAGCGCAGTGGATTTGTAGTAGAGCTGGCAACGGGTCGGGTTATAATCAGGTTGGGTCGAGTTGAATCCGATTACTGGTGGGTTAGGAAAACCCCAAACCGAATCCAACCCGCTAACAAACGGGTTTAACCTGCCAATCCGATTATTATTATTTTTTTTTTTTGCAAATAATATGATCAGAACAGCTTATACTAGCTGGGGTTGTTCGAGCTTTCTGGCCTTAACGTCGACGGTCACAACGAGAGGCGTGTTTGGTTTAGACTTGAGAGACTTGACTTTGAATTTATCAGTAAGTTCCTCCATGGGATAAACTATCACAGACCAAGACCAATGCCCCCTAGAGAGAGGACCACAATATTTGAAGTTAGGGAAGAAGAAGGGTTACAGAGAAAATCACAGAAGGCTTTGTTCAAACAAACGTCACTACTTTTTCTTTAAAGAACAGTGGTAGAGGATTTTGTATAAAGTAAAGGGAGCTGGAAATAACAATCTGAAAGTGCCACAGGGAGGGAAACTCTACGAAGCCATCGAGATGGTCGATCAAAAGAAATCTGCAGAGATGATCCGAAGGCTTGTTGAAGAAGCCAACCGCCTATCCCAACTCCCAAGATTTCCCTTTCTCGAGCCCTTAAAACGACCCTTTGTGATTTCCCTTCATGTCCTTTAAAGTCATTGACTAACTGGTCCTCACTTGGGACAGGTTTGATTCTTTTTTTCTTTTTTTTTAATAGTGGGGACAGGTTTGATTCGGCAAATTAACATCAAAGATACATATTAATTCAAGACGATCAGGTTTGACCGTTTGATTCCAGAGACACTTGTACCTTCACTCATTCAATCCCTTCATCAATTCAATAACGGTTGCCTGAAGAAGCACAACATGTGACAGGGTCACTCTAGTAGCCTAATCGGATAACCTATTGGGTGGATGGGTTATAATCGGGTTGACCCGATTACAGGCGGCTTGGGAAAACTCTAACCCGCATCCAACTTAATTAATAAACGGGTTAATCCAACCAGTTTATAATCGGGTTGACCCGTTGGGTCGGTTTGCTTTTTGCCGGCTATATTTGTAATGTACCAAGCCCAACGTTGCACAGATGTCATCTCTGGCTTATGATTTGCGCTCGTGTAGATCGAGTTCTAGTTTTCTCTTATTTAATCTTCGTAGCACGATCCCTAGATTGGAATGCTAAATTGAAAGCAATTGCACGACTGTGTTTCCGAGATCCATGAATCTATTATTTTTTAATTTTTTCTATTCGAATTCTCCAACTGTGTCCCATGGTCATCAAAGATTTTTGACGCCCAACGAGCCCTGCCGTACGCATGTAAAGGTGGACTCCTACCAATCTATTAACTGTGGTATCTTCGAAATTATTGAGCTTGCCGCTCATGATTCATCAAAATTACCAGTATAAATGGTTGGAGTTGGTTTGTAAAGACTTCACGCATTTGCTAAAGCGAGATCGGATCTTGTTTCAATGCTTTCAAATGCCATTTATAACGGGATTTACAAGCGTTCTACATTGAATTTCACTCTCACGAAGCTTGACTCGGTAATAATTGATGGTATCCACACCATATAGGGATCTCACAAAAGGGGCACAAGTGTGGTCCAGAGCTTCACCATTAAAATCACAATGGCAATAGGAATCAATATGAATTACGAGCCCTTGGTTTGTGACCCAATGATAAAAAGTAAAAGCCTATGCGACGGAGATCTAAAAATGAAGTCCTATTTGTGAAGAAATAATCTGCCGTAACTACGAGTAAGGTTTGTCCCGACTCACGAGTATAATAATATTATGTCAATGCACACAATGTCAAACGCAAGTAAAAAGGCACACCGTATTATACAATTGACGCAGAACCAGTAAGGGAACTTATCAATCGGATCATCATAATAATTGGATAACCAACAACAAAATCTTCCACAGAAGGTAACAAGGTCTCTTCTACATGAACAAATGCATTACAGTAGGCCCTGAAAGATAGGACTAACAAGAATTTCTATAATTCCAAATGAAGGAATCTACATTATTTAAAGAAAAAATATGAATAGCTATGAATGATGGATAGCTATGATATACCACCATGCGAAAAATTGAAAAACATGGTCGAGGACAAATCGTAGCCAAGGATCTTTTCTCACTGCCTGAGAACTCTGTTTGAGCTTAAGAAGAAATTTTCCTCACCTGCTCTAGTAGAATGAAGCCTTCCAGCTGCCCAACCATTATTCAGCACAGAAACGGTGGTTCGGCTGCCTTCAAACTCTAGAAGACCACTTGCTTTCCTTTCTTTCCTTTTCTTTCTTTCCTCACCCCTCTCCTTTCTCAACCAACTCTCCACTGTTCTCTGCAAATTCAGATCAGTTAAGAGACTATTAATAAGAGTCATCTATTGTCACTCCATGTGGTCTTGAGGGAAAATAGACAAAACATTTTTTATGCAATGAGTAGTGTCATGAAACATTAAAAATCAAACTTCCAAAGACACCCAAGCATATTGTTGCAATCCTGACATTTATGAGATTCCACGATAATTTTAACAAGAGGAAAATCATTGAAAAACTTTATTTTGGAGTTTATGCTTCAGAGGAGTACGAAACCTAACCATCAACGACAAATTGCTTGTCTCCTTCACTTTATCCATTGGCATGGCTAATTGCAACCTCCCATGAGCAACATAAACCTGAAATTAGAAGGATTCAAAACTAACCATGATTGGAATAAATACTAAAAGGGAATTACAAAAAAAAACCAACTAGCATTGACACATACAATATGAGATGGCCAACTCTCAAGACCATCAAATATATGGGTTGCATATATAATTGTAGCACCTCGCTCTTCACATTCCTTTCTGAGAAACTTCAATAGGTCAGCCCGTGCAAGCACATCAAGGTCTACAGTTATCTCGTCAAGAAGAAGAACCTATACAACCAAAGGAAAGACATGTGGGAGCTGCATTTTATTAATCTAAATGAAGAAGGTAAATTTAAATGCCAAGCAAGGAATAGAGAAGAAACCTTGAATGGCTTAAGAAGGCCCATACAAATTTGCACTCGTCTTCTCTGTCCATCAGATGCCCTGTGCATTCTCCATGATAGATCAATATCTAACACCTAAATATCCGATGAAAATAATGAGAACCCAATAGATGAAACATTGCCACAAGATTTACTATCTGTCAACAGGTCATGCCAGGAAAAGAGTAAATTTCGTTATCCTCCCTATCCTGTACCACTCAGGAGTTGTTTTAGTAATTTCTGCCAACCATAGAAGATAATGACATACATTAAGTTGTATCATTCAGTAAAATCTCTTAATAGAATTAGGACCAATCTTATGAGCCCCAGGCAAGCCGGAAAATTAAACTATCAGCAGTTACAGACAAGAGAGAAACAGTAACTAACAACTGTTGAGGGTGTATCTCTGCTCACCAGATCACAATGGTGACTAGCTAGGTAAGAAAATCATCGGCATAATCAAGGAAAAAATTGGGTTTCGTTTATGTAAGATGGCATGAGTTTCGTGAGTTTTCTTGCAACAACAATTGATACAACCAACAAAGTCTAGTTTTGAAATAGTAAACTCCCTATTCCAGAAAAAAGGCCTACTTCATACCTTGAGTAATTCATCTCTCCTTTGGGGATCAATACCTGAGACCCCAAATACCATTTTCTCTGCAGAAACATCCATCTGAATGGGCACTTCAAACCCAGCAAAAGCAACATCTCGCCTCCACTGCAAAATGGCATCTCCCATTAAGCGGAAAAATAAAGCAAATTTTTAAGGCATAATCATCAGGAAAAAAAATTTCAAAATTAGCAATCGCAGCAGTTTCGAAATTAGCACCGGCAGCAATGATAGCAATAAGTGGGTAAGAACCCGAACCTCACCACCGAGATAACTGAGATCACCGGACGAAGTCAAAGCAGTATCGTGGAAGGCCGATCTCCCAAGCACGCGAACCATGTGGGGCTCGACCATGTGCTTCCCTCCTAGTATCTTCAGGATCGTCGTTTTCCCTACATCAAAAAACCATCAGAAACCCTAGAATTATAATTCGGAGAGCAGGGTCCAACAAGATTAATTATAAAGTTAGAGATCAACCAGCGCCATTAGATCCGACGAGAAGGCAACGGTCTCCGGAATTAAGAGAGAGGGAGAAAGCATCAATCAAAGGAGTAGACCCGGGAGGGGGTTGCCCGTCGATGCCCGGATACGTGAACCTGAGGTTATTGGTCTCAATCGTTGGATTAGACTCTTCCGCCATTCTCGTCTTATTCTTCTTCTTCTTCGTTGTCTGGTGAAGCACAAACCAGAAGAGGGTGGAGAGAAACTTAGAAATGCGTCGGCTTAAATCGAGTTGTTGTCTTATTCGACCCGGTTACCGGGTTGAATAGTCGTGGCACTCTGTCGTCCATCAGAGAGATTCACCTACTCTTTTGCGTCTCCTTTGCTACTTGACGAAGGGTAATCTAGCCATTTCATCTTTTCCATGATCCCACTTCATAGCTTTTGAGATTGCCGAATCGAAGATGGTATCAGCGTCAAGAGAGAGATTTTAAGCACTCGCGAATCAGGAAGATTTTCTTAAAATGGCGCAGTATTTCTACCTCTGAATTTCAGTATTACTGTACATTTTCTACTCTGTTCTGGATTAAGGATTGTTCAATAGAACTGCTTGTACATCCTGCAGCCTAATATAAGTTCCATGGTACTAAATAGCGACCCAGAATCTTGATGAGTCATTGCCTTCAAGCTCATTTTGAAGCAGTCGGCCCTCAACAGTCAACAAGCCAACCCATTAAAAATCTCGAACGTCTATAATCTACAAAACATTAAAAGGAATTTCATGGACGCGTGAAGGAACTGGAACAAATGCTAGTAACCTGTTTGAGAACCTAAGAGTAATTTTTGGTGTAAAAACAGCTGGATTCCAAGACAGAAATAGTTTTTCCTTCTATATTGTAATATGAAACATTTAGAACTTAAAGGCAAGCAGTCATGACTTTCTTCTTCTTCTTCTTTTTTGGTAAAAGCCAGAACTAGTTCATTTCATTCAAAAAGATCAATACATCGATTAAGGCCGAAGTCTCCCACGAACACAAAAAACATTCAAGAACAAAAAAGGAACCCATCACCAAATTTACAATACCACTACCAACTACTTTTATGTTCATTTCTGCACAGATAAAGAACACAATCAGGCAAATGGCCAAAACCAGAAAACTAATGGAAGCACGCTTAAGAAGGGGTCCGCTTTCTTGTGGATTGAAAGGTCACCTAAAGGGAAAAACATCGCCGCTGGTAAGCAGTCATGACACTTCATGAAAGAATTCAATAGAAATTTTATGCATTAATTACAATATTTGGTGACACCGGACTGAAACTTTTAGAATTACATCTACAAGACTTCCCAAAAAAAGCAAAGGGGTTTCCTAAATGGGTGATGATCCAATGAGGCGAATTTGAAGATTTAGACGCCATGTCGTATATACTGTAACAAAAACTAATCCGAAGATTTTAGCTACTGAAACAGGCTTCCAAATGCTGGCAGTATGCTGGAAACCACCCCAAAAGCTTAATGAGTAGATGTGATTCATGTTAATCTTAAGCTTGTTAGTTTTAAATAAGGGATTAACGCCAGATACTCCATAATCTCACCCTTAATGAAGAGAGCAAAAGAAAAAAAAAAGGTTTATAGGAGATTGTAACAATAAATTCACTGATAATCCCATGCTTGCATTCCAGAAAAATATATTTTATATCCTTAAGCTCACATTGATAATAAGGTAAAAGTTAACCAGAAGGTTACATTAAACAATCATTAAGAAGCGATTGATAATACATAAAAACGGCACAACTTGGCTGAGGAAAAAAGAGAAACAAAACACAAGACAGTGATCAACATTCACTTTAAAATTTCACACTCGTAGGCTTGTAATCAACAACAATAACTTTTTCCATCGTAGACAGAAATTCCTTGGCGAAATCAACATGTGCTGGATGTGCAAGATACTCAGCAACGCCTTCCACACTCTCGAAGGTGGACTCAAACACATGAGTGTAGCCTTGATGCATGTTCTCCATGCTAACATCCGTTCCCCTGTTGTATGTCACAAACACCCCCAAGAGCACATCAGAAACTTAGTAAGACACATAAACCTGTACTTTATCACTTTATATTATTCCCTGCTTTGTTTGTGGATCAAGATGAGCACTTGGAAAGGAAGATTATTTTATGGTTTATGGATTCTGGTTCCTTCTGCCACCTAAAATGCATATACCAGCTGCTGAAATTCATTCCCACAGCTGGTGATCAAACTTTGTCAAGAATAAAGGAAAACAGAAACCAAGTATTTACCCCAAAAAACTGCCATAATCACAAGTCTTTAATCAGATATTGTGTCAATTAGAGCTCAAACAAAAGTTGTGTGACCACAGCTCATAGTAATTGACATTATTAGGGACAAAAAATTGAACAGTAAATAAAATAAAATGATAAAGCTGTCCAACCCATTTATGAATAAATGTGTTCAAAAGATAGACCAGGCCAAATCAAAACTAATCACCAAATTCGCAGATTAACTGGTCAACAGTGGCTGAGATCATGTTGTAATTCATGAAGTCCTCGCAATAATCATACATGAAGTGAAAAAAGCATTTGAAAGGGCAATAGCATTTCTTTCATACATCTTAATTAATCTTCAGCATTTCTTTCCTTTCTACAAGTCTAATCATACATGCGTTTCCACTATTAACATTGCAATAAAATTGTTACAATTCTAAAGGTTAAGGGTTTAACCAAATGTCATGGGGCTTTTGGAACAATGGTTAGGCATGTAATGGATGGTATCAAAGTAGGCAACACGTCCTGTGTTTGAGTCATGAAGGTACAACCCATAAGATGAATTAAAAACTGTTGATACTATCTATGGGCAGGGTGAGAAGTCATCGAATAGTAATAGGTGAGTAGAGCCGCCAAGAGGAAAAGGGCCACCTTCGGGGTACTGTCTATAGAGCGTGCAGCTGTGGACGTTGGCTACAGAAGGATGGTGGAATGTTAAGATCCAAAAGGTCAAGGGCTTAACCAAATAAGTACCAATAAGTGGTAGGGTTTTTGAAGCAATGGTTAGACACAGCAACGCAACGTAAATAAATACAGTCACCAAACCATAATCATCTTATCTTACTTCTCAGGGCTACCAAGATCCAACCGATATCAGATTGAAAATTTTAATATGTTCATCGTTAGGTCCATCGAAATCACAGAATCAAAAGATTGAACAATCAAGCAGCCCTGCAGCCGGGCAACAAGAATTCAGATCCATGTACTGCCATTTGGATCAGTAGTGTGTAATGATGAATTAGAAAGAAATGTAATCTCTTAGACGATTATGTTAATCGGAACGGCTTGCGATGTAGGGAAATTACCAGTGGAAAGCCTTCATGGGTGGGATGAGGTTGACGAGGTTGGCGTAACCCCTTATGAGATGATCTATCTTGTCCGATGGAGTGCCGTCCTTGAATTTCGCCATCAAAATGTGCTTCACAACGCCCTTCGCTTCCTCCATCTTGGCTTATCCTCCCTCCCTTGAACAGCGACGAGCGGTCTCCAGAATTTCGACGATTTAAGTAGAGCAGCCGGTAGAGGCGGAGTTGACTCAAGCCGTACATGGGCTTAGGCCACCTTGGTATTCGCTACGAATAAGCAATCCTGGCTTGAGCTTCTGTCTACAAGGCCCATCCATGGACTATTCGAAGCCTGAGCAAGGCTTTTGACTCCACTAGCCAGCCATTGCCACCTGTGTTTACAACTTGTTATGTGGGTTAGATTTTGATTTCTCAAAACTTATTATTCCTCTACATATTATGTTTCTGTCAAAATATTTAGTAAATATTTAATACTTATTAAAAAAAAGTAGAATAATCGAAGTCATTTAAAGTCTTCTTCCAAAAGAAAAAAAAATATGTTAAACAGATATTAAACAAAAACAATATTAAAAGTCAAATTATTTTAAATAGGATAACCATCTTCAACTCATTTAATCAAATGTGTCCAAATCTAAATTTTTGCCCTTAGGTAATCTAGCCTAGTTCAAGGCGACAACAAAAATCAAAAATAAATAATTTCATCAACCATCATTTTGTTTGAACTCTCCAAAATAATTCTCAGAACCTGCTAATTTTTAAATTTATAAAATTATTTTCCGAAGAACCTTCTATGTTTACTGGAGATTAGATTCAACCATTTTTAGGTTTTTTTTTTTTTTAAATTACAATGTTTTCCAAAAAAAATATTTAGAAATGTCCAATTGTATTACAAAGAACTAATATTACTAAAACAATTTTAATTATAAATCATAAAGATATTAATGAGAACCCAGATACTAGGTATATAGTCATATAGAACCTAACAAGCGTATACGAATAAGGGCACTTGCTACCAAAAATAATTAATTTTAAAATTTTAAATTGTGAAAAATTTATTTCCAAGATATGCTTCTACTAGAACCTAACGAGTATAAGATAAAATTAAAGACATACACATGCACGTGCACACGCAACTCTTCCTTTAAGATATTAACTCCGATGCACCACATTATGCTTAGAGTTCACATCCGGTGAGACCTTTATCTACAACTTTATTTGCAGCTTTTCACAAGATTGTTTAAAAATTTACAGTTATACCATTCACTGTACATATGGCATGATCCCAGTGCAAGCTGCACATAAGACTGTTGATAAAGGTCCTACAGGATCTCAATTGGTGTGTTTGGCATAGATTACCCAATTGCAATGTCAAGGAAGAAATTTTTTTTTAACATCCAACCGTATGGGATGGATTCTCCGATAAATTTCCATCAAGTGGCTAGTCAAGTGACTTTACTAAACGGATATATGATTGCCTCTTTACCTTTTCCTGGGAAGGCCAAAAAATTATAAGTTTCTCTAAGAAAATATTATATGTTACATGCAAAACCTCTGCATTAAAAATCCTGCCGAGTCATAAGCAAGTTTAGTTTAAATATGGAAAAATCCATCTTTATATCGTAATGAGCTTGATATACACAAGGTGACCCATTCAATCGCTTTACCCTGTTTGGGGATGTAGCAGAGAAGAAACGATCAAACACAACTTTTATAAGAACTTTTTTTTTGGTAACAAACTTTTATAAGAACGTTTATTTCTCCTTTAGTCCCAACCTTTAAAGAGGGATATTGTTACACACGAAAGTTCTTAATGTGGTAAACTAGTATTCTAGAAATCTCATGGAAAAAGTGAGAGGGTGTTTGGTAACGTGTTCAAAACCGTTTTTTGGTTTTTAAAAACAGAAAACTAAAAACATGTTTGATACTGGGAGATTTCAAATTGTTTTTGAAAAATACGATTTCAAGAACATTGAAGATTTTACAAACGGAAATATATGGGTTTTTAAAAAGGGAAAATTACCGTACACCCTATCTTTTAAAATGTTATTCCAAAATACATTATCTTCACAACCAATTGTCAAGTTTACACCGGTTTTATAAACAAAATGACGGGAAGCCCTATTGCATATGTTATGAGACAAAAAATGCCCCTTTTGCCCCCAATTTACAACTCACAAACCTAGTTTTTATATTTTAGGGTGGTTCATATAAAAATAATCTACCAATGAACCGGTTTTAGGTTAAACCAGTCTTTTTTTTTAAAACCCAACTCTTTCTTCTTCTTCAACCCTTACTTTTGAAAATCACCATTCTTCAACATCCTCCAAAAGATATTGAAAAACAAGATATCCTATCTACTCTTCAAAGATATTCCACAAGAGAGAGAAGAGAGAGAGGCTTCTTTAAGAATAAGAGTTTGAGCAGAGCATTACCATAGTGGTTGAGACCCATGAATCCATCTCTTAAACATTGGATCAGCTGTGAAATTGGTCCCCAGGCGAAAATATGGGGCAGAAAAAACAAGCCCCTTTTGTGAAAAATTCAAGCTCAAAACTAAATCAGATAACACAACAAAGCAAAATAGAGTAATAGAACAGAATAAGAAGACATGACGAGATTAGTGTTGGTGCAGCGAAAACAGCCTTCCCCATCTCTTCTTCCATCATATTTTTCTGAATTCAATGGCTTTAGATTGAACAACCCAATTCAGGTATTGCAATCAGTATCTCGTCTAACCATCTCTAATCTTTTCTCTTTCATTTCTTAACCAACAAAATTTTCATTTACTAGAGGAACAAGAATGAAAACGATCTCAATCTCAAATATAATCCTAATAAAGTTGCAGGTTTACGGTATTTTCCGTAATGGGTATTTCTAGATTCAAGTTTCCCACTTTGTGTACGATGGGGAGAAACAAGGAGAGTACATGATTGGAATTTTCCTTTTCACTGGGGCGTGGGAGAGAGGCTTAATCAGTCAAGAAATCTTTAAGATTATCATTTAGTTGAATTTGTTGAACTAAACATTGTTGTATGGTTCATATCAGTGATCGTATCACAAGTCATGGCATTGTGTTGTTTCAGTATAAAAAGAAGACATGGCAATCAAGAGGGGTATTACAAGTCACAACATCAAATAAGGGTGGAAGAAGAATGAAAGAGTTTGGTTTTTAAAAAGAGACTGGTTTGTTGGTAACTTATTTATTGTATGAACCACCTGAGGTATAGGACCTGGGTTGGTGAGTTATAAACCGGGGGCAAAATGGGTTTTTTTTTTTTGGGTCTTATGATATATGCAACGGGGCTAAAACCTCGCGAAAGTAGCGAATTTTGGAATAATGTTTTAAAAGACACGGTATGCTAATTTTGGAAAATTAATGTTTAGTGGTGTTTTATAAAAAGATTTAAGATTTAGTTGGCATAGTTTTGAGTTTTAACTTTTAATACACCTTTATCAAAATAATTAATTTTTAGTATTATTTCACTATTACAAATCAACTATTCCAAAAATACCCTTACATCACTCATCCAAATGACTTGTACATGTCACTTATTTAAGATACGAGTTATTTTATTGACTTGTACAAGTCTCGGAAGTAAGTTATATAAGGGTATTTTCGGAAGAATTTATTTGTAACATTGAAATAGTACTAAAAATTAATTTTTTGATAAAGGTGCATTAAAGGTTAAAGGTCAAAAATTTTCCGACTAAATATTAAATATTTTGATAAAGCACACTAAAAATTAATTTTCCTTTTCTCTCTTAAAAACGCAAAAACGGTTTTTAGTGTTTTCACGGTGACAATTCCGTAGTAGTTATTCGATGGTTTAGGTCTATTGTCAACTAAGTGCTCTTCTTCCTCCACGAAAACCATTTTCGTTTTCCTCTTCCTCCATCGTCACAGTGCCTTGCTCCGAAGGAAAAGGTTGATTCATCACGCACAGGTAATTCTCTCTTCCTGCTCTTTTGATTGCTTCGTCTACTGCTATTTAAATCCTCTTCTTCCTTCTGTATTCAACGACCTTTTTTCTTTCTTTCTTTCATTTATTTTCCCTCACTAGCCATAGATTTTACCAGCGACACTGTGCTGTGCTTTCCCTACCCGCAAACCACCGTAATTTCCGTTGGGACTACCGATTTTCCCTCACGAAACCTTGATCTCAATTCGTCTACTCATTGTAACATCATCAAATAAGCACAACCCAAGTGAATTCTGTGCAAATCAAGCTTTCCTTCTGCGGAACCCCAATTCCAAGGTCTCGCGCGGAAAAGAGGATGCATTTAGATCTTGAACGACCAGCGTTTCATCGCCATGCAACATTTGAATCAGGTCTTCAATGGAAAGGGGAAGAGATTCGACATCTTTAAGCAGGGACATGAAATTAGGGCACGGATTCAATACGGAGTTGTACGTTCGGATAGAAAAAGGAATGTGTAAGTCCTTCATTTTCCGAAGCCATGAAACCGTCGCAGATAACTCCTCCTGAGCACCATAGGGCGAGAGAATCATATTCGGACAGACTGTATCTAACGGGAACCCTCCATCCTCCATCTGGCAAAAAACTCTCGTCATCTCTGTAAACATCCCCGATCTGCCGTATCCATGCACAACATATCTGAATTCAAAAACGGAGGGTTTCAATCCTGAAGTATCCATCTCTCGTAGAAACTTCTACGCATCACAAGGAAAATCCAGCGAGCATAAGCCCTTGATCATCGATTCGTAAGCCTTTAATCATAGACACCGGAAGAACCCCGATTTCAACCTCGAATTTGCTAATAATCCGGTCCTGAAGTTGCTGTGGAGTTGCTTATAAAATAATGCATACTTCGTGTTCATAAAAATGTCTCAATTCGGTTTATTTCAAAGAATTGTGAAAATCAAATTTTGAATTATGACTTACCAAATGCATTTTTGTTGATTTTGAGAACTTCATTGTTTTTTGTCAATTGTTTCCAAACGGGTTTCTTGTCACCTGTTTTTAAAAATCCAAAAACAGTTGGATACATTTTTAGTTTTTAAACTGTTTTTAGAAAAAAAAAACCGTTACCAAACAGCTTTTGAGATTGTTGAAATCCTCAAGGGATAAACTGTAAACATCCCTTTTAAATTTTAGATAAGGGTAAGTTTTGTAATGTAAAGTTTATTGCTTCATCCTGTATAAGTGCATACAGCTAAGATGTTTGTGTAATCCCACGATTTAATTAGGTCCTATTCTGAAATCATGAGATGAAAATCAACAGCCCTGATAAGCTGTTGATTTTCATACATCAGTTGTATTTTTTGCTTTTTATTAAATAATATACTGATATTGGAGATGCTTATTATGCTTACATATCCTTTTCATGTTAGATATCATTTTGAAGATATGAATTGTTCGAAGAAGTATGTTAAAACAGTTTGAATACTTCAGGTATTTTAGAACTTTATAAATATCACCCTGGTCCATACACAAGAATAAACTGTTATGAATGAGCAAAAATTTGAAGGTTATAATCTGAGCATTGTATTTGTTTTTCAGGTGTATTTGATTGTGTAAAATCATATACACTGATACGTTTTTTTGGATGTTTTAATGTTTATTATGAATAATTTAGGATTCTAGTAGTTTAATGGTCTATGCACATAGATAAGAACTACAAGAGGAGTGTTCAGCAGCTTGCTTTCAATTGAGACATTTTAAATTGTTTGAGTTTTTCGTTGAAAGCAAGCCTACGGATCTCTTCTGAAGTCATGCTCTTCAGTAAGATAAGTGTAGTTGGTGTGCACACATATAGCAGCTATGTGCGGGGTAGGCAATGCCCGTAAGAAATGGCTACTCTTAATCGAAACAAATTGGAATGTGAAATAAAAATTAACTTTAGTGTCTATCCCTGTCTGTATGGGCTATCTTTACAGGGCCAGGTTTTTGGTGGATGACAAGGGCAATATCATAGGCTGGGATGTGGCTCGACCGTTAATGCGTGATCCATTTGCTAGAACCCGAGTTTTTCAGACGAAAGACCTCTCGATTTTAATATTCTCAGCTCAAGCATGCGACGGACGGAATGCCCTACTCAGTTCGAAGAAAACATAAATTGCACTGGGGGACATTCGGAGAATAGATTTCTCGATCATACAATCACACATATATATAGGCTCTGATTTCGTTATCTCGATCGATCAGCAGAAGAGGAAGAGAAATGTTGCAATGCATATTTCTGCTGTCAGATTCTGGGTAAAACTCGACTTGAATGTTATCTTCCTCCTAATGAGACGTATGGACCATAATTTGCTTAGTTATCTAGAAATATTATGTTGGAGGATCTGTACATAGTTCTTTTCTGGGCCCTTGGTAGCGAAATCAATTTTTTATTTTACAATCAATTGTCTTGATTTTCCAAAACTGAGGAAAGTTTCTTTTTTAAAATTATATTTGTTAGTACGATTTGGGATTTAACTGAAAAGTCATTCTTGCTATCAAGGGAGGTAATGCTTGAGAAACAACTAAGTGGTCATCAGGTGGACAGATCCATATGTGCGTGGTTCTGGGAACACGCCATCTCACAAGGTGAATCTTCCAAGGTAAATTTTCAGACATCCACAAACTAAGGAGAAACAAACCCTTCTTCAAATTATCATCGGCTTCTAAGTTTTAATCTTATGTTCCATTTTGCCGTCTCATTTCACATTCGGCTTGTAGCTTCTACCAGTGATTGCTTCTCCAACCCATTACCTTTTCCAAATTGTTCGTGAGGGCATCACGTTCTTGTCATGCACACAAGTTGAAATGCCACCTCTGATGGGAATTGAGGTCAGTTCTTTTTCTTTGACAACTTATTTTTTAAATTATGGTTTTCTTTGAATTTTCATGTCTACTTCTCCATGCTTATGTAAAATTCTTTGTATGGCTCAATTTTTTTTCATGCAGCTTGCGATTTTTGGTTCAAACTTTTGTCTGAATACATGAATTTGTTTAAGCTATACGATATAGACGATTTTTTTTCTTTTTTTAATGCAAGGAACTTTAAAGTGCCGAATTTATATACGGTTACTGCTGAAACTGCAAGCTTCCATTGGTTTGTGCATAACTGTGTATTTTGTAAAAGGCATATCCACAACAGTAATGAATGTTATATTTGTTTGTTATCCCTGACTTCATCTAGCTAATGTCTTCAATATGGTGTTTCCTTTGAAACCATGATTTCATTTTACTTAACGTGCTCTGGTTGACCTTGAAGGCCATCGGTTTAGGGCATGGTAACCCATAATAGGTACAATTCAATATATAGATATTCAAAATTCAAAAAGATAATGGAAACTTGTATGCATGAACGTGAAAGAAAAAAATTTCTAATATTAGCATAAGCAAATAATATTAATAGTGAATTTTTAAATAATATTAATGATTATTTTAGACGAATATAACAATCTTTTGGAAATATGATGTAGCAATGGGCTAAAATTCTGGCCATCAGAGAAAAGAAGAAAAAGACCGTCAGGGAGGTTGGATACTCCATTAGAGCTATTGCAAGTCCTCTTTTTTTTTTTTTTGGGTGATTTCTGAGGATGTCCTCCAGCAAGAATTTTTAATTGACTGACGACTGATAGATTTACTAGTCCTTTGAACCTCTATAAACACCATGAATGTACTGACATCCAATAGCTCTTGACCATGATATTTTGGTCAATATTTCCTTTTGTTCCATGGTCTGTTCTGGAAGGATAAGTTAGCTTTTGACACCACTAGTGTTAAAGCCAATGTGACTCCTGAAAGGATAAATTGTTTCTACTTCCCATAGCTAATGGAACAGTTCAGTAAAGTGTATCTTGGGATTTCTAATTTCTTTGGTCAGGACGTGTTAGGATGGTAGAGGTACCTCAGATGTTCTTGGGTAGGGATTTTGAAAGATATTATAAATGTTTAACTAGGTATCTTGAAGGAGGGCTAATTTCAAAGTGTGTAACGGTGACAAGATTCTGTTTGGAAGGATAATTGGAGCCTTTCGGGCCGATTTTTCAATTGCTCCCCCATTTTTATATCAGTGCCTTCTTAGGGGGTGTAGCTGCAAATTCCTTTTTACAGATTAGGATTAGTCATATAGTATCTTTAGACACATCTACTTGACAGGAAAATAGAGGAGTTTGTAGTCCTGTTGGCTGGCCTTCTGTCTTAGAAGTGAACATGGGGAGTAGAGACAAAAACATCTGCGAACTCCCTAGCAGCAGCAGATTTTCTGTCACGTCATTCTAAGTGTTAATCAGTGGTTGTTCAGGAGAATATTCTGATTATTTGAAGTCCGGAAATTCCTCGGTTCGAAGAGTTAGTTCCAAGTAAGGTGATGGTCATCCCTGTAGATGTATTTTTTTATATGTTCAGAGGGTGGGATATCTATCTATTGGTATGTAATATAAATGTATATTTAGTCCTTTTTGTTGCATATGGCATTCGGTATATCTTCAATGTTCATGTGGAGCTATGGGAGGAGCACTTCTTTAGTTGGAAACATTGAATGATATGTCAGTGAAATGTTGCCTGTTCCTGTGGACTTCATGTGTTTCGATGAAGAAACACGTGACTTATCACCTGAAATACAACCAATTTCGACAACCAATTAGATATCTTCTATTATTTTTAAGCTTTTCAGAATTTTTGGGCACAGCTGTATGAGTGGCATGCTGGAAAAATTCTGTCAGAATGGCTCAAGAAGTGCTGAGAGAAATAGTGTCAAAACCTGCACAGCAAACCTTGGTTCAAAACAAGGAAATTTCTGCTTTCAAGGATGAATCCCTTAGATGATCCCTTTGCCACTTGCCAGCTGTCCATGCTTTCAGGAGGAGGGGAGTTGTCGGACATTTAAGCATAGGCTTGGATTTTTGCATCTGTTGATCAAAAGATGATTAATTAGGAGTATGTATTTGTAACTTCATTAGGAATCCAATGTTGGTGAATGGATCTACAACTGGCTTTTTTGGCATCCAGAAAGGCCTAAGACAAGGGGATCCGCTTTCACCCCTTCTCTTCTCCGTAGTAATGGAAGTGTTCAGCAGATTGATGTATAGGGCCTTGCAAATTGGAAGCCTAGAGGGAGTCTCATTTGGGGGAGAGGTTTCTATTAACCACCTATTGTTTGCTGACGACATTTTAACATTTTGTAGGCCCACTCTCAACCAAGTTATGTGGTTAAAAGGAATACTTCTCTGTTTTCAAGCTTGTGCGGGGTTTAAGGTTAATCTGGGAAAGAGTGAGATGTTTGAAGTTGGGAGGTAACGAATATCCAAAACTTAAAGTCGTCTTATGGGGTGTAAAGTGAGCAAGTTTCCGACAACTTATCTAGGAATTCCACTTGGGGTGGGTTATAAAAAAGCCTCAGTTTGGAATCCGATCGTAGAAAGGATGGAAAAGAGGCTCTCCTCCTGGAAAAGTTGCATTCTCTCAAAGGGGGGTAAGTTGACCTTGTTGTCTAGTGTGCTAGTAGGCATGCCTACATACTTCATGTCAATTATGAGTATTCCCTCTTCGACTGCCAAAAGATTGGAACAGATCCAAAGGAGATTCTTATGGGAAGGTTTGGGTGGAGAGTCTAGATTTCACTTGGTGAATTGGAAAGCTGTATGCAGGATGAAAAAGGAAGGAGGTCTAGGGATTAGGCCTCTTAAGTTGTTTAATAGAGCACTGCTTCAAAAATGGGTTTGGAGATATGGCATTGAAAGAGACAATCTATGGAGGAGGGTGGTCCAAGAAAAGTATGGGAAGTTGGTAGGGGATTGGCTCCCATGCCAATCAAAAGACTCGTTTGGGGTAAGTCTATGGAGACCTATAGCTAAATTGATGGAATCAGTTTCAAAAGATTGCAGCTTCTTAGTTGGAAATGGAACCAAAGTTCGATTTTGGGAGGACATATGGTGTGGCAATGGGAGGTTGAAGGATAAGTACCCAAGCCTTTTTAATGTGTGTAGAGACAAAGCTGCTTTGGTTAGTGATTATAAGTTGACTACCAGTGCTGGTACAGTGTAGAATATAAATCTAAGAAGGAATTTGCTGGACTGGGAGATTAATAGCTATGAAGAACTACTACAGGAGGTATATAGTACCCGATTGGAGCAAGGGGAGGACTTAAGGAAGTGGAATTTAAGTAGATCTGGTGTGTTCACGGTTAAAGCAGCTTTTGAAATGCTTGCCACTTCTGGGTCTTCGTTTCAAGTGAGCCATGTGGTATGGGCAAAGCATGTACCAAGCAAAGTGAGTTTCTTCTTGTGGGCAGCTGCATTAGACAAGATTCTAACGGTCGACCACTTAAAGAGTAGAGGGATGCATCTCCCTAACTGATGTATAATGTGTAAGGAAGATGAAGAATCAGTCCAACACCTTCTGATTCATTGTAGGGAGGCAAGCACTGTTTGGAACAGAGTTCTTGCAAGATTCAGGAAAGTGTGGGTTCAACCTGAGAACTTTGCAAAGGTTCTTCAAGCTTGGGGGCAGAGGAAACCAAAATCTAAGAGAGCATTATTATGGAATATCGCCCCAGCAGCAATCACATGGGGGATTTGGAATGAAAGAAACCACAGGATTTTTAGAGATAAAGAAAAAAGTGTAGCAGAGCTGGAGAAGAAAATTCTGAACACTATGTTTGGCTGGGCTTCTCTCAATAATCTGATGGCTAATTTATCAATTCAGGAATTCCTTTTAGGAGATGCATTCCCAGATTAGTGAGGGGACCAGGTTTTATTGAGGCTATTGTCTATCTAGTTTTCTATTCTGTTTTGTAGTCCTTGGTATACTATTTGTGTACCAAGACATATCTGTCCTTTCCTTCTTCTATCAGATATATAACTTCTCTATTACTGATCAAAAAAAAAAACTTCATTAGGAATCGGAAGTTGATTCTATCTCTTGCTCTACCTTTTTAAAGTTTCTACTTTCTACATACTGCATATGTAATAAACTATAAATTGGAATGCATTTTGTAAATTCACCTTGTAATGGGTGTAATGCTGTATTCCTAAATATAACGGCAATATAATGTAGCCATGTAGACTGCTTGATTTTGTGTCATGTTACTATTATCTATTTATTGAATTTAATGTGTATTAGTGATTTTTTTTATTGTAGTTTCTTTGCAGAGTAGCAGATGTTCTCTCAGATTATCTTGGAGGCTTGAATGAAGATCTGATCAAGGATAACTTTGTTATTGTGTACGAGGTATGTTTGTCAGATCTTTTTTTTTCATGCTCAGTTGATGTCATTGCATGAAAAAATGAATCTAATAGAATTTCCTAGGACAAATACATTCACTCTAGTATTACTTGTTGAGTTGGTTGGTCTATGCATATCCCTGCACTCATTGATCTCCAAATTTGTGAAGTATATTCTTCTGTTTACAGTATATAATCATGAACATGCACTGATACTCATCTATCATTCATTCTATGATTCTAAATTAACCCCGGTAACTTGGGCTATTTCTTAGAGAGGAATTCTTTGCTTATCAGTTAATTTATGAATATATTTTCTTAGATATATAAGAATCATCCTTCTATGCTTTAGCCAGAAATCCAACATTTCAGACCTTTTCATTTGTTTTACTTTCTATAGGATTAATGATTGCTTTCAAAATTCCAATACAACCATTTATGATGTTATGCTCTTGGCCTATATAAAGTATTCCTGGTTCATCTGAAAGAGTAAACACATTTTTTTTTAATTTTTAATACGAGGAACACCCATTGGTGTTTGTTTTTGTCAAATTAGGTTTCCTTTTGCTTGGTGCTGCCAGAAAGTTAGATCAATGATGCATATGTTTGGCATGACTTGCAGCTCCTAGACGAGATGATAGATAATGGCTTCCCTCTCACAACAGAGCCAAACATTCTAAGGGAGATGATACCTCCACCTAACATTGTTAGCAAAGTCCTGAGTGTTGTGACTGGTAGCAGCTCAAATGTGAGCAACACTCTTCCAGGTGCAACAGCGTCCTGTGTCCCTTGGAGAACAACGGACCTGAAGCATTCAAACAATGAAGTTTATGTTGATCTTGTGGAGGAAATGGATGCAACAATAAACAGGTCTGCAAATAAACCGTTTTTATTTATTGTAGTTTAACTCAAGATATGACTAAACTTCAATTTTGAATTTGTTTTTGTTATTCTTTTATGAATGCCTGCATAGGAGATGTGACATGCATTTATTTCTTTGGTCATTTGTCTGGATTTGTTGACAAGCTCGGGATGCATGTCTCCTATATATGAAACTGTTGTCTGGTGTCAACTAGTATGTCAATATTGTTGGAATTAGAATTATTAATACTACCTAAAAGACCTGTAATGAAGATTTTCTTTTTTTTAATTTCTTATTTGATGTTAAATCAGAAAAACCTAAAAAAATTAGCGTGTGATCGGAGGGAATTGACATGGTAAAATTATTAAAATGAGCTCGCCATCGAGCTCAGTTGGAAAGTTCTCTTAGTGTTTTTGGGGACTTGGTTTGAGTTCATTCTGGGCTCGAATGCTGATTTCACCAATTAAGGTGGAGAAGAAGAAGAAGAATAAAAGAGCATAGTGAAATTATTAAATGCATTTTATGATTTTTCATCTTTAGGGCCATCTGTCTTTAATCCACTGGTTGACATCTGTTCTCAAGTTTGTTGTTAAATTCTCTTCAATTATGGTGCTATGATCCAACAAGATGCTTCCTTTGATAAATATTGGGTTTTATTTGCCCATGAAATGCAAAAACTGGTATCATATGTTACTTGTATCTTTTAGTTTTACTTCTGCTGGTATATGTAACGGGGTTTCCTTTATAAAGATTTGATTTTTAGGAAATATTTACCTGCTTAACTTATTGTTGATAATGACACAAATTCAATGTGCAATTGATGGCTGTAGGCAGTGTTGGATAATTACGATTATTTGTCCATATTGATTCTCTGTTTACACAATCAACCTTCTATATTGCTGAAGATTGATTTTCTCTGTGTATATGTTTACTTTTTATATGAGTAGTTCTTATTGGGCTGGAACAATTTTTTTCTGTTGGCTTGTGCTGTTTAGGGATGGGATCCTTGTAAAATGTGAGATATACGGTGAAGTACAAGTGAATTCCCATCTGTCAGGTCTGCCTGATTTGACTCTTTCATTTGCAAACCCCTCCATTCTGAATGACGTAAGATTTCATCCTTGTGTTCGGTTTCGGCCGTGGGAATCAAATCAGATTCTGTCATTTGTCCCTCCTGATGGTCAATTTAAGCTCATGAGTTACAGGTTTGATATAATATATGGATAATATTTTGATGTTGCTTAATTTGTTCCTTCAGTTCCTAGCCATGGTATTTTCCCTAATCGACATTCTAATTCTTACAGGGTCAAGAATCTAAAGAATACTCCAATATATGTAAAGCCTCAGCTAACATCAGATGGTGGGACATGTCGTGTCAGTGTTTTAGTTGGAACACGAAATGATCCCGGAAAGACTATTGACTCGGTAACAGTGCAGTTCCAACTGCCTCCTTGCATTTCATCTACAGATCTTACTTCAAATCATGGGACAGTTAACATCCTTGCTAATAAGGTACTGAAATCCCATACAGAGATACCTTTCTAGGATTTAGTGATGGTTCATACTTCATACCATATTTTACCATGTCAATTATTCTAGCGAGTTCTAATACATGAAATGATGCTGGCACATCTTCCATTTTTTTGTGTGGTACATGCACATGGATTCGCACCTAAACTATGTTGCAATTCCACATCTCTCTCTCTCTTCTCCCACTTTCCCTACTTCCTCCTCTCTTTCTTCATCTTCATTATCATTAGAATATTGCAATTGATTCAACATCTCTGGTTGCAATCTTGAACATATTACATTCATGTGTACCATGTTAAAAACCTTTTCCTGAGATCGAAACGTGATCGTATTTTTCCGTCATTGGTAGGTAAGTACACAGTAAAATTTTAAAGTGTTCCAAGGTAAATACTGACAAACATAGCACCGTACTTTATGTTATAACATCTCTTTTTTTCCCCTGGTTGATTCTTTTGATTTTGTTTGGGTAAATGCAGATGTGTTCTTGGTCCATAGGGCGCATTCCTAAAGATAAAGCCCCGTCTATGACTGGAACCCTGATGCTGGAAACAGGTTTGGAGCGCCTGCATGTATACCCCACGTTCCAAGTGGGTTTCAAGATCATGGGTATTGCTCTCTCTGGCCTGCAAATAGATAAGCTAGATCTGAAAAATTTGCCAAGTCGCCCTTACAAAGGCTTCCGAGCTCTCACACGAGCAGGGGAATATGAAGTAAGGTCATAATTTGAATTTTGTATACACCCTAAAAAAATGAATTTTTTATTCAAGGTTTTTTACATTGGAATTTGTTCCACATGATGCTGTTTGTATTATAGGGCGAAGATTAATTGTTATTGATTGGTTATTAATCTGGGGAAGGGTATTGCCATCATTTTCTTCGCTTGTGAAGACCGAAATGGTATCAACTTCTAAGTTTGGAAGTACAGTGGTGGCTTCCAATTAGAATATTAAAATACAGTTTGAAGCAGCTCAAAAATTCCCACTACTACCACGCCGCTACATCTTGCTTGATCGCAGGTGCTGACGTGAGATGCGTTGGCATTTAGTACGGAAACGGATCCATTTTTCAAGCAAGCATTGATTAATTAGAACTTACTTCCCATGAACAAAGAAGTCCTTGTTACAACATTCTGCAAGCTTATTATTGCATTAAAAATTTTAGGATGTTGTTTACCATTTCAAAGAGCATAAGAACTTCCCTGAGATTCCTACAAGCTGTTTCTAGATGAATTCTTACCAATTGGAAGGATCTATCGTGCTACTTTTTAAAGTAGAAATTGTGCATGATGATGAGCTTCCTTTATTGACAAGGAAGTTCCCGAGGGATAAACCCTGGGGCGTCTATCGTGCCATAGACTTTGTATAGGTTTTTGAAACTTTTCTGTCACTATTAAAGCACATTGGGTCGAATTTTTTGAGTTGTAGAAAGCAGTGAACTTAAGATAAATACTCAAACAACGACAAAGGAGCTTTTTTTATTATTTAAATGATGCTTTCTTGTAGAACATGAAAACTGGAAAGGGCTTTATGAACCCTTCAAGGTCATATTGTCGTGTTCGTGTTGCTTAGGAAAATAAATAATGACAAGATAGCTAGGTTGCAGTAGTTCAACACGGTTCAAAGAATCACGGACGACTTCTCTCCAATGGCAGATTAGATCAACAAAGTATCCTTAATTTGGCAATGATTTATTTATTTCCTTGTGGTCTCTTGAGTCTCAAAATTAAGGGATGGGTCGTGTTTTGGCGCCAGGTCTCGTGACAAGCTTCCAAGCACTTTTAATGATAATCACTAGGAAACAACAACACTCCGCCATCTCTCTCTTCGTCCTAAAGTAGAAAAGTCCTAGTTGGGAGAAGCCTTTTTTACAACAAAGACTTGAAAGGGGTTCCATTGAATGTAGACCAATTCCATCTCAAATTCCGCACTTCTCACAGGTCGCGATCCTCGCCATTAACCCCAAATGACACATCGCCGTCTGCTTGCTTTTCGTCTCCACTGTAGTTACATACTCATTGCCACGTGCATCAATGCATCATGGGCGATGACCATTGTAGCTAGTCTGTTGAAGCAGCGGAGTACTAGTTAGTATACATAGCATGATGTTGGCCATGATTGATGGATGTGGATTGACTTGTTGACCTTTGACAGCAACAAATGGGCAGCCAGTTCTTGCGAGTCACACAGCCTTCACTACTGTTGGGATAGTCTTCCTTCTTCTCCGAACTCTTTGACAACTTCATAGCCATGAAATTAACCCTTTGTTCCATGTAGCGCCGAAGTAAGTGTCCCCAGTGGATCTTTTAAGGATCCTAAATGGGTGTTCTAACTAAGGATACATCCCTCCTACTTTTAGATGGAAAACCCCGTCACCACGTCAAATCGACATGTGGGCGAATGACAAAGATGAGTGTGGAACTTCCACGCCATGAAAAAATAGACCATCCATCTTATCTTATCTCCAATTCCTAGTGTGAACCGTGGCTGGTCCGTCTTCTGACTAAAGAGAAAGATGTGAGGACCCATGCCATTTTGTTTCTTTAATCTTCTTTTGTTGCACGAGGTTTCTTTTTGGAGCCATGGAACAAGCAAGTCAGGATTAAATTAATGAGCTTACCCTGACCCTTGTCCAGTGGCGCCACAGCATCCTTATTAAACAAAATGCCTGGTTTTTTCTAATGGAATGATGATGTTTATATTATATCTATATAAAAATGGTTGTGTTAAGCGACCAACATGGTTACGTTCACACACATAACATGTATATTTAATTGGGAAATTAAGCTATAGTTTAATTTAATTAGAAAGAAAGCGTGCGTCCGGGGGATCAAACATTATTAGTGCTCGATAGTCAGTTTCTTTCAAGGTTGCTTTGGCGGCTCCAACATTAAAATAGACGATGAGTCGTACAAAGGGCGAATCAACGGAGAATGCACTATGAATCAAGTAACAAAAGTAGTTTTTTTATTCATTGGAGTAAGAATTGGCTATTGCTTTTCAAAACGGAACCTTACTTTTAGAAATGGAGAGGGAGATTAGCATTACAGGTCAAAGAGATGGACAGAATAAAAGGCGTGATAGAATCAATTAATTTGGGTACTTTGGGTCAAAGACGCTTTAGATACGGAGGAAAATGGAAGAGGAAGCTTGTAATATCAGAATACAGATGTACAAGAATTTGTGTGATGCCTAATTCGTATATCCAGATGCTGCACCAAACCATGGAGACATTCCGAGAGCAAATATTTGACACGAGACCTCACACGCACAACGTGGATTCGTTCAACATACCAAGTCTCCTCTCGTCTTGAATCTTTGAACTGATTGATTGCCAGCTTATAACCAGTGATGGATTTCGAAACATCACTTGACCTACCTCAGCTTCGTGAGGTAACGGGGGGTTAATTGATGGTTTTTGTTAAATTCCAAAGTGGGTTACACTGAATTTTCCAAGGTATCCGACCATTGTGGTTGTGGGTTAGACCGAATTTTCCAAGGTAACCGACCACTGAATTCCTGGGTCCTCTTTCAGAACTAGAATTAGATTCTCCACCTTGGGATAGGAATATTACACCCAACACTTGGGATCCTTGGAGCATCGACAATTATGTGTAACGCGAGGGATTATATATACATTTATTTAATAGTTTCATATAGCCAGTGCTTATGCCATTTGGCTTGTAAAATACAGAGTAGTACTATCTGAAAATTTTAATAATAAAGAGATGAACATAAAGAGTCAGAAAACAAATATGTATAAAGGTGCATGCACATCCGTAGCCTTGTAGTTACCTTGCGGGTGTATACATATATATATATATTAGGGGGCAAAAAACATGGGCCCACTTAGATAAACAGCCCGAGGTAGTTACAACATGTTTAAAATAGTGGGGGATTGTTTTGTTTGGAAAGAGTAATGTTTGGAAAAAGAAAATGGGGGCTAGAATCTAAAGGGAATATTCCCCCTCTTCTCTTTATTAATAGTATAAATACACATGGTATAGCTAGGGCTAGCAATGAGTCAAATACGATATGGATCTACCATGATCCGAATTCAAACCAAAAATAAAAATCCGATATCCGAATTCGATCCAAAATTCGACGAATCTTTTATACTTGAATTCGAATTCGAAACAGAATTTATATATTGTATCCGAATTCGAAATTCAATCGAATAAATAACCGAAATCCGAATTTGATTTGGTCTGAACTTAAAACTCAAAAGTCAAGTTTAACTATTAAAGCAAATTTTAACTATCAAAACTAATGAGCCATATAAATATTAAAGCAAGACATGAGTGAGGATGATTCAACCATGGTTTATACAAAGTTTACCAATGGTTTAATGAAATATATATGTTGAATTCGATTCGGATCCTACTTGGATTGGATATGAACAGATTCAAATTCGGATCTGAATTCGATATCCGTATTCGAACCACGGATCTATATCTCAATATCCGAATTCGAGATTTTCAAATCGGATTCGGATATATATCCCACCCATTGCCAGCCCTAGGTACAGCACGTGATCGTGATGCATTTCTAAAGTCTGCTTGCTAGAAAATAAAAAAAAGAAATAAATTTATTTTTAAAGACATTTTCTTTTGATCTCATAGGCCTACATAAGGTTAGATCTTGTCTTGTATGTGGGGAGCTCTTCATCTATTTAAAACCATTTTCTTCTTCTTTTGGTCGTGTCGACGGGGGTACTCTTTAAAGGTTTAAAAGAAGGAAATAAGCTCACCTACTTTTCATCTCATTTATGTCACGTATGCGTCTCCATTGTTGTCTCATTTTGTTTAGCTCTCTGTTAACTAATATATGTCTTAATTAATTCAATATGAAATGTTCAAAGATCAAAATGGTGGGCCGTCCAAAAGCGTTGTAATGTGGGGATTGATCGATGATGCATGCCCCACAGGTTCACAAGCTGCATAAATAAAGTCAGCACACCGGCTTAAGTGTGTAAACGCGCAATGAAATTTAACTTTATTTCTCATATTTCGTCACTTATAGTCTTCTATCGCTTCTTTCCATATCAAAATCAAACCAAAAAAATAAAAATTCAAAGGAAGAACCTGTCCGGGGGCACTACTTCCCATTCTTCCCAATGGAAACTGTGGCATTAGAAGAGAAAGAGAGAGTTTTTGGCACAAAAAGTCAAAAGTGTCAAACTTCAAAAGCCCTTACTACTGAACACTTCACTGTAATTAACATGTTTTGAAGTCTAATCGATCTATTATTCTAATAACTCTTACACGCGTTTTCCTACTTAGTTTTGGGAAATTTGGTTTTTAGTAATATTTTTTTAAAAGAATTCAGATTCAGTTGACCAAATCTTGTTAATTGATTTTTAGTGATATTGTTTTAAAAGAATTAAGAATCGATGTTATTTTACTATTTATTAACAGTTTCCTTTAAAAATGCCCTCAAAAGACTCGCAAACCTCACTTATAACAAAATAAGTGAAAAGGTTTTTAGAGTCTTTGGAGGGCATGTTTGGAAGAAATTTTTAATGACCAGTAAACTGACGCCGATACTCAATTATTTTAAAAAATATCATTAAAAATCAATTATCAAGATTTGGCTGGCTGAATCCGAAATATTTTGATAAATTTTTGCCGAAAACCAATTTCTCCATCTCTTTTTTCCCCTCTTCGGTCCCATCCATCTATCCATCTATAAAAGCTCGGCTTCTCCCTCTTTTCTTTTGTCCTCCACACTAATCCAAGTCTCCCCCGTCTCTCTATCAATTAGTCTGGCTCTCTCGATCAGACCCTTTTTCTCTCAATCAATCAGTCTCTCCATTTACGGCAATGGATGTCAATGGAACAAGTTCCAACTCTGCAACTCAAAGCGAAGAAGACATGTACCTCAGAAGAGGCCCATGGACTGTTGAGGAGGACTTCTTGCTCATGAATTACATCGCCACTCATGGTGAAGGTCGCTGGAACTCCCTTGCTCGATGTGCAGGTAATTAATTAATACAAACAAATTGATCACCTCTCTCTTCTTTCAGGTACAATAATCAGTTTCCAAACGAGAATATGTCTATAGAAGGCACGAAATCACCATCCTTTTTCTTCTCGTCTTTGTTTTTCCTTTTCTCCTTCTAATCTGACTAAAACAGTCTTTATTCTGTTGTCATACGGATTCCTTTATTGTCGAAATTAACTTGAAATTAAATTCTTCAAAGCAGGTCTGAAACGAACCGGGAAAAGCTGCAGATTGAGATGGCTGAACTACTTACGTCCCGACGTTCGACGTGGGAACATCACCCCTGAAGAGCAACTAACGATTCTGGAGCTCCATTCACGATGGGGAAACCGGTAAGAGAAAAGGACACCGAACAGATTTTCTGTTTCCGTATTCGTTATCAATTGCTCTTTCTGGGTTGCGCCTTCGCTTATTGTAATAAAATTTTTATCTTTCTCACCAAAAAAAAAATTTTATTGTAATAAACTTTATCTGGTTGTGTTTCTGGTTTCGATGAATCAAGATGGTCCAAAATTGCCCAATACTTGCCCGGTAGAACAGATAACGAGATTAAAAACTATTGGAGGACTAGAGTTCAGAAGCACGCAAAGCAACTCAAATGCGACGTGAACAGCAAGCAATTCAAGGACACCATGCGTTATCTATGGATGCCGAGGCTGGTCGAGAGAATTCGGGCAGCATCTGCGGCTTCTTCCGGCGGCGGCGCCGTCGGTACGGCGACCAATCAACGTATCTTCAGCCCTCCGGAGATTAGTGCCGGCCAAGTCCTCCACATAGGAAGCAGCCACGACGTGGAAGTTGCGCAGGTTAACCCAAATTTGACGACTCCGGAGAACAACTGCACCGCCGCTTCATCGGAATCTTTGGGTGGCCAACTGTCCGGTCGTGCTTCAGACCCGACCCATCGTTATAGCTTTCAGGGAACCGATTTGGCTCAAGCCGGGCCGGTTACCAATTTGGAATATATAACTAGTCCCTATGGTTACTACAATCATGAGGTAGACTTGGAATCTATGGGGCAAAACAGCACGTGGTTAAGCGATGTGGAATTATCGGAGAATTTGTGGAACGTTGATGACGTTTGGTTCTTACAGCAGCAATTCTGTAACAGCGTTTAGAATATTAAATTAAATAAACTGCAGCTGAAAATAGGATTAAAAAGAAAAGAAAAAGAAGAAAAGGGTACAACAGGGGAGTTTGTCAAGAGGGTATAAAGGGGTTAATTGTGTATTCTCTAGCTCCTTTCGCTTTTCTTTTCTTTTTTTCTTTTCTTTTTTCTCTTTTCCCATGTCTCATTCTTTTTGATTGACTTTGTACGACTCATTACATGCCAAGACTTATATGCTTATTTCTAAATCTAAAATTGTGAATTAATTATTTTTTATTTTTTTTTAACTTAACTAGTGGATGCATGGTTATGTCGCACTTGCGGGTTCTATATGTACTTCTAAATGGGCTAACAAGTAGAGACTACATACATATGATGAGGTCGTTGTTCATGTGTTCAAATGTGATAAATAAAAGATATCCAAATATAAAAGGTCTTAGATTTAAGGGAGAAAAAGAAAATGATAGCTGTAACTGGTTATTGATGTAGGAACCGAAACAACGAATTGCCTCTTTTGGAATTGTGCCAATCAAAATATAAAACTTTCCAAAACAACTTAAATGACGTGGGAACTGAAATCAAACAAGGAATCTATACGATATACAGCGCGAGTGCTTCTTTCGGAATTGTGCCAATGGTGGTCGGAAGGCTGCGCGGCTGCACCGTCTTTGTCGTACTGAATTTTGATTTCCAGAAGGTCCACGAGCTGATTTGTGTTTTAACTTTTAAATTAAATTGGCACGCACATGAAACGTGCGTAGCTGTCATAGATGGGAGAGAAGGTGCGGCGGAGTACTGTTGGACGCGTGTAGCCCTGCATAGTCCTCCTTCGAAGCGGTCCTGAGACGAGGAGGTGTTGTGGAAGCTCCGCGTGTCCAGTCGTGAAAGTGCTGTTGAAAAGGCTTCCTCGCTTGAAGCACCGACCGCACGACTTCCGCGTACACCAAACGGACTGCCTTACCTCTGCAAAAACAAGTGCTTACTGTTTACAGCTGGACTCCATACGAAAAAAACGGAAAACCCATTAAAAGTAGAGCGGGACCCACGACCACCTGACGGGGCTATGCACCCGACGAAGGAGTAAGGACCCCCGTGGCGGGGTACCAAGGTTGGCGGCCGCGGGTGGGACCATGGCGTTGGGTACTTGGGTGGGTCCATAATGCCGACGGACGGACCTGACCTAATTCGATCGTCTTTGATTTTATAACGACTTCATTGGGTACATGTTATCGTCCCAATCAGTGCCCTTCTCTTCTCTCTTCTTGCCGTTTCGTACCAAAAGCCAAAAGCCAAAAACATTGCTTGCGTGAAGGGTTGGTTGAACGAATGTATGACAAGAGATATAACGATGAGGGCCACTCAGGGACTTGGAAGCCGCTCGCCCACACGTTGTTGAGATGACGGTGAATGCCACCCAATGTGTCATCGTCGACCCTTGAATTCTGAAGCCTAACCAATAACCATATACATATGTCCAGAGTATCTTCCCCACCCGCAACAAATAAGGCTACTTAGTGCTCATGTTAGCGTTCCATTAGAGGAAACGACATATGTTGGATATGATTGGCTATTCTTGTTTCTTAGCCAAGTTCAGATAACTGCATTAGTCTCCTCGCCCTCGGTGGTGGAAATCTGAATCCAGTATTAGATAGTGCTCGACTGCTCGTACGTAATAAAGATCTTGGACTTACTACGGCTTCCGTGCTCTCCAGAGTCCACACAATCCCAACGATTTCAAAGATGCAAGTAAATGACTCATTGGTATCACGGCTTAGATAACTGCGGCTTTCAAACAATTCACAAAGTGCATACTTAATTTCTTGACAAACGTGAGGCTGCAGCTTCTGCTTTATGATAAGTCAATCTATCCTAACTGCTAGCTGTGCAAGTTGCGTAAGACACTCTATATATATCTATTTTTAACTGTTCACATTTCCATTTGGTGTAAGATTGTGTTTTAAGGTTGAGAAGCCTCAAATCTGAAATGACGATAGAAGATAATGCACATATACAAATGATTCATATATGGTTTCCTTTTCCTTATTCTTTCCCCCCCTCACATTACTTCAGGACGCAATTAAAACGGCTATCCTAAAAGACAAATCTAAAAACAAAGAACGGAAGAGCAACCTGTGTCAAAAGTTTTCCGGGTTTCCAGTTTCTTGTCCTCTTCTCTACACAGTTCACACTAGTCTTGAAAAATCCACAGCCCCTTCAGTTTAAAGTATTGTCCAGCTTTTATTTTTTTACAATTTTTTGGAGGGCATTTTGGGGGATATACAGATCTTGAAGAACCATAACACTATCTATATCAACGCCTAAGAATTACGAACAGAAGTTTTGTTGAATAATTTTTTTATACCGTCATTCCGTCAAGGTGGACTTTTGACACTCTCCCGCCCGCTGTTTATTTTGCGTCCTTGAGCATTGCTTCAGACGCAGCTCCCGTTTTAATTTCTTCCTTACTGGTACTACCATGGCTAAGTCGTTGATTTGTGCTCTTCAACTTGTGTATAGCGGCTGTTCCAACGGCCTACAGTTTAAAAGTTAGACCAGTCACACCTCTCCAAGACTCCAACCATTTGAATGTCCGGCCACTTATGGGCCACCTAATAAAGGCCGAACATGGCATGGCGAGCCGAATAGTAGCGGCTCTCGGCCGAACCTTTCTGGCCCGATCCTTTCTATGTATGTGATGTGCGGCGGATTTCTATAACGGGCCGTACATGTCTGGGCCCTGGACGTCACGGCCCGTTGTACACCCCTGTCTCATCAACCTCGTGTCTCGTGGGGCACACTGCAATTGAAGTTTGAATGGACTCGCTTTTGCTTAAACGCGGCGGCGTCGTTTTCCATGTATTTGTTTTTTCGAACGTAAACGATACGACTTCTTCTTTTCACATGCGAAATGATTTCCTCGCTTTCTGAAATTTCTCTTGTCTCGACCAACGGTGTATTTCCACGTGTCATAACGTTCCTGCACATTTCACATGTTAGTTCCGATTAACACGAAAAAGTGCTGAAGAGATTCGACGACAAACTACTTTGTCTTAGCGTTGACGCGTGGCAGTCGCTTAACGTTAGAAGCAACGATGGGATTGCAGGAGCCGTACTTGCAACTTATAAAATTGCGGATAAGAAAGCATATGCCACGTCGTTGGCACTATCTCCTTTTCTCTCTCTGCGTCACGCGTCACGCACATGCCAGATATCGCTTTCTCCCTCCTTCCCATTATGGGGCATCTCATTGAAAGATGTGAAATGAGCCGTTGGATGTTATACGTGATAACATCTAACGGTTGCTGCATAATACGTGGAAACTTGAATGAATTCGTACACTTCTCGCGACAAAGTAAAAATAGCCTCTCGTTTAGCAGATTTTTTATTTTTATTTTATCGCAAATAGATATTTGTCAGGAAAAACTAAAAACTAAAAATAAAAAAGGACTTCTCCCGCACGTTTTCCTTTCTTCAACTGACCAACCGACATTTGCGATTTCTCGCAACGGGCCGCTGGACTCGTCCGTCGTTACGCGGAATCTATCAGACAATAATGCCCTCATCTCAGTTACAGATTATCATTCAGTGCCCTGCTGCGCTTTGTTGGAGGGAATTTGTCGGTTCGAATCAGTTGGCAAGGATCAAAATTGAGACCAAATGCTTGCTTTTGACCACACATTGCAGCGCTAATGACGTTACATTTAAGGGAATTATCCTTAACGTTCAAGGGTAGTTGTGTAATTTCACGAAAAATTCGCATTTCCGCGGCCATCGTTTCTCTCATCATCCAATATCAAGAATGAAACTTCTGCCGCTCTCCGCCTATAAAGTAATCCGAAAACCCTCTCCCTTAAAAGTACTATTTACGACGTCGTGTCTCTTTCAAACCCTTCGACCAGATCCATTTCGCTGCAGGTAGACGAAAACTTCAATTCTTGTTCATTTTTTCTGCAATTGATCTCAACTCTCAATTCATTAGATCTCTGTTTTACAAATTTTTTTTAAGACAAACAGAGCTGTATATACGGGGATAGATTCCATTTCGGAAAATCGACCAAGATTTGAAAATTTTCGTCCTAGTTTCGCTTCTTCTGTATGAGTACGCGCAGTTACTTGGGAATTTCGACCATGAAACCCTGTTGTAGAATCCTAATTGGTTGCAGAAGCTCTGCTTTCTTTGGATTCCCACCCCCGAAATGCCGCCAGTCCGTCATTGATGGTTTGTCGAATTCTCGGTCTAGATTCGTCCAGGACCGTAAATTCCATCGCTCTCCTCCTCGAATCCTAGGGTTTAGAAGCATAAGTGATTCGAATCGGAGATATTTTGGAGTTCCTGATTCAAATTTGGGCCAATCTAGGGTTTTCTCGAGTTTCTGTAATGTTGGTAGAGGTAGGAATGCCTGTGTCGTAACAAATGTCGCGTCAGATGTTCGGCATCATTCCACCTCCGTCGAGCCTCGTGTTAATGAGAATAGCTTCGAGAGGATTTACGTTCAGAGTGGAATGAACGTGAAGCCTTTGGTGATCGAGAGAATTGATTCAGGTTCGGACAAAGTGATAGAAGAAGAACAGCCGAGAGTGGAAGTTACTGGTTCAAATGTAAAAATAGATTACTCGGAGGGTTTGACAGAGGCCGAGGTTTCGATCCCAAAGAGAGAGGAGACAGAGATTGAAAAGGAGGCATGGAGGCTGCTGAGAAGCGCAGTGGTGAATTACTGTGGGAGTCCAGTGGGGACTGTAGCGGCAAATGACCCCGGAGACAAGCTTCCACTCAATTATGATCAGGTCTTTATTCGTGATTTTGTGCCGTCGGCACTTGCCTTCTTACTTAATGGAGAGGGGGAGATTGTTAGGAATTTTCTCCTTCATACGTTGCAATTACAGGTGATCCACTGTCCTAGTGTTTACTCATTTTCCAGATCAGTATCATTTTTCCCTTTGGCCTGCATATTTTGCCAAAAAACGTGCTATTATTTTTTCTTTATTTTCTGCATCGTAAATCATTTGTGGAGTTTCTGTGAATGGGAATGTCCTTTGCAGTGCCAATTAACAAATCTTTTTGGCTATTCTGAAACTGAATTTGATATATACTTCTGTTAAATGGATCATGAATCTTATTATGATCATTTTGTCATTTTGTTGTCCTCTTACGGAAAATAGGAATTTCTTTTTCCCATTTTGAGTAAATCACTTATGCTAATTTCAGTAAATTGTGTCTAAACATTCAATTTGATCATGGTGTTTGCACAATGTGTTTCTTTTTTCATAGCTGACACATATAGAGTTTTATTAAAAGTTATCGTATTTGTTACTTAGAGTTGGGAGAAAACAGTTGATTGCTACAGCCCAGGGCAAGGGTTGATGCCAGCAAGTTTCAAGGTTCGGACTGTACCTCTAGATGGCAGTAGTGGAGCAGTTGAGGAAGTTTTAGATCCAGACTTTGGCGAGTCGGCTATTGGACGTGTTGCTCCTGTTGATTCTGGTATGTTTATTATTACTTTATATATGGTAGTAGTTGTTAATTAGTTATTTCTTTGAAATGAAGATTTCTATGATATTTACTCAGCCGGGACTTTTTTTTTTTAACATCAAATCTAGGGCCACCAATGAACTGGCTCTGAGGTTTTTTTTTCGCATCAAACCTTGACTGAGCTTAGGTGGGCTCAACTGTTTTTCAAACCTCAGCTTGGTTAATTTATCAAAATTAAAAATCTTATATCATGAAAAACTAAAAAAAATATTAGGGTCTGGTTACTTTATTAAAAGTATAAATTTAAAAATATTTTTGGCTCTTAAAAATAATAAATGTTTTTTTTATAGATTTTAAATTTATGTATTCTCAACTCATGGATTTTGTAGATTTCTAACTGCATTTGTGGTTCAACCGCATTAGGGACTTAGCTGAGCTTCGAAAAGTAGAGCCTGAGCCCAAAAAAATATTAATCATCTAATGTTGAGCCTGAGCCCAAAAGAATTTAATGAGTGCTAGCCGAAACTGAAACTCACTCAAGGATTACAAGCCTGTGCCTTGTTGGGAAGCTTAACTCGTTTTGGCTTGGCTGAGTTGGCTCAGCTCATTTATAGCTCTTGTCCCATCTGTCATCATTGATGAGATGATTTTCTTCAACTTCTTTCATTATTCGATTTAATCAATCAAACAAGCTCTAAAAAAATGTTGCTTTGTATTTAGGATTGTGGTGGATTATCTTGTTGAGAGCTTATGGGAAAATCACTGGTGACTATGCATTGCAAGAAAGGGTGGACGTACAGACAGGCATAAAACTGATACTGAATTTGTGTCTAACTGATGGATTTGATATGTTCCCGTCTCTTTTAGTCACTGATGGCTCCTGTATGATTGACCGTCGAATGGGAATTCATGGTCACCCCCTTGAAATCCAAGTAAGTTGAATTTCACCAATAAGATATTGAATTCATTTGATTTCTGTGGTTCTGTTTTGTCCATGTAATGCAAGTTCTAGATGAGAAGATTTAGGGGCAGCATTACTGCCCTTGGAACTTGGTTCATTATTGTCTTGCATTTTTTTCTTTCTTTGGATGATGAATTGTTTGTCCTTTATTGTTGGTTATTACTTCACATTTTCAGCTGTTCTACACATCTAGCTTCTTGTTTTCTGTAGCTTAGTTGGTGGCTGGTCTTTCATGATTTTAGATATTTCATTTGCATATTGGGTATTGCAAAGTTAGACTTTAAACTTGTGGAAGCTTGTATATTGAAGAGACAAATAGTGAAATTTGGTAGGCTGTAAAGAATGTTAAATGGCGGCTTCCCATAATCATAGAGCAAGACTTTGAAATTAATTATTTTGTAGTCTTGAACTTTTAAATTTTAAGTGTGTCCATGCCTAGCATATTATATCCATGTAATTGTCCTTTATTTTTTATTGGAAATTTGTGACTCGGTCTACCTTCACATTCTTCTAAATTTATTAATTTCTTTTATGCATGTGTGCATCTGTCTACTTGTGTCCGGCTACCTCAAGAATTCTTTGATGTTTATTAAAATTTTTGAGTACTTTATTTCAAATTTATGAGTTGAAAATGAATTCACTTCTACAAGTGGAAAAGGAATCTGTCGATGTGTGTTTCCATTTCAAAAAGATGGCATACAAAATGGATCCCACTTCTGACGATTTCACCTATGCAAATCACAATTGTGAAAGGACCTGGGAAGCTTTTCGCAGGAATTTATACATTGACTATATGGTCTCTCTGGAAATCTGTCTGAAATTTAAGCCTGATGTGTCTAATTTCATAATTGCATCAATAACTGATTAGTTGGAAGGTTGCTATCGGCATAGCCCCTTAATAGGAAGATTTTGAGATAAAAAATCACCTTGTCAGATTGTGCCGCTGTAGGTTGACAACATACATCTACATGCCGATCAGAGGACAGTGCTCATCCACCAATATGTATGTACTTGTAATCTAAATGTCTATGAGCTAGGACTAGACTAGCTGTATCAAAATTAGAATTATGGTAACAGCATAATGTTGATGTATTAAAATAAGAAAAAAAAATTTTTTTTTTCAGAATTGATGATAAGGTAATCTATTTTTGTGTATCTTTTTATTTTAAATGTTTGGTTTAAATAAAAGAATAATTCGCACATTGACAAAGGTCTGTCATTTGCATAGTTTTTCTGTCTTGGTTTCTACATTTTTTGCAATTCCTCATCTGTGGTTTGCCATCTAACCAACTCAATTTCGCAGGCATTATTTTACTCAGCACTAAGGTGCTCTCGTGAGATGCTCACCATCAATGATGGATCCAAAAATTTGGTGATGGCAATCAATAACAGACTTAGTGCATTGTCATTTCACATCAGAGAGTATTACTGGGTAGATATGAAGAAAATCAATGAGATTTATCGATACAAAACAGAGGAATACTCAACTGATGCTATTAACAAGTTCAATATCTATCCCGAACAAATTCCTGCATGGCTAGTTGATTGGATTCCAGAGAAAGGTGGTTACCTTATTGGCAATCTACAGCCAGCTCACATGGATTTCAGGTTCTTTATGCTTGGAAACCTTTGGGCTATCATTTCATCTTTGGGTACTCCAAAACACAGCAAGGGTATTCTGGATTTAATTGAAGCCAAATGGGATGATCTTGTGGGGCAGATGCCTCTTAAGATATGTTATCCTGCTTTAGAGGGTGAAGAGTGGCGTATAATCACCGGCAGTGACCCGAAGAATACGTGAGTTTTCTTAGCAACTTTTAAGCTTTTTATGCTTTTACATTTTGGATATTTACTTTTACATCGTTATCCACCTAAAATATGAGATTTAAAAAAAAAAAAGAAAAAGAAAAAACAATTCTTAGTTTTTTAAATAATATTATATCAGCTGGAGTTCGTATTGTCATTTTATAGATATATCTTTATGTCAAAATTTTTATGTGTCATTTTCTTATTAAAGGGTCCTTTTATTTTTATATAATTACCATACGATTAGGATCAACTTTTTTTATGGAGTTTAATTTAGATATTATATTTGATATATTTTAAATGATTAGAAAATTTTTTGAAAAAAATGGAGAAAATAGTGTGGGATCCACTTTTTATTTGATGTTCCACATCAAGGATTCTAAATCAATAGAACATGTGATATCCCGATCCCACATTGGAAATGGATGAATACCCGATATGGTATAAGAGTCAGGGAGAACATTTAACCAAGCGAGGAGCCTTTTAAGGACAAAACTGTACGGGCTGAGGCCTAAAACGGACAGTACCTCGCTGGGTTTGGTCATTACAAAACATTTCCAAGAAAAATAGTGAGAATTTATATTATAAAAAATACTACTTTTTGTAACTATCCCTTTTCTTTTCTAGTTGAAACTGAAAAGGATGATCATCGAAATTTATCTCTGCTCACTCCATGATAGAACTCTCATGATTTCTAAATGATGAACATACCAAAAATATTTTGACCAAACTATTATCCAAGACACAATAAAAGTTCCATTAAAATGCCCATACAAACTTGCCAAGATAATTTCAATTCCAAAACCCACTAAAAAGAGCTAGCCCAGTACTCGAGGCTCCAGCCACTTTGTGGTGTCTGGGGAGGATCTGAAGTACACAGTCTTTCCTCCACAAGCAAAGAGGTTGTTTCCTGTGACTTGAACCCACGACCTTTAGGTCGTAATATAAAATTCTTCTAGCATTTAAAATCTAGTATCAAGAAAGTAAATACTTGTTAAGTGTAACAATCGTTTTAAATAATATTAAATTATTTAGTATTTGTTGCTTTTGAAGTACCGTGGACAATAAAATTTGTTATTGCCACCCTGAACTGTATTCATGCTAAAGCTGCATTCACGTGTATGATCTTGGTTTGACTTATCCTTAATATGTTATGGCTAGATTTTGATTTGAAATTTCTTAGTCAGATAGTAGAAGCTAAATTTTTGTTAACGTGTTTGACTATGGCAGCCCTTGGTCATATCATAATGGCGGATCTTGGCCAACTCTCTTATGGCAGGTATGCTTTGATTTGGCTTTTAGTATTCTAGCTTACCCAAGGCAGCATGATCTGAACCACCTTTTGATGTAGAAGCAAATCTCATAAGCCAAATCTTTGAAATCAATTAGTCATTGCCACTCCATCTGTTGCCCTGAATTCAAAGTGGAAGAATATGGTGGATTTACAAGAATATGGTGGATTTACAAAAAAAATAATCTTCATGTCTTGAGATATATACAACCCTTTCTTCAACATTTTTTGGCATAGGATATAAATGGGTAGTCCCATCAAACATGCAGTCATAAAAACCCATGCATGTCAGATTCCTATCTTTTACATCTGAAGCTTAAGAGTGACTTCTCTAATATTCTATCTGATCTTCATTATATTCCAGTTCACGTTGGCTTGCATAAAAATGGGTAGACCAGAATTAGCTAGAAAGGCTGTTGCTTTAGCTGAGGAGAGGCTTCCTGCGGAACGGTGGCCCGAATATTATGATACCCGAAGTGGGAGATTCATTGGGAAGCAAGCGCGGCTTCTGCAGACATGGACAATTGCTGGGTTCCTAACATCAAAAATACTTTTGGAGAATCCAGAGAAGGCATCAATGCTGTTCTGGGAGGAGGACTATGAACTTCTTGAGATCTGTGTTTGTGCACTAAGCAAAACTGGGCGGAAAAAATGCTCTCGTGGTGCCGCCAAATCTCAGATCCTCGTGTAACAAGACTGTAATATTATACAAGATATCCATTCATTTGAAGGTCTAACGATACCTTCTATACTGTACAGACACAAACGTGTGAAGAATATATAGCACAGATTGAAAAGCATGCTGGACCTGAAAAAATGAGAGATGTAACCCTTCTAAGTCCAGGGAGGTGTGTGTATCTAACCCATCATGTCTGTATATTATTAATTTTTTCATCAACAGGTTATTATTATTAATGAAAATAGTTGATGAATTTTAATAGCTGATGCTGTTGTTTTTGGGAAGCCAGAAATATTACCGACTGGGGGCTACTGCTAGCGCAACCATTTACCTTAATAGCCCATATGTGGACAATAAAGGGGTTAGAATACAAGCTCACTGAATTTGTATAATTCAATCTAAATCCAAAACTTCTTGAATGTCCTAATTTCTCATACCAGACAGACCATTCGAATTGCTCTTGGATCCAATTCATGAGGTCGCAAACATGTACTAAAACATAAATGGCCAACAATGATTTAGCTTTAATTTGATCTGGATAGAAGTGTAGAGTGTGAAAGACCATAAAAGTTTACCAACGGAGACTCCACCGAGTATGGGGAATCCCTTCAGTAACCTGCTTGAAATAGTCTGTTACAAATCCCTGCACCAAATTTTGTGATTTGTTCGATGTGATCTTGTTCCTAAAAAGGGAAAAATGCAACTTCTATTACTATACCACAAAGGATGAAGGTCGAGTCGGCAGCAGCTATGGCCACATGCAATAGTCAGCTATTTTCCATGTCTCGGGTTCATCTCCTTTGCTAACAGAGACACCAGTGCAGCCATGTTGGCGTTCGCCGGAGACAAAGGTTGTCGTGATCGTTGTATTTCCCTCTCCTTTTCTCGCATTAGTGCAATCGTCATTTTGGCTCTCCATACATCCATCAATCACCAGACGACCGTAGTGATGCCTTCTCATTATAGCTTCCAAGAACAACATTAATGAAGCCATCTTGCTTGGATTGAGACTCGGATACCAAGAAGCTCGTTTCTTCCGTCTATATATATCTGCACGTAAACAGAAAACTGATCCTCAACTACCCCTGTGAGCAATATTTTTTAGAGATGGACCTCTTTCATCACATTCGTGCCCTCTAAGTTTTGGATGGGTTGGCCATCTAAGCTCCTTCAATCTGAGTCAATGAGCGTTGAACCACCCTTTCGTGTGCCTTTTCCTTTTTTCGTGCTATTTTGGCTGATCAATCTTCGCACGAACTGTCACGGTGCTCTCCAGCACAAGAAACCTTGTCACAAGCTAAAGAAGAACTAAAACTTGATAATATTAACTCCCTTACCAGAGTTGTGATCTCCTCTACCCATTATATTGACCTCTTAAAAACCTACAACTAAAAGAAACCTATTAAGATACTCTTAACATATATGAACCTAATAGATTTGAAATTCTATTCCTAACCATATTTGAAAGACCTATAATACACCTCAAATTAAGGAAACAATTCATACAAACTCAATATTTTTTTATGGCTGCCCTGGATGATTCTTTTAGATTGAACCCAACTGTGCGTATTATCCAAATTACCAGCAAAATAATCAAAGAATAAAAAAAGTAATCTGGTTGTTAAATATTGGCAATCTCTAAACAGGCAAATAGCACACTGAATACAAGGAGTTTGGCGTTTCCCAACTAACATCGTTTTGAAAAGTTTTCTGAATTGACAAGGCATCGGCTGGTCGATTGAACAACTATTGGTTTGCCAACCATGATTCAATTAACTTCATTCAACCACATACATATATATATGCCAAGCATAAAGAAAGAATTTCCTTTTTTTACTATTGTTGATTACAAATACGACAAGTGTTACAAAGAATCTCCCCACAATATATTGTACACACATTTTACATGCATCTATCCCAAATTGAACCTCAACTATCTTCTTCTTCTTCTTCTTAACTAGCACAAAGTACAAGCAAACAGGCAAGGCATCCTAACATGGTTTTGCCATTGCCCTTACACTCAATCCAATCAAGCACCCTTCTGAAATTAGACGAAAAGCAGAATTACTGAAGAGACCTCCCCATCCTCAGACGTGAAAGATCAACCTTTAATATGTACAACATCTTGGATTTTTGTGCTCTCTCCACAAGCGGGGATCGAGGACTTTATTTCCCCCTCTTTTTTGGTTTTTTTTTTTTTCTCTTCTATCCTCTTTTAACTCTTATCGGACAAATTTGTACTGAAGAGATCGAGACGACGGTCTCCCAAACGTAGAGAATACGCAGTTCGCTTGTACTCGGCCCAAGTGAAGGGCCTATAGAGACAGGGTTGCAGGGGTGTGACCATTTCTTGAAGAGGAGAGATGCATGCATGCAGTGGTGGAGCCCCAAAGTACACCATTGACAGCCTACACTTGAATGGGTCCGCCAAGGCCCTGTGCCTCACGCTCACAAACCTCCCATTGGTTAAAGCCTTCAAATTCCCCAAACCAATACCAACATTGCAGTTAGCAACTTTACTTTAATTGATTTGACAAACAAATATATCCAACAAGAATATAGCCTTGCCCATGGCCCTATATATAAGATTTAGAATCAAAAGGGAGGATTACACAGACTCACCTGTAAAGCATCGCCAACGTTAACGCAGAAGGAGGTGGGGTCGGGAGGAACAGGGACCCAGACTCCATCTTTCAAGGATATCTGAAGGCCTCCCACTTCATTGGATCGCAAGATGGATAGTATCTGAGGATCGGAATGCTCCCCAAATCCGATCCTATTGTTATTGTGACAGTGATGATGTTGAGGATAATGATTGAGCCTGAGAAGTGAGTCACTTTCCACATCTCTGATCAGCCTACTGAACACCGTCTTGTCAGATACCCACAGACCCTCTGCCATCAAATCCAGAATCTCACAAGCTAACTCTCTAACCGCTCCTATGTAATCATTCACAGTACAGCTGCCAACACACACACCAGAAATAATTCAAGTGTAAGAAAGAATATATACCATCATCCGCGTCATTCTCCCTTATCCTTTTCACTTCTCCTTCACCCTTTTCTTTTGTGGGTTATCCTGTAATCTTTAATTTCCGGCTGATTTAGTATAAAATTAGCTATATTCAGCTAATTTAAACCCATTTGATCACCATCATTTTCTTTTCTTCTCTTTGTTCCCTCCCTACATTAGTCAATGATATTCTCTGTAACTGCTTGTAAGATACAGAGGATGACCATGATTGAGCTACATACGTTCTTGGGGACAGTTAAGCTCTGTTGTAGAACACAAGATTCGATTCTTGTTGCTTATAATAATGTACTTATGTTAAAGATGAGTCCCTCTCGTTTAAAGAACTAGGATAAGATAAGAAGCCAAAACAACTGTTACAGGGCAACTCGTGTGAGCAGCAGAGACTAGGTGCAAGGACCAACAAAAGACCAACCTGTAGTTGCTTAAGGAACGCAGAATTCATCATCAAACAATGTACAGAATCCAACGTAAAGGGATATATAACATGGAGGTGAAGTTAAGCTTTCCGTCAGGAATCAGTTACCTGAATTCGGGTTGATTATTGGAGAAGGATTTCGAAGCTTGAGCCAGAGAGTGAGGATTAGTGTGAAGAAGAAGATATTCCAGTACACCCTCGTCACCATTGAAGCCGATGTTCTTGCTTCCATAACCAAAAGGGTAAGCTGGGCCGGCTAGCTGTTTCTCCCACTCTGGTTTGGCAAAAAAGCGAAGCCCTTCATCTTCCATGCGTGAGATAACATCTTCGGGGACTCCATGGTTAATCACCATGAAGAAACCGTACTCTTCGCATGCTCTTATGATGAGGTCCGACACATGGGACCTCCTGAGTGAAAGATCGATTACCGGAATCCCCATAACCTGGGACTTTTCAGTTCCAATTGGGTGGTTAGGAGGGGCTACTACCATCTTCTTTTCAAGATACGGGTATAGACTGAGATTGAAGAAGAAAGTTTTAGAAGCACAGAGAGAGAGAGTAAGAAGAACGAGAGAGAGAGAGAGAGAGGAGACAGTGATTCGAGTTTGGGGAGAGGGACCGTGGAGGTGTGTGTATTTAACAGGTGGGCAGGGAGACTCGCTACACGGAGTCTTCCGACGGTGGGGATTATTAAATCTTACGGATTCTAGAAATTGCGAGTCAAGTACAACTAGCATCCGTTATGTTTTAGTTCTAAAGATGACGTTGACTTCTCCCTTTTTTTTTTATTTAATCCAACCGTTCCTTACCATCTGCAAGTTTTACTCCTATTTTATATCCTATTTAGGCAATACTTAGACCCTTGTTGAGATATTTGTTCATTATTTTGTCTCTTAATCTTTACATACATCTTTATTAAATCGATCTAAAATAATGAATTTGACTACTTCTATAAATACTATATCTACTAGCTTTGCATTGAATTTGCGTTCTATATAGATAATAATTTAATTTTACCATTTGGCAGGCCCGTGGGTCCCCTTTGAAATGCTCTTCCTAGGGAGGTAAGTGTAATGGGGTGTGCAAGTATATACCGGCTATATGCCATAACAAATGGACCAATAAAAAAATTAACTCAACAAATTCTTAAATACAAGAAAATTTCACCCTTTCACAAATGGCTATATAAGATACGGCTGGATAGTTATTTTAGATGATATGGGGTCTTTAAAAGCATTTAAAAAAGAGTTGTATTTATGCAATTATCTATATAGGATATATGGGTCATTTAACATTCTAGAAGATATTTTATTTGTGGGTACGGGGTAGTTAGTCAAAAGAGTATTTGAGAGTTATCCATCATATCAAGAAAGGAGTTGCCAAATGAACAAACTGATCAAGCACTTCCAAATTTGAAATGAATCTCAAACAGATCTTGTGGAGTTTACAAGGAATTCTTTTGTTATTTTTACCATTATTATTTGGATACTTTAGATAAAGATGGTAGCACGTATGTCCATCTTAGAGTTAAAAAGAGAAAATGGTCCAATGCAGAAGGAAAGAATCGGATGGAGAACCACGCCATCACCCACCAAATCTCCAACAAAAGCCATTACAACATAAATTCGATTGGCTGTTGACCCTAAACTTTTGGTGTTTGCTTTCCCATGCAGATCACACTTGCTTCTATAGTTCTATGATCAAGGCCGGCCCTCAAATTAAAAAAAGGAAAGAAAGAAGAGAAAGCAAAGAGATTCCAACCTCACTCCCAGTCTTCTAGTCGCTTTCATTAGCAGCTAGATCATAGGTTGTTGATTTCAGGCCATCCTTTCCTCGTATATACTCTTAAGATAAGATTTCTTTATTTATTTTTTATATCATCCTTGATCAAATCGGTTTCATGTTTTGTCGGTACGAGATTGACACGTTTTCAGATCCTCCGGATTGAAACAGTTCCCTTGAAGTTTAAACTGACATAGAGTCATAGACTGATGCCATATATATAAAAAAAAAATTTTTAATAAACAAAAACTTCATACCCTTCAATTTTAGTATCAAAGCTGACAGTAAACACTAAAGGAACTTTGACCATGAAATACTAATAAATTTAGCTTCCCCTTTACCATTTTATATGCACACATACCCAAATAGACAGCTAAATATTAATATTTCATCGTTTGTATTACTCTAAAAACTTTAGCAAATTAAGATTGGTAAAACTCCAGGCATGCTTGCCTCATGGACTTTGTTTTCGCTCAATCCATACTATTAGAAAAGAGAAGAGAGGAAATATTCCCCATCAGATTCTGTCCCCTTTTTTTTTCTTTCAAATATTGTCCTCCCAAAACAAAACAATCAACGATATATCACTACTGCTCTTCTCACGTTCAAATTTAAACACGTTGTAATTACTTATTTAGAATGACATGATATCTATTAGAGTGAGCTGTTTATCTAAATGGACCCTTAGCACATAGCGCATGCAGTCTCCTAATGTAAAAAATTCAAACTATCTTGCTTAGTTGAAGTTGATGATTCGGACTGAGTTAAATGACTCAGATTGTTTGTACGATGCCAATTGGCTGATATGGAATAATGAGAAGATAGATTTGGTCATGGAACCAAACAAGAAAGACAATGCAGAGTCGAAAAATGTGTATACGCCAATAACTTCCTTTCAAATTGTTTGGACACAAATCTCATTTAAAGTATAAGAAGCAGGTATGATATGGTTGGCCAAGTATGCTTCATTACTTGCCAGTTGGCATCATTTGTAAGCGCAACGTGCAGCAATTATGGATACGAATAACAACAATGCTGTGTACGTCACTGATCATGCAAGCCCCCGCAACCATTTTTATTAATTAGGACTCCATGTCTCAAATACCATTTTTATTAAAATTGAAATAGCAGTCGGACCCATTTTACGTGTGAAAATGCGACTAGCTATTATTCCTTTTTACACATCTTTTAATAGAAAGATTCAATTAAGCCGAAAGCTCGGCAAGTATTCTTCCAAAAGGGAGAATCCAATCTTTTTGTCCGTGTTGCTTTGCTTCGTCTCCTTAAATTAACGACAATGACAATCATACCAAAACACCGTCTGTCCCTCTGATAATGACAAGAATATAGAGAGAGATGCAACTGCCAACCACCGGAGAGAAAAAATAAAAATAAAAATACCAAATTGTCATAAATAAAGATTAAAGACGATATAATTAATTAAATTAAATTCCTCTTGCTTAACTGAATAAACTTAAGAGAGTGGGACTTGAACCCCACACACAACCTTGTCGGGAAAGAGCGAGAGGTTGATAGGCAATTTAATAGGAGTCTCGGAGCAGTACTTTATTACCGGTTCTAATAATTCATACGTCTTCTTGACACATTGATGCCTATATACGTATGTGTATATATTACTTGGAGTGCTCCATGTTTCATCGAGTACATAGAAGATGATGAAACCATTAAACAACTATTAAAAGCTTAAGCTGATAGGTTAAGGTATAACTATGTATATCACATACATACGGAAGATAAATACAGTGCACAGACACTCCAATTGAGATCCTGTACAACCTTTATCTACAACCATATGTGAAACCTGCATTTAGATCATGCCATGTGTATTGTGAATGGCATATTTGTAAATTTTTAAACAATCCTGTGAAAAGCTGCAAATAAGATTGTAGATAAAGGTTGTACAAGATCTCAACCACAAACACTCTAGATATAAATAGACAAATAAATGTTAAGATAAACTCAGGCATATGTAAGAGTAGATAAACATTAAACCTCCTACTTTGATACCATGTTAAACAAACACAATATTAGAAACAATGGTTTATATTCTGTGTCCAGGGAGAAGGGACCTAAGGGATCCTATGGGTGGAGCATACAGCACAGGTATTTTTGGGATTTCAAAAGTTACTAGGTTTAGAGTTGGTATAATTATTGATATATCCCTAATTGAATCTTAGGAAAATTATGAAAAATGGTTACTTTTTAAAAATATTTATAAAAACAATCCACTAAGATGTCAAATTACAGAAAAAGGCCACTTTTGTTGATAACATGTGTAGATGGAAGAACATGTGTAGGTCTCCATTGGTATGTGTATTGTGTTTTCAAGACAAAGAAAGTGTTGATAATCTCTTTATCCACTGCAAATTTGCTTCAAAAATTTGGAGTCACTTCTTAGACTTAATACAAATGTCGTGAGTGATGCCAAAAAAATTTGACAATCTTGTTTACCAATGGAGGTTTTCAGCTCTAGGGAAGAAAGGCAGAACAATGTACTGGGCTGTATTTTTTGCAATGGGATGGAACATTTGGAAAGCTAGAAACAAATGTATTTTTGAGGATCACAAGCCAAGCCAAGCGGTGATTGAGGAAGTGCTATCTAATGCTGGTAGATATTTGACCTTGCACAAACTTTTTCAGGGAGTATCAGCTGGTGAGATAATTAGTGAGTGGACTACGATAGCTAGGGAAGGAATTTAAAGGGGTTGGTGTTCAGCTGGTTAATTGGTTCTGGGGTTTTGGTTTTCCTTTTTGCTACTATATTGGCAAACAGTCCTTGTGTCAAGGATTGATCCTTATGTCTTGTGCCCACTTCTCATGGGTATATCCTTTTATCTAAGTTACATATGAATCTATTATTATTATTCATAAAAAAAAAAAAGATAATTATAAAAATCCACTGAAATTAAATTATAGGTTCACTTTTCAAAAATAATAAAATTTGAGGATCGCTTTAATTGGGACAAAAGTTCATTGTACATGGGACGCAAGCTTTTGATATAGGACACGAGGGCATTTTACGTGGGATACGAACGCATCATACGTGGACACAAGTTGTTTATAAGAAAATGACACTATTTTTTAATTATGTTTTAGAAGTGATCATTCAGATCAAATATTTTTTAATAGTGACATTTTATGTAATTAGACATCTTAGTGGACTGTTTTTATAAATATTTTTAAAAAGTTGACCATTTTCCATAATTTTCCCTTTTGGAAAATTCTGCGACACTACTTATAGCATTGCATGTGACATTAAGAGGTGAATGTAGGTGTGTCATGTTGCACAAGGAAGGTTCTCCATTTGGCTTAGTGTATGACCTTTCAGTCCAGATGTGCCTTTTAATTAGCATCCCAACACGTGCACATCCATCACTAGTCCTGTATAATCCATGTGATGCACCTCATATTAATGAGCTTGATTACCAAAAAATAGAAAAGGAAAGGAACCTATGTATACAGTCTCTGTTACTTATTAGGCATGCACTTGGTTTAATTTAATCAGCATGTTGCAGTCTCTGTTACTTAGTAGGCATGCACTTGGTTTAATTTAATCAGCATGTTATAAACTGAAAATTAATGGGGTAGAAAACTTGTAGGCAGGGAATTAGAATACGGTAGACGCCACATCGCTAGACGATAAGAAACAACAGCTAGTATACGACTAAGATGTTGACAACGGCTATCAAACGGCACAGAAGGGGACACACGGTTGTTGACGCCTGCATTCGTGTGCTCGGTGTCATGCTCTCTTTAATTTGGAGCCAACCTTAAGAGGGCGTGCAAATGGAAATAGAAAATTAACAAATTAAAGGGTTTGAACGGACGTATAGGGCATGTGAACCTTTTTCATCTCTCTCTCTCTCTCTATGTTGAATTAATTGAATGGGGGATTCCAAACCTTCAATCACAAGACTTTTCCATGTTTAAATTTTTTTTATTTATTATAATGTTGTAAGTTGACCATGGTATGACTATTGTCTGAATGGAGAAGAAAGAAAGTTTAATTATTTACCAATTTAATTAATAGTCTTGTTTTTAATCATGATTTTGGACTTTCAACTTGTGGGCCTTTTAAGTCTTATATAAGATGATCATAAGATTATGTGGATCAAGCCTGAGCCCATCAATTTCTTACCGGCTTGAATTGAGCATGGTTAATTAGAACATGAGAGCCGAAATTTACCTACGAGAAAGCTCAATAAGGTGAATTTTTAGTTAACCCATATCGTGTAACTAGACAAAACGAGGGTTCAAGTAAACTGCTTCAATTTGTCTGAGTACGGTGGAAACTAATTTAATTCAAACCAATTAACTGCTAGGTCCTAACCTCTCTATTGCACTGATTAAACACAAGTGATATTAAACATAATGAGCTGAGGATGTCAGTGACCCCCACTTAAGCCTTGATTAAACACAAGAGATCATATTAAACATAACGAGCTGAGGATTTTAGTGACCCCACTTAAGCCACATCGATCATAAACCCAAAAAAGAGTTCAAACTAGGGTTCTTGTTGTGAACCGTGCAATGTGAATAGTAAAATCAAGAAGAAGAAGAACACACACAGATTTTCAAGTGGTTTGGAAAAAATTTCCACTAAAAAGACTTTAACTGGGGTTACAACGTGATACATATACCAATCCTAAACCCAATATCTTTGAAATCCCAAAAATACCCCTATATCATACAAAGTCAAACCTCAGCTGGGCTCCCTCCCCCTTGGACCTAGAATATGAGCCACTGTTTCCAACAATTCTTCCAAACCCAATTTTGTGGTCAATAACACATTAATCGTGCTGTATAATCCAGTGGTCATTGATGGTCCTAGAAAGGATTATTTGGAGTATCCTCGCTTCGGAACAAATTTGACCAGCATATGCATTGCTCAGAAGAAACGTTTATAGACTTTGTAGCTCGGTGGAAGCAAAACCGGCCCTCACAAGCGTTCGTAGTTGCAGCCATGTTAGCATGTTCCCCAGTGAAGAAAATGACTCATATGAGTTCGAGAAAGGTAGGCTGAATTTGCGTGACACCTCATAAAGTTCATCCAGCAGTGAAACAGTTCCATGAAACCGCAAGTGCACATAATAATTCGTGGGAGAGGATACCTGAATTTAGTCATCCTTGTTTTTCGTTTTCACTTTCCGAGATAGAGAGAGAAGGAAGAGATTTTAGCCACAGACCGAAAATCTTCAGCTTTGCATTTGCTCTCCGAGGACATCATTAGTTTTTCGTTAATGCTGTCATGATGCATTAAACCATGAAAAGCGCTGTCTTTTTTTTGTCCTCGGTAGTAATTACACTACAGACTCTGTACCATGGATTTTACAATATTATTATTCACCGTGAGGAGCACCGGCCTTGTAATTAAGCTAATATTGTCCTTCCAACATAGATATCTTCACACTACAGAATAAAATCCAAAGATTCGTAAATTTGTTTTTTGTCGCATGAAAGTTTAGAAGATTTCAATGTTCACAACGTTAATTCCACAATTTATTTTTATGTATATACAGTTAAGGAAGCAATGATGCAGGTTAAAGGGATAAATTAGGGTTCGAGTTTAGTATAGCATAAATCATAGTTAAAGGAATGCATGTTAGGGTTTATCTAATCCCGCCCTGAACCCCACCTTAAGCCATGAAAATATTAGTTTTATATATATATAATTTTCGACTAAATATATTATTAATTTTTATATTCAATTTTAGTGTATTTACATTTTTGCATTTTATAATATAGCCAGGTCAGTAGTCATTACCAACTCGACGGATTAGGAGCCAGTTTCCAAACCCACCTTGTTACCATCCCTATATGCATCACATACATATATGCCACCCATTAAATTAAACCGTATATGGTTTGGGGGCATCTACCATTGCATGTACCACTACTAGTATACATATATACAAGGAGAATCGGGGAGGTTCTTTATTGATATCTATTGTCAAAAATGCCTTTCACTTTTATTTCTATTTACTTTTTTCTCAATTATTTGCTTTTATATATATATATATATATATATATATATATATATATATATATATATCTGTCTTGATAACTATCTAATATTTTGTCACGAGCTACCCAAAATGACCTTTAATTCCTAATTAATTAGTAGTCTGCCCTTATGATATATAACTACCTCCTAACAAACTAATCATTTTGAATACATATTTAAACATTTTAGGGGGAAAAAGGCATTTGCACTACCTTCCAAGCCCAATCTTAAATTCTTCTGACCAAGGAAATGAGCCCTAGCTAGCTCAATCGTTGCCATTCCACTGTCGTACGTATTTTCCATCATACTGTATAGGCGTTGTACGCGCATAATGCAAAATTTTATATTTATTTTTTTTTTTTAAAAAGAGTATGTTAATCACCCCGAACTGAGACTGGACCAGGTTATGAACAGCTTTGAGATAGGGTGGGCTCCCATGGAGGTCAATTAGGTGAGCCAGAACTCCATCGCAACAAGAAAAAGGGAAAATGCTTGCAGAACTCTATAATGTCGACGACGACTTAGGCCCACAGTGCCCATGTTACCAGAATAATGTCGATTTATACCAGTTCAAAGTTCGATAATGGCCTCATAATAACAGGCATTCACCGACTGAAACGTCCATTCTACGTGAAATGAATATAATTTTTTATGCCTATCTTTTTCAATGTTCTCTTTGTTCGAAGTTACAGTCTTACAGAATCTCAAAGCGCTTTGTTTTAGATGAATGAACTACTGCGGGAAAGATAATCGCAAGTAAACTCAAATTATTGTTTTTGGCGAGCTCACAACACCAAGAAAATCATCGTCTTTAGTAACCACTGCTATTAATTAAACCACAATTGCATTCTTATATACTACTTGGAAAGCCGTTTGAGAACTCTCTCTCTCTCTCTCTCTCTCTACCCAGGCGCAAAAAACAAGACACAGAAAAAAATGCTTGATAGACCAGGAGAACTACTTTTAGAAACTGATCAATCTCGTGTAAAGATTTCTTAAATACGTTAGGTTAGGTGCCACGGGAAAAGCAAGAAAGGAGAAAGACGAGGGAGATAGAGAATTTAATTCCGATAGTAAATTGTATATATTGTTTTTTGTACGTTGGAGTAGTCACGAGAAGACCCTTCAGAACTGCGAGCATATTTATGAGCTAACAGCATATAAAACAACGAAACCCATGCCTGCAAAAGCATATTTCTGCATACATAATATAGTGAAAATCCAAGTCACTACAAGCCAGAAACTGAAACAGAGACAACAAGAATAATCAATGATGACCAAACGAGTCTTTCTAACGCTTTCACTGTCCTTTACAGCATTTCCTTATATTTGATGCTTACTATTTCTTCCCCAGAATTTTACATTTCACGATTGAAGGAATGTGCAAGATGTAACAACCGAGTTCAAACCAGCATTTGTTGTATGAAATTTCGAGAATCTCTACGCTGTTCTCTTATAATTAGTAAAACGCAAGTGGGAGAAACAGGCTTTGATAATCAAATAGCTCAGGAGGGATAGACGGGGATGTAAAAGATGAGTGGGGTGGGAGTGGGGAAAGCTAATCTCCAACGATACTATCTATAGCTTATGATAGATAATCTATCATGGCACTGAAAGCAAAGATAGTAACTTTGGAATGAGGTCTTACAAGGTCAAGAAAAGGTCTTACAAGGTCAAGAAGACTATAGGAACTAAGAAAAAGGGAAAAGAGATTATGAGAAGGGGGTGCAAGTAGAATAAGCTCAGGTAGGATAGCACCAGCAGATTAAGGCAAACAAGCCATCAATATTGTCGAAAATCTTTCAGCTTCAAATTGTAGGCTGCTCCCAATTCTGCAAGAAACTCCAAGTCTCGAAGAAACAGCATGGTTCTGTCGAGGAACTCCGATTGTTGAAGCGGTAGAGACGACGGTGTTGTTGAGGAATCCATACCTACAATAAAGATTAAAAGCTAAAAAAACGTTGATAATTACCTGCTAACAAATTAATTGAAATTTAGAAATTTTTTTTCCTTTAATAGAACAGGTAGTACTGCTTTCCATGCAAGTTCTATCGAGTATGACCTGAAAGAACTGAGCTACTCGATCTAGAGAAAATCACTGCTCGATCGGGTTTATAGTAGACTCTACAGAAATTAATCCCCAGTATTATAGATCGAGAGCTCTTGCTCTAATCGTAGGCAAGTGAGTATTAGACAGTAACGAAACTCAGCAAATCAAGCACGTACACTTAAGATATATACCCCAAAAAAGAAAAAAGGCCAAATCGCGGAATTTAATCTTCCTCTCTTACCTGCAGTCTTGCGTTCCTGCTTGGAAGCTTTTCTCTCTCTCTCCCATGGGAGTGAGAGTGTGGGGGAGAGAGAGAGTTGCGTGAGAAGATAAGAAAGGGGATTGCCCGGGCTTATGAAGAGGAGGTTGGGACGGCCAGTGGGCTGCCCGGGTGGGCTTGACAGCGACAGATTGAGGCCCAGAAAGAATGTCACAAAGCTACTGACGTCAGCAGGTACAGTCCGGCATGGTAGCCGCCGGGTGACTGACCATTTATTTTTTTATATGGAAACCACAAAACAATAACTACGATTCTACGAAGACTCTTACGACAAAGAACCAGAGCAAAGAGCATCAGAGCAGAACATCTCTGATACGAGCACCCCATATAAATCTTATTGGAGCACTTTCTGAATTTGAATAGGCGGTGACCGACCAATTAGCCTATGCAAGACCGAAGAACCAATTAAATAGAGCTACTGAAGAGCGCCAATGAACCCTTCCATCATCAGCTTACTTTATTTTTCTTATTTTATTTTATTCTCTTTTAAGTTCTTCTTTCCTCTTAATATAATATAATAAGAATACTTAGATATGAAAAAACCCAGAGATCGAAACAACAGAGGTAAGACCCACGAAGCTAAAATAAATAAGATCAATAAGATAATCGGGGCCGGGCTAGCTCGGCAATAGAGTTTTTATTTTATTTATATGTTACATATTTTTTTATCATGCATACTTGTTTGGGGGTACCCGTTTTCCATCCACTCCATGCAATCAATTAAAAGGGTTGTCTTTGAGGCGAACAGATCAGATCTCAACTTGGCAGAGGACTAATTAATCTTGGGGATCGATCTCTAGAACAGAGATGTGTTGCAAGTAAATTATTAAAATTCCTAGCTTATATATAAAATGAGGTGCTACTCATGTCTTCCCCATGCATCTCAGTTTTTTTCTTATATAAAAAGGAAAAATGAGAGGTTTTGCGATGCTTCTCACCCTTTATAATTAAGTATAATAATAATGTATGTAATTGTATATTACTGATTTCGTTTGGAAGACTTTTTATGGTGCAAGCATGGGATTGCATATGCATATTTTTTAAGAAGGAAAATATTAAGTTATGAGCATGGGAAATGGAGGCATGTGGGTGCGCACGCGAGGAGGGAGAGGGCATTAGCTAGCTCACCGTCTCCCAAGAGACGGTCAAATGAGATGTCTTGGCCTGCGTTTTCTAATTATTACTATTATATTATTAATTTATTAAAACTTTTAATATAAAAATTTAACATGTAACACGCGCCGAAGGCCAGTGGATTGGTTGACCATCTCCTCTTCCGCCGTCCTTTTCTGCCGACATTGCCGTCCGAGCCAACCGGCCCCTCGCCGACCCCATAGCGTACGTAGTTATGTCATATATGTAAGAGACAACGTAAAAAATGGGAAACTTTATGGTCTAAAATTTTTTCTTTTATATTGTGTGAGAAAATATGATAGAGACCTAACGACCCATGGCTTCCCTACTGAAAGTCTGAAATACATTAAAAGACGGTGTCCTAAAGATTGGGGAGGACGCTGGATCCAAGTACAGGAAAAGGAGTTTTTTACACCAAAATTCGCTAGGTGGACATAAGGAGGGGAAGTGAGTAAAATGAATATATCTACCCACTTTTATGAAACGGTGTTTAATGCCCCAACACATATCCATCGCTCGACCGGGTGCGTAACCAAATCAGGAAATTACAGGAGGTGAATGAAGAAATTATAAAATAAAAAGCCCTCAAAGATTCTTGCAGAGAAAGAAAAGAAGAATTTGAAAGTGGTCCTCTCTCACATTATACTACTTCAAACCTGGTGTTCATTTTGTCGTCGTCATAATATTTCCCTGTGTCGATCTCTTCCCAAAGATTCTCTCCAGATTTTGCCAGTTTCCTGGGTAAATAGTCCAACCCTCTTTGATTTACCTACCTTTTCAAAGTTGTTGGATCTGCAGCTCACGTCATAAATCAGAAGTCCTCTCGGATTTGGAAACCCATCCAACCACGTACGACTCACCAGCGAGAGAATTAGTCCTCGTAGGATGATATTGAGCCAATCTTAATGCTGTCCGGTCCCATGCATTGTGAGATCTATTTCTCTTAGATATATCTAAGACCAGTTGAAGGTTAGAGAGAGAACTCTCTAGCTCTTCTTAATTTTCAGGTTGGAGGTAAGGAGATCAAAACCTTTTTCTTCCAAGAGCTGGGTAGAGATTTTAACTCACATTCCATCTCAACTCTTGTTGACATATATAACCTAAATTTTATGTCTTCTGTACATGTTTTCTTCCCTCAATCAAATGTTCCAAACATTTTATAAGAGACGTAAGGTGAAGGAATACTTATATGGAAAGAGAACACTATTACAAATTAAAAATACATGAATATGTTAAGGACAATATTACTCTAGACTAGCAGTGTGACTAAAGGCGCAAAATTGCTCAATTGACTTGCATTTGTGTTCGTTAACACGGGTACTTCCCAAGTCCAAACCCGATCGGTAATTGTCATCTGTGTCCCAATAAGAAGATTCACAGCTCATAGATGAGTCAAACTCAAGATTCTCAGAACAGGAAGTGGGCTCGTCGCCGGGGTCGTACTGTTGTGACCCATTGTTCCGTCAATATACATCAGACTTGCTTATTCCTGGGCAAAAGAATAAAAGGCTTCATCTCCTCCATTCACTCTACTGCACTACAGACTACAGTCATGAACAGCTTGTTTCAACCAATCTCTGGGATAGTGGAATACCTCGGCCTTATTCGAGACAAATCAGTGAGCCGGGGCCACTTCTCTGATTCTGATGAGACTCTGTGCCTGAGAAATTAAAGGAACGGAAAATTAAAAGAGCTAGTTGTCATGACCGTCTGATTGTTGGGAAAAAAGGGAAATCGTTATCAGTATAAGTGGTCCACCCATTGAACAGTCTCTATCGTTATCATCTTCAAGACTAACAACGCTGCTTCTTTCTCATGGTACACTGATATTCTTCTGAATGCATAAAACAAGGGGCAATAATGTTGGAGGTACGGTTGCCTGGAAGTAACGCTCCAGTCGGGGTGACACCCTGTTCAGTGTGGTCCGGGCTCACACCAACCCATTACCAAACCGTTTAGCTCAGTTCAGGTCGGTTCAGTTTAGTAAAGCATATTTTTTACTCGGTTTCGGTTTGGTTTGTTCCATTTCGAACTGAATCAAAACATTAACCCAAAACCAAACCACATACCCCCAAACCAACCCACGACTTTGGTTTAAAAAAAGTGGCATCCGTACGCTCCAAACCAACCCACGACTCTAGTTCTGTGGTAGTTTCGGCATGAATTACTTGTACGTGTGACAGTGGGCCTAACGTACTTGTCTTCACGGCTTAACCCGGTCAAATTGCAAAATAGATTGGGCAGGTAGGTGAAGCCCAGCTGCACAGCTTAACCTCCGCTTGGGTTTATATGTTCATGTACTTTTACTTCTGAATATGATAATTTCATATACATAAATTAAGATTCTGGGGCACAATTGTTCCAATAAAATGCTATATGAGCATTTTATTTTACCTGTTGAGATAATTAATTGACGCATAGAATCTTATTCCCCAAGCTATGTTATATATATAAACAAAAAAAAAAACTTTTTACTTGGCATGAACGGCTCTTGTTAAAAATTATTTTTTTTCGCTCTCTTTTTTTACAAACTTGAGAAACATTAATTAAACCGTTATTGTACTCACGAAAAAACCTAATATAAATGTTTTTTATGGCTTATACAAATTAAAATACTGTGCAAATGGCTAATCAAGAAGATCCTTTTAAAAATAAACTAGCCGGGATGCACGTAAGTAGATTAAACTTTTAAGACATGTAAAGAAAAAGGAATTATTAAAGGGTCTCTTTTGGAAAGGAGAAAGACAAAATTACCCGTGTAAGTATATAAGATTAAATGACTATTTGAAGGAAAAAAATTTTAATTAGTTTGGCACGCTTCCCAAGGAGCCTTGCGTTATATATAAGTATAGATATATAAGATTGCCATGATCATTCTTCCACATGGCAAAAATGGTTTTGTCTTATAGTACTGCTTTGATGGAAATAGAATAGCTTTTGCCCATAATTTTTCCTTTGTTTTTTTAACAAAAACTGCATATTATTTTTTTTATGTTTAATAAGCTAGACATGATAAAATTTAGCTTTTGTAAGCATAAATTTTGAAATATCGTTCAGACCTATTCATTTGCCGTTTTTAATGTCAAAATAGCGCCCAACAGAAAAAAAAAATTTTAAATAGAACAAAGGATGATGGTATCGGCCCAAGCTCCAATGTAACCCATGGACCGTAGTTAATTCAAGATCTGGGCTTTCTCATAGACAGGAGATTATTTCAGGCCCGGCCCAATGTAACCCATGGACCGTAGTTACCCAATCATCTCAAACCCACGCAAACAATGGTCGGACTCGAAAACCCAAGTAGACCTTTGAGTTGGTTCAAATTGAGATCCGACTCTGAACCATCTAACCAAATTGAGATAATTCAAATCTTCCGGTATGTTCATCTAATTGTCAAACCATACCGCGGGTGTGGTGGCCCAATGGTCTGGTGGGTAGTTAGGAGGTTGAGGTCATTTGATCAAATCCCTTGCATGCAGGGTTACTCTAATGGTCTCAAACAAAGTCCCTGCAAGATCATTGCATATTCATGGTGCTGTGGTGACGGTCCATTTGCCCCAACTAAGGCGGGGATGCGTGGTAGCTATTAGGGCTGGCAATGGGTCGGATATATATCCGAATCCGACCCGAATCCGATCCGAAAATCCCGAATCCGATCCGAAAATATAGATCCGCGGTTCGAATACGGATATCGGATTTCGGATCCGACCGAATTCGGATCCGAATCCGAATCTGTCCATATCCGATCCGAAAAAGATCCGAACCGAAATTAACATATACTTTTCATTAAATCATTGGTAAACTTTGTATAAACCATGGTTGAACTATCCTTATTCATATCTTGCTTTAATATTTATATGGCTCATTAGTTTTGATAATTAAAATTTGCTTTAATAGTTAAACTTAACTTTTGAATTTTAAGTTCAAATCGGATCTAATTCGGATCGAATTCGGATTTCGGTTATTTATTCGGTCGAATTTCGAATTCGGATACATTATATAAATTCGGTTTCGAATTCGGATTCACATATAAAAGATCCGTCGGATTTCGGATCGAATTCGGATATCGGATTTTTATTTTCGGTTCGGATTCGGATCATGACAGATCCGTACCGTATTCGACCCGTTGCCAGCCCTAGTAGCTATAGCTAAATTAGAACATTCAATAGCGGGGGAGGATGCCACCATGGTCACACACTCTAATGGTCTCAAACAAAGTCCCTGCAAGATCATTGCATATTCATGGTGCTGTGGTGACGGTCCATTTGCCCCAACTAAGGCGGGGATGCGTGGTAGCTATAGCTAAAATAGAACATTCAATAGCGGGGGAGGATGCCACCATGGTCACACTCAGGGGAGTTGGCCACACTGGTAGCCTCCTTCCTCCCTTTTTAAAAAATAAAAATTATATATATATATTATCAAACCATGACAAGGGATTTTACAATCAACCAACTTTAATGCAAAACATCGAATTTTAATTAGATCATAACAGCAACCATCAAAATTACCCAAAAAGTTGTAATCGATATATTCCTATCAAATTGAAATCATAAGATCTCCCAACAAGGAAAAAAAAAAATCTCCCAACAAGAATTTAGTCGCTACGCTTAGCTCCAACAAAACCTGATCAACTTATCAAAAGCAACAATTGATAGTTGTTATCAATTACCATTTCGATTGAAATTTTGATTGAAAAAATAAGTTTACCAATTATTTTTTTTTTTTTTGAATTTTAACCTCTAGGAGTGACTAGTGAGTCCACTAGACATATATATCCATATGACAACAAACATTAGTAAATCTTTGATATATAAAAATCTTTGCAAAATAGTGGGTTATTTTTCTAAGAAAAAAATAGCAAGTTAGAATCTATCGTCTCTCATTTATATAAGATGAGGATATAAGTTATTAATTAGGACATAGAAGTTATATTAGAAAAAGGATAAGGGCTCATTGGCAATAAATCTATTATAATGGAACAGGTTACATATTCAATTACTATGAGTTCTTTGCTTTGAGAGCAAAGTTAACCATCCTTTTTCTTTTATGACCAAGCCAGACTATGTGCTTTCATTAACGAATATCAACAGTACAAAAGCATTAGCCATTAGCCAGGAATAACACAAAAACCATATAGAAACCACAGAAATAGAGAAGTTTCAAGGTAATAGGACATCCATAAATCCTAACAAAGTTGTTGCAATTCTAAATCAAATGTCAGACCTGTTGTCAAAGCAACAAAAACCACCTAAAAAATAGGGGTAGAATCTGACAAAGGGTCCGTATACAAACAGATTGAAGATCCCATCAAAGGGGCTAAAATCACCATCGTCAAAGATGTGATGAAAAGTGGAAAAGTAATTAGCGAACCGATACTCATGCGGGTGAAAAAAACTAACAAGTAGAGGGTATGGACGATACCATGGCATTCAGCATCTCTACTCAACAAAACCTTCCTACTAGATCGACTAAATACAGAGATAAAAACACAACACAGTAAACCTGATCCCACGTGCAAGGTGCTGCTGCAAAACTATCCACACCGTCAAAAAGCACAAAAAACCTTCGACTAAAAACCCCAATACGACTTAAGCATCTATCATACAACAAAACAAACCAATGGAGTAGATAAACACAAGGGTTACAGTGCCTAACAAACCACTAAAGCTTAACCATCTGCAACAACACACCCACCCACCCACCCACGCGCCCGCCACCCCCCCCCCCCCCCCCCCCCCCCCCATTGTCCCCATCATGGTCATCCGCTTTATCCTCTGTCATCGCAGCCATTCGTAAGGGTGCAATCCGTGACCACAAAATCTATACGAACAGAAAGCCCTTCTTCTTCTCTAGTTCTCAAAACCCGGGGAGGAGAGCCTGAAGGATTCAAGTGACAGCGACCGGGAAATGGAGGGAGAAAAGACAAACTGCTAGACCAAAACCACTAGACGAAAGTGAGAAGCCTAGGAGAGATGACAGCCAAACCTTAAAACCAATGGCAAACCACTGAAACTACAAAATAAACCCACCTAGATCCCACAAAAGAATAGCCTCGAAATCACCCTCCAGTGAGGGTTTCAGGCTTCAAAATCACCTTCTAGGTTTTAGCCTTCGAAATCACCTTCTAGGGTGGAACTACAAAGGGTTTACATCGTATGTAGCTATTATCTGCATTTTTATTTGAAGCCTTCATAGAATTATGTCTCAGTAGTAAAAAACATTTTCAATTAAACCACTCGGATTCACATCCTTGGTTTTTAATTCAAATGGCATGATCCTGTGAATGGAGCTCCACAGGATCTCAATCGAGTCTACTGGACATGTACTACTGTTTCTACGGTGAACAGAATTTTCTTTTGGCGGTCTTTCACGGTGAAAAGAAGATGAAAACATTCAGTCGGATCCGTGGTCCATCCCAAAGTACATGGTTCAATAAGAAAGATTGGCGCCTAAGCCGGTCTGCCCGCTCCTTTTGGTCCAATGAAATTGTTTCCTTCAAGGGCCATTTAAAACAACTGAAGTTACTAAACAAGTTAGATATTATGGATCTGCGGGTTCGCGAATCCGTCGGTTATTAAAAGGGCAAAGGTGTTAGCGAATCCGTCGAGAGTCTTGGTAAGTTGGTAACTCGTATCTTAACCTGCGATTTTATGCTCTGTGTTGAAGAAGCAGAGAAAACCAAGCCCTGATTTAACACTGCCATGGATGCGAAGGACATTCTTGGCTTGCCCAAAGCCTCCTTCTGTGCAACGCAGGACAAGAAACCTCGACCCCAGAAGGATTCTCAAAGAAAACCAGATGGCATATCTCGGGAGGTATGAATAATTACGCAATTTTTTTCTCCTCGTCATTCGCTTATTGTTTTCGTTTAATGTTGTCGATTGTGTCTTATTTTGCTTTTGGAATTCTAGGTTTACGCGCTTACAGGTGGTTTGGCGCCCCTCATGCCATCGATTGACGTCGCTCACTTGAAACGGCGATCTCAACTAGACAAGGAAAAGGTGACATATTTTCATATTTTTCCATGTGTCGTTAGGGTTTTAAAGCTGAAACTTCAACTTTCTGCTTGAATTGGGAAAATTAGGGTTTATGCCCGTTAGAACCTAATTCCATTCTCTTGATACTGAGCTGATTGTTAGCTTATTTATTTTGACAACATTTTCCTTTTTGCTAGTAGCTTTCTTTAATTGCTTTCAATAGGCCCTATAAATTGGTTTATTTTCATTGTTTAAGTTACTGATGGGGGACTGATCCCATCAAAGTGATGAAACCATCTTCTTCTTCTCTACTTGTTTTTTTTTCCTTTATTTTTCATTGATAGAACTCTGGTTTTATCAATTCCTCACTGAAATTATGTGTTTGAAGAAACTTAAGCAGAAATTAGGATTCGTAACAGAATGACTTTAACATTTTGTTTACTCTCATTCTTGGAAATATACAAAACTCGATTGGATTTTGTGTAAACTCTACTGTTGAAACTTCAAATTTTAAATGAGTTTTATCACTGTGTAACTGATGTTACGATGTGGTTCTCCAATTGTCCGTTTCTCTAAGTACATAAAATTTTGCATCTCCTAGAAAATGTAGGTGGTTCTGCTGAAGTTCTTGCCAGCAGTTAATAAGCATGGTGGCAAGTGGACTTTTACGGTTGATTTGATTAAGATGGCACAAACTATTACTGTTAACCAGAGAATATTCCCCTCAATTACGAATCTGTAAGGCTCCTTCTTTTGGTTAAAAGAAATGTCAGATCCTTTGAAAAGAAATTGTATCATGAAGTTCGAACTTTGAAGAGATTTTAAATAGAGGGTTTGAATATGTATTTATTTTGAGAGGTGATGGCCTTTTTTCTTCTTTTTTTTCAACGTCAGAAAATAACTTCGCGCCGGGGGGGTGTGGTGGTGGTGGATGGTTGTGGGCTCTTATATGGAGCTATGTTAGACAGACAAATCTCTTCCTAATTGAGCTTTACGTTGAGCTCTCGTTCATTAGCTTGCTTTGTTACAGCTCTACTGGTTTTAGCTGTTTAAGGCCTTTCATTAGCTGGTTTGATTCATCATAAGAACAGAATTGATTATTAATTGTTTTCAATACTCAAGCGGTGATTGAATTCAAGTATGGATTACGATGCCAAAAGTCTGTTAAATCTCAAATATGAACATGCGTACCCAAATTTCGATTGACTACCCAATCAAAAATTGGTAAGTCTAACTAAAGTTTAATTTGAATGTGTATCAGAGGAGATCCAATCTTCATTCAACCGATTGACTGCCAGTCCATACTATGAATTTCTTTTTCCTTTTTTTTGGGCTTTATTTCGGTCATGTTTTTCTCTTCACCTATGGGTTTTTCTTGTATTTTTCTTCTTACTTTTTGGTAATAGATTGCTAAGCATGTAGGCTTCACTGAAAAAAAAAGTGTGCATAGTTTGTGGTGCTATCCCGTCTTCCACTTGGACATCCTCATGTCCCTGAAATATAATGGCTTGAGTTGAGCCTTTCGCATTTAATTTTTCTCTTACTTAATATTTTTCTTCTTGTTGTAATATTTCTGCCCTAAATTGGTTAAATGATCTGTTCTAGACTCCTATCTATATCTTTTCTGTATTTGTAAATTTCTTTTACAAAAGTGATTGCGACAATGCTTGCAGATCACCTGGCAATGGCTCCCATTTACAAATTCAGCTCGAACAGATAATTTGCAACTTTACCACTGGGTATGTTCTCTTACTTTATGCAATTTCAATGCCAGTGAGACACACTAATATTGATTGATCAAAATAAAAGACAAAAGGAACAGTTATTGATGGTGTGTTTTGTTGCCAAAATGGTACCCTTGTATTGTTGCTCTATCCATTGTTTCATTTTGCAGGTCAGAGTTGCAAATGGTGTTCCGCCGACAGGAGATTATTCTTTTGCCAAGTATAACAAGGTGCAGCTGTTCTGTTCCTTATTCAATTTGTATGACATGATATGTAATTTTTTTTCCCAGTTGCCTTTCCCATTCTGTCTCAGACAGTAAACTTTAATATCTTAATTACTTTGGTGCAGTCCATCGACATTGTTAAGTATTCAGATGAGGAGTACGAAAAGCATTTGACTGACCCTGTAGGTACTAATATCAATTTTTAATGTTCAGATTTTCATTTTTCCTGTATTTTGCTAAGTACTAGTCATGATAATGAATACTTAAGATTTTTATTCATTTTTTTAACACGTCAAGAAGGAAAAGTGCATATATTAGAGTTTTATTAATTAATTTTGTGAAAATGTTTCCGAATTTCATAATCATCATCATCATCTTCTTCTTCTTCTTCTTTTGGTGATTCGATAATTATTGCATGTATTGTCGCTTTGAATTCTGTGAGAGTGAGAGAAATGTTCAAATGGAAATAAGGCATGTAGATTCAGGTAAGAGGAATGGGAGCTTTCTAGAGAATTGGTCCTTTTTTTATGCGGAATAAAGAGAAAAACAAAAAATTTAATTGAATATTGGGACAGTGTTTTAAGCCAGAGTAAGCAATTTGTCTAAAATGATGTAGAAGCAAGTGGTGTTGCTTTGACCGCGTTTATCAGTGCCTTAAAAGCTGTCTGTTATTTCTTGCTGATTGATGCAAGTGGACACTGTGAAGAAGAGTACATTGATGAAGTAAATGATGACTTTGATGAAAATGTGAGGGTCAAACAGGACGACAACCAAAAAGAAAGTACTGATGATGATGAGTTTTGAGGATTGTGATTTTGATTGCTACTGTTGACAAAAAATGATGACTTTGATCAAAGAAGATGATCTTGAAATTCATGCTTTGAAATTTCAATTTTTTTAATGCTTACTTCAAAATACCCCCTTCAATGTTTCAACTTCAACCTTTGAAATTTCTGTTTATACTTTGAAATATCCACTTCAATGTATAGCCCAATTATTGGCAACAATCTTGAACTTTATTATAATGTGATTATCCTCACAATCCTGATGTCAGAGGGGATCATTTTCCAAAGTAAGACTTTGGTGTTCTTGGCATCATAAACATTTGTAAAAATTTATTTTACTGGGTTTTACCAAGTGAATGTTGTTTCATTTAGTTTTGAACCTAATTGATTGCTTGATATTGATTACTCTGTTAAAGACAATTTAGACATTTTAAAATTTTTACTCTTTCTATGCTGTAAATTTACCCTTGCAAAACCATCTATCCTTCTTGTTACCATTGCTGAAGCATGCATCTTCATTTTAGTTTTCACTATTCAAATTTGTGAATGGCAAAATAATTATAAAGATTATTGAATGTTGTGTAGGACTTCTCTTCTAATATATGATCTCATTACCAATCCAAAAAAAAATGTTGTGTAGGACTTCACTTTCAGTAACATCAGTTCAATCATATATCTTGTGGTGGCTTGCTACTACAGACTCAAGTATAATGATAACAAAATGCTGTCCCTCCACTAAATGGGTCAACAACACCAATCATGTTCCTCCATCCCACTCTTTCAAGAAACATATCTATACTTATGAACATGAAATCCTTTTAAATTGATTCTTACCAAGTTCTCTTTGGTCTTTCTCTTACCCAATTAGATCTTCCACACGGTCAATACCTTCTCACAGCTGCCTCCATAGTTTTTCACTCTATAGGTTCAAAATTTCTTAACCTATTATCCTATAATCTCCTCTTTACTAACAGCTAGATGCTGTTGGTTAAGTTAATTCCTTACCCCATTTTTCCTAGTCTTTACACACATCTGTCTCAACATCTCCATCTTAACAACGTTCATATTATCCGTATGTTGCTTCATTAATACGAAACATTCTAATAATGGCTGTATCGTAATATTTTTCTATTAGTTTGAGTGGGATACTTTTCTATGTAACATCTTTGTCAATATCCCTCTCTTTATGGATAATTGATCCAAGATGACGGATTTAATTGCTTTTAAGAATCTATTGATTCTCAATGCTATTGTTTCTTTACCTAATAGTGTCTTTTGTGTTAAAGTTGCACTCCATATGCTCTTGATGGACTTGATTTTATACAGTTTTAAATTGTCTTTATTCAGATGTGGACAAAAGAAGAGACGGATCAATTGTTCGAATTATGTGAACAGTTTGATCTCCGGTTCATTGTAATAGCTGATAGGTTTCCATCATCTCGGACTGTGGAGGAATTGAAAAATCGTTATTATACAGGTACTTCCATTTCATGCTTGATTGTCTCTGATGTTCTTCATCATGGAGTTCTCTCCTTTGCTATTGTTTGTAGGTAAATAATACAATATGGATTTTATGTTTCAGTCCTTCGTTGTATACTTAGTGTGATGGTGATATTTCTAAGTTTTTGATCTTCTGGGCTTTTGGCTTGGTTAGCAGGAGGATGTTGGAAACTTAGAATTTCTGTGAAAATGAAGAAAACTAAACTTTCCTGCATGTTTTTGGGTTTTCAAACTTTTAACTATTAGAGAGTGGTGCAGCCTATTTGATTGTGCACGAAAAAAAGAAGCCTTTTTCCATACGATCCATCATATTCCCCCCCCCAAAAAAATACTGCAAAATTGGGGAACATAATGGAAAGTCATCACATTTATATTCTTTTTGAGACTATATTATCCTTCTTTGCATCAGTTCAGGAAAGATTTCTTATTAATGAACCATTAGACTACACAGTCGCTTCCCTTTTTCTTTACTTTCTTTTCTTTCACATATTTATTTTTGTCCTACACAACTTCCTTGGTAACTAAACAATATATTTTTTTTATCAGTAATGAAGTATATATATATAATGTAAAGCAAGTGTAATTGGTACAGTGGAGCAGCTAAGAACTAATATACAAAAATAATCCCTAGCCATCTTGCATACCCTCAATACCCAAACAAAAATGCCACTCGTAGTTGATTGAAAATGGACCATGAATTGAACAAGACATTCAAACTCACGCTCCAAGATCAATCAGTCAGTAAGAAAACTGAATATTATGGTCCGAAATTTTCTTTTATTCACCCAATGATTTTCTATGGTAAAAGCTCCAGCTTACCAGCTGGATCCTTTTTTTTTAAAAATAATTATTGTATTTGTTTACAGTATCTCGAGCTATTGTGATTGCAAGATCTATGTCCCCGGTTGACGTTTCTGAGCACCCTCTGGTTAAGGTAGGGCATCTCTTGGTTGTTTCAAATCTCTTCTATATTATCTGCCTTCTGTTTGACCATATCATGTCAATTACATGAATCAGAGGTCAAATATTGCTATTTAATTCTTATATTTTTCCTTTATGCAGGAACCCTACAATATTGCACAAGAGATTGAACGCAAGCGTGCATTGTCCATGGTTCTTTCTCAAACGAAGCAGCAAGAGCGCAAGGATGCTGAGGTATAAAATCTTTTTTTGGACATTACAATATCCAAATTTCTTATTGTAATTATTTCTTAGCTATAACTCAAATTTGCACTGGAGTATATTTGTATCACTTGCTTCTTTCTCTCAGGTTCTTGCTGAAGCCAAGCGAATAACGGAGTCACGCATGCTTGCAAAAGTAAGTGTTGAATTTGATGTTCACTTGTCCTCTTTTGATTAAGTGGTAGCTTTTATATTTATTAAGTGATAAGAGGAAATGCATGTTAGTATAGGCTATATATGACGTAGCTTTTCATTCAATATCATATTTTACTTTCCTCTCTCTTCATTAACTTTCCCCCAAAAAAAAAAAAACTTATATTACTAGAAAAGATTCTCATCTTTGCCCGTTACCACAAATCTTTATTTTGACTGTGATTAGTGGGCTGCTTTTATAATTGAATGAGAACTGAAATTTTGGTGCCAGATGCTCTCCCTCTCTCTCTTCTTTATAAGTTTATGGCTAATGACCAATAGGTTCACCAGTTGGAGTGTGTGGCTATCCAGTTGGAGACTTGTGTTTTCTGGTTAATCTGACACATTATTTGGGTGATCTGTTTGAAGTGACATCCGTATGACATACTCAGCAGCAATGCTGTGTTTCTGTATTGCTATAATGGTACCTGAAATGCCACCATGTTTCAGCTTTGGTCATAACAATTTCCTTAGTGTTAAAATTGGTTTTGTTCCTCTTCTGCTTGCATTTATTTCAAGCTCCATTTCTTGAGCCTTTATTTGTTTCTTCTTTATTGCATCCTTTTATCTCTCCTAATTTTCCTATGTAGCTGGACCTTTAAAACTAGGAAAGGAAAAAGTTCTAAAATATAAGCTGCATGTGACAGTCGATCAGGAAATTGTTGAATAGATAAAATTCTAAACGGAGACAAACAAAAAATTTAGTCTGCTCATCTCTCCTCTTCTAAACTTCTAGTTTAGAACTAAAATTTAGTTTGATTCATATTTTTGTTATACTAGTCTTTTATTACTTATTTGTTGGAATGCCACCTAATGTGTTAATTGCTGTGGTTTACTTGAAATTCAATAAATACTACTGCAAGGAAGACAATTTGCTTCCTTTTTTCCCCCCAAAATTAATATAGATATCGTATTGTTTCTGCAGCTTGTCTGACTAGTAGACTTAATTAATTTGTGTCAATTTTTTTATGTTTTAGGGTGCTGAAGAGGTGGAGTTACCTGTGACATCCAGTGCTGATCCAGAAAGTACTGAGAAGCCTACCATTGCTGTTGAATCAGTAGTGCCTTCCAGCCAAGTTACTACAGTTTCACCCCCATCATTGATGGCAGATATTTCCTCTATCCCTGCAGCACTTCGTATGGTAAGAGTGTTGATTGAATTTTTCAAATTGGCACCTTGTTGCCAGATTTTATATTGTGCTCTCCCAACCAACCAACCCCCACCCCCTCTCCCTCCTTAAACCCCTCCTCCTTGAACGGTAAAATAATAAAGTAAAACAAAATTTTGAGGTGGTTCCCAGTTAAGTTCGCTTTGAGAAATTTTTTTGCTTTTATTAGGTTTGTTTCATATAGCTAAGTTGGGAGGTTTTCCTAAATAACTGACTGATGGTTAAACATTCCAGATTTTTAAACTTGAGAATATGCCTGATTGCTTGTAAATATTTTCAGCTCCGAGTATATTTGAGAACAAATGTGCTTGATCAAATGGTGCAAGCTGCAAGCTCATCTGCCGGGCTTCGGACTATCAAGCGGGTCGAACAGACTTTACAAGATCTTGAGGTTTGTTTTTTCATTGCTACTTAAAACAGTGATAAATCTATGGGTCCTTAGACCTGTTGCATGTTTTATTTTGTACATTTCTGTTGAAAAGAAGTATTTTCCAGATGATAATATCAGGATGCTAGCCTCTTCTCCCCTATCTTTTTATTGAAGAATGTTCTTTCTGAAATTGGGTGGTAGAAGCATGTCCTAAGCTTGTATATTCCTTACCCATCTGGTTATCTCTATTATAATTTTAACCAGATTATAGGCTTTTGATGTTCTCTTGGGAAGAGATTGTTCACAATTAGATTCCTTGTCCTTTATGTTTGGCAGAAAGTTAATTGATCTTCCAGTTATTTATTATGCATATACTTCTATAACGAGATGTATAAGAAGTTGCAAAAAAGTTAATTTTCTTTTGTAAGCAAAAACTTCTCCCGGTGATACATGTTTCAAGTGGTCTCCATGAATGACTTTCTTTTCAATTTACAGGTTAATTTAAAACCAAGGGTCCCGACAAAAGCTGTTTGTGCAGAGCATCTTGAATTACGTAAAGAAATACTAACTCTACTGAATCTCCAGAAGCAGGTATCCTTTTCTAGTATTCATAACTACTTTTGTTTTATCTTTTATGTGACTCTTATATTTTTCCATGTTGGCAAATATGCTACACTGTATTCTTTGTTATTCCTTGCATTTTGTCATACATTAATGGAATATTTCTTTTTCCTGTTAAGCTTGTCAGAAGTATGTGCTGTTCTATAGGTGAAACATAATGTTCATGTTGTACCATTTCATATAGATTCTCCTAATGCATTAGTTGGACAAGGCATTGGTGTGGTTGTTGGTATTAAACTCCCTAACGCATTACTTTTGAAGCCTAATATAATTTAGTTGGCATCTTAATTTACATGTGTTAAGGTTTCCCTCTTGTGGTCGGTTATTTTATAGGTTTACATATTTGATGTAATATTTAACATTTTAAAAACAAGTACGTCTTTTGTACACTGACAGCCTTGGCTTCTTTGCAAGTCAATGTGACGCTTTTATTTTCTGGGTTTTGGAACATCAATTAATATTGGTTGGATATGGGTGACTGGTGGCCATTCACTCAATTTCTTGCTGAAATAACTGAGAATCTGATAGAACATATCTAATCTATTGCTCTCAATGTTACTGCATAACTGATAATCTGATAGAACATATCTAAACTATTGCTCTCAATGTTACTGCTTTTTCCATTATTTATTCATCCTTGTTTTTTATGATCAGCTGCAATATAAGGAGGCAGAAGGCTCATCTCACCGTGATGGTTCATACACAGAAACACTGGGCACTCCCAAGGTCAGCAAGAATGAACTCCCCCCTCCTTTTTTTTAATCTTCTAATTCATAAATGGCTGCCATCAATATCTTTTGTCTTTGTACAAAATATTATATGACTGATGGTTTATTCTAAAATTATATTCAGCGTTTTCACCGTGGTGGGGATCAGGATCGGACATTCAATCCTGACACTGTTACTTTTGGAGGTAACACAGATACTGATTATGGTCCTTTTTCATCTGGTCTTTGTATAATTTTTTGTAATTAATGTAACAATTCTCACGTTTGAGCCAATTGGTAACTTCAGGGGAAAGAGTTGGCAAACGAGATCACAAAAGGAAGGTGAATTACTAATCTGCCCCTAACATTTTTTTGTCGTTTCCTAGATCTGTTTTTCTGGTCTTAATAGCATGTTGTCTGATTTTTAAGGCACCTGGAAGATTTTCGGATACACCACCATCACCACCTCAGTCAAAGAGAGCTCGAAAGTTAAAGGCTTCCGATGGATGATTTTAGAGGTGAATATTAAATCTAGATATTGAAACTGTTAGTAGTCCTTGATCAGGCAAATGACCTTATTCTGCATTTTAGGAATGTAAAATTCAGAATAATCTAATATATGGTTAATTTGTTCTCTTGGCCAGTGTTGGAAACTAAATTTTAGGAATCTAACTCATTCTGGTTTACCTATCGATTTCTGTGTGCTAATACATGATTAATTTCTTCGTTTACATTGCATTAGGAGGATGTATAATCCTGTTCAGTCATCACCAGTGCTGATGGCTGCTAAAAGGCTAGTAGTAGCTTCAAGGTATTATCCGAAAAAGTGGTGAAAGCTACATATTTTTGAGGACTCTTCACAATTGGTGAGTTTCTTGCTTCATCCAGCGAAATTCCGAGGGGATTTTAAGTGGACATGGGAACTGGGGAATGCATTTTCTAGTTGATTGTATGTGCACCTGATTTACATCATGCTTATATGTGAAAGAGGAAGACAGTTTCGCCTTGGACATCTCTCAGCCTCTGCAAGTTGTCTGTAAGCCTAAGCAGTTCAATGATTGGGGCCGTAAGAATCTTGGATTTGTATGTGATTGTGAATGTAAAATGTTTTCCCCTCTCGTATGTCAATTTTATGGTCTTGATGAAAGGAACAGAGGAGATGGGAGGCTGTATTGATCATGTAACTTATTTAAGCATGCTCTCACGTTTTTTATATTTTTGCCCCCTTTTTGCGTAAAATAAGCATGGTCTCCAAAACGTCTGTTTCAAAAATTCTTGTTGGGGAGTCCATTAATCGTTTCAAATGTTGTACTTGTGAAGATAAAGTTGAAGTTGGCAATCGGCTAGTTTTAGTGTCGTCTCTTACCGGCGATGCCGATGGGACTTGGTTCGTCCCTTTCTCTTTGTGGATTGGAGTTGAGGCTTTCCTTTTTCTTTTTTACTTTTGTATTTTTTGGTTCTATCTCCGTTTTTCCTCTGTGGGGAACCTCTCTTGTTTCATATGTAATGTGTTATAAGTTCCAAAAGAAAAATATATTTTAGTAACAGAAAAGCAGAGAATTTTTTTAGCAAATTTTCTTTATAAAATCTTTTTGTTTGTTACCAACGGAACCAAGGAAAAGAGAATTTTAGTGTTTTCTTTTCTTTTTCTCTTGAAATCCCAACTTCCAAACACGGCATGAAGAAAAGTACTTTGCAAGGACTTTTTTTTTATAGTCTAATACCCAATGGTTTTACCATCAAATTAAGTAAAAAATGATAGAAAGTAAAGTATGCATCTATTTTACTTCTAATCATTCTTGAAAGAGCTAGATGCAATTTATGACTAAAAACAATTACCTTAATGATAATACCATACAAAGCAAATCTTTGCAACATTCTGACATTGCAATCTATACTAGAAAGTAATTAAAATGAATCAAGTGAACTTTTACTCTCCTCTTTTTCCCTTTTGAAAGCAAGTAGAAACCTCTGTTAAAGAGGCATCAAGACCCTAATTATAACTTTCAACCATATTCTACTAAGACTCTTCTTCCATTGTCCCTTAAAAATCATCTTAATTTCAACCGTTAAATCAAAATAGTCCGTTGAAAGAAATCTGTTGAGCGCAGCACCTTAGGTCCACCTTTAAGTTTTTAGTGAAATCAAAGTATGATCAATGGACACATCTGATCTCTTCAGAGCCCATCGAATGGTGGGTGACCCAACCCAAGTATGTGGACGATAGGTGCTCGAATCAATTGCCCGAATCTAATTTAAGTGCTCATCGCAGTTTTCTGCACTCCCCGGATTCTCCCGCCAACAAATAGAACCCAAACGGTCATACAAAGTTACAAACCCGACGCGTCTCCCACGCCATTAGGGTTTTGCGAATATCTTGTCTGGGGCAGTAGGAACAATGGCGCATTTCAGCAAAGGAGCCGATGTTGAAGTTAGCACTGAGGATGAGGGCTTCAGGGGCGCGTGGTACGAAGCGACAGTCGTCCGACCGGTGTCGAAGAAGAACAAGATAATCATCGAATACAGTAGCTTAGTGGCGGACGAAAGTAGCTCAAAACCATTGAGAGAGACAATCGATGCGATCCATATTAGGCCCAGGCCGCCTCGAGAGATCAACCGGACCTTCAAACTCAGTGAAGAGGTCGACGCATTTCACAATGATGGGTGGTGGGAAGGAGTGCTCACCGAGGTTCTTGAAAATTCCAGATATTCGGTGTTCTTCAGAGTTTCGAAGGAGCAAATTGAATTCAGTCAATCCGAACTGCGCCTTCATCGCGAGTGGATGGACGGGACTTGGGTTCCCCCACTAGAAGAACAGGTGCAGGAGTATATATCTGAAGTTATTTTTCTTGATTGCCTTCACCTCTCTTTATCTCTTTTTAATTTCTTTTTTGTCAAATCATGAAATTTATCTCTTTAGTCGCTCACTCGCTCGCTTGCTCTGTGGTGACTTATAGATTTATTTATTTACCATTGTGCTGTCATATATATATTTTTATATTCCTTTTAATAAAATTCACTTGAAAATAATGAGCACAATTCATTTAACTATCGAACCCAATTAGACAACTATCCAATAACATTGAACCAAAAAAAATCACTGAGAAACAGTTACATCCCAATAAAAGGGAGGTAAATTCAATTTTATGGTTGTGATGGGATATCAATGACCAAAAACCATACTACTCTATTTGAAAGATTCTGGAAAGAAGGTTAGAGAGTAAAACCATTGTTTTCAAACCTAGCCCAACTGAGTCATTTTTTCCAATTGTCTATGTGCAGTTTCGTGTGCCACCCATAATAAAAGGAAGTCACAGGCTGAGTGATTTGGATTGATAGCCTTCCATACCATGTCTGATAGCCCATACTACCACAAGTATTTTAGTACAGCGATAGCCATACATATGCTGCACATAGAAATTAATGGAGAAAAGTAGAGGATTTGGGATGAAAAAAGATGCTCTAATTTCCAACAGATATAAACAGTGAGAAATTTTTTGTTATATAGAGAAAATGTTGGATGATTGAGTAGTTATGTTCCTCTTCAAAGAAAGACACTGGATGTAAGAAACAGTGTGCAGGACTTTAATTCCTGGTCTTTTCTAAGGCATGATTTGAAACCAGTTAAGTTCATCATGTATGTTAACCAAGTTAATGTGAACCAAAGTTTTGCCAGTCTTTCAAAGAATCTTGGGGCATTCCACTGCAGAGGAATTATTGGATAACGATTTCCACAGCTCCACTACATCTTGCTAACTCTTCTAATAGACCTTCACTAAGGGATAACTTCAGATATTTTTCTTCTAGATTCTCTCACCAAGGGCATGAAACATGGAAATGAGCGAAGTCATTAAGTTCTGGACTTAGGTTCCTTAACTTTGGCATTGTATTCTTGTCATGATTGGTAACCTATCATGTCCTTGTTTTGGCCTCTATGGTATTTGCTGCACTGCTGATGTCATTGGTTGGTGGTTTCGATGTTCTATCATCTTCTTTTATGGCATACTGCCCTCTCTTTGTGGTGTTTATTGCATCTTAAATGAATATACAATTTCATTAAAGAAAAACTAAGATGATTTTGATATATGTGCTTATACAAATAAAAGGACTATAACCTGATGTACATCCTATGAAGCAGGTCATACGAGGAGTGTACTGACAACAAACCTATTGTTTCGTTTTTATGTGTAAATTGGCATGCTGAGGTTCGAACCCACATTTTTGTGCGAGCAGCCCAAGGTTTTTACCATGGCAGTAAGAAATGTTTGTTTATGCAAATGCATTGCACCATACTTGGTGGGACATTGTATTTCCCAGTATAGAACAGATAAACCCTCAGAAGCTGATAGAACTGGGGGCATCCGCAAAATCATGTGAAATAAGCACATTAAGGCATGTTTAACATGCCTTTATTCAGTTTCTACTTCATGCAAAGTCTTGATTTTCTGGAGATTAATTTGCCCAATCACAGCAAGGTTTTCAAAATTTGTACTATGGGATCTAAATGAATATTAAAGACATTTTGCACTTCTATTTTTTGTGTATTTTGAGGATTTGAATTTCTGATATTTCTCTGAAATATTATAAAAGTTTTATGAATGTACTGAATGTTTGAGCAAGATTAGAAGTTGATCAAATTCAGGATTTCCATTTATTCTTACTAATAATTGAAAGTTTCCAGTTAGTTCTTCCCAGAAGTTCAAAATTTCATTAGAATTCCAAACCATAAATGCGATTCCTAGATAATGTCTTTATCTCAGATGATTTTGATAATATCTCTCATTCATTATCCTGGTTTATGTGCATGCTCAATACCGGCCAGCTTGAATCTCAGAGTGAGTCATCTATGGCAGAATTGAAGTCTAACAAAAGGACATTGAAGATAAAGCAAACATCAGAGGTGAGGTTTAGCAATGGGACTCTGGTAGAGGTGAGTAGTGATGAAGAAGGTTTCCAGGGTGCTTGGTTCACTGCAATCATTATCGAAGCAATAGCAAACGACAAATTCTTGGTGGAGTACCAGACCTTGGAAACAGAAGATGGGACAAAGCTTCTGAGAGAAGAAGCAGATTCACAGCACATCAGGCCTTCTCCTCCTGAAATTCATGTTGATAGTTTCCATCTGCTTGAAGAAGTTGATGCTCTGTACAATGATGGTTGGTGGGTGGGTGTAATTTCCAAAGTTCTTAGCGCCTCAACATACATAGTCTATTTCAGGAACAGCAAAGAGGAGTTAGAGTTTGGACATTCTCAGTTAAGAATTCATCAAGATTGGATTGACGGCAAATGGGTCAGGGCTTCTCAGGTGTGCTATGCTTAATTTCAGTTTTTCTTCTCATGGATTTGATTTTATAGTGCAGCACAGAGGCTTCTCCTTCCTTTTGTTACTTTTATAAATGCCTGAATATCCAAAAATTACCCCAGCAGTGGCACTTGTAAAAGGCCGACTGAGAGATGTCAGCTACCCATTGATTATTAAGAAAAAGGTTTAAAATTTATTTTATGTGAGTAGTATCATCCAGTTGGAATTTTTGTCATCTGGGCTATGAAAAATCCAGTAAAAAGAGGTGATAATAAGTGTTCCACACTTGTGTGTTCCATATGGCTGATAAATGGTTGAGGAAGTGCAAAACTTTATGATGTATTATAGCATTAAATTCACCTCCTCTCTTCTCTTATTTGTTCTGAAAATAAATTATAAAAAATTAGGAAACCCATTTTTATTCTAAATTTTACTGTGCATTTACTATGTATTTCTAGCAATAGCTAACTGGGCATCTTTGTCAGGCGTTGAAGTTGTGATTATTGAATGAAGCGTAACAAAGTTTGCTATGACTGCTGCAAGATAACTGTGTATGAGGTGCATTCTTCTACCTGAGATTAATTACCAATTGCTGTTAATCAAGGTTGTTTTTCTTTGTCAGGCGTTGAAGTTGTGATTATTGAATGAAGCGTAACAAGTTTGCTATGACTGCTGCAAGATAACTGTGTATGAGGTGCATTCTTCTGCCTGAGATTAATTACCAATTGCTGTTAATCAAGGTCGTTTTTCTTTCTTTTCTTTTTTTTGTTAAGAGAGGGAATGTGAATGTATTGTTTTGTGCCCTGTAAATTGAAGGAGATCTTTTGGATGTTTTGGCTCCTCAACAACACCACTGAGCATATTTGACACATACTTCTTATGTACAATGTAGTCATTCTGAACTGAGACAATAATGAGGAAGATTTGTTTGTAAATGTGCTTGTTTTAGGTTTAATCTGTCTTTGGATTACAATAGTGATTAGAACAACTCTTTCAACCGTTTTATTTCTCCTCTGCTTCTTCATAACTACAGCTTTTCATGAGAAATGAAGCAGAAAGTGTGCAATTCAAATATGCTTGGTATTATAGAGTTCTATAATATATGCTACTTAAGTATAAATGTTTGAGAGCAGTTATGACTTTGCATAAACATTAATCTCATCACTGTATTTTTGTCCAAGAAGAGGTTGTAGGTTTCTGTCAAGTCACCAAATGTAAGTTCTATTTCAATATTTAAACTTCTAACAAGCATAAAGCAGTGGCATAAGTCATGATTTGGATTTTTCAACTGAGAATAAGTGAATTGGTTTGGCTTGGTGAATTCATATTAAGTGACAGGAATTTTGAAGGCATGATATTTGAAGAAATCTAAATGGGCAATCTACCTTATTTCATAATCTAATCCATAATTTTCAATCATATGCTATGCATAGGGTGGATATTTGAAAGGAGGAAGCAGCATTGAAGGAAAGTTAAACTTTGGATGGAAAGACATGGCTCCTGTTTCAAATAGTATTTTTGTATTCCAGACCATTAACCCCACGTCAACAACAAATTTCAAATCCTGGAGATTTAGCGTGGAGTTGTCTCGAGACATGCATGACTAAATTTTCAAGGTGCAAAACGAGGGTCAATGCCTTGTGTAACTTTAGGTTGATTTTGACACATCGAAGATGGGAACATTTGAAGCCTCTTAACCCATATGTTTGTAATATAATTTGAGCCCGCATGGACAGATCCACTGGAAAATCTTTTTACTACAATCATATTTAGAAAACAGATTAAAGCATACCCAGAGCCTAGCAAGCTTATTGATCTCAGGAGGATGCTACAAGTAACATGGTAATTCTACTTGACCGCACATGGGATCTTAACGATCATTATATCACTCTCCTTTTATTTCCAGTTTCAGATACCTTTCTTCATTCAATGATTAGCGGCTTCTTAGTAGATTATACCAGCCAAAACACTCCATTGCAATGCAATTGGTTTGTCTTATGCGCATAATGGAGATCTTCACAATATGAAGGGGTCTCGGTTACTCTATTCTTGTGTGTCCACGTGAAGCCTTCTGGACCCTGGATGATTCTTCTATCCACACTAGTCTCATGCCATGTGTTTTGGGAAAAGAAATGCCCAAATCTTCACTTTTCTTGATCATACAAGAAACGAGAGGCAATATATTGAAAAGATGTCCAAAAAGAAGAAAATCATGTACATTTTGAGCCTCCGGCTCTGAAGGACCTCAGAGTCCTGTTCAAAAATTTTCAACATTCATACAGACATCCATAACACCTTTTTAAAGGTTGTCAGAAGAGGAATTTTTGCATACCGGGTAAAATGAACGTGGGGGATTCAACTCCAAATAAGTGATTTTTTGGGGCATTTCTATTCTCCTCTTTGCTTTCACTGGATGAAGCTTCTAATGACCACAGAAACTCTATAACACAGTGTTATCATGACGTTCATTTGACTCAAATATATATAAAAACAAAGGCTAGAGCACCATGCTTTTGCCACAGAGAATGCAAGAAGAAAGAAATAAAGAGGAAGAAAAAAATTCCTACCTGCCTACTTTCTCAGCCCTCAAAGCTCTTTTTCTTCCTTCACTCCCATTAGTTGGTCTACTGTTTGTATCATTCCAGTCATCATTGTCATCGTCAACAAGAATAATGTCATCTTCAACATCATCATTATAGCCAACCAAGTTTAGCTCACCCTCATCATCCCAATCCTCCATGCCATCTTCATTATCAGATGCATCGCCAAAATCTATATGGTCTCCGTCATTGTCCATTCCTGCATGCAAGGTTTGGAACTCAGGTGGGGGAGGGCAATCCTCTGTTATTGCTTCCTCTCTCTTTATCACAAGATGCCTAATTACTCTTTCATCCTTGTCCAACATGCTCTTAAAATCATTGATCCATTTAGCTTGCAGCTCAAAGTTCATCAAGACATAATAAGCATTTTTTGCTTTCTTTATCTTGTAAGCCAGTCTTCGAAGACCCCAATCATTCAGCCTCCATATCTTGCCTTTTTTCTCCCTGAAAAATTCTGCAACATGTTTCATAATTGTTACATAAAAAACTTGAGCAACCCAATCCAGGAGGAGAGGAGGATGAGGGGAGGGACGGAGGGAGGGAAGGGTTGGGGGTGGGTGGGGGGAAGGGAAAATGCTAGAGCCATCTAAAAGTGGCATTCAATATGAAATTATGTCATAATGTTAATCAATAGGAAATGCTATATGAGCACAGAACGGCAGACAGATTGTACATCGGTTTTGACATGCACCAAATTTCTATTTTCATCAAATAGGTTAGATGTATTTATATGAGTAGCAGAATTTGAGATCCTAATTAATTTATGTCAAATTTTCATGAGTTTGGAAGTTGAGTTCTCAGACTGCCAACCTTCTTAACTCTTTTTAGATTCTATGTTACTCTTCTTAACTTCTAAAGAAAACAGATGGCACAGAAGTCACACCTTCAATTTTAGATTTTACACTTCCAACTTCTTCCACATGATCTTCATGAATTAAATAGACAACTTCATAGTGGCGCACTGCACAAAGAAAGGAAACAATTGATGAATTAGTCACACTACACTACTAATTTATTATCAGTGGTAATGCAAATATTAAACTCATTTTTACTAGGAGTTGATTCCACATCATCTGATACCTTAAAATGCCTCTATATTTGTGCAGTCAAGGGAATAAGTTCTAATCTAATAATGTGTCTACTTAAATTTTGTTAAGATGATTGGCAACCAAATGGATTCACAACCACATGATCTAGCTGCTAAATGATAAGTTGAGAGCCAACCATATGAATTAAAAGAAATTTCTTATGAGTAGCTAAAGACACTGTTTCATATCCCTCAAGTTCAATTTTCAACCAACCGCTCAAAGGTAATGAAAATGAAACATGCTTACTTCTAGTTCTTTCCACCTTCAGATCACTTTCCAATTGAAGACTCAAAAAGTCAAAAAGTTTCTCTGCAAATCAGGAACCAGTTCAGTTATCAGTAACATCTTTTATGGTTAAAATGCCTTCTCCAAGAAGGAAGCAAATTACAAAACAAATTTCTAGTTCTAATCACTGACCTTCTTCAGCATCTGCAAATTCAGGTAGAAGCCTACCATCTTCCTGAGCCTTCTTCTGAAATCCAAAATAGCAGTCCATCCAAGAATCAAAATGGATTTAAATCAAAACAGTTTAAAAACCTAGCTCAAATTCTTCAAATTCACAAATAGATTGAATCGTAAAGATTTAGCATTATAGTAGATAAATCTAATTCTGCATGCAAAAATACAAGAAGAAGAGCAAAAATAATCTTTCTTATTGGGGTTCAAGGAGGAACAATGGTCATTGCTTCGATATAGTTCCCACCCACGATTGCGCAGGAAATTTACGGAAAATGAAATAGCAAATAAAGTAGGGCGATATGATTTTGAAGAGATTAATTTCATTTCTATACCAGCGAGCTTCCAGCATACCTGATTTCAAGGGTATTTTGATTTCAGATTTTGCAGATGATGGTAGAGCACTGTTGGTGACTTAATTGTTTCTTGATGGGATTAAATTTCTCTTGTTTTTGGCTTGTCTCTTTATATACTTTGTTTATATAGGGCCCCCAACCATCACCCTTGTACATACATGCTTCTATTTTACATATAATATATTAATGTTATTTATCCAAGCAACAAAAAAAACTTTACCTTCACCCTTGTACATACATGCTTATTCTTCTCAAACAATCTTTCACACAATTTCTTGTTTCAAGATAAGATTAATCCCATGAGAAATAGTAAAATCTTAGACATAAGCTTTGTTCTTCTGTACATATGCTAAAATGTTCATCCTCCATGCATTTCGCATTTTCCTAATTCTCAAAATTCTTTCATATAATTTGGTCAATTGGAACACATCAATCTCTCCCGTGAATTTTCACAATTCAATTGTAACACCATCTAATCCAATATCATTTCTTACTTTCATCTTAGGGAATGCTCCTTTACTTTTAGTAACTCTGATCCCACAAAGCTTTTATCTCTCTTCATTTTCAGAAAATATTGTTCTTTAATCTCCTCATCCTTTACTAAGACTCTCAAATCTTTGCTCTTATTGAACTTAACTTAGATACCTTATTATCTTCTACCTAATTCTAGCACGCCCATAGGCTACTCCCCACTATTTCTTCCATCTCCTACTACACCTATCCATCACCGTTGACATGTATCACGAAGCTTAACCTTCTCTTGGCATGACTTTGTAGTCTTTGTATGTTACTAACCCAGTCCCAAAAAGAAAAAAAGCACATAAGAATTTAGATAAAGTTTTATTCAGTATGCCAACGTGATAAACCCTCCTAGACTGTATTTGAGATGGGCAATCACGAAAGACATAGCAATACCAAACAAAATTTGGTGGAGTTACTTCTACTTCGAAGAACAGAATTAAAACAAAAACAATAAGACAAATCTTTCAGGAAAAAATGATTAAGACGATAATTTTTCGCGCAGCAGCTGAAGAAGAAATATGTTTTAGCCGTTTATCTAAATAAGAATTATCTGAAGTACATGAAAATTTCCACATCCTGAATACCAACCAAGACCCACAAACGAATAAATTCAAATCAAACTGAACTGCCATGGCTCAAAATTACAGGTAGAACAACAAACATGGAACGGGGGTTTTCCCAAATCACCTGTTTAAGAAGCACGGCTTCAGGGAAGGGACCCGTAATTTCATCTGGCTTTGGCGCGAAACTATGAGAATCAAACTCCTTCTTCTTCTTCTTTGCTTCTGCAACCACTGATTTTCTTCTCCTATCGTTGAGACATAGCTCCCGAGAAGGAAATGGATACGGAGAAGAGGTTCCATTCGAAAAATACGAGCAAGAAATCTGATTCTGACAAGCCCACACATTACGAATCCATTTGGAGCTCTTTGAAGGAAAATAGATTGCAGAGGAGGCTTGCATGAGTACACCCATGAAACTCTACAAGGAAAGGTCATTGAGATTACATGGATATTGTGATGCCTTTAAGCAGTGCCTTCATAACCAGACCAGTCTGAGAACCAGAAAAGAGACTGGGTCATTCTTGCTGGTTCGACCATCGGCTCAATCTATTCACACGTTAAAAGACCCTGACGCGCGGATCCCACGGTTGGCGTTTCTGTCTTTCCAATGTGTTCGACCGTGAGGCATCCTACGGTCGCGTTTTTCTAAGTGGGCCCATGTAAAGCATTTACAAAAAATAAAAAATATCGACCGTGGGATGCTCCACGTGGAAGCATCCCACTAAAACAGCAGTAAACCGACAATTTCGTTCCGATAAGTAGGGTTCTTTCCGTTAAACGTGGCCCACCAGGTAGGCCATCCCAGGCCGTAAAAAGCAAGTACGAGCGCTGAAGCATCTTCTAGGGTTTTGAATTGGCGGTAATTCGCAAATGCTTCAAGCCATGACAGAAAATCAAGAAGAACAAGACGGAGTCCTCCTTTACTACAAGTACGCCTGTGTTCCGGACGCTAATGATCTCTGTAGCTTTTATAACTCCAACTGCAAGTCGCTTGGTCTTCTCGGCCGAGTTCGCATAGCTCCTCAGGGCGTCAATGTGACTGTAAGTCCAACTCCATTCCTTTTTCATTCACCTACGTTACCTCCGTTGAATAGATCTAGTGGCTTCTTGTTGCTAATTTCAGGCATTAATGGTGAAGATAATCTTGCACAAGGCTCCAGCCCGATTACTTTGATCTCCTAATTGATGTTATCTTTTAAATGGCCGATCGATTAGATTAATTAGATAACTGGTCCACTTTCCTCAGTCTTTGGCTATTGATATTTCGTTCTGCACAACTCTCACACAGAAGTCCATCCCTTCAAAACCTGCTCTTAGTAGAAGTGTCGTGGCTGATTATAAGATGTTGAACTGCTGTATTAGGGTGGACACAGTCGATGTTTGAGATAATAAAAACAATAGATAAGAATAGTTTCAATAGATCTTAAGAGTCCATCAGTTGCTAGTAATTTCTGCACGATTATGAAAAAGTCTTCATCAGCTGCTCTTCTTTTTCTTGAATTTTTTTTGGCCTTTTTTTCCAAGTATTTAATATAATTTTTAATTTGATATTTTGTATTTAATTCAAAAGAATTTTGTTTTGATCAGGTTGGCGGGAAGTTATCGTCATTGGAGAAGCACATTGCTGCTGTCAGGTTGAATAACTTATTTGAAGGCACTGACTTCAAGCTTGCTTCTTGCCATTGTCCTTTTAATGATAGGATTGCAAAAGAATGTGGATTCTCCTCTCTCTCTATCCGAATTGTCAAGGTTCCTCAAATTATATTCAATTATGTTGTTGTTTCTTTAGTTCCAGAAGCTTCTCATTCTTGAACTGTTGAGGGAGTCTACGATATCTTATGCCAAAATTCTGTATGTAAAGGACAGAGTATTATGAGCATCTATTCCCTGGACTTTCTTGGCTGTTGGCTAACTTGTGCTGGTCAATTGAATGACTGACATAGGGTGGATTGTTACTAGCGTCGCGTTGAATTAATTAATTGTCAGGAGATCTCCTTGATGAGGTGTTAGTTGCCATTATGGTATTTCCACTTGTGATTATATCATATAAATAAACACAGAGATAAATTAGTATCCTGTTAACTTTTGCCTCAAATCATTGCGGTTAACATAGTACCTACAATGTTTTCTGTAGATTCAAAATCTTTACCGATTTACCCAATTGACCCATTTGAATATGGTGGCTTATTGAAAATATACTGGTGTAATCTGACATAAATTTGAAACTTAATGATGTTTAGTGTTACTGCCTTGGTATTGGTCATTGGCTATGTTTCCTTCAGTTAGTCTAAGTACTTGCATGAATTTACTGAGGTCATTCGTTATTATTATTATTATTATTTTAAGATTTTAACATTTCTTACATTGTCTATTTTAAATGTAAACATTTTTTTTTTGTCTTGTACAGGAATTGGTTACTTTTAGTTCTCATCCCCTACTTAAATCACCTGCTATCTCAAATGCTGGTAGGCATCTACCTGCAGTCGACTTTCATTCTATTCTTCAGAACCCTGGTAAGTGATTTGTTTGGTAGGCATTTGATTCCATTCTTTTTTGTTTTGCTGTCAAACAGCTTTGAGGTGTGCCTATGATTTCTTAAAAATTGTTGTATTATTGAGTTATCTCATTTTGCTAATGTGGTAAATTATCATTTTGAAATCTCGATGGTTAGTCTTCTGATGCTGGACAGGTCATGCACAGGAAAGTTATTGGAATATCACAGCTCAACTCACCCTAAAAAACTCATTTTATTGGATGCACGGAATATTTATGAAACAAGAATTGGGAAGTTCCAGACACCTACTTTGGAGACTTTGGATCCAGAAATAAGGCAGTATAGCGATTTACCTGCTTGGATCGATGAACATTCTGAGCAGTTCAGAGGGAATTGTGTACTCATGTAACTATTACTCTTTTGGTTTAATAATTTTATATACTGAAATTTGTTTATTGAATTTTAATCTGTTTAAAGTTACATGTGACAGAAATTATATTATGACATAACATTTTATTTCTGTTATGTCGATTTCTGAAAGGTAGTTCTGCCTCTCTCAATTCTGAATAACGTGATTACTTTAATCATTACAGAACAATTCCTTTGTTTTTATTTTTAATTTTTTGCCCTCTTAGGCATGGCACACTCTTAAGCTTTGGTTTATCTTGTAGACATGGACGAGTTAAAATTTATTGTTGGATAAAACATGGGTTAATTTATTGGTCATGCAATGGTATGTTGGATAAAACATGGGTTAATTCAGTTTTCAAGATATGGGTAATCTGCTCTCCCTTCTCACTAGAGAAATTTCTTATTGCCTCGATATATATTTTATGAGGAAATTATATTCTGTTAACTGTTTATTTTTCCCAATTCAACTAATACAACAACTACATTAATATCTACAACAAAGTTCTTTATTGAACTTTTTGGCATAGGTAGCATGAATCCTGCTCCATGATCTCAATCAGTGAAAGATTCTATATTTCGTTAGATTATGTGTATTTAAATCATTTTAACTGACTCCATCCTTGTCTTATTTGCTTTTCCTCTTGTGCTTCTAGACCCTTTGATATTTATGCACTTTCACCTTTCTATAGGTGCCTCCATTGGTATCCATGTCTCCATTTAACATACCCAAACTATCTTAACCTATCTTGGCTATGCTTAAATGATTTTGGATATGTTCATTCCTTGCATATCTTTCCTAATCTCCTTATACATGTATAGCTACATCTTCGTGTCAATAAATACTCATCCATAGAATGCATTGGTTCTTTGTTGCCAAGCATTCTGCTTTATAAAATATATTCAGCTTAACAGCTCTTATTTCTACTTATAGTCATCATATTGCTACATACATATTACAGGCAAAATAACATTCTGTAGAAGGGAATCCAGGAGATTTATAGTATTCAAATAGAGTCCAATTTAGTAGCCAATTGTAAGCATCTGGATGGTTTAAATCTTCATTCTTCTTTAATTGGAAAGCTGTTCTGTTTTGTTATTGTTACTTTTTAAAATATGTTAATATTATGCACTAGCTGTTCCCCCCCTTCAAAAAAAAAAATCCAAAGCTACATGCAATTCCGTTCTTTGGCTCCATCCCTTCATACTACATCTACATTTATGCACTTCACGTTTCATTTTTGTTATCAGTTCTTCATTTTGTTGGTTTATGCTACAGGTACTGCACTGGAGGAATAAGATGTGAGATGGCATCAGCATATATTAGATCAAAAGGTGCTGGATTTGAAAACGTCTTCCAGGTCAGCTCTTCTCAAACAACTGCGTTTGTAATTTTCATATGTTTATTGTTAATTTCTGCAGCCTAGTCTTGCTATTTCCAGAACATGGAAATGTGAATAGATTTTTAACAACTCCAGCAAACGTTATCTACATTATTTGCAGGAAATAAAGTAGTGCAGCTTTGCTTTGACTTTGTCACATTCTCAAAATTTTTTTTCATTTCCCTTTGATTCACTAGCTATCTTGTGTTCTCCTTTAAATAAATGTAATTTTGAGCTCTCCATGGATACTTGATTTGCCTTATGTGCTGGATTTACCCGATTTTGAAAAATAAAGGTAGCTATAGAAATAGAAATCAAGACCAAAATTTTAAGAAATAATATTATCAGGTTACATTTTTCCTTGTTTTTTCTTTTTTCCTCTTTTAAAAAAGTCATCAGGTTGGAACATCCTTTTCTAGAGTTTTACTGGTTTCTATAAAACGGGATGTGTTGAACTTACAATGATTATAGTATCCATTATTATTATAATTAGTGTTATTTTTGACAGACTGGGCCTATTAAATTTATTATAAGCTTTATAGCCATAAACTCGTATGGCTTTAAGTAAGAAATTAGAGTATGGATGTCACTGACTCTTGCCACACTAGTTCGGCTCAGATTTGTCCAGTGAAATTAGAGGCTTGAGTTTTAGTCTTGGGCTCAGATATTTGGCAATTCGTGAAATTTTTGTGAAGAGTCTATACCTATAGTAGGAGCTGCCATCTTTATAAATATTGTATTTTCTTTTAACATGCATTTATGAATGTAAACACAATAGAAGATGGGAGACTGTACTGATTAAAGAAATTGTCTTTTATCCGCTTTTTTTTAATTAAAAATATGGATTTTGCATGTATGAAACCCTAATAATGTTGGCTTTTACCTCAGTTGTATGGTGGAATTCAGCGGTATCTGGAACAGTTTCCTGATGGTGGCTTTTTCAAAGGAAAGAATTTTGTTTTTGATCACAGGTGTTTTTCTCTCGACCTCTTATTAATCATTGCCTATTTCCTATGTCGTTATTGTCTATTCTTAAGTCTTAGGTATTCCGTGACATGAACACAGGTCTGACCATGAAGAGGTAGATATTCATGGCATAGCCATCAAGTTTGTTGATCTTATCCTCATTAGTTCTAAACCAATTCTCCAACTAAATATATACATAGTAAATCAGGGACAATTGTTTTTCCTTGCTATAATTTAAAACAAAGCTGCTAAAAATGCTAGCACAGAAAGAAGGAACAATGTTATGAATCAGGAAATTGATCAATCTTTCTTGTTTCTGGCCACAGGATTTCTGTTGGAAGCTCAAATGCAGATGTCATCGGCTCTTGTCTACTCTGTTGTTCTTCCTTTAATGATTATTCATCACGTTGCAGATGCATTTGTTGTAGGATGCTAGTGTTGGTCTGTGATGGTTGCCAGGTTTGTGTTGGAAATTAAGCCATCATGTATAGAATTAGGAAGTAGCAACTAATAGCTTTATCATGTTAGTTTCCTTTTACAGTGCGGCGCCCTCCAAGAAAAAAGGATTATATGATAATGATGATGATGATATTATGCTCTTTACTTCATTTTCAATAAGAATTCACTTTTAGTTATATGCCATTTTAAAAACTCTTTTTTTCTGTTGGGTACCTAAACCACAAAAGATGGTTCTCTTTTTTAAGATTTTCCGTATTTCATATCCATGAGATAAGAATAGTGGTTGCTCATTTGATTGTAAAAAAATCTATATGCATTAAATATTCAATTACTTTGTTAATTGGTGTTGTTGAAGGTGTTAGAGATTGAAGTTCTAATATATCATGCATGCTGTGTTTGCATGCTTTGTATGGTGATCATACTGGAGGCAAAAATATGCTACTGAAATCTTCTATGAAGGAGGCTCACACTAGCAACACCAGGCTGAAATGGTTTTTTATTACTATTACTTTTTAAAACTGGCTTGAAATATTTCTATTTTGCTCCTCCATTCTATAATACAGTAGCAAAATCCTAAAAATTGACTTTTATATAATCCTTGAGGGGTGTTCTTCTGCCCAGTTTCCTCCAAATACACCTAGCATATCGAATTAGTCTATATTGAATGTTTTATTAACTTGCTCAATCGAGAAATAGCAACAACTCCATGCAAGAGTTGATTATCCGTCACTATCCTATTTTATCTAGGTGAATTGATGAGAAGGGACACTATACAAAGTGACTGGCTTCAGCACTACTTCTGTCTGAAACCTTTTAACTTCTTCTATCGTTATATTTTTTTCACCCTGGCTCTCTTGCTTCTACATTTTTGTTTATTCCATTGCATGAAAAGCATTACTATATCATAGATTGTAGAGAAGTTTGATCTTTCTTCAGTATTTTGACCATGGTACCATCATAATACACTTATTCCTGGAAAAATTCCAAGAAGACATTGGTTAAGGCTGGCTATCTTTGAACTTAGTCATTAGGTTCTTTTATATCTATCCACATGCCATTAAGCTGTGTAGAAAAATCTGCATATTTATGGATGATTATTTGTCAAGAATAGAGCTTTTGGGATATTCTGTATATTGTTGCTCAACAATATAAACAAAAAACAAGAGAGTTTGAAGTAAAGTCGGTTTGTCCTTATCATCTGTTTAGTTAAATTTTGTTGGGAATCTGGTTTGCTAAGGAAAAATTGAACTAAACTGCTGTGCTAATGATGTTCTATTAATGATCAAGTCAACAGATTTGAAGTGAGGACAACAAAATTAAAGATAGAAAATTTGGTTTTATGTCTAATCCAGTGATCTGCATTAGTTAGCAGATTAATGGTTGGATTGTGGTTTGAAGGTCATAGAAGTGATAAGTCATGGGTGAGACTGTTATGGAGTAGACGAGCATATAAAGTGTAAAGAGGAAAACACTATTCAGCTTTTACTAGAGTCTAAGTCTGAGCCACTGCTCTTCCATTTACCTTTATCTATAGCAAACAAGAGGCAGTATGTGAGAAGCGTTTTTTCAGATGCCTATCAGCATCAAAAAATCATCTTGGTGGGTTACAGTATGGCATAACATCTCAATAGACAGATATACAGCTGGCTAAGATCTTTATGGGACTTAGTGTGCATACCCTTTCCATTTTTGCCAGACATTCTAGCATTCAAGCAATGTGGTTTGTACTACTGATATAATCTGCTATCAGAGGGCTGGCTGTCCTTTTTGAGTATTGACCACCAGGGAAATGACTAGCTATTCATAGACCTCCATAACCAGGGATGGCTCTATCCCTCTAAGCTTATGTTGTTGTTTAATGTTCCATGCTAATGTGGGCTTCTTTGGTCAAAGTTATGTGTCAATGGGCGTCCTAACCCCTCTTTACAAAATGCATGTTAAATGGTATTGGAGGCCAATGAGGAGTTCTAATGTTAGACAGTTGAAATAAGTTAGCAATCTTCAGGTAGCAAGCCCTGGGGGGTCACTGATACAAGTTATCCATCTTGAGGTGGTGAGCATTTGGTGCAACAGCCATTGATACGAGATATTCATTGTAAGGTGACAAGTCCTAGGCACTAGGATAGTTGTTATGGGTTTAGTGAGACTCTGGTTGTTGTTTGACTGTGTTATATTTGCCAGTCCTATGATAAACCTTCAAAAACGTCATGACACATCAAGGTCATGCAATCCACGTCAATCCATAGACAAGTGTGAGAAATCCGATCACTGACAAGTACCTTAGTTACCTGTTCACAATTGCCCATGAACATAAGTTCAATGTCAAGTAATTAATTAGATGGCCTGAATAACTGGATTGCTCTGATGTTGAGTTACTCTTCCAGCCAAAAGGTGACTTATAAATTAAATGATTTGGATTAAATATTTTGGTGTACATATGCTCTGACTTGCGATCTGGAAATTAAAAAGGATCAAACAAGAGATCACATTTTACAATTGAACTACTAGATACTGTGTTATAACCATGTTACATATACAGGGATTAAATTCCTTTCTCATTAAATTAAGTTCTGTTCAGGTAGTGGTTGCTGGGTGTATACATATTAATCTCTGCGACATATGTTATATGACCTGAATGCAAAAGTAAATTATGAGATTCTGTAATTTTTTTAATGTTTGTGTTTCTCATTTGTGTAAAACTGTCGGCTTTTTTAGCCCAATTTTTTGCACCTCTGACAGTGTTTGAAAATTTGTATATTATTGCTGGCCAGCGAAAGGATGATGCTGTATATATTTGTGAGTTATGCAAGAAGCACGGTGACAGAATCAAACCCATACAGATTCAGAATAACATGTGTGATGTGATCTCAACACCTGATAATGAGTCAGGAGACACTGAGCATGAGCCTACTGCATCGTCTGAGCATAACATATCCTGTCATGACATCCCCGTGGCATATGGTAAGTTAAGTAATGTTATAACTTTAATCAAGACTTCCCTTTCAGTCTTACCAGTATAAGTTAACTAGGTTACTACTTTTCTTCCAGGAAATTACTTTTTTGCTAATGAATACGTACTACACATTCTTCTTTACTTTTTATGTTTTTCTAATACTGCTCTCCTTGGAAAACAAAACTAGAGAGAGAGAGAGAAAGACCTGTGAATATCTATTTGCCTACAAAGTGAGTTTATTGTCAAGACTTGACCATTCTCTTATCATATTCTTGCAACATTAACATTCTGGAGAACAATACCTGCAGGTATCAGGCCTGCACGAAAGCTCCGGATCTTATGCCTCCACGGGTTTCGACAGAATGGTTCAAGTTTTAAGGGAAGAACTGCATCACTAGCCAAGAAACTTAAAAACATTGCAGAGCTTGTATTTGTTGATGCACCACACGAGTTGCCTTTCATTTACCAACCTCATCAGACTGAAACACATCATGGCTCTTTGTCGCCACAATTCCTACATGGTTCACCTCCAGAGAAATGCAAGAAAAAGTTTGCTTGGCTGGTGGCACCTGATTCTATTGGAAACAAGGGAACAGACTGGGAAATGGCAGACAGCCCATTTGATCCTTTACAATATCAGCAACAGACTGATGGCTTTCAGTTATCATTAAGTTATCTGAAGGCTATATTCTCAAAAGCAGGGCCTTTTGATGGAGTTTTGGGATTCTCACAAGGAGCATCAATTGCAGCTTCACTCTGTGCAGAACGAGGAAATGTAGATGGCAAAATAGATTACAGGTTTGTGATATTATGCTCAGGATTTGTTCTAAATTCGGTGAAATTCAACCAGGGATCAATCAACTGTCCTTCGCTTCATATTTTTGGTAATGACAAGGGTAAAGACAGGCAGATAACAAAGTGGGCCAGCATGGAGCTAGCTGCTTTGTTTGAAGAAGGCAGCTCGGTGATCATAGAACATGAATCAGGTCATATAATTCCTACTCAGCCCCCATATATTGACCAAATAAAGGCCTTTCTCTTGCGTTTCCTCTGACATGTGGTTTGCACTTTATTTTTTTACGAGCTTGTGAATCTCTACTCAAGCATAAGAAGCTTTCAAGTGAGCATTAAATTATAAACAATCAAACATCCCCAGTACTTTGTGCTGATGTAAATCAAGCCAATACTGGTATTTCAACTGGTCAAATTCAGTTTAGGAAGGACAGAATTATTTTGTAAGAATAGGGACTTCATTGTTGGGTGCGTTTGGAACAGTTCAAGCAGCTGCCTCTATTGAGAGCGTATGTGGAGTTTGAGATATAGCAATAGCATGATAGTGATTATTATGTGACCCAGGTTTCCGAAAGTGACCTTACCTAACCCAGAATGCTGAAGTGGGTGTGAAATTTGCAGACCCAACAATGACAAGGATAGAATTAGTATTAAGTCATACATGACTGTCAAAGCCGATGAATTGTGTGAGAATTTAGTCAAGCCACTTGACGGCACATCTGGTATTTGGTTCTGGTTCCTGTTGAGGTTCTATATCCAGAAGGGTTAGGTTTGGTTGGCCATCTCAATCAGTTGGGGGTTTGAACTGTCTACGAACCTATTGAAACAGAGATTAATTCAGCCAGACCTAGCCCGTTGCCGCATTTACTAATAGACTAGGTTGAGGGCATTGACAAGTCTGTGTATATCCCAAAGTGGAATCACCCGCAGGACTAACCATCTCTAATCAGTAAAGGCTCCGTGTAAATCAAAATTTTTATATGAAAATCCAGTGGAAACTTCTGCAGGCACAGCGAGAAGTCAACTTTTTCCGTGCAAAAAGGAAAGAAAAACTGCATATGGAAATGAAAACCACAACTTAAGTGGCTTACACTTCTGGATGATATAACCCACGAGCCGGACAAAAAACCCTGACCCTGTCAAATGGAAAATAAAACCAAACCCAAAGATTTAGTTAACCGGATTGACATTGAAACAGATGGCATTTAGATCCATTCCAGGTAGCGGGGTTCAGCCAAATTTGAAGCCACCAGAAGGAAGAGTTGGCTGGCTAGTTCCAAAATCAAAACCCTGATGAGTGCCCTCTGCACTGTCTTGGAGATTCTCTTCATCCTCATCCTCCACCCAGTATCTCTCCAATATCTTCACAGCCTTCTCATAAATCTCATTGTTGTCATGGCTCTGTAGATTTTCAATCTTATCCAACCCCTCACATTCGTCGAGCATCTGAGCATAGACATTGACCCCACCATTCTTTCCTGCCTCTTTGTCAGCCTCACCAACCTTTAGAATGTTCTCAAGGCCCTCAAGGCACACAGTCACAATCCTTGGGTCTGGGCAGACTAGAAGATCACAAAGTGGTTTAATGCAACCTTGGCTCACCAAATATCTGCACAGATGGATATAACTTGCACGTATTAATTGCCAAGACAACGTAGTGTCTTATTTACCACATCATAGTGACTACCTTCTGCACCAATTATTAAATCATCAGACATTCTATAGATGAAAGAATACTGCTACAGTCAGTGACTTAGTAAGCTGTTGTATTGATCCATCCAGTTCAAAAATCCATTTGCCACACTATACAATGCAGATTTATTTCTGTTTACAGGTTTCTGAAACAATCTATTAACAGAATAGAAGAAACAATCAATCACAATCACCTGAAATGTTCTACAGTAAAATCCTATGGTCATTCATATGAAGCTGTTGTATTGATTCATCCCATTCAAAAATCCATTTGCCACACTAGACGATGCAGGGCTATCACGTAACCCTTGTGTCTGCATTATTTTATCAGAGCATACAATTCACATACATTCCAAGTCAACAAATATCATTTTTCCCCATATTCTGTAAACATGTTAAATTTTGACAGGTGAACCCATACAAATGCAACGAGGGATGTCAATTGGTTCAATTCAAACGGAAACCCAATCAAAACCAAATTGACATCAGTTTGGTTTGGTTTTTTTGTATTTTGGTTTGGTTGTGGTTTATAAAATGAAAAACTGAATTATAATGGATTGTGGTTAAGGTGTCCATTAAATCAAACCAAACCAAAATAAACAAAGGACATAAAAACCAAAACCAAACCAAATTAAACCAGTCTTTACGTAACCTTTAATAAGATCAAACCACCATTCCCTCCTTCATCCTCACTTCATCCCAAGAACCCCTAATCAAGGCAAAAACACGAACAGTGTTGCTGTTCAAGCTTCAATCAGTCACCATTCAAGCACAGATCAAGGTTTGTTTTGGCACCTCTATCTTTCATTCATATTCAAAGGCTCTCTCTCTCTCTCCTTCCCTCTCAATTATGGACTCTTTCGCACAATCATGATTGATAAATATTCCTCATAGTCACCAGCCTCTCTTCCTATCATGGGTTAACTCATGCAGAATTAAAACTCTCCCTCTCTCACATTACCCGGTTGAGCCCCCCACAAGAGTCAAAGTTGACTTTGAATTGCTTTCTCTCACAATCTCTCTTCATCCTTCAATCTTCTTTTTGTCTTTCTCACAACCCAGTTGAACAGTCAATCGACTGTTGATTTTCAGTTTTTTCAGTTCAGTTTATGCTTTTCTTTTTTCTTCTCAGTTTGGTTTGGATTTGGTTTGATCCCTAAACCGAACCAAGCCGACCGAATTACACCCCTAAATTCAACAGGTTCCAAGATCCATGTATCACTCTAATCTGCTCAGGGAATTTACAAAAACCAAAAAGACAGGTCAAAATGAGTAAGAGGAAAGGAACAGCATACTGGATCTGTTCATGTGATCCCCCAGATGTGGCATTAGAGATGGCCCATGCAGCCTCCTTCTTGATGTCAAATTCTGCATGTTGGAGTAGGTGCACCAAAGGGAGGATGATGTTAGCCTCAATAACAGCCTGCATAAAGAAACAAAAATAATTTAAATTAGTTCTTCAACCATAAAATGTTTGTCATCTCTAAAGTTAAAGAAAGATGATTCAGATAAAATTAACAATGCGGTAGGTACCTTAATAAATAGCTTACAGAATAGCCAACATGAATCCCAGGCATTGATGGATCCATGTTAACTAGGCAACACAAATCCGTGTATAAAAGAATGAACATTTTCCAGAACTGCACTAACCTTTAACATAGTAGGTTTGCTAACTAATATATCAGCATTGTATATACCAACTTTCAACGTAAACAGAGAATTCAATAATGATGATTTATTTGCTTAGTTCCATAGCACTTATCAGTTAACCTTTTGTGACGGGAGTAATGAATAGAAAATCTAGTGAAACAATTCTCATATCATTGCTTGATAACTCACACTAATGGGTTTCTTACCTGTATCTGTCCTCTATTACCAGCGGTGATATTTGAGATAGTCCAACATGCTTCTTTCTTGATACTTTTTTTGTGATTTTGTGTGAGAAGTTGATGGAGACATGGGAGCACTTTGTTGTCAATAGCAAACTGAAAAAATACTTGATGGGTTAATTTGTAATTGCGACGGAAGAGAAATGAAGTAAATAAAAGTCAGATAATATATACACAGTACATACATGCAGGGAGAGAGAGAGAGAGAGAGAGAGCAAAGGAAAAATTAAAAAAAAATATGTGCAGAAGATTTGAACCAGATATGAAATTTAGATAAGCTTTCACCTAGGGTTACTTATTGCCGGCACAGCCCAGCACGTTTAAAGCGTGCTCGTGCTTTGCCCAGCCTGTGGCCCCTAGCGGGCCATGCCGTGCCTAGGGTATTGGGTATTTGGCACGTCAAGGCACGGCCCGCTAGGCACCATGGCCCAACCGGGCGGCACGGCACGCTTGGTTGGGCCGCACGGCACGCTTTAAGCGTGCCAAATAGTGCCGGCCCACATGCTGGCCCCCGGGCTTGTGTTAAAAAGAATGAGGTTTTTGCCTTTTTTTTTAGGTTTTTTACCTTTTTTTTTTTTTACAATTTTGGGGGAAATTGTATCCCAATATATGTAAAAAAATGTGTGTGAATAATATTTTTTTTTTTTTTGAATTTTTGTATTATTTATTTATTTTTTCTTTTTTTCTATTTTTTTTAATTTTTTAAAGCATTTATTATGCGGCCTGCTGGCCCGCCAGGCACGGCCCAGCCCTAGTTGTGCCACGAGCTGGGCCGTGCTTGGGTTTTCGGTGACGGGCCACGCACAGCACGGCCCGTTTGCCAGGCGGGCCGTGTCGTGCCGGGCCGGCCCGTTAAGCAACCCTAATTTCACCAATGAATAAACATGAAAACTTAATACTTGATTAATGTCAACTCAAAGTAAACTAGATGCAATTCTACATGCTAAAAAGAATGTAACCTTCACCCATCATCATTTCTGATCTTTTGGACTCCAAATGATAAAGTTCTAAGGGGAAAATCTGTCTAGGGTGACCACCAACCATTCTGAACATAACATATGTATGCCTCTGTTATGTTCTTGTAAACTACAAGAACAGGATTTCAGCATTACTGATTCGGCAGAATACTTGATTCTCTCCATATGATTCCAGAATGTAGTCCTCCTACCCATTACACAAATAGGTAAAATAACCACTAAGAATTCCAGAATGTAGTCCTCCTACCCATTACACAAATTGGTAAAATAACTACTAAACAAATCTGATAAAGACTGTCCATGCACACTATTAATGTTGCCACTCACAAAATCATTGCCTAATGGATAAGTACCTTCCAAATTCTGATTCAAACATTCTTTCGGTTTTAAACTACCGAGTGAAAATCACAATCTTTAGGCATGAGGAGTGGAATTTGACACATTTAGGGAGCATCCGACTCAGTAAACTCAAGAATTTGATACATGAACATAGTAAATGTATATAAATAATTTAACTCATCACATACACTGATTTAAACAATATCAAATCTTACAAATTGCTTCATGTACATGTGACGGGCTTAGTTGAGCCTAATATTATAATTTCCAGTTGTAAGTTTTTACGGTAAAATATAGGATCCATTATTCCATGTTATATGTTAATTATAGATGAAAGATAAAGTTTGGAATCCCATATATGATGCAACACACAAAATTCACTATCATGGAAGTGCCCATGCAAGAGATGTAGCATGCACACCTCTCTATGAATTCCATTCTTGAGTAAATATCACAGTGAATAAAGTAAAACACCAGATATTGTAATATGAGAGACTGATCTAATTTTGTGGGTTGACCAGTGTGTTCGAAAATGGCATTTAACTTCCTCTATTTTCTTAGTGAGACAATCCACATCACTTGTAGTAATAATAGCGATGATGATATCAATATTAGCAATAAGCTAAAAACAAGCAGGAAAGTTAATTTTAATCATGTACAAACATGACAATAAAATAATTATGACAGATTAAAATAGATGAGATAACTACCTGAGTCTGAGCATCATCACCTGTGACAATGTTTCCCACCGTCCGAAGAGCAGGTATAAGAACAGTTGGTGATGGATGACTGAAAAACAACAATTCTTAATAATAAAAAACACAACTTAACAAGTACAATAATAACGAGATAGAAATATATCTATATATATATATATATATATATCTGGGGCATACTTTGCCTCAGTAACTAGGGAAGGGAGTGCTTTTGTTTCCCCCTTTCTGGGGGATACTTTGTAGTCTTAGGTACACAATCTGTGTACCTAGAAGACAAGGTATTTCTTTCTAATCACACACACACACACACATATATATATATCCTCTTTATTACTGATAAAAAAATGAGATATGAATAGGAAAAAATGGCAAAATACAAGGTGCATTTTACAAAAATAATTAAAAATACGGCTAAATTCTATGTATCCCATCAGTGTTCAGGCAAATCCCTAGTTACCAAGGCAACCGGGCATTTTTTAAGAACCTAAGTAATAATCACTTAGGCAACAACTTAAACATCTAGGTGACCACCAAGATATCTCCGCAACCAACTAGGTAATGATTTTGGTCCAGGAAATTGCCTAGACTAAATAATTGCATAATTTCAATTTTTTTTAATCTTTTTAACCTAAATTAGAAGTGAGAAACTCCTAAATAATTAAATAGTAATAAATTATTAATAATTTAATAACTACTAATTTAACTATTTGCTTCATATGTAAAAAACACATTACAGCTTCATTTCACTAGAAAAGTAAGGAGTAGGCACCTAGCCAACTTAGTCGGTCCTCTCTTGTCCTTCATGGTCTTAACAATGGCTGTTGTCACCTAGAATTCTAGGATCCTTTTTTAACAGTTCTATAGCAACCATAGCATCACCTTCTTTCTCACATAATTAACAATAGTATCAAACCCTCCCCAAACCCGCATAGTGGCGGGAGCCTCGTGCACTGGGCTAGCCCTTTATTTAGTCTTATCTTCCTTTTTGCATTTTTACTAATATTTTGTACTATATCCCCCTCTTTTGTTATTGCTCTTACTGTGCTAGTAGGTTTTTCATTTTTTTAATTTTGTCATTTAGCTGATTCTATTCATGTTTTTTCTTTGCTTTTTTTTTCAATGATTTACTGTAATTAATATGTTCCTTTGACTTGCATGCAACCCCTTTAGATAATGGCATGCAAGTAGCCATGAACACTTCAGCTGTTAAATGTTACTAACCAAATAATTCTTAATCTTTAATGGGAATTATCCTCTCAAGAATTCACTAAACTTTTAGCTGGTAGGAACATGTGGCATTCATTATCTTTTAAAAAATATTGCATATTTCTCAGGATTCTATCTTTTAATATATTTTTCTCATACTGATTAAAAAAAAACTTTTGCATATTTTGTTGTTCAACTTGCTATAGAGTACTTACAAATAATGTAAATAGTTTTAGAACCTTTTACGTTATTTACTTTTTCACCTCATTGTTACCTGGATGATTAACACGCATATTTATTGTCTAGCTTCACATGGGCATTTTATCAATCTTGGAGATTATTAAAAACAAGTATTAAAGAATTGCATAGCTAATAAAAGCAAAAAGGTAACCACTAATTAAAATAGTCCCGAATGTAAATAGCTTAAAAAATAACCAAAAAATAAAATAAAATTGAATTCTAGAAAGTGCCTAAGTTAATGTCTTACAGCAAAAGCTCCACAAGTCGAGGACAGACACCTGCCTCAATCACAGCCTGAATTTTGTCATTCGTTCCATCAGACAAATAAGACAGGGCCCAACAAGCATCTGTTAGAACTTCTTCATCAGATGAGTGGATAAGATGTTGAAGAGCTGGCAATGCAGGCTTGACCTGACATAAAACCAAGTAAACCAATTAACTATAAAACATGATAAATCATCTAACAAGATTATTCCAAAAAATAAGAATAACAATAAAAAAAAAATCTTCATACCTGCACAAATGATGCTGGTGGCTTGCCACGGCAGAAGTTAGATAAAGTCCATGTAGCATTCCTTAGCATAGATAGTTTGGAGTGTTCATTTAATTGAGCAAGTAATGGCATGAGAGCACCATGACTAAGAACAAGGTCCCTACAACTTGGTGAATCACCAGCCACGTTACCCAAAGCCCACACTGCCTGTTTACAAGATAAGAAAGAAAATATTGCAAACAACCTATTAGTAGTCACAATAAAAATAGTAAATGATAACCAAATGTCCCCAACTAACAAAATAATTAAAACAAAAACAAAAGATTGCGAATTCAACCTGTTCTCGGACATCATCACTTAAAGAGCTAAGAAGTTGCACAAACTTGGGGACAGCACCATGCTCAATGACAACACGTGTATGCTCTGATGTCCCGGAGGCAATATTTGTTAAAGCCCATGCAGCCTCAAACTGCACAAAATGTAAAGTTAGATAGAATGCATATGGTAGAGTATATCAATTGAAATATGGAAGAAAATGCTAGCAGTTTCCCCTACTTGCAGCGCAGGCATATCATGCCTTCCAAGAAACTCCACAAAACAAGGTACAACACCTGCTTTGATTACCTCCTCGATCGGAGGGCTGCGTTCTGCATAAATATGTTAAAACGAAAATCAGAAGTATAAATTAAAAAATTGCAATATTAAAAGATGATCCAGTGTTAGAGTGGTTAACGTACCAATTGATAATAGCTTCCTGAACTGAGTGGTTGCTTCCAGTTGCGAAGCAGGATTATCAGACCATACACCTTGTACCATCACAGGAAGACTTTCTAACTGCCAGATAACAACAAAAACAAATGTGGTAATGGATAGCTATCAAACTTAATGGCAGTAAATAGGAAAAATTAGTGCACACATAGGAAATAGATATTATATCAACTGACCATTTTAGATCCCTCTAAATCTAACTTCTACAGTTTTTCTATTCAAGTGATCCATTCAATCTAATGCGTTCAAATAGTTTGGCAAAAACGTGTTCCATTGCTGACAGAAGTCCACCATTCTCTTCCTTTCCCTTGAAACATTCAAACTTATTGGACAAGCAAAATCAGGTCCAGTTCACCACTTCAAAGCATTTCAGAAATTTTTTAAAAAATTAAAAAAATCACATTAAATCGCATGGAATGAAGGGAAATCTTTTAACTCAATCTATTATTTATTTAGTAATATTAACAGAAAATAATAATATTAAAAATTAATATAAAATTAAAAAATTATTGAATCATCATAAATAAGTAAATAATGTTCTATGAACTATTTTGTATCCAAAAACTAATTTGGATGGAGAAGTGCATCTCAAAATTCTTTATATTCAGCATTCCTTAAGTTGGAGTCAGAAACACTTAGCATGACCATAAATTCTAACTTGATCCACCATATTTGATTAGACAATTGGTGCCCATTTTTTTTTTTTTTTTCCGGGATAAATTCGACGATTTGGTTCAATTTAATTTGGTTCCAAAGGAAAACCAGTTTCATTGATCAAAAAGATTTCAGAATCCAGTCAATAGATATATCAAGATTCAAGAATACAAATATCAAAAAGTGTGTGATAACTTATTGCTACATCCCTCAAAAACTTAGTGCTACACTTGTATTTTGAGGTTTCTTTCTTCTTATGCTCTAGCATATAATCACTGCGATTCTACCTTAAACTGTTTTAACAATGTTGTGAATTGTTTCCTAGTCATTTATTCTGTCAGCTTTGCATCATGGTTGCCCTGTATACAAATCCAGGTTGTTGATAAGAAATCAATGTTGGCAACCCTCAAAAATGTTTCAAGGGCTAAAGAACTGGTTTATCAAATGATAACAGTGTAATTCTAAAAAAGTGAAATTGGTTACATGTCTGAACTACATCATGAATGACATTAACATAGAGAAGAGTCTCACAAAGGGCCAAAGCCTTTCAGGTCTGCAAAGGGTTCGTAGATGATCACTGATATGTGATCACAGAACTTAGCAAGACCGCCAGCCTTCTCTTCCAAAGAAAAAGGCAATTCTATAAAGGGAAAAGAAAAATAAGATTGAATGTACAATTTCGTTTCTAAAATACTCGTGGTTACCTAACAAATGAAATCCATTTCAAGATCCAGTTGGCCATAAAGGTAAATAGCAGAATATCACAGAATCCGGCTCAACAGGCAATTTTTAGATTTCCAAAAGCCCGGAAAGTACCATAGGTGACTAAAATCAGCTGAGATGCTAAGGCGGAACAATATTCAAATAGTAGTTTGTCAAATTTACTTATCCCCAGTCTTTTCTTCACTTATGTAAATGCGAGTAAATTGATGGAGGGAGTAAATAATTTGTAAGAGTACCATAGTTCCCTAGAGTACTCCGAAAGTACTAAGACAAAAGGTGACAAAAAGAAAACGCGAAAATTCAGGCAAGAAAACATCAAAATGGAAAAAAGGGAACATATGATTTATAATAGAAACCACCGGAAAGAAACATTAACTGCAGACTCATGTTAAACAGATGGTATGTTCAAAGAATCTCAGAATCGATCCTCTTTATGCGATCCAAAATTAAGAAATTTTATTCCCCCGCCCCCACAAACAACGAAATTAAAGAAAAAAAAAATTAACCCTACAGAGAATGGCAAAGCCAACAAAAACATTTCGGATGGCGGGGGAAAGGGAGAATCAGACAGACGCTTAATCAAAGATCAACAAAAGTAAACGTAAATCAAAGAAGGAAACGTAGAGAAATAAAACCTTCTTCTCGATCCCAGCAGAAGCCTGAGAAGGTTCGGTTAATTGCTGAGACTGAAGAAGCCCTTCTCTCCGTTTCTTCAGGAGATTGTCTTCACGCTTGTTTTTCCTGATCTCAACCAGATTGTCTTCTCTCCTTCGCCTGGCCTCGTCCGCATCGACGCCGGATTTGTAAGACTTCTTGCGAACCTCAGTCCGGGAAGTGGGTCGAAGCGACATTGTTGCTTAAGGTCTCGCGCTCTCCCGGTGTTTGGAGAAATTCCTCAGAGATGATAAATAAGAAACGAACGAGGAAAGGAAGCGTGTCGATAAGTGCTTTCGAATCGAAGAAGAAAAGCAATCAATAATGGATGAATTGTGAGCAGGAATATAAATGGCTGCTCCCCTCCTCCGTCCGCCCGCGCCCACCCTCCACTGCCTGTTGCCTCTTTGGCTCTGCCGATATTACCTTAACGCCCTTCCCTCCTATCAAATGGCCTGTAGGCCCTGTACAACCTACGTGGCTTCCATGGACGCTTACGGAACTGACTACGGTTGGGTCCGGGAATCAAATCGTTCAATCTATTACTGGTGTCTTCCACAGAAGATTAGATCGTACAAAAAAGCACTGAAGATCGATCATTAGTGACCCCCACCGGTCCACGTGCAGCTTGAACGGCGTGTTTTGCAGTACAAACATGTCCCGGACCTCCCGGTCCCGGTTCTCGTGAGGCAAAATTGATTTTTAGTAATACTGTTTTAACATAATTCAGATTCAGTCGGTCAAATCTTGATAATTAATTTTTAATGATACCTTTCTTAACTAATTAATAATCGGTGTCATTTAAATGGTCTTTCAAAATTTCATCCAAAAATACCCTCCTCATAAGACTTGCAAGCCACATTTATAAGAAAATGAGTGAAAAGGCTTTCAAAATTATTTGGAAGGCATTTTTGAAAGATATTTTAATAAACAGTAAAATGATATCGATTTTTAATTATTTTTAAAATATCACTAAAAGCTAATTATCAAGATTTTATCGATTGAATCTAAATTATTTTAAAAAATCACTAAAATCTAATTTCCCCAGTTCTCGTAATCCTTCGGAAAGGTTCGAAACTGTTTGATATGAAAGATGACGTCCATTTTGTATATCGGAGTCATCGGACGGTCCAATTCCTAACTAAAAGAGACTTATCAAAAATAAAAACTACAGAGAAAAGAGCAGTCTTTTTCTCATTATCTATAGAACTCTGATCCGTACCTTAGCACGTAAGGCTTATATATTTTTTGTGAGTTTTGTTTGTTTAATTACTTGAATCCATTGCACGTGGATGGTTTGGATTGATTGTATCATTGTAATAAAGGTTCAGGGTTTTGTTCGTTTTGTTACTTCTTTTAAGTTTCAAGAGTCTACATGACCATTTAAAGTTCTTTTTTTAAGTGAATGATTTGGATTGAGAAATAATGCTTCGTTTGTACTCATTTTCAATGAAGAATTATTCTAAGAAGTTTTCTGAGCTCGTTTATGCAACGACGTTAAGTATGTCGTATTTATAAATCTAATGTTGTATAAACAAAAATTCATATGACTATCAGTCTTCAATCGTAAGAATAAAAGTTGCCTTTTATTTAATAAGTCTAACGCAAATGCAAAATAAAGAAAAACCTATAGTTAATATAAAAAAAATGACCTGCCGATGATGCCAAAAGAAAGAATTTTTTCCCTCGTGCATGTTCATTTTGGAAGAAATAATTCTTATATACTTTGATCAAATGGCCATCTATCAATCAAAACTCATTCGAATGACTGACACTCACTCTAAACCATAGAGTTAATTCTCAAAAATGAATAATAAACAACACTTATCCTTTTAAAGACCACTTTCATAGGATGACCCAAAATTAATGTCATGGCGTGGAGTCACACCCAGTGGCGAAACCACCTTAGAGCTAAAGGGGGCAATTGCCCCCCTAAAATTTTATTTTTTAATTTAAAATATATTTTTTCTTATATGTTTTAATTGAAATTTACGTTTTGTCCCTTCTAAAATTTCTGGTTTACCCCCCTAGCTCATTAAAATTTCTATATTTCATGAGAAGTGTTAATTGAAAATATTTTTTTCCCCCTCAAATTTGGAGTCCTGGTTCCGCCACTGGTCACACCATCGATTGAAAAAGATGCATATCAACTAACACGGTTACATGTTTAATTCATGGACTACTTGACACAGCGAAATATATTCCAACGTCAAATCTTAAGAGTATAAGTGTTATTATACAAAACAGACTTTTGTGATCATTGATGTATATGTGAATAAATATGGTAATGGAGCAGGTTTCGGCAAGCCCAAATCCAACATTATAGAAGTTTAGCCAATACTAAACCCTAATGTACCTTGTCGATTTAGCAACAGGGTGAGTGTAAGAAAAAAAATGTGTCTTTAAAAAGATAATATAATATATTCATTATTAGAATATGGATTTTTATATGTGATATATATGGAAATAATTTTTAAAATATATAAAATGATATATTAATTTATAAATAGCGGGTTCGGGTGGTTTGGACTAAACTCCAATCTACTCCTAAGCCAATTAAAATCATACCAAACATTAACCAATGGGGCGCGGGCGAGTTGCTCGTTTATCCTAACCTATTGTCATCCTTATATATCTATTACAATTATAAAGGCAACATATATATTTTTTTTTACTGACATTTGATGTAAAAAACGCTCTCCACTTTTTTTATCAAATTAACTCGTATACCTATTTCGTTAATGTTATGTATATCAATAACTAACTGTTTAACATTTTAATACTTAAAATACCCTCAATTCTTTTTCAAATTCACGTACATTCCCCCATTTGTTATTGTTAGTGTGTATTAATACCTAACTGCTTATTTATTTATTTTTTTGGTGGGAAAATGTCAAAAAGATATTATTAACCATAATTTACAATTCTAACCGAAGTACCTCCAATGGCATCTCCATAGAGGTTATGACACAAAAAACTTGGGGGTTTAACTAACCAGATACAAGGGAAACCATCAATAGCAAAGTTTGCTAACTCGTTTGCCACCTTATTGGCTTCTCTAAAATCATGCTCGACTGAGAAAAATTCAAACAAATGACTCAAGAGTTTGGCTTCTTTTAAGATGTTGTCCACATTCCAAATGGCATGATGGTTATGGTCCTTCATAAGAGCAGCAATTGTCGATGAGTCTGTTTCCATTTCCACCCTGGAGATCCCCAACCCTTTAGCAATTCTTATGTCTTCCAGGATCTCAAAAGCCTATGCTACAAGAGCTGATGTGTTACCTAGAAAAATGGCAGCAGCAGTAATGAACTCTCCTTGACTTTTTCTTAAGATTACTCTACATGATGCTCTTCCACTACCACCCCTGGATGCTCCACCAACATTTATTTTGACATTTGATTCACTCGGCCTGGTCAACGCTTAACCAGTTAATAACTAGCTGCTTAAGATTGTAATATATAAAACATTTTCAATTCCATTTCAAATTTGTTAGGCGCATACCCCAAGTCAATATTAAAGATGGCGCTGATCCGGCGAAAGTGCAGCGCTTTTACGTGTTACACTTTCCGGCTTTGTCGATAATGAAGAGACACGAAAGGCGACGAGAGTGTTAAGAGTCCGCCGCGCGTCTGATAAAAAAAAAAAAGAAAAAAAGAAAAAACAAAATCTGGGTGTGGGATCGGATCTATGTCGGTGCGCTCCCAAGTCCCAACAATATCACCGACAAGCTAGAAATGGGAAAAACAAAAAGATCACTTGTTCTCGTAAAAAATGTATTATAATTGTGCCCGTAAGGTTATTTTGAAAAAAATAATTCTCTCTTTGCCGCGTCCACTAAGTTCAAGTCAGATGGATATAGACCGAGAGAAGGTTAAATTGTCAAAATCCAACGGGTTGGCGGACCAGATCTACGTTAAACTTAAAAGCAAAGGATGTAGCACTGGGTTTTTGTTTCCAATCACATCGTCAAAGTGTCAAGTGATCCAGGGCTGTGGGACCGATTTTAGGATAAACTGAGCGCGATTTTAGGATAAAATGAGCGAAGTGTTTGGTGAAATGCGGGATGAAATCGCCTACTGCCATTGTTTGCAGCTAACTCAGCTATTTCCTTCAGATGTTGACATATGTAACATTTAATGGTTGAAGCTTTTCTGCTTTTCAAACAAAGACAAAACATCTTTTTGATAAAAAACCCAACCGGAGAATGCTACATATGGCAGCATCTCACGTTTCTGCATGGTCAGCAGCACTAATCGGCGGCAGACGATATCAGCCCGTGAAACGCTATAAAAACTACGCAACACGGTGATCGAAACCATTTATGAATGCAAAGATATTTGTATTTTCATTTTTTTGATTTGATGGGAGGCCAAAGCTATTTGTGCTCATCGTTCCACGGACATTAATGAAGGTTTTTCTCTTTCACATTGCCTCTGCAAAAACACCGACTGTTTTTCTGAAATAAGAAATTTTGTTCACTTCCCCCTCGTTTCGCATTTTCACCATCCATGCCTTTCAAACTCACTGGCGTTAGCATCTTAACGGTTCTAGGGCTTTCTGTTCTTTATTTTCCCACGAAATGCAGATTTGTTGTCGGTGTTTAGATCAGATCTAATTTTCCGGCCAACTATATTTCCGCTTTCCTTGAAGTTTTCACTATTTTTCTGATTTCCCCTCCGTGAAGTTTCAGTGAGGTCTTTTTTTCCCGGAAACAATGGCGATCTCTGGGCCTCTAACTCCTGGACAGGTACTGGAATTTGAAAATAATTAATGGCTTGTCTTCGGAGCTTCTTTTCTTGCAGATCTCACATTGTTTGAAGTGCTTGCACTGTTGTTGAGTAATGATCAATAGCATGGTTAGATTTATGAAGTCATATGGAAATTATCGGAGTTCAAATAAAGTCGTAATGACGATGGAATTGAACGGTGTTTGTTGAAGTCGATTTTGTGTTTTTTTACGTGAAACAGACTTAGAAACGAATCCTAGATAATTGGAATTTTGTAAAGACAATTTCGCGCGCTTGATGGAAGTTACATTTCTATTCTCTATGCATTATTTTGAGAATTTGGGTATTAAGTGACATATTTTTAAAAATGCATGTTATCCGAATCTTGAGATAGAAAATTAGGATTTGAACATGCTTAATCCATATCAAACATGAAGTTTGTAGGTGTTTTTTTAATCATCTTACTAATCTGTGATACTATATTTATTCGGTTTTCCTTACTAAAAATCCTCTGCTATGATTAGTTCACTTTATCATAGAGGTCTTCTGTAGCATTTAAGTCCCACAAAATTTCTTTTTATCAGTAATATGAGTATTTTTGCTATTAGGAAATAAAGTGGGCCAAGGAAGAACACTACCGTGGATGGAACTTTAGTCTTCTGTGATAGATTTGAAACTGGAGAACTGATGGAGTCAGAAGAGTGTCTGTGGAAGAAATTTTTCACGAAGAATGACCAATTAGGATTCCATGACCAGCTTCTCCTTCTAATCCATTAAAATCTATAGTAGAAGAGTTGATTTCTGGTATAAGAAATGCAAGAGAATCCACCTTCTAGTCATCAGCGACTATGTAAAACCAAAATTCCCTGATACTGAACCCCCTTCCTGGACCAATGAAGGCTCATTCTTGTTGAAGCCAAATCATATAATGCTGGAAATGCAAGAGAATCCACCTTCTAGTCATCAGCGACTTTATGAAACCAAAATTCCCTGATACTGAATCCCCTTTCTGGACCAACATTATCAATGAAGGCTCATTATAGTTGAACCCAAATCATATAATTCTGGAAATGTATGTTTTGTGAACTGAATGCGTGCACCAAATATCATGTCAGAAGTAAATGCATGACTTCTTACCCACTTTAGGCTTGAGTTTTACAAGCCCGCATTCTGGCTGCTACTCACATCGTTAAGTGTTCCAAACTGATGAAGTACCAACATACTTGCTAAAAATTTCTTTCCTCTGCAATCTGTTCCATTCTTCTGCATATCGATAAGGTCATTTGCTGAGGAGTACCTTACTGAATGCGGCTAATGACCTGATGCCAAGGCCTCCAATGTTTGCATACCTGAATCCAATGAACTAGGCGATATTGGAAGGAATCCTAATCACACCACTGTTCCCATTTTTCAGGTTTTTTATTTTTATTTTTGTGTTTGAGTCTCTCCCTCTCTCTCTCTCTCTCTCTCTCTCTCTCTCCCTCTCTCTCTCCCCTTCCCGCCAAAATAAATCCTCCTAAGAGGGATCAGATATCAGTCAACTTGGCAAGTTGATTAGGATTGAGCCAGTGCGATTTCTTAGCAACACATTGATAGAGTCCTCTCTATCAAGTCCCCTATCGAAGAACAAGGCTGGAAATTAATATGAAATGAGAAGAGAAGATAAAGAAGAGTATGATAATATTGGAACCTTTGTACTGATCTGAAATAAAATGAGTAACAGAAATGGAGGATATTCGAGAGACCTCCCCTCTACTAATTCAGCTCATACAATTTCCATGCCCCTTTCTCTCCCCTCTCTCTCCTTTATATCTACAGTAGTAACTAACTCTGCTACATAACAACTTTGTCCACCTCAGCTATGCCATCATTTCCTTAAACTAAGTATGTTACGTGGTTGGGTTCCTTGCTACTTAACGTGGTTGTGGTCGCTTTGCCCTTTCTTGCATAAGTAAATCGGATTGGGGGTTTGCTGAACGTTGCGTAAGTAAATCGGATTGCGCAACTCTCTCTGTCTCTCTCATAATATTTTTTATTTGGGTGGTGTAGAACAATATAAATTTTATGATAAAAAAAAAACTATATAAATTTCAGTAGGGAGGAAATGATTAACAGATTATAAAATTGCCAATAACTCATAATGAAAAATATTTCCAAGTCAGATGAAAAATCTGATTCACCCAAGCATTTTTGAAGTGATCAGCAATGTTTTCTGTGACATTTGCACTCTTAGAAATAATATGCCTATTTTTTGTTAGGTCATAGCTTTCTTTTTTTTGAAGCCTTTTCACCACAGCTGTGAGGGTATTGCTATCTTTTATGTATTGGTTAAACCCACCGTTTACAAAGAAAAAAATTGAAAAAATATAACAGCACCAGGCTAGAAAGTGTAACCACATTGGCATTATAAAAGATTTATTATTTTTTTTAACCCAACAGATAAATATTTGATAAGTGAATATGATCTATTTAAAGTCTTTGGTCAAGCTGGTTGAGGGCACTGGCTGAATCCAATGGACTTGAGCTGACTAGAATTTTTAGTCTGACCTCTGGAATGGCTGTTGAAATTTTGTCTTTGCACATTGGACATCTGTTTCTATTATTGCTATAATTACTACTATTACTACTTCTATTATTATTTCTTTTTCACTTTTTTTTTTTAACTTTTTTAATATTATGAGAACTTGAGTGATCTCAGAATGCATTGTATTTTACTCTGCCTATAGCTTCACATGGTTTCTTTTTGTTTTTATTGCAGGTGTCATTTTTCCTTGGAGTCATCCCAATATTTGTGGCATGGATTTATTCTGAGTTTTTGGAATACAGGAAGAATTCAATTTCTTCCAAAACGTAAGTTATATGTCAAACACTAATTGAATATGGAGAGTTTTGAGAATTCTGATGGAAAATATTGATATGAGTAATGTATCATTTGACACTTTATTGCTTCAAAATTTCAGTTGAGTTAGTATTTATTGCTCGAGTACTTGATACATTTTGGAGATTTTACAGTTGCCTATTTATACAACAGATCGTGTGTAGGTCAAAAGTTGGGAGAATTTGCACCTACTCCTAATTTCTGGGAACATATGAGGATAATAATAAATCTCGTCGTTGATAAAGTGAATATTAATAAATTTGTGTAACTATATCTGAAACCTTGTACCACATATTTTGTTAATGATGTGGACTTACTATCAGTTATCATATCCTTCTGTTGTTTAATTCAACCAAGTCATCCAAGGCCTGATTGCACATTAACTACCAGGCTGTTTTTTATTGTTATTTGACCTTTAATAGTTTGTATTTATGATATATATCAGCTGAAACTACTTTGGACAGCCTAGTTTATGTCTACAAATTGAGTAACATTGACTATACTTGTAATTTCTATATCTGGCTATTATGCTATATTTCAATGTTTTAATGCTTTTGAGTGGATTTTTCATTGATTTGATTTACTCCTCTTCAGTGGCAGGAATTCTGATATAAATTTGGTTGAAATGGGTGAGGACACAGTGAAGGACGATGATAGGACAGTTCTATTGGAGGGTGGAGGACTCCAATCAGCTTCTCCTAAACTTCACAGTTCTGTCACATCGAACCTTGTAAGGTTTGCAATATCAACCTTTTGGTCTTTTAAGTTGCTGATTTTGTGGGGTGAATCTTTTTCTTTTTTCTTCCAAATTCTTATCTTTTACTTGCTTTTCTCTTGTCCATTTGTGTTGGTGGGTTTTGACTGATGGATGCTCATGTGCTTGAATCTTTCAGATTCTTTCTCATGGATGAGTCATTCCTGGCTGAAAATCGATTGACATTGAGAGCCATGTATGTTATATATTTCGCTAATGATCTGGTATTACAAGTATTTAAAGAACTTGTACAAGTGTAATATCTAGTTAATTGATGAATTTGCAGATCTGAGTTTGGTGCTCTTCTTGCCTACTTCTACATATGTGATCGTACCGATCTGTTTGGAGAATCTAAAAAGGTGCCATTTCCCTAGTAAATTTTGGCTGTTGTTATTCTATTCGTCCCTTTGGTTAGTTTTGCTGAAGAGTTATGAGAATATCTTGAAAGAAGCATGTTGTTGCTATTGCTATGAAATGGAAATAGAAAAATAAAAAAAAGAAAAAAGAAAAGGTCAAGCATATGCTTCACCAACCTACATCACCAACCTACATCCTTCATTCTTCTGTATTCCTTGGACATCATTTAAACTGCCCAAAATTATCTTCAGTGTACTATGTAGCTTTGAGAAATTTTAACAAAACTGGGTGTATTTTATGTGGCTGACCATAGTCACCATACCTTGAAGCATGGTGTGGCATTTGTGGCAATTGATTGGGCAATCCACATGTATGCAGACTGCCCCCACTTCTCTATGAAAATACCATAATCAAAATAAAAGAATATAAAATAAGAATGCATTTAAAGTATTCTTTATCTTTCCCTTTGCTTATTCTCTTTGCTAGAATCCTTGATCCAAATATATCCTAAATTTCATAAATCTAAAGGCCCATAATTGTCTAATACTAATACTGGTAAAATTAAACCCTATTAAGAGGGTACTAAAATCTCTTGTTCATTAAAATAAGTAAATAAATTATTTCTTTTCCATATTTATGAAATTGAAATGACAAGTTTAGCGGGAAAATATCGCGAAAAAGGAAAAAAAAAAAAAGACTTGGATGTCTTTTCTGAAATGACTTTTTTAACATAGTTTGAAAACTTTAGGCATTAAAACATATTTACTTAAAGGTACAGTTATAAACTGAGTTTAGCTAATTAGTGAGTTAGACACACTTAAATTGTCAATGTTAAGATATGAGGTTCCATCTTGCCCTAGAAGTTTCAACACAGTAACTGGTCCACATGCAATTGTGCATGTTTTTGAGTTGAGGTCTCTGACTGATGTTCTTGGTGGTGGTGGTGAATTATTTTCACATACACAAAAATTATATACATATATATAGGGGAAGAGAGAGAGAGAGAGAGATTGTTCAACAATTTATGGGAAGAAATGATATATAAAGGTCTTGTGAAGAACTGATTAATTTTAAAACACTTAAAACTGTACAAATGCACTAGTACTCATTAGATATTCTGAGATACACTGGCGGAACCACGTGAAGCTTAGGGGGGGCAATTGCCCCCCCTAACTTTTAGTTTTTTAATAAAAACTATGTATATTTTATATATTTATTAATTAAAATTTATGTTTTGCCCCCCCTAAAATTTCTGGTTTGCCCCCCCAATCTATTGAAATTTTTATATTTTATGAGAATCCTCTCTAAAATTTTTGATTTGGCCGCCCCCCCCAACTCATTGAAATTTCTATATTTCATAAGAACCCCCTCTAAAATTTCTGGTTTGCCCACCCCCAACTTATTGAAATTTCTATATTTCATGACAAGTGTTAATTAAAAATTTTTTTTTGCCCCCCCAGATTTGAAGTCCTGGTTCCGCCACTGCTGAGATAGCCATTTTTTTCTTGACTAATAAAAAAAAAACATTTCTTCTTCTTCTCTTGTTCTGTTTTTGCTGTTTATTTTTTATTTAATTTTTATATTTTCTGGGTAGTGAAGTGGATGTAAATTCCTCGATCTTCATCCAGTTGGAAATGTTTTAATGGAAGACTCTCAATATCTGTTCACATGGCAGTTCAACTGCTTTTTTATGTGTTGGTTGTGTATTATTTGAACAATCTGGCACTTCAAAAATCAACATGTGACAATTATAGTAGAAGTCCTTGTATAATCATCATTTCTGCAATCAATCAATACCTTTATTTTTCATTTATTAGTGAAAGACTTTGACATAATCCTATGATATTCAGTCTGTCAGTAGTTCAAGAATGGCTGGACTCATCATGTTATCGCAGTGATGTTTGTACACAATTTTATCATGGACTAATGGATCTTGTAAACAATTAATTAAGGAGTATAATAATGGTAAACCACCCCCACTTGGAAGTATATAAGGAACAAGTTAAATGAAGAAGAGTTGAAGTACACAATTATGAAGAAACATTCATGGTTTATATACACAATCTGCTAGAGTTGTATCTTACTTTCACCTGTGTTAAGGTACCGTTCATGTTGAAATTATGTGTTTTGTAAATAACTTGTCCAATCTATTTATCCTCATTTATTTTCTTGACATATTTTCTAAAATTCACTTGCTAGAGCAAATATTAACATTTTCAGTATTACTCCAGGGTCCTAATGTGGTTATAATCCTGTATATATGCAGAGTTATAATCGGGATCTTTTCCTGTTTCTCTACTTCCTCCTCATCATAGTTTCAGCAATGACTTCTTTTAAACTCCATAATGATAAATCACCATTATCTGGAAAATCGATATTATATCTGAACAGGCATCAGACCGAGGAATGGAAAGGATTGATGCAGGTTAGTTTTTCTAGAACATAATGTTTCCTTTTTATACCCTACTACTTTATTTCCACTTTTCCCTTTCTGTTAACTACCATAATTGTGAATTTCAAATTCCTGCAGCTCAATTAGTGAATTTTTTATTTTTTTTGTCTTTCTAGTCCTTTGATATAGATACTTTAATACACTTGGAGTTAGTTAACGAATTTGGACTTTTGTGAAGCTTGGATGGACAAATGGACTTCCTAAAAACGGATCTGCTTTAGCTTTTTCATTCTAATGAGCAGTCTTTACAGTATCACACTTTCTCTTCACACAGTACACATACATCAAGCTTTGTGCATTTTTATGTGGCGTCTATTTCTTTCTGCGGGATAATTTTTCTTTTTCATGCCGTTTTTGGTAGTACTTACGAGGATTTTTAGCAATTTCCTTGGATACAGTAAAAAGGATCATGCAGTAATTCCTTTGTTACATTGTTGGGTAGCTTTTATTTTAGTGTATTTCTTTATCTTAAGATAGAGTTTTGTGTCATGTGTGGCATGAACTGCATTTAGTTCCGTAGGTGATATTAGAAATTACGGGAAGTTATATGGTTTCTCTGGACAAGCAAAGGGTTGTTTTATCCTCGGCCCACATGACTGATAATTTTTAATCTTCTGAGCATGTTTACAAATGGAAATACATATATCAAACTATAGTACATACATTCCTTAGTTTCCTATATTTTTTTCTTTGTGTGCTGTATCTCTGGGTTTCTAGTTGTACTCCTCACAAGACTCGGGTAGTCGGGTTTAGTTGATTGTCTTGAGATGTAGAAATTCATAGAAGATACTTGGCTAATTTATGTGGGTTTTTCTTTATTAAGAAGCTTCCATTGACAAAAAGTAATTGAAGAGAAGATATATCAGGAAAATGAGTTAGAGAAGGCTTACTTAAAATTATTCTCTCAAGCTTTTCAATTTTTTAATCTCTGAACTTTGAATCTTTATTTAAGAACACCATATAACAGATATTTAGGTATCTTGAATCTATTTAATAAAGTTGGTTCTTGGCACATTGTGGAGTCTAACACCTACTTCTTATTTTCCAGGTATTATTTTTGATGTACCATTATTTTGCTGCATCAGAGATCTATAATGCAATCCGTGTTTTTATTGCTGCGTATGTATGGATGACTGGATTTGGTAACTTTTCATATTACTATGTCCGGAAAGATTTCAGCCCGGCAAGGTTTGCTCAGGTAAATAATGTCGTAGTTATATTGATCGCCATAATTGCTCAGGTAAATACTGTCTTAGTTATATTGATCACCATAATGACTCTTTTGCTGATATGTTCTTGGTTGGCAGATGATGTGGCGGCTTAATTTTTTAGTAACATTTTGCTGCATTGTCCTCAACAACAATTACATGCTATACTACATCTGCCCAATGCACACTCTTTTCACTCTTATGGTTTATGGAGCCCTAGGTATTCTTAACAAATACAATGAGATTGGGTCAGTGATTGCTGTGAAAATTGCTGCCTGTTTCTCTATGGTTATTCTGATCTGGGAAGTCCCTGGGGTGTTTGATCTGGTTTGGAGCCCATTTACTCTCCTCCTTGGTTAGTAACATCACAAAATCTTATTTATGGTGCTTCCATTTTAGTAGTGTTAGTTTTGCTAAGCAGACAAACATTGCAGGTTATAGCGACCCAGATCCTTCAAAACCAAAGCATTCTCGCTTACACGAGTGGCATTTTCGTTCAGGCCTTGACCGATATGTATGGATCATTGGAATGATATATGCTTACTATCACCCCACTGTAAGTATTGATACAGTAATAGGTGTTTTTGATTTCTGGTTAAGGTCTTAAGGATAACCTTTTTATCAATTTTCCATGCCTGAGTAGTTTCTTCCTTCTTATCTTTATGGCTGTATTCTTAGCATTTGTTAATATAGGTTGAAAGGTGGATGGAGAAGCTGGAGGAAACAGAATTCAAATGCAGAGTATCAATAAAAACAGCTATTGTGATGGTTTCCTTGTTGGTAGCCTTCAAAAATCCTCGAAAGATTTCTGCCCATTGTTTTTTTTTTCTTTTTTTTTGGGTCCCCTTTGAACTTCCATGCTGACAAATAGTTTCGTGATGTATTAGATTGGTTACCTGTGGTTAGAGTATATATACAAGCTGGACAAAGTTACATACAATAAGTTCCACCCGTATACCTCATGGATTCCCATAACGTATGTATATCTCTCACAATTTCATTTTGCCTTGTTCACAAGATTTATCTTGTTGCTAAATTATGTCCGGTTTGCTTTTGTTTATCAGTGTCTATATTTGTTTGCGGAATGTCACTCAACAGTTCCGTAACTTCTCTTTGACGCTCTTTGCGTAAGTAGCATTTAATTTATCAAACCGTCCATGATACATTTCATTTGTTTGGGTAATTTGTGCATCTGAGGCAGACACCATCAGGGAAAAAAATTAAATGAATCCTAACAGATTTTTTTTTTGTTTCAAAAACTTGTGTTGTTTTGGTTTTTAGATGGCTTGGAAAGATAACACTTGAGACATACATCTCTCAGATCCATATTTGGCTAAGGTTCACCTTACTTCCGCTGTGTCTTGCATCATTTTTTTGGTTTTATAATATTTTAGTTCTCTGACTCATCAACAGCATATATTCAAATGATTAAAATATTTGTACATTAGAGGCTGTTTGGTATAACTTTTCAAAGTAGATTTAGCTTTTTTAATTTCTTCACATTAGCATAATATAAGCTTAATTGAACTGCTTGGTGATGAAATATAAGATGAGAGTGTTGGTAGAAGCTCATCGTTTCACATTTAGCAGTTCATATTTTCATCTAATTACCTAGATGGTCCTCTCAGATTATGTACCTTTTCTCTTCTCTTTATGGACACCAGATGACAAGGGTAAGGCTTCAGGCATCCCTTCTAAACTTTCACACAGTTTAGTGCCCTGGAAATTGGTGAAATTATCACTTTAGGGTGGCAAATGATGATTTTGTTTTGCTTAGTCTGGATATGATTTTAGTCAGCGTATTATTGTGAACTCACAGATCAGGCGTGCCCGATGGACAGCCCAAATTATTGCTCTCTCTAATTCCAGGCTACCCAATGCTGAACTTCATGCTCACTACCTCAATTTACGTTGCGGTATGTGAAGAATGGCAAGACTCAAATCCCAAATAGAGTTAGAATGGAAAAAAATATGTAGTTATAACATTTGCATTCCTTGCATGTAGGTTTCATACAGACTCTTTGAACTGACAAACACATTGAAGATTGCATTCGTGCCTAGTAAAGACAACAAACGCCTGATGCACAACTTGATCACAGCTGCATTAATTTCAGTTGCATTGTACTCTCTGTCTTTTGTATTCCTACAGATTCCTCGGATGCTGGTAAGTTATCTTTAGCAGATTAATGTATATGCCTGTGAATTAATCCATATGTACGTGAATTGTTGATTCTTGTTTAAAACCAATGATTACCCTTTTTCAAAAAATGAAGCATTTTCCTTTTGCAAAAAATGAAGCATTTTCCTTTAATATAGATGCAAATCATTATATCAACATTTTATGTTGGGGTTGCAACATTTTGTTGATGTTGAAATATCACAAATTTTTCTGGTCTATATAGAACTGATGTCTACATGGGCGAGAAGATTACAATGTGAAGAAATTGTAGAAGCTTGTATGGTTTCTTGTTTTCAGCACACAGGGCACTCAGAAGAGTGTTTTGCAGCTAGAATTTCATGCATCACATAAACCGAGTGACAAAACAAATTCATTGGTGACTACGGTCTCACCAGGGAATAGGACGGTTCAACTGGTGGGATGGTTAATAATAGTGATAGATCGTGGCGTTCCCTTTGTACAGCGAAGGGTCGGTATTGGATATGGCCTCCAATTGAGGCGATGTTTTTGTTACATGATTTCTCGTTGTTTTGGTCATATTTAGTGTTCGCTAATTGCGTTATTATATTTTAACGCATGCCTGATTGGTGAAAAGTGGTGTCAATCTCATGGACGGAATGCAGTGAATTTTTTCTGCTAGTGACATTCAAAAGGAATCGAAGCTCTACGTTCCGTTTGCGAGTATTGGCTGTGTCACCTTTATCCCACTAGTTGCCAATTAGTTTAATAAACTAAATACCGGTCGATATGTACAATTCGAGATTTAAAGCATAAACATTTGATTTGATGTATCATTATTTTCAGTTGTAATTGATCGGAGAGTCTGGACTTAAAAAGTTTGTTATCAGAGCAAAGACCATACGGATATGCGTTGTGCGTTAGGTTACATGATGATGGCTATGCTTGAGCAACTGGCGATGGCTTGTTTATACGTCTTCTTCGTATCTCCTCAAGTCTTTGTTTAGGATTTAAAATGAACAGCCCAGATCGCCTACCAGCTTCCAGTTAATTTGCTAATATCACCATGAAGATTGATCCGCAGTATAACGCGCGCATCAAACCAAAACGATATGTTTATCATGGCAGAACAGTGAATCCATTCCAATCCTAAGGGCAGAAATATAATAATATAATAGAACAAAGAGATCACATTCAGCGGAGGACGTACTCGTTATTTGTTTGCATAGGAGCCCAACAGGTGGAAACTTACGGTGATTTAACGTTCTAATGATTTTTAGCTACTGTCTCCTTAAACAAAGCATTCAACCCAACAAACTCCTTGCCGATCAAACTGTACATTCAAAATATGTGATAACGGATGCACATTTTTTGCAGACCTCATATCTTTTGAACTGGTAACCCATATCAGCTATTGTCATGAAGCGTATCAACACCAAGCATTCATCGCCGTAATTACCTATGATTAGTTATTAAAAAACAGTAATTAAGTCATCTCAATGTGGATATTAAGACTGAAACTCACACTCCTAGCGATCGTAACAAATTCAAAATACCAGTCCCTCAAGCTATATATTGCCTAAAAAGGGCGCAGATAGATAACTTTCAGGTCTCTTACAAAGTTACAATAGAACCGACCTGTGTTTTTTTCACAGTTTTTTCCTTTCACAATCTCAGCCTTCCAGGGGTATGGACCAACTACACATTGTTAATGCTCTGCTAGTTTCTTCTATCCCATCAACAGGTATAATCCCCACAGGAACTGAACAGGCTCATTTTCTATTCTTGCTCTCCTCCCTATCCTTCTCCCGCTTCTTGTAGAGCTTCTCAAGAACACGCTTTGCTTCACACTGGGGAAAGTTCTCAAGATCATAGTAGTGTGGTGCAATGTCAATTAACCTGCACGAGAACAGACAAAAGTTCATTAGATTATGTACTTCCCCAAAATTTTACTGGCCAAATCAAAGAAGCTATATTACAATATTCTGATGTTTGAAATATAAAGAAATATAAAAATTACTACATTGCTCAATCTCATTAATATTGTTGATACCAACTGGATCACATATTAGTTAAGATAATCTACTACACAATGGCAGATGCACAGATATAAAACTGACACAGAGAAATTATTTTAATTGCCCAACATTGTCCTCTGTATCACATATTGACAAGGATAATTTATTAGTCAGAAAGTAAAAGCATATGAAGAATGACAAGAAGAATTTATCATGGACCCAAAAAGAAGAAGAAAAAAAAGCATGGATCATGCATTACTTTTGTTCTCCCAATAATGTTCACTAGATCACATTAACAACAATAATTTACTACATGAATCAATCAAGCACAAATTTAAGAATGATAATTTAAGAATGATAAGCATAGATCACACAGATAAAGAAGTTGATGAAGAAGCATGCTGACATAATATGAAAATTTAAAAAAGATCAAAAACAAACAAATGACAAAAGCTCTCTCCCTCCCCCATGATGCACCTCTAGTTGGGAACACCACAGCAATCCAAGAATGCAGAGGAAAATCGCAATAGCATGTAAATGACGCAGAGCAACACGAATACGTTTCTCCATGAATGCTATAAGAGTGTGGCTGATGGGGCTTTTCACGCCATGTAACTTCTTAATCACAAAAGATAGGACCACCATAGAATTGAGCAAGATAGTCAATAAAGCATAAGCTATTTGTTGACAACCATGCCAAAAGACGAACATAAATTGCACACCTTAAAATAAAATCCGTCATCAACAACATGAACCATGAGGCAGGTGCAACTTACCATTCCCCACGAACATCTGTAACTGTACGAATGAAATTCCTACTGGTCAAGACATACTCATTGTAAATGACCCACTCAGGCTTGTGATCCAAGCAATTTGAGGGATGCAAATGAACAACCTGCAAATGCAAAATAAAGGGTGACATTATTGTGGTTCCATCTTTGTGTAAGTAACATGTGAACATGCAAAAATGAAGATTTGGAATATATGACAAGGAGATAATCCAAGGAAACATACCTGGTTATCTTTCACTGTCAAGTAGTGGCCACTTCGCTCAAGGTGGGCAACCTGCATAAAATATCCAGCCAGCATAGCCTTTCTTATGTTGACATAATAGTCCCTGCTGTTGAAATCCGTGCTGCATTGCTTGAGATTGAACCTTCCCATGATTCGCACTAGCTGTTGCCTCACGTTATCCGCAGCCTTCAACGCCCTATGATTAACAAAGTTTTCATAACACCATGAAGGGTCTTCATCTGCGACACAAAAATCAAAAAATAAACATAGCTGTAGACACAAGATAGCATTGGTGACAGCTGAAATGTAGAAATAAAAAACAAATAAAAATTACTACTCACTGTTTTGCTTGTATGCATGGTAGACATTCAAAAGCGTGAGATGATCCCCATCAATATGACCAAACCGAGCTTTTGCTTCATCTGCAGCTTTTTGAGCCTCCCTAGGCCGGACAAAGCAATTGGGTACTAAAGAAAAAATGGGTTATCACAGAGGAGGCCCACGGTAGGTCAGCAGATGCATAGAGGCGAGACGACACCATTTGCTTCATGAGAGAATACTGAGAAACTGCAACTATCTGCATCAGCACTTACTTAGATATTCTATGGTGCATGCCATCTGACGGCATGGAACCCGAAGAAGACAGTTGCTGATGAGAGCCTAGTTGGACAAAATAAGCACATCTAGCTACATCCACAAGGACTTGCTAAAATGCAAGACTCAAGGTATTTTTTATTTCACCTAGAATTGTGGATGCAGGTTGACCATTAACCATATGCACGAACATAACTCCGTGCACATACTAAAATGGTTGAGCATAAAAAAATGCTCACCCTGATGAGGTTCACATCAAAGTGTAATTTCTAGAAAAGGTCCAGCAGTAAGGTGAAGGTGAAGAATGGAAAAGAAGAAAATGCAAGCAGACCATATGAGGTACATACCTGAAAGCATGGCAGAAATAGAAAGAATCTCATTTGAGCAGTTGAACTGAGGACTAACCACGAGCATCTTTGACATTTGAGGATCTAGGGGAAATTCACTCATGATCTCACCTAGTTTGGTCAAGTTTCCATCATCATCAAGTGCACCCAAATAATTCAACACCTCTAATGCCCGCATCAATGTCTCAGGGGCAGGAGGGTCCATGAAATCAAAATGGACCAGATCATCAATCCCAAGTTTCTTCAAGGTGAGAACAGTGTTTGCAAGATTTGACCGCAGTATTTCCGGATATGTCTGTGGCTGAAGATCATTATTGAAACTTTTCTCCGTATATAGCCTGAAACATTTCCCAGGTTGGGTTCTTCCAGCACGTCCAGATCTTTGGTGTGCACTTGCCTTTGATATTGGTGAGACCAATAACGATTCCACACGGACTCGAGGATTATAAACTTTTTGTTTGGCAAAGCCAGGGTCAATTACATAGACAATGCCATCAATAGTCAAGGAAGTTTCGGCAATATTCGTTGACACAACAATTTTCCTTCCAGGAGGGCCATCATCCTTCACTGGAGGTGGTGCAGGCTCAAAGATCTTCTGCTGCATAGCTGGAGGAAGGGTAGAATACAAAGGAACTGCTTTGACTGGACCAACCTGGTCGCCCATATTTGTGACTTCTTTTGATATTTTTCTGCATGCATCTTCTATCTCCTCCTCTCCAGTAAGAAAAACAAGTATGTCACCAGGTGCTTCACACGTATGGATCTGCACAACTGTCCTAATTGCTGCTTCCAGGTAGTCCCTTTCAGGCTCCTGAGTATAGAAAATCTCCACAGGATGAAGCCTTCCAGGAACTTTCATAAGGGGTGCACCACTGAAATATGCTTGAAATTTTTCAGCCTCAAGGGTTGCACTCATCACAACCACTTTCAGATCAGGTCTATTTCTCAAGACTTCCTTAAGAAGACCAAATAGAACATCAGTTGCCAAAGTTCTTTCATGTGCCTCATCAAGAATAATAACTTTGTAACGCTCCAAAAGTGGATCTGTCATGGCTTCTCTTAAAAGCATACCATCTGTTAAATACCTGCCACAGAGGAACATAACATGATATTTTAAAATAATAATCAATGTACTATACCAAAACCGAAAAAGAGGGAGGGAAAAGTCACAAACATGGCTAAAAAACTAAAATAGTCTTTAAAAGACAGGTGTCTGGGATACAGGAGCAAGCTTACTTCAAAACTGTTTTTGCACTACTGCAGTCTTCAAAACGTATACTGTAACCAACTTCTTCTCCAATGGCAACATCCATCTCTTCAGCAACACGGCGAGAAACTGACATTGCAGCCACACGACGAGGCTGTGTGCAAGCAATCATCATCTTCTTACGTTTGTCTGGGGACTCTATCTCAACATCCTCTAGGACAAATTGAGGAATCTGTAGAAATACCGTTAGATATCAACAATAAAACATGAACATGTAAAAAAATGAGATAAAATATATGAAAAAAGAAAAAAAAATTTCTATAGCAAACCAAAAAAAAAGGTCAAATATGAAACCAACTATAAACAAATTTCAAGAGCTTCCCAACTACTTCACAGAAATTATAACTCCGGCAAAAACTATCACTGGGTAGATCTGAAACCGAGCATCATACTTGCACGAAATTTCAAGATGCACCCGGTACATTCCCAATTGCCCAGGGCCTCAATATTTCCACAATTTCCCAGCCCCTTCAAAGAGCGGTTTATGCTAAGCTTTTCACTATCATGAAAACCGCTTCACTCTGCTCTCAAGCATAAACAGCCAAATCACTAACATTCCAAAACTATGTCCGTGGTACCAATTTATGGTTATGGAGATTGAATGAAATAACAATAAATTGTCCAGTTTGTTACTCAGAGTCAAAGTACACCGAATGAATCTTGTATTTGGCATTAGCTTGTTACTCTTCACTCGTTAGTATAATTTAACAAAAGAAAACAAAAAACTTAATTAATCGCAGATAAATCAAGGAGTACAGTAATCCCTAAAAATCATTCCTATAAAATACAATTCGCAATTAGTTGAATAATCAACTGAATTCGGAAATACAAACTTCTGCTAATCCTCTACATCTTAATTTAAAAGCTCGTATTATGAATTACTCTAACCATTAGCATAACAAAACAGCATCACGGTCCAAGAGAACAGACACAATAAAATGAAAAGAAATTTGGCCCTACTGACCTGAGTTGTCTTTCCACTTCCAGTTTCTCCAACCAAGATCAAGCTCTGGTTCGCCCTCAAAGACTGCAAAAAATCTTCTTTCTGCTGCCAGACCGGAAGCGTTTTCCGCTTCTCTAAAATCTCAAAGTAGCGCTGAGAATAGGGACGCCCAGTCCATCTGTTAACGAGCGGGTTGCTGATTGTGCCGCCATTAACTTTAGTAATTTTTGCAGATACAGAGGTCTCATCCACCACATCAAATAAGCTAACCTTCCGCTTCCTCTCCGTCCCCATTCCACCCAGAAGTTCGAGAAACAAACACAAATTGCAAGAATGGAAACCCTTCCAAAATCCTCAAAAGAAAACCCAAATCGAAAGCATAAACTCCAATATAGGGATGCCTCTGGGATTCTGAAAACGAATCCCTACCCAAAACCGAAACCCTAGAATCCTGTTTCTGGCTCGCTCTTAGCCGTCTTGCGTCATTTTATATACGAAGTGAGAAAGGAACTTTCTCGAATTACTAAATCTACTCTGATCTTTACCAAATCTATCTAGAGGTCCTCGGAGGGTGGGAAAGGTAAATAATAAGGCCTCCTTTGGCGGCAATTCACAATTGCCTCCATGAATTACTTCCTAGAATTAGCTAGCCTTAAAAAATAAAAGAAAACCGAAAACAATTCTAAATTCATTTAAATATATTTGTAAGTTTTATATATTCAAACAATAACAGTAACAATAAATCAATGCCTTGTCTTAAGAAGGATCTATAACCCAGGAACTAATATCATATTTCTTGTAATATATGAGTATCCAAATAATTTCTAACTGATTATATTCATGTTTTTGTAAATATATATTTTCTTGAATTGGAATTTGGAAGTATATATTTTGTAAAACTTATGTATATTCTTGTTATGGGAACCCACAGGTAAATAGCAATTTACCTAGCTTTTTTATAAAAGAGAAATTTTATTTAAAAAATTTTATCTTTAAATGGGGTCCACGCTTTTTATAAGATTTTGCCATGTAATTAATATATAGGTGTATGCTTGCATGTGCGAGGGTGCATATCAAAATCACAAAACAAACTTGAAGCCACCTGTTTTCAAGATTATGGTCTATAGTTATTGTTAAACTTATTATTTTATTTTGTTTTTTCGGTTTTTTAATTTAAATAATTTTAAAATGAAAATCTTATGCGATGGATGCAGATCAAAACCGCGTTCGTAGTCCAACGGTTAGGATAATTGCCTTCCAAGCAATAGACCCGGGTTCGACTCCCGGCGAACGCAGATTCCGTCTTTTTGTCGCGCCGTTATTCGCCCCGTTGCTGCGATCTCTTTCTCCAATTAGTACAAGGGAGCGTAGAACGGAAAATCAGGTATTCCCTCTAAGAGAGACTCCGACGCTCTCAATCAAGTTGCTTTTTTTATGCAAAAGATCCTAATTACGGCCATGGCGATGGCTTGGAAACAAATGCTCTCCAACAGAACAGCCGTATCACCGCAGTGGATTCCTGGATTCCAAAGATTTTACTCCAAGCCAAGCCCATTCGTAGGTCGGTGCTCGAAGAATTCATTCTTTTAGGGTTTTGTATTACTGTTTTGTGTTAATTAAGGGGTTTATAGTTTTCTGAATCTATACTTCTTTCATTTAGGGTTTCCTTGTTCTGAATTGGATAGTTGGTGGTTGCAGTGAAGGTTGGAATACCAGAGTTTCTGAAGGGAGTGGGTAGAGGGATCGAGACGCACACGGCCAAGCTCGAAACGGAGATAGGCGACTTTCAAAAGTTGCTTGTTGTCCGCACTCTCAGGCTCAAGAAACTCGGCATCCCCGTCAAACACGTAATTCTTTAATCTCCTCCTTCTCTATCTGGCTAATCTGTTTGTTTCTTCTGCCTTAGATGCGGTTTGCATTGTTACCGTTACATTTATTTAGTCGTTATTATTTGTTTAAAGTACTATAGAGATAGAGATGTTTGCTACTCACAGATATAGTTACTGTTGTTTATCTCTGTCATTGCTTTCTTCAAGTCCCAACCAATTCTAGCTTGTGCGTTCATTGCTTCCTATCAAACTCCGGAACTCTTATCTTGAGTTCTAAGCATCTATTGTCACTATTGTTATGGGTATGAGCAGTGCTTTTGACTTTCCAAGGTTTGTGGTGCTAATATCAGCCTGATTATCTGTATGCTCCCAGCTTCAAGATGTTGCCTCATTTGCCTCGGCCATCTACCTATTTGTCAAATGTTTCAATTAATTTGTCTACCTACTGTGTTATTTCGGCATCATTCGTGTGATTTTATTCATTTTTTTCAACCTGTCTTCTGGTTGTCAGGTTGTTGTTCAACTTAAAACAATTTATACCTCCAGAAATTCCTTGAATTGTACATTGAGGATATCCAGATCTGGAATGTTGGGGAGAACACATTCCCAGATTTTTCTGCATGGAAGAATTTTCCTGCTTTTGATGGTTTTTTGATGCAAAAAAAAGAAGAAGTTATTTTCGGAGTTAAAGAGTTATATGAGAAAAACCAGACAACTATCAGGAAGACAACAGCCTATTCAATATAACAGCTAAAAAACCTGACTATAAGGAAAGGGCAAGCAAGCCAAAAGAAAATATACCACAATACCTAAGAAACAATCCTTCATGCAAAAACCTTCAGTATAGGAACCCCATTGAACAGGACCTTCCCGGGTGCTTCTCTTGGCTAACCTATCGACTGTCTTGTTCAGTGACATGAAACATGGAAAACGAGATTGTCACTCCTTTGCACCAACAATAGAGTCGAGGAAAAAGGGTTGCTTGTCTTGATACTTGGAATGGAGAAGCTCTGTTGTTGATTGCTTCTTCTTTGCACACACATTATAGCAGAAAGAAGAAGAAAAACTATGGAGGGGAAAAGAATATAAGAGAAAGAAGAAGTATGTGTGTGCCACACATGCTTGGTGGGTGAGAGGAAAGGAAGCAGAAAATTAGGAATGCACAAGGATGTTCTTTCTGAAATCCAAAAGGCACGTAACTTCAACCTGTATTAGGATGGGACTAAATCACACTTGGTTTCTCAGATTGGTGATCTCTATGGCAGAAGGAAATTTATTGCTCGGTTTGCTGTAGTAGGTTAAATAGCACAATCTTCCTCTAAAGATGTCAATGCTTCCACACAGGTGTAACACCAGGATTAACGAATTTCAATTTTCTTTCAATAGATTGTTATTCTTTATTCCTCAAATGATTTGTTTTTTAAAACACCGTGTTTAATTAGATACATCTGGATTGTTTGGGGATCAATATATATAAGGATTTGAATTCTGGAAGCCTAAATGTTGTCTGACTGCGAAACAGAAAAGAGCAGTTGGATCATTTGATTGTATAGATCAATAGGTTATTATAATCTCCATGGTTGTATCATTGCTGAAGAATTCAAGGGGTAATATGGAACAACTTTTTCCCTATACTTGGAAAAGCTTGGAAATTAGTGCTTGTATCTCTGCCTTTATCACTAAACACCAGGAACAAAAGTGATAAAGTTAGCAGATACTTTACAGAAGCACTGATTGATCTTTACAATCCTTCAAGCACTTTTTCTTGGAGAGCCCAATAAAATGCATAAATAAAACCTCCAATATAGAGTACAGAGCATTTCTACATTAGTTTGGAGCTTACCTCTTTAATTCTAACTTCAATTGAAAGAGTCATTGCATATTTTATTGGATTTGATATAATTTGACTTTGTATGATAGAAGAAGTGTTGACAAATTAGGTGCAGTAGGGGGGATTTGTTTTACCTGTAATAATATTCATGTCATGTATGTTTGCCACTAAATTTCTCTTCCCCTTGATGGGTAGACTCTAGTGATAGCCTTGATATGGTTATTAAAGGTGAGGGAAGGTGTTTCTTATATATATACATTGATAAGTAACGAAGTTTTTTCTAGTTTTAGATGAAAAGAGAACACAAAGGATAAAGAACCAGTGATCTAAGCCCACCAAAACAGAATTCCTCCAAGAGACATACAACAAAAAACAGCAATCCACCTTCCAAACAGCAATCCTAAGCCTGTCTTGCCACTAGACCTCAAAGCATCTCCAGAGGAGGAATCCCAACAAATATATGGCTCTTCCCTGCCCATAATTTGGCTAATCTGTTTTTTATATTATTTGTTGACCTAGGCACCTGGTTGAATGAAGTATTCGATGTAGTTGCTTCTTTAGATACCATCATTATTGAATGAGTGGAGTGGAGATTGTGACTTTCTGGGAAAAGCTGTTAAAGATCCCCATGTACTGAACCTATTTACTGATATCAATATTTCATATGTAGAGGTAAAACCAGATTGAACAGGCTCTTATACTAGAGAAAACTTTCGGTTCTACATTGGTCACCACCCTTTGGGCATGTTATGCTTTAGGGCTTCTTTTTTTTTTTTTTTTGGGTGAAAGTCATGATTTATTTACCTGGATAGTGAAGTCCATGCAATAATAATCTCATTCAATGCTGTCTAGTTAATAGTGTATGGACTAAACACCTCTATACTTTGTAACTGCATCAAACAGCAGAACTTGAACTAACTGCTAAAAGATATTTCCCTAATTTCTCTAATCTAGATGCCCATCCTGAAATGAACAATATTGTAGGAGTGCAGCTACCCCAAGGACGGGTTATTATTTAAGCTCACGATTGAAGCAGGTTGTGAGAATGAGGACAGAATCAGAATCTCAAATCTGGATGATGATGAACCAATTGTAGACCATATATGACTTGAGATGCTTAATGTTTGAATATTTTATGTTGGAAAATCGCAACCTAACTTAACGTGTTGATGCAGAGGAAGCTGATCTTGAACTACGCTCACAAGTATAGGCTGGGACTTTGGAGACCTAGAGCTATGGCTTTGAAATCTTGAACCACGTAGCCCTTAGTGCAATTACCCTTTATGTTTATTGACATTATTGTTTTTTTCTCTTATTGGCGTAGCAAATTCAATCTGAAGCTTTGTACCTGAGAACCCGAGGCTTTGTCCCATTTTCTGCTTATAATATCATTGACGCTTTTTGAAACCTTCTCTTATAACTTAGAAGCACTGGAGCATTAAAGAAGAAGCAGTGAAGCACCAATGCGTTATGGCTTATGGTATTTCCAATACGAGATTTGTTATGTCTGCTATCATTTGTTGGTCGTATGTGCATGTTGTAAAATGCTGCATTAATGGGAAGGAAAATTAGATGTGAGTTACAGCTCTTAAATCTAACTAAGATCATATATGCCAAGAATAATATTATAATGAAAATTTAGTTCAATTGAAACTGAGATACCAAGGCAAGAAAGTCTCCCCACTGAGGGAGAGAAAGGGAGGGGTTTAAGCTCTCAAGTTCCCAATTAATGGGAAGCCGCCTGTTGTAAAAATATTTCACAGGGACCCTAAAATCCCTTTTTTCTTTAACTTTTCATCGATGCACCTTTTGGTTTTTCTTGCCCGCAGCAATGCTTTCGCCTAATTTTGGTCTCTGATATCTCTCCCGTACATGCTGTCTAATTTCAAAGAAAGGACCTCGGACTTCAGTTTAGAAAATCATATCAAGTGGACTGACACCTCTCCTCTTCATCCTCGTGGAGCCTTCTGAATTTTTTTTTTCCCTTCTTCCTTTTTTGAGGCATATTTGTGTCTTTAAATGTTCAGGACAACAAATGCCGACTTTGTTATGCACATTAGCCAGTGGCGTGCTGCCCACATTGCTTAGCATAACCATTATTAATATAAGGAGAATAATAGTCATAATTGCCTCAATTCATTTAAAAACTTAAAAGTTGCAAAACCGTTCCCTCCCTTTTCTTTCTACATATGTACCCTGCTAGTTACATAAACAAGAAAGCAAGGCTCGAGATTATTAGAAGCCACAAAATGTATATATATATATATATATATAAATGTCAGCCAGGAATCATTTTATTGTAGTGGCCAATGGCCATTACCGTGTCATACAGATGAATGTACCACTAGAGTGGCGATATGGCTAATTTTAGACTCGATTTTATTTACTGTACAAGGGAAAGCATTCAATTACATATTAACATTTCACCTTATGGGGACATATGGTCTCGCCTTGTACATATGCCGGATCTCCAGAACAAGGTTGGTTCAGACACCATGCTACAAGGAGGTCGAAGATTCCGGTTGCTATACAAACTCTCTGCATTTTGGATATCTCTAGCAGCCTGTTGTTTTTGTGTTGTGTTGTATAATTCTTTTCATCCAGCAACCCTACTCTCTACTTCCTGGGTCTTGATCCAGAACCTTGTTCCACGAAACTACTACATCATAAAAATGAGAACTATTTTACTGAAAAGACTATATTCTCATACCTGAATTGCATGAAATAAATGATAAAAGGATCAGAGTTTCCAAACAAAACTAAAAGGCAAACAAGAGCCACATACCTGGGAGACACAACGGTATCACTACTAAAGTGATTCTTGTTATACTGGATTGAAATCAAACCTCCCCTTGCTGCCACCGATGACTGGGGAGAACCCTGTGGTCTTGGAGGTAAACTGCTTCTGGAGTGTATTCCTGCACAACAGAAAAGAAAAAAAATAAATCTCATGAATTCCAAACCTTGGTAGAAAAGGAATGAACCTATTTGAAAGTGTCTAGTTGTAATCCAAATAAAAGAGAAAATAGAAAGGAAAAAAAAAGCACACTAAGATGGCCAGGGCTTACAAAGTAAAGACTTAGTAAGGTAGTGTGCAAGGTAAAAGGGACACATACTAAAAGATTTATAAGGGCAAGAAGAATAACAAGAAGGGCATGGATGGAGTCGATAAGAAAAAGATTTATCCACTCGTAATAAGAGAAAAGATACAAGTCTTGAAAATTTGGGATGGAAAGATCGGTGAATTGTTCAGCAACAATATATACATAAGGATCTTCCTTCTAACTATCTAGACAGCCATAGTATGAAAAAAATTAATATCACTTACTTCGGGCATCAGTTAGCAGTGAATGTTTATCATTCGCAGCATATAAGAAACATTACAATATCCAAGAGTGTTTACCAATTGAAAACAAATGTGAAAGGAACCAAAGGAGGTTGAACACACCAAGAATTTATTCAAATGACAAAAGAAAAAGGAGGTTCTCTATAAAAATAAAAAAAAGAAGCAAAACTAAAGGTTTAATAGAGTGATGCAGGAGATTTTTAGAAGCTATTAAATAAAGCTACAAGCTGTTTAGAAATTTTGTTTCTAGAAAGTTTCTTATTTCAGTAGTTTCCTAGTCCAAAAGTTTCCTGTTTTCATAGAGTATTATAAAGAAGAAGTGGAAGGCACTTTTAAACCGTGAAACAGTTTTCTGCATCATAGAGTCATTTAAACTATGGAAGGCAATTTTACCTTGAAAGAGTATTATAAAGAAGAAGATAATGGTGATAATCATAGCAAATAGGTTGCCACTAGAAGAAGTGGCTTTAGCTGCTTTCATCTTCTTTAATGCCTTCATACGTTCAATCCTTGCACGCTTCAACATGGCAAGCTCCGAGATCTCTCTAATCAATTTCTGATCAACTGCATCCAGTGATGGACCTCTGGGAGGCCGGGGTGGCTTCGGATGCTTTTTGGAACTTGTCTTCTTATGTTTATCCTTCACAGTTTTCATCTCCACAAGGGCCACAGTCACTTCTCCTTTTGAGTTTGTGTCTGCTAACAACTCCACCTTTTCCATTGAAACCTCATCATAATTTGATAGATTGTTGCATATGTTCATGCAATCTTCACCCTTAGTTGATGCATTGAAGCGTGTAAACCCGCAATAGTCCTTATCTGGCAATCTCTTCGTCTGTGCAACACCCAGGAGAGCGTCTTTGATTTCATCTTCTTCACTAGTAGCCCCACCACTCTCAAGATCAACTATGAGCTCCCTTTCTCTTGAAGCTGTCTGATCCATCCAAGCCTGATCTCTGTGTGGCCTCTTGCCACACTGTTAATCATAAAATCCAACGCCTCTCCAGGAAGTTGTATCTGTTGAATTGAGCAAATACATAAGTTTCCCTTTCACCCCATAAAACTCACATGAAGGCAGTTCTGGCCATGAAAGCAACAGCCCCATTAAATAGGAAAGTCATTTAGAAATTATAACACAAAAGACTTGTACAATCGCATAACCTAACTTCTTTCAAAGTGTAAAAGGTATTCAGCTTCAATTTAGAATTAATTTTTCCCATTTTCCTTGTTAGTCTCCTTGACAAATAGAGAATGACAAGGCATGAAACCGAAGAAATTTATCAGAAAGTAATCTCGATGTGCTGAGCACAAACCAAAGAATTTCAATCTAGGAGGACTATTAAATTTAGTGATTAATGGGTTGAAAAAAAAAACCCTATCTACCACGAAGAAAAAAGTCAAAATTGAAAATGCGGTATCTATGTCATATTTAAAACACACAACAAATATTCCCATTTTTTAACCGGAAAAAATAGTACAGGCATGACGATGTTACAAACATAATTTTGAAACCAGAACAATAGTTCGTGCGAGAAATGCATATATATAGCCCTAAAAAGTCCCAGGAAGAACGCTGGAAAACCACATAAAAACTTTTAAAAAAGAACTAAATAATAAAGAAGAGCAGAGAGGGAGAGAGGGAGAACGAGAGAGAGACATCACCTTAGCATATCATAAAACCAAAAAACAGAAGAAACACGAAACAAGACCAAAAACTAGAAATGCAGCAAGGAAGAAAATGAAAAAGCCACTGATCAAAACCCTAACCATGCAATGCAATGGCACCAAGTGACAGACAGAGAAAGAGAGCACTTACCTTCGACGAAGCTGAAGAAGCCCTAGATCCGATGCCGACAAGATCATCGGACGAGGCCTTTCGTCGAAAGCGAAAGCGAAAGCGGAAAGCCCGTCGAGATCTTGAAGATATCGAAATAAATGGGGAAGGCGGGGCGGGCGGGAGACAGGCATTGATCTTCCAGCTAAGCTCTCGGCACATATAAGGCGGAGGGGACGAACCGAGGGAGGAAAGAGGAAATATAAAAAAAAAGGAACTTTTTCTTACGAGCAAGGATTACTTACGAAAATCGCTAATAATACTGAAAATTACGGAAAAGAAAATGGAAAATTACGTATGCGATCCAGAGTATGAACTAATTACGCATACCTCCCTTTATCATTTCCAAAATAGCAGTTTATTCGATTTGTAGAATAGTCACATAAACCACTCCTTATATTTAAGTGAAAAAATAAAAATAAAAGTACAAGTTTATTTTGAAAAGAAGATTTAATTTTTTTATTAAGAAAATAAAATTAAAAATGAAAAAGTTAGCTCATTTTCTGATTAAAAAAAAGGATATTTAAGTAAAAACAAATGAAAAGAACAACGTTCATTTCAAAAACGTTAAGAAAAGTACGTAATTTACCTAAATCAAGAGAGTTCCTTATTTTCCATATTGAAACTTTCAGACCATGGCTTTGAAGAGACCATTCTGTCAAGTAAAATGTGAGTGATGATGCTATGTTATGCAGAAAACTCTATGGATGGCTCTTTTGTGTTCGGTGAAATAGGCTCGTTGGTGCATTCTATGGTACCATCCATGAAACACATGATTGTATGACTTGTTTCAATAAAGAGACCACACCCAAAAACACAATACCAGCCGGTTCTAGCCCTAGAGGAAATGCGTTGATGTTTGATGCTTAATATCTAATTTCATTTATTATAAAGGTTTTTTTTTTCTTTAAAATGCTTTCTAAAAGTCTTTAAAGACTCCAATATATATCCTTTTAATGACTGCCCATCTACACTAATATAATAGTTTAATATAAAAGAAGTTGTGTTTGTGCAATACTACACATGCCACCTCCTATTAAATGTATAAGGAGGCTATATATGTGGTTCATTCAAAATGACTACGTTTCAAGTAGGTTATTTGGTCTACCACATTATTCTATTCATAATGGTGCAAGAAACAACCACATTTAAAGAAATTGTACGAAAGTAGAAATCATTTTATAAATTGTTTGGATGTACTTCATTAGAGAGTTAGACATTAATTGTGAGCTATTTTAGAACTGATGTCCCATTTTCTTGGTCACTATTTTGCCACCACTTGCCAATACATGGAAGTGGGTCTAATAGACCATTTACAAATTTTGGTGTATGTGTCGGTCACCATGGGCCGTGTGCGACCTGATCCCTTGCTTTTGGCAAGAGACATCGTAAAGCGAAGTGGGCCCGGCAGAAAGGGAGTTTTCGAAGTACTCGCAATTTAAGGAACCTGTCGATTCTCCGTCGGTGGAGAGTCCTCTTTGGGTATTTTTGCATTCCTAATGTTATCTTTGTTTTCTAGTGGGAGCCTCTTGCATCAAAGATCGGCTGGAGCATCCAACGATCTTCGACACGTGTCTTATTCATACATCATACCAATCTATCATAATGAAATGGGTTTCCTATTCATACATCATACCAATCTATCATGATGAAATGGGTTGTACCTCGTGATGAATGGGATTGTACCCGTGACAAGTTGAATTGTACCCTATAATATATACATTGGGTTGTACCGACAAAGAGCTGAGTTGTATCCTATACTAAACTATATTGTATCCTTGATAACTGAGTTATATCCAGTGATTAATTTGGTTGTAGCCAATAATAAATGAGGAACACATGGCAAAGATTTGTGGAGGCCCCAATCGATCTTCCAACGTTAGGCTCTAGTAGATACGGGCACAATTGCTTTCCCATTTAATTAGTATATATACATAAATAACAACTATACTAAAAACACTCGGAATAAAATCAACATATTCAGTAAAAAAAAATTTCAAAAGTGAAAATCAATCTTATTTCCCTTTTGCTGTGAATTGATATACAAATTGAAAGATACTGACAATCCATACCTACCAGCTGCAATGACCTTTGAGCGTATGGTCATGTCCCTATGACGTGCAGCATTCAGGCCAGGGTAGACCCCATTATTATTACTCCCCGATATGAATTACGATGCATGAATCTATCTTGATGCTTTAATAATTAAGAGCTGCTTGCTTCAAGTTGGATTAAGATCAATTCCCTTGTGAATTATGATGCATCCCCATCTCTCTAAAATAAAAGCACACCAGACACCTGTACCATTTGGTGCCCCAACATTTTTTCATTATAGTAGTCCAGAAGCCTAACACATTTTCAGCATATTTTTCTTATGGATACGCATCTTAACAGATTATAAATCTTATCAGTAAACAAGAAAACAAGAAACAGGAAGAGAAGACTGCAGGATATTTGGTGTATACAAGCACTGAAAAGAGAGAGAGAGGGAGAGAGAATCAAAACCAGAGTCAGTGATCGCTAACCATTGTAGCGTGTCAGACAACTCACCCATTCTCCAAAACTCCAATTTCCAATTCAGTACCGGTTAACTTTCCCAAAATCCGCGTGTCTCTGGTGAGTTCCAGCACCATAGCCATCATGAGGCCTTGAAATAGGGTAATTTTCAAGAGGATGTGGATATCTTCCCCTTGAATCTATATGTAAATTGGATCCTTCATGGTGACGACTGCCAAAAGACTGGCCATAATCAGAGTAACCAGGATGGTCATAACCAATTAAGCCTGACACAGACATTTGCTGGAATGCTCGTTGCTGCCTTTGGATACTCAATTGAACAAACTCCTCCCACATTTTTACATGCTTGCCCCATAGAATGGTCCGTTTCTTCATAAAGTTCACTCTTATTTCCCTGACAGCCTGTGAATCAGAACCAAAGAATCAGATGACCAGGCTATTCCGCAATGCAGAGTGTAACCATGTTTCTTCACACACTTGAAAAAGAGAAAAAAAAAAAGAAAAAAAAAAGAAGATACAAAAATCAATGAAGCCAACAGATATGATAGTGGCAGTTTGAGTGCGTGCATGTGATAGAGAGGATACCACACTACAATGCATAAGGAATACATGAGAAGAATTAACAAACATAGATGGTGAGAGCGTCTAACTCAGGCAGAATATCATAGAAGAATAGCCAAGAAGGAAAGGACTGCATGTCCAATTAACAGAAGATCACCCTACTGTGAGAACTGTGCGAAATCTGTTAAAGAAGATCCAAAGACACATCCTATTCAGGGATTTCGCACTTGAGAAGTTGGAATATGGATCAGAATCCAATCAGCTCAAACCGATGAGTCAATTAAAAGTTTTAGAGTTATTTTGGATGGACAAAAGGTAAGTATAAAGTTTTTATATAAATGAAAACAACTAGTTAAGGTATTACAGTCAATTATTTAATGGTAACATTCAGCAGCAAGCTCTCCCACCCACCCTCATACGGTAATACCCAACTCCACATAATTATGTCCACCAATTACCTGAATAAATATACTTGTATGTTACACACATTAAGCATATACAGGACTGTGTTAATGTTAGTGTTTGCATATATGGTCAACTTGCTGACAATGACTTGAGGAATTTCTTTTAGCTCAACTACATGAGTGCACAAGCACCAAACTGCACTGTGAGATATTTTTCCTGAATATATTTGAAATCCATACACAGGCACTCGAAAATGATTTTGCTGCTTCTACCCATTCTTCCACCAACACACACAGGGACACAGAGACAGAACATACAATTGACAGTAAAAAAGAAGAGAAAAGAAAAGAAAAGGCTCACCCTTTACACCATAGGATATTGATTGGGCATGGTGGAGTTTTGTTTGTGGAAAATAACTCACAAAAGGGAACCTATATTGTATTTCAAACAAAATGTTTTCAGTAGCATTTTTTATGCATTAAAGGTAAGGATTGATCACTTCAGGTATATAGTTAACCACCCAAATTATAGGTACTAAGCTATATGATGTACCAATCATTTACTGTTTGTAGAAAATAACTCATAAAAGGGAACCTACATTGTATTTCAAACAAAATGTTTTCAGTAACATTTTTTTATGCATTAAATGTAAGGATTGATCACTTCAGGTATATAGTTAACCACCCAACTAATAGTTACTAAGCTATATGATGTATCAATCATCAATCATTTATCGTTTGCCAATTAGACAGTTATCCGATGAAATTATTTTCGAGTGCAACCTAAATGGTATTCATTGGGGGGGGGGGGGGGGGGGGGGGGGGGGGGGGGGCGGCGGCGGCGGGCGGGGCGCGCGCGCAGTCAATTAGGAACCTTATATAATCCAGACAAGCCACTCAATGTGTTCCGCCAAATTTGAAGCTTATATCTCTCCTACTTTCTGTGAACTGCAGCATCACAGGCATCGGTAGCATTATAATGAAAACTAGTTGCATACCAGTAAATTAGTATCACATGTTCTGATATCAGTAGAAGTGAAGAAAGAATGATAAAAGCTGATGAACACAAACAATTTTGCTAAGTCAATATTTATTGAATTTTGAATGCTTAAAAGATATACATACCTCACGATGCTTGTAATTCTCTTCATCTTCATATTTATCATGAAATTGCCCAAGTTCCAATGCCTCCCTCTTATATTCCAGTTCTAATTCCTCCAATGTCTTTGGATAAGCTGGGTATTCAAATTTATGGCCAGACTCCCTGTCAGGTCTATGGCTCTCAGTATCCCACAGATCATCTTTATAGACTCCTATGCTCTGGGCAGGACCATCGTATGAATTAAGTGTATTGCCAGCAAATTTGGAGCATGCTGGAGACTTCAAATGGCTTGAGCGGCTTCTAAATCCTTCACTACCATAAGCTTCATCAAACGAAGAGTATGTTAAGTGGAGATCCACTGCATTCAGATTCGTAACGTATATTGTAGCTTTAACTAGCAGTCTACCCTATATTCAAACTGTGAATCCACATGAGGCAAAATGACTGGATATCCATTCAGTAAAAATTTTCTTTTAGGAGACAACCCATTGATTCAGACCCAGCCGGGAAAATACTTCACAATCGAACACATAATGCTTGATATACCAACTTACCTCTTGCTGCAAAACAAAATAAGAAGCAAATAGTATGATTATTAAATGCATAATGGATTAAAAATAGCTGACACAAATTAGGATCCCTACAAACTCCAAAAATGGTTTACCACCTTTGAAAAGATCCAGTAAGTATTTCTATCCTGCGGTCCCTACCTTGTGGAGAACCTCTCAACAAATGTTGCAGATCCTCACGAACACGGTCTTCCACAACTTTCTCCTGTCTACTAAATTTCTGGTGGAACTGCGAGGCATTTCTTGGACTAGGAAAAGACCTTTGGGATTCAGAACGTCCCATCCGTGAACCAACAGGGCTTCTCTCAGGTGACCTAGCTCTGTTCATGTAAGAACCATAAGAACCCTTTTTATTACCTGCTTCCCTGATTGCTTTGTGCACAGCATCCACACCTTTTGCGAGACATAATCTATCTTTGCCACTAACAATTATAAACTTTTCCTCCACTTTAATTTTGCACCCAACATCATTCTCAATCTTATCGATCACCTTCTCTGTGAAAAGTGCTTTTACATGATTTTCTCTAGCAGGTACTCTTTCAAAGAAATCTTGTGACTTGCGATTTGCCCCGAGAGTTGATGGGCAGCCCTGCAATGTGATAGGTATTGTATAAAAACGAAACCTCATAAAGGAAAATGCAAAGGAAGATACAAAACTAAGAAACTAGGTAGAATCATTGATTTCCATTTCTAAACTTTTTGTGGAACTTTCTGCAAATTCTCCCATTTCAGCAAGCACCGTTTATGTTGATATTCCTTATCGCGAAACTTCTGTCATTCTTTTTATAAGGAAATACATCCAAGGTCTCCCCAAAAATATCATTCTAAAACTCCCTATTCTTAAAGTATGATATTTCTTGTAAGTGACTTCAAAACCTTGGTTAGAATAACAAATCCTCTCAAATATCATGAGGAAAATACAGATGCATGCACAAATAAATATGTATATATAGCAGATCCTTCATAACAATGCTAACCGGCAATTCCGACAATATCTGGATCCTTCACCTTTCCCACAATAGACTGTCAAAGACTATCACCAATTTATGGGCATGGGACATGTGCTTACAGGAAAACATATTCCATAGGTATAAACCACTTCAGATTCTTTCAACCCATGGTAAATGGTAAATGAGAACTACTATTTTCTCACAGTTGTAAAACATATAATTCCAAAATTCCAAAAGGGAAATCAAAATGAGACACACAGACAGACACGTATCTCCGTGTGTGTTTGAGAGAGAGATGGTAAAGTAACTATGTAATGCCTTTCACAGGTGTATCAAGAAAAATTTTCCTTGGGACAACAAGGCCGAAACCTTTAGGTTTATTCTGGGCCCACTGGTATATAGAAATTGGATGAAGCAACATTTGTTTTCCTCACATAGCTCTTTTTCATTCTTCTTTAGGAAAAAAGCATGCAAGCGTCTTAATAATAGGAATTAAAATAGAATAAATTTCCATTGAGAAGTATAATACCTGAGTAAAGTGACCTGATTCTCCACATAATTTACAAATCATTTCTTCTTCTTTTCTTTTCTTCCAATTTCTCTCTGTGGCCTTTGATTTAGCCTCCCAAACCTTAGCTTCTCGACTAGTGAAATCAGTTGGGACAGCATTTGGATCTCGAGGCTCCCCTTCCTCATCAGAGTTATCATGAGACCTTTTGTTTGATTTTGCCTTTTCTTGCACAGTAGTTCCAGTGGATCCAGGTGGACCAGTATATTCCTTATAAATCTCACTGAAATCATCATCCAATTCTGGCACAGGTTGTTTGGTCAATAAGTCTCTGTTCATGCCTGCATCAGCTCCAAGCAAAATCTTTTTTTATTAACATTCAAAAACATTTCTCCGAAAAGCAGAAATCACTCCAAGAATCTCAACCAATCAACAAAGCCTGTTTCTCCACCAGTAGGATCTGCAGCATGAATCCTTTACCACATCCCAAGACAGCCGGAAAAAAACCACACCAATGATACATTTTATAGTCAAACAATCATATGTATAAAAAAATAAAAAAAGGAAAAACCAAAACCAAATTTAGTCACCATTGCTATATTTAAACCAGTGATTGAAGAAGATAAATAGTGCCCTATCCTGCCATCTCAAAAAAGTGCAGCAAAAACTATAAATAAGAAACACTTTGCGCAAAACATATGGTACACCAAAATACTTAGAATTTTATAGGGTGACTCCCATTAGAAGTCAGTTATACACACATTTCTAACAATAAGGCATCCTTCCAAATAAAAGGAATAAATTGTCCCTCTTTGCAATCAAAAGCACAGTCCAATAGAGGCAAGCAAGTACTTTTCACTGGGGAGAACCCTATTTTACCAAGCCCAAGTCCCTGTTGCATTTTGTGTTGTCTCCTCAAGGTAAACTAGCTAGAATAGAATACCAATCAAAAACAGATAACACAGACTAAAGTGTTCCAATGGTCTTGCTTCCAAAGGCTAGGGTCATTGTAGGAAATTTTATGGTCCATTCTTGCTCTTTACTGGTATAGAGTATTACTTTGCTCTGATTGCAGCAAAATGAACATTATAGAACAATTCAGAACATCTGCATCATTATAGAACATAGGTTGAATTAGGAGGCCAAATGTTGTATGAGCATAAAAGGGATTTCCAGAGACAAAATAGAAACTTAGGCTTCCATTGTTCAACATAATATGACCATTACCACCAACAATGTTAACAACAAATTCTAGTGATGACAACACCAATAACTATAGCAGTGATGGCACTAGTACCTTCAAAACAATCAACAATATGAAAATTACCGCCAACAATGTTAACAACACCACATCACCACTAATATCATCATAACTTATGGTGACAATAGCACCTCCATTGCCATCAGTGGCAGAATTAAGTTCACAACTTTACCTCCAGCAAAGACACTATTATCACACTGATTTCACTGCTATCATACTTAACACGGTGGCACTACCATTATCATCTCTAATTACAAGTGTCAAACGGGTAGTGCTATGCCACCAAAATACCTGTTGAGCTGTGCTACCATGTTGGGTTGTTCTGGCCTTCTTGCTCAGCTATGCCATGCTAGCCTTTTAAGAGGCTGGCCTTACATAGACCATGGCGTAGGTCTAAGTCATGTTGTGCCCTGGGCTTATGTTGTGCTGGATTAGTTAATATGTATTTATTAAGCATATGGCATAGACATGTAATAAATATAAAAGTAATATCATTATCTATTGAAATTATAAAATAACTTAGTGATTTAGAGGCTATTATTGTATAGTAAAGGTTGTGTGTTCAAATATCATTACAAATATTTTCTTTACATAGAAAGGATTCTACATTGTGCCGTGCTTAGGCAAGGATAAATATTGTCAGGTCGGGCCAGCACATGGGCCGCCTAGCCTATTTTATACCCCCTACCTCTAATAATGGCACTACCAATGTTACCAACTATAGCATGATTGTCACTTCTAACAACAACACACTATATATGAGACCGTGGTAGCATCAGGCCCTGCCAAAAACCCTTCAAACAACAAAATGCCCAATCTTTCTGAAATGAACTGCCCAAAGTTTCAGCAGAACGATGAATAGAAAGGATGAGATAGGGTGCCCATACTTAATATCCCTGAAATGCACAAAAATTCCCAGCAGAAATTCCATTGACAAGAACAGAAAATGAAGCCAACGAAATAAAAACATCAACCGATTTCCAATACCTAAAGCCAATCCTGTTCTCTTTGAAAGATAAAACAAAAAGTCCCAACAAACATGATCATGAGCCTTCTCCATATCACGCTTACAAATCAAACTCAGTTACCACTCCTCATCATCAGTATCAATCCAAAAGTACGTCAGACAGAACTGAATAACAAAGACAACCACCTACTTTGTGATCGAAGCATTTCAATAAATGGACTATTGGCGAAATCCCGTCAATTTCTGGCACAGGTCCAAAAACTGGCTAATGAATACACGATCGAATTAACATTTCATAAAACCTCAAAAGACGATTCAGGTTGTCGCAAAAAAAACCCTCAAACCTGGCACTAAACAAATGCAGCACAATACATTGTATGTAGAGGAAACCATAAGACAGTCATTCAACGAACAGAGCACATGATTCTTATATCAAAATTAACGGGTAAAGAAAAATACTTTTCCAGAAACATCAAAGGGCGCGACCAACAGAGCAAGAATACATAAACAAAAATATAGGCAGCTATTGTTGGCGGAGATAGAAAAATGACTAAAAGGGAGAGAGAGAACGAACCGGCCTTTTCCTTCTATAGATTAATAAAAAAAAAGAGCTCGAGATCCTCTAATAGTTGACTCCCAGAAGTCAGAAATTTCGTTTTTCGTTTATCTTCCTTCTCCCTACGAAACGTAGTGTTTTTAAAGTTTCGAAGACAGAAGAATCGATCCCGTCTTATAACCATCGAGCAACGCTTTGGGAAGCCCTAGCTTTCACCAAGCTCGACTCTTTACTCTAACGCCCGAACGGAAATATAACCTCTTTTGGTAATTGAACAGAAATATATGCTGATAATAACCTTTTCATCTGGAGCCACTAGTGGTTCCAGCGACTTGCGGACGGATGGCGCTTTTCAACAGTGGGTTCATATTCCAAAATGTTTCTCAGCCGATGATTTCATTGAACCAGCGGATTTTGGTTCCAGAAAAAATGCTCACGATAATAATCGATATATACTATTAATAAGTGGGCTACGTTTTCCACATGCGTATTCCGTCTGGATTCTAAGAGCAGGAATATTCTTTCCGAATTCTGGTTTTCTTTTCTTTTTCTAAACATTTTTCTCTTCAAACAAAACAATCCACTGTTATTTTAAACATGTTGTAACTATCTCTGATTGTTTATAATTTAAGTGGATACATGTTTTCCACCGATGTAGCACGTGCAGCCCCTAGTAACGATGTTATACGATAGGGGTAGTTTGATCGTTTCACGTGACAATGTTTTCGTCCGCCAATTATGTGGGCCATCCTTACTATCCAGTTTGAAATTAGTTCTCTTTTAAAGTTTTTGTTATTAATTTTCCTTTTTATCTTTTATGAGTTAACAATATTTAAGATATGATTAGTTATATAAAAGTAAGTTTATATTCAAAAGATATCATAAAATGTGAAATACATTTCCTCTAGAACCAAAATCTGGTGGTTCAATGAAACCACCGGCTGGGATAGAGTATGGATGTGTGGGGCCCCTTATGGACATGGGCACCCATCCGTCCGTTTCACACTGGTTCCACTAAATGGCACCAGACGATACGCTCTCTAAAATGTTAAAGTGGTTTGGTTATAAATTAAATAACCCGGTAGGCACCCAATTAATTTTAATTTCACTTGGTTTTAAAAAAAATATATATATATATATATATATTTTTTTTTTTGTGGATTTTTCAGCAATTTTTCAGAAGTATTCGAAACGGAGCATCGATTTTCAATATATTTAAGAGCACAACAAAGCGGACACTAATATTCTTTTCTTGTTCGATATTACAAAGCTTCAAGTAAATTATAAGCTAATTGTACCCAAAGCAAACAGTACTCCATTACAATACGAAATATGAGCAGTAAACCCTCGAGGCCACACTTATAAGCTAATTGTGCATACCCACAACAAACACCCCATTAGAATACGAACCACAGATCTATATAAACCCTTGAAGGGGCCACAAGAGGTTAAAGCTTTAGTACGTCAATTGACACTCCTGCAGTTCCTACGTACTTCACCACTCTTCCCTGTTAGTGGTTTCAAGCTCCCCATCTTCAACATGGAAGTCTTGAAGTCCTCAAAGAAACCTAAAGGATTCTCTGCATAGAACTTGACGATGTCTCGAGTTTTACCATCTCCGTTCACCAGGGCCTGGTCGGATGCAAGCAGACCCTCACCGGAGAGGAGATTGACGTAATACTGGTTGTCAAATGTAGCCGGAGTCACCAGGTCAAGCACCGCCGTTGTCCCGTTGTTGTTTACGGATTCCGAGCAGAGCTGCTGCAATGACGTAAGGAAGTCCACGTTCAGGCTTGGGCCAGCTGAGTTACTACCACTGTTAAGGCGAGAACTGAACGTCGAGCATCGAGCTTTCCCCATTGTGTGTGCACCTGCAAACGTAACGGATTGATTAATTTCTTCAGACATTGTTGATGAATCTCAAACTAATAAGAAGAAATGAATGATTTACCAGAGAGAGCGACCATGTCATTAAGGGAGAGACCCACGTTCTGGAATTTGGAAACAAGCGTTGCCACGTTAGAATTCGGGCTTGGTATGTTGTTGTTTGCTGCTGCCTTGCTTGCACTCAAGCTGTCTCTCCTTCCCATCTGAACATCCCAGCTAGGGCCACCTGCCTGCAATTGGAGTACTCGTACATGTTACACATCCCCAGTATATATATTTGATAATGTTTCGAAGCTGGAGTGGTATATAAGCTTGAATTCATTTGGAACCATTAGACCTACCAGAACAACAGAATCTCTTGCTGCAGTTGCGAGGATATCAGCACAGGATACGGTCTCAGGGCAAACGGATTCGAGGTCGGATTTGATCGCGTCGATCACTTCGAAGCCCCTCAGTGAATTCAAGTTGGGTGTTGCAGTTTTTTCCCCAGTGAAGGTCGCAGTGTCATCTAAGAGGACCGAAGCATCACACCCCTATAACACTCAACACCCACATTATAACTATAGGCCGCATGAAAATAATTAACGAGATAAATGTATACGAATTGGTTCCTAAGATGACTTACGTTAACAAAGCAATCGTGGAAATGAAGACGGAGGAGGGATGCCGCCATCCGCGGCTCGTCGAACACCGCCTTTTCCACCCATGAGAAGATGATAGCTTCTGCCTCAGGACAGCTATCTCCATAACCGTTTACTTGCAAAGAACCTGCACTACCGTCCCCTAGGCATTCCTTGTTCAAGGAGCTCGGCACGGTTGAGATTGCAGTTGCACGCTTAAGCAATATTATCAGTGAAGAGAATATTGTCAAGTAGATGACAATCTTGTAGTCCATGGCAGTTCCAGCAGAAGAACAGAACTTGATTACTGTCTATTGAGATGTGTGATGTGGGATGAGATGGAAAGTTTATCTTATATAGATGAGTTTCTGCAGCAAGTAATGGGAGATTGGGAGGCACTTAGATGATTATGCCAGGTACAACTGACCAAGTCAAGGCCTAGAAATGGTCAGTTCCTAATGAAGGTTACGTACGCACCTAATGCCATGTGCTTCTTCATGCTTTTTTTCACCTCTGCTACTCAGATTTGGTGTTGTACGTACATTAATAGTAATGTTAGGTGGGAAAATGTCTGTGAATCATTCAGAAGAACTTACCCATAAGCAGCACAAGCAGCGCCAAACAAATCCTTCAGCATTGGATTGACGAAGCAGGCGCTTTTCATTTAATTTCAATATTTCATGTGGCTAATCGACAGTGGGCCTACATCTTAGAAGCCAACTAGATTGTTTTGTTGAGCATCATCTTTCACCCAACTGTGGGTTTCACGCAAGCCCATTAACATAAGCGTTGGCTAGCTAGAGGCCCACAATTTACATCTGTATAGGATAATGGGTGGAGCTGCATCTAACTTTGGAAGTGGGTTGGGTCATCTGAATTTGAATATTGAAGGGCTGGTTTCTTTTTCTAGCAAAATATTTGATTTGCCAATTCTGACTACAGTTTTGAAATTGGAGAAAGTACTGATACATTATTTGAATTTAATTAGAAAAAGAAATTAATGGAAAGGTAAGGAGAAAAAAATGAAGGAATAGTAATCCTATTAATGGGGCAAGTCCACTAGTACATTGTTATTTTGACTTGTTTATAGTTTATCTATACCTCTCTGTGCATATTGTGTTTGGACCTACCAATGGCGTGTCGATGTTTTTTGTTGCTAATGGTTGTTTTGGTCCGTTTTTGTTTCTGTTTGTGTTTGATGAATCTTTGTGCAGGGTTGCCATACTCCACCCTAATCTCCTACGTCTCTTTGCGTGGTCGAGGTCCGGCTTGCAAGTTCCTCGTCCACTTTTTATCACATCGCCGTTGGTGATGCTCTCCTCCCTTCTCATGGGAGATATTTCTTTAATCCGCTTAGGTGCGGACCCTTTGTCAGAATCCACCGCTAGTTTCCAGCTGGTTATTGTGGTTTCTACCACAGATCTGACATTTTTCTTCTGAGACGTAGTTGATTGGGTTGCTGATACGGTGGTCCTGTTCTTAAGTTTCATCTTGTTTCTATGGTCCTCCTGTAATCGCCGGCCGGTTGTTGGTATCTTTGTAATCTTGGTTTTTGTTAATGAATGTATGTAGGCTTGGCCTTTCATAAATAAAAAAAAGTGATAGGCAAGCGCAAAAAATGTGAATCCAGACCCAAAATTTTTGCCGTATAATATATATGGGACCGGAAATGGGTCAGTCTTACCTAGTTCAACAGGAGTCCATCGAGTTTTACTCCATCTAAAACTAAAACTAAAACTAAACGGCTGCGCTTGGAAACAAGAACCTGCAAGAAAATGATGCATATATCGCTTGAATACAGGAAAAGGAAAAAAATCCAACTGGACCTAATACATGCGAAAATGCTAGATGAAATTGAAAAAGGCTGCATCCAGTGGCGGAACCACGTTAAAGCTAGGGGGACAATTGCGCCACCCCCCCCCCCCCCCCCCCCCCCCAACTCATTGAAATTTCTATATTTCTTGAGAATCCTCTCTAAAATTTCTGGTTTGTCCCCCCAACTCATTGAAATTTCTATATTTCATGAGAAGTGTTAATTGAAAATTTTTTTTACCCCCTCAGATTTGGGGTCCTAGTTCCGCCACTGGCTGCATTAGGAGAAACGACCCCATGTTTATTACGAGGTAGTTTCTTGCTTTTCATTTATGAAATGCTGTTCTTTTACCCAAAACATAGAATTCCCACAGTCGAACAACAGTTTGGAACAGATTTTGGCATACACGAATCTAAGCTACTTTATAACATGCAGATCACCAACCAAATTCATCCCGATAGCGTCGCGTTAGGGCGGAAAAATCATATATACAAATGCATCCTTGAACTTTTCTCCCGCACTTGTGTGTTCACTTTGTGAAAGATGCTGCCGCGTGGATTATCTGATGGTTAGAGTTTTTTCAACAAGAAAAACCTTCTTAACAAGAAAATGATCTTGATGTGTCAAGGATCACATAACACGCTTTTAGCTAGGTCAGTTTCGTTTATTCCATTCCATGGAAATTAACCCGTATTGTTCCTGTGTGCACTGCGTGCTGCCTGTTTTGAACTCATCGACAAAGACAGAGGCTCCACAGGTTCTCAATTGGTTAGGAACCTAGTGAGAAACCGGATCGGACATTCTTAGTGAGATGGTCAAACAATGAGTTTGACTCGATCGATCCCGTTTCCTCCTGAAATGAAATCGATCCAACTGGTGAGAAACTGTGTGAAAGCTAGCTGCGCCTGTTCGAACAGCTCGTTCCATTGGATAGAACCAAGCTGTGACCCAAATTAAAGTTTATGGTCGTTGCCTGTCTTCATCATTCAGGAGTTCCCCACAGAAAGGGGACAATCAAAATACCTTTAAAGAAAAGAAACGGAGTGTCTCAATTCATTTTAAACATGTTTGCCACCTTAAGTATGAACCTAATTAAACTTGATATCCTCAAAATCATCCTGCTTGAAATACAGAATTGTCTCTTCAAACCGTCGCTTTCTACGGCAGAAATTATGGAAATAAGAAACGAAAGGGCCGGGCAGATAACAATGATTGCTTTCATGAAAGTTTCTTGCTTATGATCCAAGAAATCAGATTCCAGAAAGGACATTAATTAATACAATCAAATAAATGGAAACCTAAAACGAAGGCTTTTATGTTCACATTTATAAATCACATGGGAAGGAAGATAGATGTTATGTAGCAAATGGGAACATGAATGCATGGTGTTTATGTTAAGAAATAAGAAATGTTTATTAATTAATTTATACAAAGTATATAGTTCAGAGTATTCAGACTAGCTAAGGCTAGGTTTGGATGGTGCTTAAAGGTAAAAGTGTAAAACTCATAGGAGTTAGGGGAGGATCATATCTATGCAGATTACCAGGTATATAATACAGCTTTTGATGGTTGAGAGGTTATGGAAAGACTACATTTTTTCTTTTGGGCTTGAGTGCTCAACATTCCAACTCTTAATTGTCAATAAAAGAGGCTGCAGCCTAAGTCTTAACAAATTAGCACAAGGAATTACAGTACTGCACGAAACCAAAAGCACCTTAATTTTCCATGCGATTCTATGACATTTTTCCCCTAAGAACTTTCAAAACGATATAGGGAGATAATTACTGGATAAAACACATTTATATATGTCTAAAATTTCGGAAAAAAAGGAAGGAAAAAACATTTGTCATGAAAATCATCAGTGCAACTACAACACCATAGAGCTTGTAATCTTAGCCTTGCAAATAAGCTGTTCATTTTCAATTATAGAACATTCATTCATATAAACATGATATGTTCTTTAATAAGAAGTGAGCTCATGATTTGTTCCTCAACATTCAAATCAAGGTATACCAGAGAAATATTCACTTTGCCTTTCAATAGTAGAGTTGTTCCTCTGCACACACTTAGGCTACACAGGTCGTGTGTACTGTTGCCAAAAGCATTCAAGGAAGATCGACGATCATAGGAAAAAGAACACGAACCTTACAAGTCACAACCCCTGCTACATTCCTAACTACCATCCCCACCGCATAAGCTTCCTTAGATCCACCATGATCGCTCAGATCCCATCTTTCCTTACCTCAACCATTCACTTAATCGAATCTCACAAGTGCATAATAAGAAGAGAGAGAGAGAGAGAGAGAGAGAGAGCCATTAAGTCGGCAGCATGAAAGTGGAACAGTACTTACTCTCTTCTTTCTTTCAAGATAACATCATATTAGGGTTTTCATCAGTCCCCGACAACAGAACGAAATCAAGTTCCCAGGCTCATTCTAACTGTTTCACTTTCCTACAATGGGTACTGAGGATTCTCACACGAAGAAAAAGTGGAAAAGCTTGTACCGAACTTTCTTCATGAGAAACCTTAACCCTAGAAATCGCATCTGCAATAGCTTTAATTAACGAATTCTTTTCTTCTTGTTTTCTCTTTCCCTTTTCGGGTTAAAAACTTTTAGCGAATTCCACTTCGTTCCTTCCATTACGAACAAAACAAAGACACGAGGGAAACGAAGATAGGGAACAATAATACGAAACCCTAAATCTCCAGATCTGAATAACTTAAAGATAAAACAAGACATTACATACAAAACAGTCCCTAATTTCAGTTTTTGCCCCTTCTTACGAGCAGTCAGTCAAGTTACAGTGATGATCAGCAAGGTTTCTTTTTCAAGGATAATTTTCATGCGTAAGAGAAAGAAATAATACATACCAGCAACTGCAATTTCTTCTACTCCTTTGGCCCAACCGATGGAATGATATCCTGAAGAAGCCCATGATCCCTAAGCAAAGAAGCTTTGGAAGTGCAGAAACGTCCCTCTTGAAGAAAAGCTGGAGGAGATGAGCTAATAAGAGAACTAATGCCCAGAGAAGGTGATACGTTATGTAAATAGGTTTGTTGCAGTTGTGGAAAGAGAGAACGTGTAACTTGCACAGGCATTCCGAAGGTGGGTGATTCCGGCATCATCATGTCGGCAGAGCTTCCACGAAGCGTCACAGGGCAAGGATGCGTGTGTTGTCCTTCGTACGTGGTCACGACCACCGTCGGATCATCGGAAGATCGTTCCACTCGCTTCTTCACGCCACATGTGGCGGTGGTGCAACGATAATAGCTCCTAATTAACAGAACCCCATCACGAAATTATAGAAACTTCAGTAATGATAATTTGTCATCTCCGTCCATTCTTGAGTAATTAAAATAAATGAAATGAGTTGGGATCAAATGGGATAATTTGGTGACTATCAAAAAAAAAAAAAGGGGATAATTTGGTACCTCGGAAACGGGCTGTTTTTCACCGCCTTTTGGCCGTACTTTCTCCATCTGTATCCATCTTCTAGATGATCAACTTCGCTCTTCGTCATGAACGCGAATCTGGGCTCTCTCTGCCTTTTTTGATTCTTCTTTTTTGGCTTCAATCTAAATCGACAACACAAACATTTAACGGAAAGTGAAAGAACACATAAGACGAATCAAACTCCCATTATTGCTTCTACTTTTTCCTTTAGTAAGATTTTTAAGGGTTTATTTGCTTTTGAAGGTTCTTGTGTTTCCACAAAAGAAGTTAAATCGGCAATTGAACACAATAGCAAAACTTACAGCTTCTTAGCCTTTTCATCTTCGTGATCCTCCTTCTTCTCTACCGTAGTTTTCGTCTGTTCATCATGCACTCGTTCGGTAGATGAAGAAGAAATTGACGAGGAGTTGGGTGTAACAGGGAAATTCAGGAGCTCAGGCGACTCCAGAAGTGTTGAAGATGAGGATGTCGGCGGGGTAATCGTTGGCGTTTGGAGAAAATCGAATATTGAAGGACTAAAATCTTGGATAACCAGGAAGTCCATGAAGCCTGAAGAGTTCTTTTCTCCTTCACCAGACATGGCGAATATGCTAGATAAAGAGAAGCTATTGGTGATCTGATCTGGATATGTCAATGCTCCGATCGGATTCCCCCTCCCAATTGCTTCATTTTCTCCATGGAACGATGAAAGTGAATAGATTTTGACGGAATATATTTGTTCTTCTTCTTCTTCCTTTTTTTTTTCCTTTTTTTTCTTTTTGGGATTGCAGCTGATCTCTTCCTATTCTCTTTACATTTGTAATATAAGTGCTGGGAATCTTGAGGTCAAAATGGAGCGCTGAAGGGAAGAGAGAGTGAACTTGGTTTTAAAGGACTGGAGAGCAGGTTGGCTGAGCGTTGCGCACCTTGGACTGACCCACAATAGCCAGTCAAACATGTACGGAACACAGCGACCGGTCGAAGACGCGGTGTCATTTGTTCTGAGCACAGGAAAATGGTCGACGCTTTCACACTATGGTTAGACGGATTAACCGGCTACGTGTGAACCGTGAGCGAGGTGCATCTATGGTCGATTTGGTTGTGTGGCGTATAATCTCAAAAGCCAGTCATAAGCCTATATTCAATTGTCTCCTCCGCTGCCGTCCTTATCGGCAGCAGAGATACATGCTCTTATTTATGCATCCTTGAGATACATGCTCTAAGGTGGAGCAACTCACGGAAAAAAAATTTCTTTTTTTTTTTTTAATTATTATAGATGTAATGAGGTTTTATTATTGAAAAAAACCTCTAATCATAGTTGCTCTAGGTGGTAGCATCTTTCTAAAAGTGTATGAAAGCTTGCTGGAGAGAGAAGTGTAGAGTATTCCAACCCGTCGGCTTAATGTCCTCTACACTTCTCTCTTATACTCGTGCATGTATACACTGTAAGAAAGAGAAAATTTTTCTTATGTATTGTAAATATAAGGATTTTTTTTCTATTGAAAAAATTGTACCATTAGATGCTTCATGTGACAACATTTCTTTTAAAGTCCACAAACGAGTGCAAGAAAAAGTGTAAAAGAGATCATTTCTTGGTTTTTATCATTGGTTAATCGCCTACCAATAAAAGGAAAGGCTATTGATGATGGAAAAAGTTGGTCACTAGTTCCCATGTTTTTTTTTTAAGATTTATTGTTTAAGGGAATGGAGGCCGTAGGATGTCATCAGCTTAGGCTGACGTGTACACCATCTCAGCCGTTAGAAGCAAGGATGACATACGTCTCTCCATTCTACTATGTATCCTATCCGTTCGTAGTAAAATTGTAGTTATAAAAAGGATTTGGATCCTATGATAATAGGAAATGCTAGTTGTACAAGATTTTTACTAGAAGGGGAAAGAACTTTAGTATACACCAAACATCTTTATTTATCTATCTATATTATTATTAATAAAGGAAAGAAGGGGGAATATTCCTCCAGATTCTGGTTTCTATTTTGGTTTTCGAAATATTGTCATTTACAACTAAAATAATCTGAAACCATAAACACTACTCTTTTCACATTTGAATTTAAACCCCCAATTATATGCGATAATTAAGGGGGATGATGTGTAGTATGCACGTGCCACCCCTAATATGAGAAAAAGGTCTGTATTTTTTTCTTGGATGTCCTTAATGAGGTCCAAGACAAGAATACATTAAACGCATCGAACGATTGTTGACTTTTGGATCAGAGATTTATAAGAAGATCTCACAGATGAGACTTTGCTGGAGTTCCATTTGCCACGCACGCAAAAACGAAAACGAAAACGAACCGCGTCCATCATATGGTGGGAAGTAAATAATTATGAAAGAAGTCTGTGTCCCGTAATTTTGAACATCTTGTAAATAGTAAATTTTTCTGTTAATTGCTAAAAAAAAAAATTTTTGAACGAGTGTTCCACCGTCTATCAAATTACAAAGCAAGTGCCCCTTTTACGCGGTTTTGGAAGGTGGGACAAAGGGTCATTTTTGCCGGTATGAAGAAAGAATGATGCGATCGTTCTGGGATAAAGGGTCATTTTTCACTGGAATGCCTTAGACGTACGCTACTTTCAATATACGAGGCAGTGGGGAATTAATACTCCTCACTGTGCAAGTATTTTTATGCAATCGTTGACTAAGTGGCTCCTCGGGCCTTGGGGTAACTAGGGGAAACTGAAAAGTACCAACAATAGCATTTGTGGGTTTATTTATTTGTCTACAGTTGGGATTAAAAAATTCGAGAAACTATAGTTTCAATATACGAGGCAGTGGGTTTATTTATTTGTCTGCAGTTCTATACTACATTCTTTACTGATGTGGCCGTGAGATGCTGCCATGTGGAGCATCTCACGGCTTGTGTTTAATCAAGTGGACCCATGTAAAACAATGAAAAATATGAATCGTGAGATGCTCCACATGGCAGCATCTCACGATGACAAATGCAGTGTAGCATTGCAGCAGATGTCATTCCATAGTCATAACCTTTTTCAAAATTCAAAGCCTAACACACAAACGCAATTTTGACTACAGTCACGAGTCTGTCTTATGCAAATGGAGCCTGATCCAAAATCATACAATGAATAGCGGTGCTCCAGTGATATGATTAGTACATTTACTCTATCTTTAAAAAAAAAGAGTACATTCATTCTATCTAAATGTATGTACCTACCTAATATTTAGGATGATTTATCTCAGTAACTTTGTCAAATTTTTTGTATTACTCATGAGTTTAATTAATTGCTATTAGAAGGGTTGCACGTGCCCTACACGCACATATAAAGGGACGAAGGAGACAATATTGGAGGGAACGGTTGCAAAATTGTTTGTTGGTTTCTGAAAAAGTTGAGACAGTTTTGACCATTATACTCTTTTATTAATAAATCTTTTCAATAGTATTTAAGGGTTGTTTTCGAATGCTGCGTATTTTGTTCGACGCAATTCTGAATGGACCTCTTCTCATTATATATTGTATAGATTAAAAATTATTTCAATGAAAAAGAAATTATACATACTAGTAGGGTGCCTCTGAAGTAACACACGTAGAGGATGGGAACAGTTTTATAACTATCCATATTTAAATGAAATAGGTAAAGTTTTGACTATTTTGACTCTATATTAATGATGCATTTACAACCAATGGTAAAAGGTTTTTTTTGGGAAGTTGTGCATAATTGTTAGCACGCTTTTTAAGGGACCTATTCTCGTTATATACAGTGTTAATATCGATAGATATATTAAGTTTGAATGCAGTAATCTCACGTTGGCCCATACAGATTAGCCACATACCAATGAGCATATCTCGTGTCAGCCATAACGCGGAGTACTTCATGTCGGAGCCACAGCAAAAGGAGAATCAGTTGTGATCACACAGTGGTAGTAAATCTATGACACTGTGCTGCCCCATGTAGCACAACTAGAATGGTCCCCGGTTCTCTTAGCACGGCTCCAATTTGTGAAAATTTTGTACTCAGTGCAACGCAAATTTAATGAAGTATACGTGGACATCAAGTCATGATGGTCAGTGATCATAGCCGTATGTTGTTCGCCAACACTTTTAAATGGTCGGTACAAACAAGTTGACTTTTAGCCTGAAATCTAGGGGTACCCCAATCCGATTATATTAATCACAGTCCATTAAACTAACGTTTTACTTGAAATTTTAATTAATAGATTTATTCGGAGGTTATTTATATTATATTAATTAAGCATTTGCAAATTGCAACGGAAGTTCTTCCGTGATTTATGGCAAGGCTTTGAACGCAATTTCTGTTTTGTTATATGACTAGGAGTATAATAAACCAACGTACATATTCTAACTCCAACTAATCTCTACAATCTACTATGGTCGGCGTGACGTGACATTGGAGTTAAACTATTCTGTTTCTAAATCATTTCATTTGATGCCATTCAGTGGAACCAGCGTGAAATGCACAGATGGATGTCCATGTCAGTAAAGGGCTCCACACGTCCATACTCCATCCCAACTGATGGTTTCACTAAACTACTGGATTCTGGCTCTAGATGAAATGCATTCTTCTGTTTCTGGATTTCTGACAATATTTCCCGCTCAAGACGGACTGGGTCACCAACTGAATTAACTATTCGCATTTGCATATATTATATTTGCAATGCAAAGAATTGGGTTATTAACGAACATTTATTCCATCCATCTTATATGTTATTTTATACCAAGAGCGTGATTCTTGCCTGCCAAACTTTGAATTGAGTTATGAATATTTGATTATATGTACTTAACAATTTGATTCATGGATCACAAGTCTCCTGTTTATAATGACACTTCTAGAAGCTTTTGACGCATAAAGAATCAAGAGATTATTTATGGAATATTTTATTTTCTGCTTTAATTGCAATGCATGCATCACCGGTTACGTCAGGTAAATTCTACAACACACCCCCCCCCCCCCCCCCCCCCCCCCCCCAAAATAATAAAAAAAGAAATGGCTTCGGTGAGAAACATCTAAATGGATAATGTTTGGGGCATTTTTATGCTGCATTGGTTTCTATTGTTGGAGTTTGATCCTACCACGTAGTGTATCAGAAACTTCATGTTCAAAATGCCTTGCTAAATATAATGAACGAGTTCATGATAACTGAAAAACATGTTATAGTTTACATGCTTGTTTCCTTGTTACCGCTTAATATTATGTGTCCATATATAGGCCAAATTAAATGGACTGAATATTAATTAGTTGGAGCATTGGTTATGCAATCTGCTGTAACCAAAGTGAAAAATGTGTGCATGAATCCGATACGCTTTTGCTAAAATCGTATCCAATATGAATCAGCCATGCGTCGTAGCATACCATTCAGGTGACACACATGGGTTCCTCGGCTAATCTAATCACATAAATATATTATATCTAATTGACTACCACCAAACCGGCCTTAAAATTAATCTCTCCTATATACTCCCCTCTTCCTTTCACATATTGACCTGCTTTTTTTTTCTTTTCTTGTTGGGTAATGTTGGGTAAAGTTGACTGAAAACTTATGACAAAATCTTGGTTTGGTGCTTAGGAATCCCTTAGAACCAAAAGTTCGCTGGGTGTTTAACACAAGATTTTGAAAAACTGGGGATATTCTAAAAGAGTTGGCAGATCAATATATTATTTAAAAAGAAAAGTCATTTTCTTCCATGTTGATCAAGTAAATATAAACATATTGACGACGACTTGGTGTAGAGCAGTTAGGGAATCCCGATTCTCATTAGTAAAAGGCTTTTCTTGGGGCTGGTTTTTCAGGTTTAAAGGGGAGAGAGACATTGGAAACTGAAAGCAAAGATGAGAAGTCAAAAGACAACATCTGTGAATTGGTTGGAGTAAAAAAATGGCAAGGATCAATGGTCAATGCAAATGGACAAGACGTGAAGTAGTTGCAGAAAAGAACAGAATCAGGCTCGGGTTGCGTTCAAGCCTTGCGTTTTTGTTTTGCTTAGGCCAACAAGAACAAAATCTGCGACAGGGATTGCTTTTGTTTTAATTAGTCTTGTGCGAAATAATAAACCGGTAGTAGAGCAAAGGTCCAATCATTTATGGCGACCCAGATTACTCAAACCGTCGGTGTAAAACTGGAAGCTTGTGATATGTGGGGGGAAGGATTGAGCGAACGTAAGAAGCAAGAGATATTTTACAAAACGAAACGAAGAGAGAAACAGTTTCCAGTGTGAAAACAGCTAAAATTAGGTTGCCTTTTTTTTTTGGTAAAATTAGGTTGCCTTGACTTCAGATTTTCCGTCCTTTAACTTTTTATTTATGTAAGCATTTGACTTCAATTGGCTAACTGACATAGATGTCTCTGAAAATAACTTACCCATTTTTTTTTAGTCCTTCGTTTGGTAAACGAAAATATCGCATTCGACTGCAAGCCAAAATTCTCCTCCTAGTTTAATGTTTTCATCCTCAATCATGTCACCACAAGAAAAATGGGTCAATTATAAAGCAAAGTAGATTCATTTGACCCATTCCATTCCACGTGGCTAATTGTGCCGAACCCCACTTCACTTACAATTTGAAATTGGCCGGAGCCCCTTGCTGGAACATTTGCTGGTCCAACGGTGAGAGGAATGTACACAGGTGTGAATGATGCTGACGTGTCTACCTTGCCCACCATTGGACCAGCAGATATTTCAGCGTAGGCTCTAACTGATATGGCCTCCTTCACTTGCCTACCTAGCTTGTCTGAGACAATGACAAATGGGCTTTGCCCTCTAGAAGTTGTAATCAAATGCTTGTATGTTTTAATAACACCATATTTTTCCGTTATTATCCTACTGCACAACTTATACATGGAAGCTTGTTTGGAAAATTTAACCCAATTATTGCATCAAGTTTCATAATTAAATAGAAATTTTTACTATATATAATAGGGTTTATCTAAATTAACATCTCTCTTGATATAAAACTACAAAATTGAATATATATCATATGTGACAAAACTTTACGTTCATGTATTGTTGAAGCTTAATATGTTAAGAAATTGCCGACGTACAGCCTTAAGAATATCACCTTCGTTTTCCTAATAATTTAAGCCAATACATGCTACAAAATCTAAGGCTTATTTACGTTAAGTTATTGTCTGACATAACTAATTTCGAAAGTCATGAAGCCATCTCTTAAGTTATTTTTCCACATCCATATTTTTTCCCTTGTTTGGCACATCAATTTCAGACACCGCTTTCCCAGCAAATAGCCGGGACTTTAAAGATAGTTGGGGAAAGCGTATACACACCCATCACTTACCTCTAAAGAAGAGCAGGACATTCTTGGACTCGCATGAGACATATTGTGCGGCAATTTGTACGACTGATTGTCTAATCTGGAGGTAGATTTCCTAACGTTATAACTTTATTCCGTTAAAGGTGGGAATGAATCCTTGATCAAGACTATGATGAGCCTATGACCTTATAGTTTCGCACATGACAACCTCATCCTTATTTTCTTTCCCGTACATCTGGTTATGTTCAACGGTTGATACTCAAGATCTTCAATTCTTCTAAGAAATGATGGGGCCGGACTTTTAACAGATTTTGACAGGGATACCTATCCTTTCAATTGTTGAAATTTCCTTCCAAAAAATGAATCTTCTACTGGTCCCATCGTCTGTGCTACCATAACAAGATTTCAAATCTCAAAAACAAATTTCCTCTGTTAGGTCAAAATTCAAGTTACGTGACGTCGGGAGTTACAAATCATGGAAATAAACTTGGAACAGTTCACTGCTCAATGAAACACAACAAAATCACACCCCCACTAGCCTCAAAACTAAAGGCTTGGATTGTGATTGGTATACATTTCTAGTTATGTTTCAAACCGATTCATCATAACCGTTTCATGGTTAAAGACACTTTCTTGGTATTTATACGACAGATCTATTTCAATCAACTAACTAGAACTTGGGGCCAGAAAAACAAGAAAGAGACCCCTTTTGATAAAAGGCAATGGGTAACAAAGATCCTGGGTGAGCATTGAACACGCCCCTTGATTTGAAATGAAAGTTGCATTTCCCCTAAATCTAAACATTTGTAGAAGGTTCATGAATCTTTGGGCACATTGGCAGCAGCTTGCCTACTCCTGCGCTGATGAACGTCCCAATTATACACCCGGGCAATTGTTACCTGCTCAATGGCAGTTTGTTAGTAAGAAGATACGGCAAGCACACAAATAAACACCATGTTTAGTTTTCCCTTGAGCCGTGGCTATCAACCCAACGGAGGTATATCATAGCTAATCTAGACCTGTACATGACAGGAGAACCTATAGATGTGTTATGTAGATCACACTCACACCTATGCAAGCCCATTTGTATGTGTACTTAGAAACTTCATTGTCACACAAATCGTTGATTTTTTTTATCAGCATTTTCTAATAGCTCTCAGCAAGAAATATGTGAAGAGGAAACGACATAAAAATGGGTCAAATTAACCATACCTGGGTTACTGTCACTTGGTCTCTGAGGAATTCTAGATCAGCAACCAGTACATCCAAACTGGCTTTAGCATTTTCCAGATTTTTTTGTAGTAGAGCGTTAGCCTGCACAAAGTTAAGAACTTATGCCAGTGTCCTTGGTGTGTCAGAAAGAACCCTAACAAAATTCAAAGTGATGGTGGGGGTGAACCTCTTCACATGAATACTCCAGCATGACATTTGCTCCCAACCACAGACACACTGACTCATTGTCCTCAATACGAGCCCGTGAATATATGCCTTCAGAGACTTCAAAATCAGCAATTAATGCCTGTTTCCAAGAGTAGAGTCAAAGCAAACTAAGTACTTGCCAGAAGCAAACCAAGGGAAAAAATAATAATGGCTTAAAATAGAATAACAATGATAACCAAAAAAAGTCAACAGCATGGAGCACCACATATCAAAGAAAGATCCAAAATTAATTTCCACAAATTTCTCACCTATATTCTACACCATTATGTGCCATAAAACTTGCACTCTACATTACTGCTATATTAAAATGGTTTGAATTCCTGAATATCACTTGAAACACGACCACTATTGGGAACAGCCCAAGATATCAGGGGAGAACTCGTATTATAAGAGTAGATCAATTTTCATGGTTCATGATAGTGTGGGAGGCACACTCAAAAACTTCACAGAACATAAATTATTATTTGAAAATATATGAGCAGATGTTTTCTTTTATCTTTTTCATCCTCCTTTTTCCCTTAAGGCTCTATTTGTTTAGAGGAAAATAGTTTTCAATGGAATATATTTTTCAGGTGATAAAGTTCTAGAAAAGATTTACCTTATCCCTTTTTTTTTCAACCATTTTAACATAAGATGGAAAATTTTCTGGAGTTTTCTTTCCTTTATTTTTCCTTTTTAACCTAAAAAGAACATGTACTAAAAGAAATATTCTGATTTTCTGCCTTTGTTAACCTCCACAACCAAGGTTGGTGGAGGTGGTGGTCATGGTAGTGGTTGTCTTGTGGTGCTGTTAGTAGAATGTTTGTGGTGGTGGTGGAAGCCGTGGCAGTGGTGTTATAGTGGTAGCAGTAATGGTGGTGGTGGTGGTGATCGAGGCCGAAGTGGTAGTGTGATGACAGTAGCGGTGCCGGTAACTGTGCTAGGTAATGAAGGACTTTATTCTTAATTTTGGGTTAATGAATTCCTATACAGTGTAAGCAACAAAATAAAAACTTGTTATATTCTTTTATTAACTGATTTATATATCGGATTCCACTAATGACTAACCCTATGGTTGGGAACTAATGATTGACTCGATCGACAAAGACTTTGTATTTGCTCATAAAGATCAAATTATATCTGGTCTTGTTTCCACTTCGGTGCTAATTTTTCCTCTTTCTTTGGAAAATAACTTCTGCCAAAAATTAGTAGCAGTAATTTTCCTCTATTTTTCAGAAATTAGGAAAATATTTTTTTTCCCATTTTAACTTTTCCATTAAAACAAACATGAGGAAAATTTTAGAATTCTAGGAAATAGCTGTTCCTCCCCATATTCCAGTAAAACAAAGAGAGCCTAAGAGTTGAGCTCCTTGCAATTGGGCTACACCTGAGCTAGCCATGAGCTCTAGGTGAACCTAGGAACCCACAAAAAATCTAAGTTATCCCATGCCCTTGGATGGCTGAGACATATGGTTTCAGAAAAAGGCAGTTACATGCAACATCGGCACGTCTTGCAAACAAAAACATAAAAAAGATTTGGAAATCGATTGATGCACCTAATTCAATGATCACTAGAATTGCAAATCCATAATCATGAGGCATTTAAAAATTCAAAAAACAGTACAGATGAACATATTTGACCAAGAAGAGAAGGAAAGGCATTAGGCTTTAAGACAATAGTTGCATGGCTAACAAAACTAGAGCTCTGATTCTTGCTTTCTCATTACAAAACAAACTAGGAAAAGGTTGTAGTAGAAACCTGACAGCAATATAAGGACTCCAACCTAAGTTATACAATGAGCAGATAACAGTACAGGACATGAACTGGTATGTGTTTGATCAAGCGCCTCTAAAGGTGCAAGGATTAGGAATTACCCAAATCCACCCCCTTTTTCCCATGATTCCCTCAGTGTAGGCACAAATTTATTAAACATATTCGCATAGACTTTCACCAATCGTTCCATGGGACCCTTGGACCTGAGCAAACCTCGGCTCAAAACGTTTGCCTGGCCTACTTCCTGTGTTTTCTGGTAAGGCAATAAAATTTGTACAACTCACTACTTGTGAATATTGTGAATATCTGTAATCTCCTCAAGATTTATTAATATAGGAAAAAATAAGGACTGGAGCAGGCAGTGTCAACTTAAGTGTGTCCTAACACAGCCAGAAGTAGAATATGTAATCATGGACAATTTAGCTTATATGTATAATAATTGTTTAATAAAGAGATCTGCCAAAAGTGTCTTGTTGTCTTGGACTAAAAAGGTCAACACTTTATGGAAGAGATAAGAGAAAAGAATAAGTTTCCTAATCTCAGATATCAAATACTTACACAATAAAAATCTTAAGTACTAAAGATTGACACATTGGCTTCTAGGGGAAAATAAAAAAGGTTAAATTTAAGCAATTCTCCACGTCATAACTCCTGCAGGAAGTTTTTTTTGAGATGGTTTGCAAATCATGCCATTTGATTCATTAAAGTTGACCTAAAAAGTAAATATGGTGATTTTCAGAGGAAACCTAATTTCATCTCCTAATTACTTGTGGATGGGAAAACTTAGTATTTAAGTATTTTAATTCACTAAGATATTATATCCCAGAAAAATAGTGCCATTCAACACTAAATCAAGATTTTCTGTATGGAAATTTTTAACTGCCAATATTTTCAAAGATTTTCCTTTATAAAGTAATAAAGCGTGTAGCATAGAGATGTATCTGCAGCCAATGCTTATGGAATTCCTCATACCCTAATACACATTGGAACAAGTTATAATCAAGTAAATATGTCATTCTTGTGGTTCTAACAGGTAGTCGATCAAGCTTTCAATTAGAAAGATCAAGAACCCAGGTGGATTATATGGACTGATGGTTCAATTTTCTTAATAAGAACCAGGTGGCACTTATCCAGATTAAGGATTTAGTTATAACTTTGTATGTTTACAAATAGACTTTCTTCCATTTTCCTTTTGATATTTTTTGTCCAGTGTGTTAACCATTTCCTTCTACTAGTTCAAAAAAAAATCCAAGCACTGGAGTAAGAAGTCATGAATTTTCCAACACTATACTCATAACGGAGACTATTCACCTCAAATGATTTATTTATGGAGAGGCAAATTCAAAATTAATGTATTCTACTTGTCAACAGTCAATCCCCAATCCAATGTTGATTTGGAGAAAAAAAAACATTAAATGTATTTGCTGGCGTATATATTCCCAGAATTATCTTGAAAAAAATTGCAAAAAATTTATAAACAACGAACCTCACCAGTAACCTTCTTAGCTTGCAACGTGACAACTATATCTAAGCACTTCTCAATGTCTGGAATCTTTGCCTGACAATCATGAGAAACAAGTAACATGACTCAGCATTAAAAATAAAACATTCCCAAAATAAAAGATATAATAGAATGCTGAAGGAGCAACATGCAACAGAAATGAATAAAAGTAAACACGATTAAGTATGAGATGTTGACTTTTGAAGTGCTGGTAAAGTTTTGCCTGGGGCTAGAATAAAATGGTGGTGCAAAATGCAAAATGAAACAACAAGAATACAACAGTACTAGGGCCCAATAGAACTGAGAAACAACTTCAGGTCTACAGTGCTGAAAAAATGGATTTACTAATTTTCAAACTTTAAGGGATAAGGGTACCTGCTCAAATAAAAAAAAAAGAAACAACAACAACAAAAGTTCTTACCCCACCTAGTTATGATCCACGACATGAACACTGTTCCACCAGGTTCAAAATCCATGCCATATAAGATTTAACAAAATGTTTTTTGTTATGCCCACTATAAACAAGACCTACTCGAGCATTGTTACAAAATTTAAGTCAAATAAGCTCAGGTTGAAAGTTGATTCAATGAATTTCCCAACCTGTTTACCAACTGGGCAACCCGCTTGGTAAGGGAGGAACCTTGGGATGAACTATTAACCTAGACGTCCTGGGTTCAAAACCTTCTAATGGTGCTCTCTAACTTAAATGATACATGAGCCTTGCAGGTGGGTTCATGTATCTGGGGTTTACTTCCCTAGGGTGGGTCCAGTAGAGGCCCTGCCTAGGCTAGGTTCCCATGTCACCAAAAAAAATGAAAAACTAAAACTAAAATAAAGTTTCTTGGTAACTCAGCAATATGTCAAACAGAATTGATCCTATACATTTTGGTGCAAGTAAAAACTTCATAATTTAGCATAGTAATTTAGCATGTAGATGTGCAGAGAAGCAACATCAAGAATACAAATCACCTGAAGATCCCTCTGCTGAGCAAGAAGTTTCATCTCAACCACTTTGTATTGCTGCAGTCTGAAAAAAAACTCATTGAAGTACATAAAATATTAAAAAAAATGTTTACTTCAAAAATGAAGCAACATAATTCTGGAAACCATTGGATAAAAGAACATGCATGTGTGAATATGCTAGCACAAAGCATACATGTTAATAATTAATTCTTCCTTTTTCTTCCAGTTTTTATTTTGCAGCATCAGCAAAATCAACGTGCAGACCTAAATTAACACAATTATTTTTTTATGCTTAAATTAACACAATTACTCTGACACAAAATATTATGTCCCTATAAGTCAGGGTTTTAAGACTATTAATTGACAATTGAAATTGAAAAAGACTTGGTTGTGGATAAGTTCAGTGACATAAAACACAAAAGAATCTCCATTTCGTTTTCAACATATAATTATGTAGGAAACAAAAAAAAACATACTTTTTTTTTCTTTGACCTGTAAGAAATATCATGTGGGCAACAACAGATATCATACAGCTCAAACATGTGAGATAGCGAATTAGATACTGATTAAAACCGAAGCCGAACTGAAACCGAATAGGATATATATATACACATAAAACATACACCGAATTGAAACCCGATTAGTGAAAACTCAAAATTGGCCTAATATGTTAGGTTCGGTTCAGTTTATTGGTTTTAGTCAAACCATTGCCATCCCTAATCATCTGCCATCAGAAGAAATTGAAGAATTTCTTGAAAATCCAATAGATTCGTTTCTTCATTTTTACTTTAGCAAATAGTTAAAACTCCATTGATTTTGAATCCTATTAAGAGATCTACTATAGAGGAGAAATTGTTGAACAAATAATAAGATGTTTATTTTGTCCCTTCCTGGAAGAAGAAGGGCTAGCCCAATGCACGAGGCTCCTTTCCTAGCAACTGAAAAGTAATAACATACTTTATGGTCTGAATTATTAGATCCAGAATCTGAAATTGTTTCGAATAACGAAACATGAACAAGAAGTTCCAATGAGATTTGATTCTTGAAAAAGTCTATTTTTATTTATTTATTTCATCTATTCCATGACAATGTGCTAGAAATGATACCTTGGGATGGATTTAAAACTAAGCAAGTTGCCTCTATTATAAGAGTACAGAAAAGGAAACTGCAACAGATGTGAATCCGCTTGTTCAGTGGATTCCATTGATTGCCAAAGTTTATTTATGGCATATGAAAACTTGTCACATGGTCTAGCTTATTGATACCTTCCAAACTTCACTTGAATACATTTTATTTCTTTTTACTGACAAAAACGTGCTTTTGCTTTTTCTAGTCCAGGTTTTTCTGGTAATTCAAGTAGATCCATCAGCTAACCAATGTCTGAATCAGTCCTCAAAGGAACTGAAGAAATTCAGAGGCAGAATGCGTGTGTGGCAAGAAGGAAAACGGGAGAGAAGTAGAACCAGTAGTCCCAGCAAGTTTAACATGGCGTATTAATTAAACGGCAATGGATAAGTAAGGCTAGAAGGATATCTACCAAGTAAGAGTACATGGACTAGCGCTTCAACAGTGATAAAGTGGTTTCATCTTAATATGGGAATTATATAAATCCGAAACGCCCATTTTCCATCAGTCTCGTAAACATGGGGGAAAAAAATGAATGCGACTTTAGGGATTCTAATGAAAGCAATATTTTATTTGATCATATTAAACCAGATACTCTTTAAATAAGAAGGGGTAAGATTACATGTTGATTCAATCGTCAACTCCTGTGTGATGGGCATAAAAATCATTGCAAGTTTCTGTGCAACCATTAATCCAGCACCAAATCTTGCGCAAAGACCAGTAAGCTAAGAGAACTAGATCAAAGATAAATACTATTTTCCTGGAGTACCATTTACTTTGAAACTGGTTTAAAATGATTGATCAGCAAATCCTCAATAAAAACCAAAATGAAAACTTCAAACCCAGATAGATTTTGAGCTGAACTTATCAAGAAACCAAAACCTACTAGTCTCGTAAACACGACATAGAAATCGTACCTTTCTTGAAGAAACGATAGGGAAGAATTCACATCGAGGCCTGATTCTGTCAGATACTTTTGCACATCTTGCACGAACGACGCTGCGGGTATACCTCTTCGTTCCTCAACCGCAGTAGCAGAAGAAGATGCAGAAGCCATTTCACAGAGAGAAAGAGGGAGGGAGCAAAGGTTTACCTTGAGAAGAAGGGTATAAAGCGCAATTACTAACGTCTCCCTCGCTGTTTTAGATCATGCTGGGGACCGGTTTGGTTCGGTTTTGAGAAAAACCGAAACCGCCTCGGTTTTAAGTATAAACATAAACGAAGCGAAAGCCCGAAACCGCCTCGGTTTTAAGCATAAACATAAACGAAGCGAAAGCAATTAATGCAAATCTTAGATAGCATGAAACAAAGCTGAACCAAAAATGTTGAATGACAACCCAAAATCGATCCAAAATAGGATTGGTTTAGTTCTGTTTACCGGATTTTGACAGAACCGTTACCATCCCTTCATGCATGGGTTGATTAGGCTCCTCTTATTCTGCAAGATGTTGGCAACCCGGTCCTGGTTCGCCGGCGAAGACGAGCAGAAATATTAACCTCAACGGTTATATCACTTGGTTCGCTTTTAAACTCTAAGAGGGTGTTTGGTAAAGTTTCCAAACACTATTTTTCTGTTTTTAAAAACTAAAAACTTGTTTGATTTTATTTGTTACCGGACCGTTTTTATTGGTTCGGTTTTAAATTCTAAGAGAGTGTTTGGTAACGTTTCCAAACACTGTTTTTCTGTTTTTAAAAACTAAAAACTAAAAACTTGTTTGGTTTTATTTGTTACCGAACCGTTTTTCATAAAAACGGTCGGAAAACAGCCCTGTTTTCAAAAACCGAAAATTCCTACTTCTAAAAACGACGAACCGTTTTTTTCTTGGATGGCATTTTTGTAATAATTAATTTCTATTCTCTTCGATACTTTACCTCTCGTTCTTCTCATGAAACTCATCTTTGTCACAAGCACGACGAGGCATCAGGTGAAACCGAAGAAGCAGAAATCAAAGGCGTTATTTCTCTCGTTGTAAGAACTCAATGCTCTGATCTCTCTATTGTTGTTTCGTTTCTAAAACCATTCTGTAAACCCCAATCCAGATTAGGTTTTATAGCATGAAATCTCTCAATGGTTGTCTGAAATCTTGGTTCGTTTCACGAGACATAAATCCGACCTGTAATCGTCTTTCAAGAGGGGAGCCGATAGATAATCTTGCAAGGTCTAGCAATTCGGCGGTTTTGGATTTTTTTGTTTTTGGTTTTGCCGGCTAGAAAAGGTTTTATTTTGAGCCCGGTTGATTTCTTTCCTTTGGTTGTCGTTTGCTGGTGTAGATACCCCAAAATTGTACGATTTTTGATAAATCTTGAAGAAGAGAAATATTTTATTAGAACTTTCAATTCTTAGCATTGGATTTGAGATCCTTAACCCATTTGAATCCAAAGCCGCAACGGAAAAGGCCCGAATTCAATCTTTTATGCAAAGTCAAACTTTTTCGGGTTGAATTTTGTTGACTTTTGACCCCAGAAAATGAAATATTTTTTAAAGCAAGATTTGAAAATAATTTTTCTCGGTAATTAGGTTTTTAGCAATGTTATTGCATAAATGAATTTTTTGAGATTTTAAATCTTGACGAATACCTTGGTATTAACATATTGAATCTTTTTACCGGACCTGAAAAACCGGAATTTAGCCTGGAACTGGAAAGTTGACTTTTTATTCACTTGGAATTTGGGTCTGGAAATATTTTTAATGGATTCAAATGGGGAGGGGGGTGTTTGCTTATTTACATGTAATATCTTAAGTAAATGGAGATTAAAAAATACGAAGACATTTACGTAAACGATATTACATATAAATAAGCATGGACTGTGCAGACAAGGCTCAAAACCAACCAAAAATGTGCTGACCGCAGTATATATACGGTTTCTGAGAATTTGGTCTCAACAGCAATCATGACGAGGGTAACTAAATTGGAACCGCTCTGTATGTGCGGTTGAGGTGAATTTGCATAGGAACCGCACATATAGTGACGGTTCTGTGGAAACCGCACTATGTATGCGGTTTTGGTTGTTTCGAGGATTTGCGAAATGGCTCGATCTCTGAGCCTTATTTACGTATATTACCTCTCTCATAGGGATTTAAACTCCCTGTTTTACCCTTCGAAACCTCTAAATTTACATCAATTAAAGGCTTTAACTTGAATTGGAACAATCTAGAGGAACTTTTAGGCATACCCTTGGGACTTTTCTACCCTTGGCTTTGCCTATAAATAGAGGGGTCCTCCTCTTGCAAATGGCTGATAATTTGAAGCTTGGAAGCTCTGCAAGAAAAGGGAAAACTCTGCTGGATTGCTGCCTCAAGTATTCAAGCTACCAAAGGTAAAGTTCCATTTCATTTCTTACTTCTCCTTTACATTACAACTCCCAACTTCTACCTTTCTGTAATGTAAGGCCATTTGGTGATTGTTTGCAAGCCCCAAACCTCTTTCAAAGTATTTGGGAATCCTCTCTAACCGTAAAACGTGAAGAGAGAGCCTTGGGAAAAGGAAGATGGAATTGATCATTTAGGCTAGAACCCACCTTGAATGATTTGCATGTTATTTCTATATGCTGATTATTTGTGCTATTTGAATATGGAGAAATCAACATGATCCATGCTCTCAATAGCAATGGATTTTAATTTTCTCTTAGATATGTGTTTACCAATATCACACACTTTTTCACTGTTTTGCATCAAATAGGCTAGATCTTGGATTCTCCATGCTCAATATGGAAAATCTGAGATCTCTAACCTTAGAATGAATTTCTAGGACTTCATGAGTTGCTTTTCATGATTTCAAGTTATTTTGGTCGAATCCATTTGCACACATGCACTGGTTTCACACTTTTACTCAAGGTTTTTCAAAACAGGGCAGCATCTGTATCATGTCTTATAATGCTCATAACTTCATCCTCCGGATGAATTTTTGAGTGATTCCAAAGGCATATGATAGATGGAAAAGCCTACTTTGTATCTGGAAATTTTCACTCATTTTTATGGAGCCAATTTTTGACACTATCTGTCCAAAGTCGGCAAGTCAATTCAGTCCAGATTGCTGAACTTGCCGCTTTGATTGTGCACCATTTACTCAATTTTAATCCGTTTTGAGTGATTTCAGTTTCTGTGTTTTCCTTGAGGAGTCTATTTTCCATTCCAACTGGTCTCAGTAGATTTTGATCTAATTTGTGACTTGTGTGGTTGATAGACTCAGAGCTGCTCGCTGGCATAGTCCTGAGCTAATCTGTGGTCTTCAAGACCTGTTCAAGAGCACACGCAAGTCACACCCGGATTGAGTTTGGTGCAAGGCTTATTTTATTTGAAAGATGGCACCATATACTTGATCTATGCAAGTTTTTACGAATTTATATGGAGCCAAACTCCACAAATAGAGTTTCAAAAATGCTTACGCGCCGCTTTTCTTTGAATAACAGCAGTAGATTTTCGTAGAGTATTACTCTCTTGTTTTAAGTTGGAATGAGATGATTTTCTTACTCAATATTCTATTCCATGCCAGATTTCAAATGGCTTTGGTTTTGTTTGATTTGAGTTTAGATCGAAGGATTTATGAGTGTTTAAAGTTTTCAAGCTCTTATGGCCTGATTTTTCCAGATTTGCCTTAGCTTGACTTCTCTTCAATTTTTACCTTGATTTTTATTCACTCATGAAGTTCTAAGAGGTGATATATCCATGGAGAGAGTTCATATTTATTGGACTACTCACATGAAAAATCACACATATGTTTGCTTACTTTTAAGCATTCTTTGCCTATTTTTGATTAGCAAACAATCTTTAGCATGAGCAAGCATATGGCAACCGTCTTAGACGAATGAGTGAGGGTGCTTAACACCTTCCCCCGCTCATAAATAATTCCCCTTACCTGATCTCTGGATTTTTCCTTGTATTAGAGCCACTTTGGCTCTATTTGACTTTTATGAACCATTTGGTGTCCATTCACACCTTAACTTGGATGGTGGCGACTCTTTATTTTTAACGATCCCCGCATGACGATAACGGAAGTCATCCCAGGTGACATTTCCATGTCTCACAGCTGGATGTGTTGAATTTCGTTCAGAATTTGCTTTTATCATGTTTAAATTTCATTTTTGGTCAATTTTGCTGGATTTTTGTTGAGATTTACAAAGGAATCGTGTACTAAAACTTTGAACAATTTTTATTTCTGGAAAACTGGAGGAAATGATTGAGATCCGATCAAATTTTCTTCAATCATATTTTCATTCTAAGAATTTGTCTTGATGAATCTTCGTTGACGGTTCAGCTGATCTGATATTTCTCTTGGTTTAAGGTTTTGGAGTCCTTCTGAAGGTTATTTTCTGTTGCTGTTCTGGGTTATGTTTTCTTGATACACTCCTTGAGGGTTTTGTGGTCGTTTTTCATCTTCCTCTTCCCAATCAAAGAATAATTATGATATTTTTCTGTTTGGTCTTTACAGAATTTGTGGTGCATAACGGCTGAGATCCAGTTTAGCGTGAATCATTCCCAATGTTGAGCTAAAGCAGAGGTTTTTCAGAACCCTTCAAATGTAAGAGCTTTCACGGGCTTTTCCTTTTAAGAGGAAGATATTCTATGCTAGATTTTCATATCTTTGTTTTAACTTATCCGGATAAGGTGACAGATTTCTTAGAACGAGTAGATTCTCTTAAATGGAAATAATATTTTGTTGTTCGCTCCTCTCATTATTGTTTTTTAGTTTGTACCTAAAAGTAATGCATAAACAAAGAGATGCATCTTTATACTGTTAGGCTGTATCTATACCACAAAACAAGGATGTAATTTTCTGCTGTTCATTTTTTGATACAATAGCTAAAAGTTTTATTATAACAAATCACTTTTTCATGTGATAGTTAATAGTGTAAGAGTTGTTTAGAATATAAGTAGGGAAGGAGTTGATGGAATTTATCCTTTATAATTTGTGGTATGAAATTTCGATTTTCCTTTTTTTTTCATAGCAAATTTGTTATAGTTTAATAGACTTGTAGGTTGTATAACAATGCATATTTGTTGATTTTGAAAACTTGAATCGTTTTTTTTTTTAATCAATTGTTACCAAATGGGTTTCTTGTCATCTGTTTTCAAAAACCCAAAAAACAGTGACTTTTATCAAACGAGTTTCTTGTCACTTGATTTCAAAAACCCAAAAACAGTTGTAATTGTTTTTAGTTTTCAAACTGTTTTTAAAAAAAACAGTTACCAAACGACCTCTAAATATAACAAACCAAATCGAAACAATCGATTCGGTTTGGTTTCTGTTTGGAAAATTACAAATCCAATTAATTCCCTTTGGTTCACAATTAAATTATCTGTTAAAAGAATGAAATCCATATAAACAGACAATCTAACCCTATTAAACCGACATACATGTCCCCAACAATTCAAGCCAAAATCCTCACATAAAATTAAACCGTATTGGTTGAACCGATTGGTTCAACCGCTTGTTATAAAATGAGAGGGGGACGTGGAGGAGAGCTCAATTCTCCCCTCGATCCGCATTCTCTTTGGAAGAGGTAAACCTAGCTGGGTAAGCCGGAGTACCAAACTCTCTCTCTCTCTCTCCGGACTTTCTTTATCGCTATCGACGGTGGCACGACGCCGGTAGAACGGTCGTTGAGGTTTGTTATTCATCTTTGCTTTCGAGTGGAGATTGGTTTATCTAATAGAAGCCATAATTGAAAGCCTTGCTGGAAGAATTACTGTCGCCTTCAATCGTGTGATCGAAGAAGATAAACCCGAAAGCCCAATCAGAAAGCGAATTGCAGTAAGGTTCCGTTGAAGATAACGTACCCAACTATATGCATTTTTTTTCTCTGACCAATTTGTTTGATAGCCTTGTTCCTTCACTATGAATATGATACACCTGATAGAATCCTTTTTTTTCTTTTAAATGTCGCCATTACTGATATTGATGCATGAGCTTGCTTGGTTGAGGAAATGTAGTATACAGTATGGACATCATGTATTTGATGAAATTCTCGGGTAAAGATGGCTAGTATTTGATTTAAGTAAGAAGTGAAATAGAAATGCTCAAATTGAGAGCTTGATACTGTGATTTGATTTGAGAGTGAAGCGAAAGGCTCAAATTAGGAGTACTAGTAGGGTGTACATGCATAACTGCACCTAGGGGAGGGAACAGTTGCAAGGAGTACTAGTAGGGTGTACATGCATAACTGCACCTAGGGGAGGGAACAGTTGCAAGGTTTCAATTTAAAAGTGGAAGGTGGTTGTGGTGGTTATATGTTGGGATTGTTTTAGTTGAGGAGGGTAATATTTGGAAAAAAAAAAAGAATGGAGGCCAGAATCTGAGGGAATATTCCTCCCTCTTCCCTTTATCTTAACTAGGAGGTGCACGTGTAAAATTGCACGTAGGAGAGGGAACAATTTCAGGGTTTCAATTTAAAAGTGGAAGGTGGTTAACTGGTTATATGTTGAGACTTGGGATTGTTTTGTTTATGCAGGGCAAAGTTTGGAAAAGAAAAAAAGGAGGCCAGAATTTAGGGGGAATATTTCCCCCTCTTCCCTTTATTAATAGCATAGATAGTATAGATGAGACCGTTATAAATTCAGTTTTCTCAGTTCTGTTTGGATTTAAGTGAACAAAATAGGTTTTGTGGTTTTGTTTTTCTGTTTTTGAAGTCATCTTCTTTTTCTGTTTGGTTTGGTTTTCAGTTTGATTTATCTAAATTCAGTTTAGTTTCTGTTTGACCACTAAACTGGACCAAACAGACAGAGATATACACCTAGGCATAACTAGTGGAACATCTGTTCTCTTCTTCACAAATGCAATGTAGCTTTTGTAACCGAATTGGACCTGTGTATTCAGATCCCAGTTCACCAAAACTAATAATTAAGAGTGCATTTCGTCTGCCCTATAAGCATGCACTTATGATATGATGGGTGCATTGAATCATTGACCTTCCTTTACGTTTCATGGTTTTTAATGCTTGTATCTCTTTCATTAAGCAGAATTGAATCATTAATAGAATCTGCAAATTTTAATTATTAAAAGATAGTTTTATGTTTTATTATAATTAAATGTAATTAGATGATATTTACACCTTCTAACATTTCCTCCTTTAAAGATTTATACATATAACAAATATCTCCTTGAGGTTTAGACATGTCTCTCTTTGCACTTGTACCTTTTCTCCTTACATCCTAAGAGCTTCTTTGCATCCTTAGAGCTTCCCACAGACACATGCATACTGTAGTTTTGTTTTGTCATTTGCAGGCTTAGATGGCATTTATGGTGCACAAACCAACTTACAGAAGCGAGCTGATTAAGAGATCTAGCTTGAAGATCTAATGTCCAGTAATTTGAAATGAAATATAACGTTAAAAGAAAAAAAGGGAAAAAAAATTGAAATCTAAGGTTTTAGATACTCAGAAAATGAATAATCTAAGTTTTTTTTTCCTTAATGTATTTCTTTCTTACATGTCTATTTTGTTTTCTGATTTCTATCTGTGTTTTTCAGTCAATTCGGAAAATTATCAGCAGTCAGGTCTCTTTGTTTGCTAGAACTAACCCTTCTTCTGTTATTTGCTTTTCTCTTTTCCCCCTTTTCTGCATTTTCTTTTTGAACTAGATTCCTAAGAGGCTCTGTAGATGGCTGCAATTTGCAGCCTTTTCATCGTCAACAAATCAGGTGGACTGATCTTCTACAAGGTAAGTTTCATCAGATTTGCTCTCAATTTCTAATTTCTTTCCAGAGAAATTGAATTTTAGGCCAATTTATTTATTTTTTTCATGATATTTTTGCACTTGAAAAACTTCCATTAGGACTATGGATCAGCCGGAAGGATGGATACAAACGATAGCTTGCGGTTGGCCAGTTTATGGCATTCCATGCATGCAATCTCTCAACAGTTATCACCGACAGTGGGTTGCACAGGTATCGAACTTCTTGAGGCAGACACATTTGACCTGCATTGTTTCCAGTCACTTACAGGTAAGTCTGAATTTGCATTGGCTGATATATCATAAAAGTAATTCCATGATTATCACCTAGCTATATCCTCGTTAACTACTGAAGTAGCTAGATTCCTGAATAAGGTTGAAATTATGCTTTGAAATGGTGCACTCATTACCTCCCTTGTTCAGATATCAATGAATAAGCTTGAAATTATGCTTTGAAATTTCATCAATATCTAATTTCAAGCCTCATTTTTTCTTTTTTCCAATTTTCCTCAGATATACCTTAGAAATGCCATAAAAAGAACATAATCTGTATTGATAACCTTACAGATTTCAGATGGTCTATTTTGGTGTTTCACCTTTTATTTGTCATCATCAACTTATATGAAATATATTAAATGTGAACTATGGAAAATACTTAAAGTGAAGAATAGTGGGATTTGAGGATGGTTCTGGTCATGGCTCTAGCAAACATTTTTTGCACCTGGTTATCATCTATTCACATTTGCATTGTTTTCATGTCTTATGGGTGATAAATATGGGGCCCTGTTCCTTTTTTAGTATTCAATATTGCTTTTCAGGAGAAGCTTAAAAGGACAGATGATAACAATACGATGAGATAAAATCTGGGATTGGGTTTGGTTTCACTGAACACTTACTTATTGCCGTTCAGGCATAACCTAGTTATACGTTGTTTATTAAAGTTATATGTTTCTTCTTGAAGCACTTTATTTTTATTTGTCATACATGTGAACGTAGGAATTCATGTGAATCCTGCTTACCGCTAGGAGTGGGTTTGATATAGGATGAACTTCTATAGGGGTAGGTTGAGATTTACCAAAGCCCTTTCTGCTCATTTGTAGTGACACAGTGATGGATGAGATTTTTTTTCCTTTTTTCTGATGCTTAGTTTACAACTAAATTCATATTACTGTTAGTATATATTCTAGCTTTATAGCATTGTTTGTTTCTTGTAGGAACGAAGTTTTTTGCGGTCTGCAAGCCTGGAACTCAGCACACGGAAAGTCTTTTGAAACATGTCTATGAACTGTACACTGACTATGTACTGAAAAACCCCTTCTACGAGATGGAGATGCCAATTCGATGTGAACTTTTTGATCTCAACTTATCAGAGGCAATCCTAAAGGACCGTGTTGCTTTGTTTGGGCGATGAATTGTATCAAAACCTAAAATCTATTATTTGCGTATGGTAATTTTTCTTGAACTGTTCATGTCAAAGGAAATGCTGTCTTCAATTTAGTTTATTGTTATTCAGTCAATTTTATTGCCAGATTCTTTGTCAGTTAGTAGCGTCTTTGACTGCACGATGAGGTGTTTAGATTTTTTGTCCAAGAATCACTTTTCCCTTGCAGAGCCGATTGCAGTTCCTTAACCATTCAAGGAATACAACTGGCGTTATTTTTTGTCCTAAGGTAAACTTCTTGCCTTTTTTCTTAGCTCTGTTTCTATAATTCAATCATCACATCATTCCATTGCCAATTTGAATATTAATGTCAAAGATTGAAAAGACATCCTTAATTAAACAGGGTGGCAAGTGGGACAGAAAGATTGATTATTATATTATTGAAAATCTTGTCATCAGAGAAAAAAATTTTTAAAGAGTTTTGCAGTGAAAAATGACGGGCTTAACAACCGATTGGACGAGGACACTTTCCTTCCTGTCATTGAACCGCTGGGTGCAATGCCAATGCTGCAAAGAGGTACGCATGACTTGAGTAAACAATTAAGCAATAATGCTACCATGTGGCTAGTGGTAGGCCTAGCAAGAGTTTTGTCGGTTCAAGAGATTACTGGGAAATGGGGATTTTTCTTGCTGGTTTGGTGTGTTCTAGCTAAAAAGCCATACACCAGGAAGATTTTCAAATAACAAACAAAAGGGTGCCTAAATGAGGTGATGATGGTGATTTTTTTTAGTTTGGTAACATTATTGGCAAACAAGAGATTGAATACTGTTGGGGTTTTGGGGGAGAATATCCATTCGTTATATTATTAATTATTAGTTATTTTGTTTCTATACGTAATGAAAGAAAGTCTGTGGCAGTGCACATGAATAACAGCGTGAAGACAAGAAGATGAGCATCGCTTTCCTTTGTCTCTGAAAATCGCAATCCAGTCTTTTCTCTGATTGGAAGGTGGTGCCACGAATTATTAAAATAGAAACACAAACAAGTGGCCTGCTCATTAAACTGTTGATTGTTTTGTCCTTGGCAGAACTGCCCCAACAAGTGGAAATGGACAGCTCAAAAGTGTTCCAACTCTTTTGTCCTTCAGCTTCATCAATCGATACCCACGTCTCGGTATCTCTCTCTCTCTCATAGTTTGCTTTTGTATAGGAATGCCACTACACCTCACTATAGGAATATTAAACTATTAATAGCTCCCATCTTTTTATCAAGATCCAAAAGGAAAAGTTGGAAACGTGGTAAAAGCAAAAAGCCAATCGAAAAGATCCCTTGCAATTATATATTCGAGCAAGAGTAGGAGGAACGTATCAGGTGAGAGGAGTAACTGCAGGAATTAGCAGAGAAATTTCTTCCACGGAGTTAATCGAACCCGTCTGTATAAAGCAGATATGTATGCAAATATTTCACTGTTATTGCTCCAATTGATATTTACTCGTGAGGTAATGTTAGAAAAGTATATGAAGCTTGTATATTGGCTAGCGCGTTTCATGTTCTGTCACCTGTTTTATGCAATGAAACATATGTTCCCCTCTTCATATAAGGCTTATGGGTACTTGTATGTCCCCTTGAAAATAGAAAAAGAAAGAAAGAAATATAAATTGCTTCCATTGACATGTATTTGGTTAAAGGGTATACTTCCTCTTTTGTTTTTGTGTTTTTTTGTCTGAAGTTTTCCTAGTTTTGATAAAAGAAAAATGAGCTAATGGATGCATATATCATGGTAGGACGGTATTGATTACACACATGCCATGGTACATACAGTTAGCCCATCTAAGAAATACATAGGAAATTTGTTTTTTCCAAAAGCAATCATTCTAATCGATTGGAAAACTGGCTAAAGTATCTGCACCACTGTTAGCTTACCGACATATTTTCTGCTCTGCACATGCTGGGATTCATTCGAGAGGCCAGATATATCTTTGATGATGCCTTGAATGTACCCATGGTATGTTAGCATCCTAATTCTCGAGTTGAGGTAGTGCGGAGTCACTTTCAAAGCACACGTGCTATTGTTTTTGTTGTTATGGCTGAACCCCGGCCACATAGTACCTTTATTATTATATGCGGGCCTTTATTTTTTAGGCAAAATTAGGTTTCAGTGATACTTTATCAAAGCCATTCGGAAAAAGCAAAACTTTTTCGATTAATTAAAAATCAGCCAGCCATACCCTTAGAAAATACACTGTTTGTTTGCTGTTGCAATTTTTCTGTACCAATTTGCCCTCATTTGTCGTCCTGTGGTGTGGGTTAGACCTGTTCATTTGATAAAGGAGCTTTAGACACTGACTAAGACACGCCAAAGCTGGTCGCACTGGTGCTAGAGGCTTTTTAAAACCATGAGAGTGACAGTCCATCCTAGTTCCAGATCCTAAAGAGGCTACACAGTCCACAGGGTTGTCCTCAAAACAGTAACGTTTTTTGGATTTCAGGTGAGAAATCTAAGCACTCTTATCCTACAAGGGCAAGGTGAACCTTTTACTATTGTTGGATGCGAAAACAAATCTAGCTTTAACGTTCATCCTCAATTCCCCAATACGCAAATGTCTAAAGAAGCGAGGGGGGCCAACCGACCCACATGACATTTGGCCTTTGCTCATAAATAATTCAGGATATTCGCACCAAGGTGCTTGTCGTATTCATTAACTTTTCTTTCAAACGTGCAACCCCAGCACACCAAAGGCTCGAACCTAGCTCTTACCCATGTTTTGTTTTCTTAGCTTTAGTAAAACTTCTGACGCATGTCGTATTCAGATATTATTGGGTCTTATGTCCTTGCAACAGGATAAATCTGGAGAGAAACCAGTTGTAGGCCATGCACAGCAATGGCAATGAATGGGGTTCAGAAGCTTACGAAATGAAGCATAATTGAAACCTCTTCGGTCCAGTAAATTTTCAAAGAAAACGCCGAAGATTCTTTTAGGCCATTCATCACGACAATCGGATGGACGAAATTTTGTAAAATTTTCAATTTCAGATGCCACTTAAGAAGCCAGAATATGATGTGAAATTTCCGCGTCAGTTTTCAATACTTGAGATGCAACAAGGAGAAGGAGATACATTTCGGTTGAAATGGGGCAAACAACCCCATTTTGTATTCGTCTGGACAAAGTGATCCTCGCATGGGTTGCTCATTCAATTTAATTATTTTAATCTAACCAAAAAGAAAAAAAAAACAGCTAAAGGCGTTCGTTAGTGGACGATGATGGGATAATGGAATAAAATGCATGAATTTAAAATTCACAAACCTGGACACAGAGGGGGAAAAAATAAAATAAAAATTAAAGAAAAGAAGAAAGAAAAGAAAAGAACGAAAACACCTGGCATCGTGGACACGGCTTCCGTCAGCACGATGAGGGCCGGCCGGAGCCTAACCGATCCACAGGATTCACAGAGGCATCGGAATTGGAGCCGCCGACGGAGAGGAGTTCAGTGAGAGCGGTCATGGCTCTAACTTGCATCTCTAGAGCAGCTATATAATCAGTCGCTTCTTCTAAAAGCACAGGGAATGCAAGTTTCCGGCCGCCGGGGACTAACCGACCGAGAACACGGACCTTCCGTTGCAAATTCGGTAGCCTTTTCTTTTTCTCTTGCAACCGAAGGATAGTGACTCCGGGCTTCTTTGGCCGGTTGGCGGTCAAGGGAACCCTCTGTTTCTTGTGTTTCTTAAATTTCAACTTGAGCCGATTCACGAGTATCGCTCGGCTCCACCTTGTTCGTCCCTTGGCAGCAACGGCTAGGGCTTGGTCGGCGGCTTCTCGGACGGCGCGTCCACGTACCTGCCCTTCCGATGACGATGGAGCCGGTGAAGGATTCCGACGAACTTTTTGCAGAGCTTCAAAAAGCCTTGAGGAGTAGATCCGTTGTTCGGTTTCCGTTTTCCATCTCGTTTGGTCCTGCTTCTTGTTTTGATTTCGGATCTGGCTTTTCTTTTGCTTCTTCTTCGACTCTCGTGATCTGTTGGAGCTCGCCACAGGATTCGAGATCAAGGATGACGCCATCAAGAGATAATATTGCGACAGAAGGTGAATTCAGTCGAGATTACAGAGGATCAACGCGCGCATCACGAGATTCTCCGGATAAAAATGATAATTTGGAGATTTCTACGGAATATACTCAGCCTTTCTTCTGAGTTTCTCTCCAATCTATGCGACTATGTGTCCCTCTTCAAAGTTTGAAGAATGAACCAGAGGACGAAACGACACGACAGAATACACAACACCTGCAGAAATGGATGGAGAGGCAGACATTTCAAAAACGGCAAGTAAAGAAAAATTGAATGAAGAAGAGACATAGAAAGATCGAATTCAATCTACGTGTAGTCAATTATGTGGATCATTCCTAAAACACAAAAACAAAATCAAGACAAGATAAAAAGATACATACGAGCTCTGGATCCGACTTTCTAAGAACAAAATTTACCACAGATGTGCTAACAAAAATAGCTCGTCGAATCAAAATCAAACTCAAGACAAAACACCGAGAAATCCTTTTCCTTCAGGTTTAAAATAGAAAGAATTTCCTCTTGAAACAACCACAAAGATGAATTTTTTTTGTGTCAGAGTGTTTTCTTTACCTTTCAAAACGATCAATCAAAAGAAAGCCGTCCCCAGGCTTTTAGGACACGAAGAATCGGCCATCGATGAAAGTAAACGAGACAGAGATCCAAGAAGAAGAGCGAAGAGAGGAGAAAGAGGTGTAGATAATGAAGCAGATGTGCTGCTGCTGGTACCGGCGACGGTCAGTTAGCGTTTGGTAACCCGAAATCGCAGGAGTCTAGGAGAGCTTGTGAGCCATTTAAAACAATCACGCGGTTCCGCGCGTTTCTTCCTTAATCACATTTATTACTGCCCCGCCCCGATTTCCTGCGCCAAGTTTCTCTTTCTTCTTCTCTTACTATCACCATAGAGGGTGCACGTGCGGTAATATACGTGTGGGTAGGAAGGAAGAGAGGGAGGCAATGTTAGAAGAAACAGTTACAAAACTAAATTACAAAACTGATTGTTAGTTTAAAAAAAAATTTAAAGCATTTTTTATCATTCTACCTATTTGTTAATAAATCTTCTCAATAGTTTGTAAGGCTGTTTTGGAAAACTGTGTATTTTTCGACACGATTTTCGAGGGGTCTCTTCTCGTTATTTATAGTATAGATAGATAGATTACTGTTATGTTTTATGTTCACTGTTAGGCTGCTTTTGGATAACAAGAATCTACATGGTGAAAAACAAAGGGTTTTCTTATTTTTTTATTGCTTGGTGTGCAAGTTGAATTTGGATAGATATAAAATCACTATAGTCGTTTGACTAGCTAAAGCTTTTTAATTTACTAGAAGCCTCACTAATATAATTCTAGAAGCTATGTTTATAATTAGGTTTAACTATATATTAGTCATTCAACTCACTTTTCCTTTTTCATAATGATGACTAGGGAATGAGTAATGCTTACTAAAATTTACAATTATGACAAAAGTTGTTGAATCTTAAGTTATCATTGTTCATTTCATAGATTGGAGTTGCTTAACCTCCTTGTAAATGTCTCCCTATAACTTTATTTAAATATTAAGCATGACTAAATTAATGATATTTTTAATTATCAGAATGCAACTATGATTTCATCATTTGGTAGTTGGATCTTTGAGGCAATGAATGCTTATATTTCTGCCAAAAAAGAATCAAATATTGTTGTTTGGATGATTCTTAAACATCTTAAAATGTACTTTGTTTGTTCTTTGTTTTTTTTCTTCTTTTGGTGTCTTTTGGTGTTGTCTGAAATGAGATTACAGATTTATTTTAACATTCTATTATATTTTTATTTTGGAATATTTATTTTCTTTAATCAATAGAACAAAATTTATTGAAACATAGCATCTTATGCCCATGAATGTGTTTATAGCTTGGGTTGGAATAGGGTTAAACATCAGTCTCCATTATTCATAACCATAGTGTGTTACACCGTAAATTTATTCATTGCTCTCTCTCTCTCTCATTCTCATATTCGTGCCTGTCATTCATGAAATCAGACATTTGGGTAGGTAAATACGATGACGAGTCTTAGTTTTGTTGCTTCTCTTATTGGGGCTCTTGACGTGTATTTGATTCGCCATTCAGATTCATGGTTATCTCTCCTTTTGACTGCTTGACATGGAAGAGCCAATTAGGTCTAGTTCGGTGTCCCATTTGCAGATAAACTACACAGATAAAAGGGAAAATGGTCCTCATTCATTGTTCCCTAACATGGGTTCTTACAGATGGGACATTCTTTCCTTCGGTTTTTTACTCAGTAACTGCCTCTCTCATTAGACGAGTTACCGTGGTTTATGAGTGCTCCACTTTGAGTGATGAACGGATATTCCCTTTTTTTCTCATTGGTCGTGGACGGTCAATCTTATCGCTAAGCTTTGTAATGGATATAGTTTGAATGTCAATGTTTCTTCAAAATGATGAAGGGGATGAATTATGCAGTTTCACCAGGAATCTACCTTATCCTATTTTTTTTCCTGTAAATTCCGAAGAATCTTACATCTGGAGATATTTTCTTCTTTTGTCTTCTTCTCTCTATGTCACACCAAAATGTCCAGAATCATTGGTTCTGGACTATTCAATCGTTCGGCCTCCCTCTTAATAACAAGTATATTAATTCAGCTTTTAAATCTAAATAGTGAGCTTTTCTAGTTCCGAAACTCTTTCTTGCCGTTCAAGATATTAAGACCAGCCAAATGGTTAATGATGGGCGTGGCCCATCCAAGCAGTCGCCACCATGAGCCGGACCCAGGCTACATGAGGAATATATATTCCAAAACATCAATTACCAATCCAGACATTCTGGGATCTTCTAACATTGGTTACACTGGTCCAGACTGCTCATCAAATTCAAGCAAAAGAACTGAAGAACATCCAATCTTTTGCTGCATTGATGAATTGGGCTCCTGTAATTTTAATAAGTAAAACAATGTGCATGGGATAGAATTTAACTGCAGCCATCTTCACACGACCAAAGACTAGCATCCCTCCATTATTACAAGAACAGCATATAGTCTACGGATCCTACTGATGGATAATTAAATTCAGAAATACTTGTCGGGGATGAGATAAACATGCGGATTTGGTGGAACACGAGTGGTGTTTGAGGTGTCATCTTATATCTACTTTTTTTTTTTTAATAATATCTGTCTCAATAGTTAGATTACTTAAATGTATGTGCTCAAATCACATTATTTCAGAACTAATTAATATGTAAGCTGGGTGAATATATATATCTTTCTTTGCTTGGTACGTAGGGGACTAAGCTTAAGTTGTTTTCTGGCATCAATAAATAATATCATAAAATAATCCTAACCGTAAACCTAATATTGCAAATTTGATCAATGAAGACAAGCGGGTATAAAACTCTTACCTGCTTCTCATCACCATATCGGTACAGAATTGATCAAACGGGTCAGCATCAGATGATCAATTCAATAACCCACCAGGAGTCACAAACCTGTCATATAACGGGTGTGTGCGCGTACTGGCTATATGTTAATTGAAGTCTAACATCAGAGAGAAATCACATTTCTTCAAATATCAAAAGTACTTGTATCATGCCAGACAGATTACTAGGGTACCTTATATGAATGCGGTTGGCATCTAGAGCTCGAGTCAATCACTGTTTTCCGTTTACGGCTTCGTATTTCAAAAGTGCAAAGAAACCCGCATCACAGGTGCTTTGAATATAGGATCTTCACGTCGGCGAAAGCTTAGGGAAAGAGCTTCCCGTGCCAGAATTCGAGTACAGAACTATTGAGACTGAAACAACCCACAGCACGAAACAGAGGAAACAGAGACGAAACTTTGCCGAGACAGGTTCATAAGACTCGTTTCCCTCTCCCGGCAATCGATAGAAATCCTCAACCAGTATCTTAATCAGTGCATCCAGAATCTTCTTAGATCGGAGATCGACGTCAGATGAATTCGACACCTTTAATCGAGCGTTCTTAAGAAAATCTACCACGATATCTACGTCCACGTTCTCAAGCATCAATAAATCGTTGGATTCGCCGGATCCGTGATGCTGGACTAGTAGATCATCAGGTTTTTGTTTATCGATGATTTCTGATGACGGAGACGAATCAGTATGATGAACAGTTTCGGATGAAGCCTCGAGATCTGGATTAAGCGAAAACACGAAGCTCTGCCACACAATTGAAAATTGAAGACGCAGGCTTAGATAAATGATTTAGCTCTCGACAATAATCTAAGATCAAAAAGCAAAAAACTGAAAAAATCCAGATTATGAAAAATAAAAAATTACATCTGAGAGATCTCCGTGTTGATAACTGTCCGAAATATCTGATTCTGTAGAACAATCGAACGATTCTTTTGCTGCTTCGGGCGACATGTATTCCGAAGAACTCAAGCATCTTTTAGGGATCTGAAAAGCGAATTAAGGGAGAACTAAAAAATTGCAATAGAAACCACCATCAAAAAGAGCGAGCTAGGCTCTTTAGTGTTCTGGTCGTACCTTCTGAGGTTTCTTAACTCGTTCCGAGGCGGATTTGAATGGAGTATCCTTTGACCTCCGATTTGCAGATTCCGCAGACCTCGCCTGCTCCTTTTGTGGAGTTTGATAGCTTTTCATTTCTTTCTAGCGGGAAAGTTCGCCTTCTACAGTTCTACGAATTTAAATAACAAATAGCTCGTATGCAGAGGAAAGGCGCGCCGTATGCGCGCGTTTAAGTTAGATTCAAAAAGTGTTTTCTCTTTCCGTGTAAAACGAAGATTATTAAGTTTTTTACCAAAATAAGAAAATTAAGAATTGGTATTGTTTCTCTTCTACGAAATTAAATAACAAATATAATAGAGGTTTATGTGTACGTGTTTGTGCATGAAGCTGACACATACACACAAACTATCACTCTCTACCAACACATTGGATTAGGTTTGCTTTTAGGGCTGGGCGGCAATGGCACGACACGGCACAGCCAACACTTATTAGCGAGTTGTGCCGTGCCTAGCCTATGATATTGGGCACTAGGCCCGTCAAGGCACTGCCCACTAGGCACGATGGCCTGATAGGCCATGAGCCGCGAAACATGCAAGCGGCACAACACGCTTTAAGTGTGCTTGGGGTATTGGGTTACAGGCCAAGCATGGCCCGCAGCTCACCGGGCAGTCAGGCACAGGCTAGTCGTGCTAAGCTGGCTTGTTAAGCAACCCTAAATTGGATGGAGCAGATCCACATGACATGCTTCTTACAAATATGCTGTGCAAATTTAGTTTAGTCTGGTTTGGGTTGGCATCATACCAGAACATTAACCCAGGACCCAAAAGGTTAATTTGTATGGTAGATTTTAAAACCAAAACAAACTCATAGGCTTTGATTCCCAACCTAAACCAACTTTGAACTGACCCCAACTCCATTGAGAGGTTAGACGGTTCTTTTTTTTAATCGAACTAAGTTGCATCTTAACATCTATACTAGTAGTAAAGCGACGTCTCGGGTATATTATTCATATTTTGAGCTGCTTGTGACCTACTTTTTTTATTCCTTCTCTTAAATACCCTCCTTAAATCAATAAATCAATTAATATTCATCCCCAGCCTCGCATCTATTATCTTAACGCCTATTTTATCAGATATGGAAGGAGCGTAACTTGTGTACATTCCAAAACAAGGCCACCTCAATGCAAGACCAATTGAGAGCTATCTTGAGGGATATCAGCCTCAAATACTTTCAAACGGATGAAAAGATTGAGGACAACCCTTTCCACCGTGAAAATTGGTCAAAACTCCACATTTTTTCCGAAAGCAGGTAGCTTAAGATGCCACTTGAAATCTACTGGAGCCGTGGGTTAGAAGATCTGCTGGTCCAACAGCAATGCATGTGTCCGTATAGGTATGTAAGGCTGATATGGACACATGCATTGCCGCTGGACCAACAAATCTTCCAACGAAAGGTCCAGGCGATATGGTCTCAAAAGATGCTTGCCTCATTGACAATATTATCCATCTAGTGTTTGTTAGTAGTGGTCTTTACTTCTTAGTATTTCTCGCCCTTGTTCTTGCTATTCCATTGGTTTGGGAGCCTAGTCTTATTCTCTACGTAAATATTTTCACCTCTTTAATAATATTTCTTACTTAACCTTAAAAAAAAAACATCTTGCACCCAATTTTTACACCCTTAAAAATTTGCAAAGAAAAATTGACTAAAACCCCTAAACAAAAAATTGTCATTTTTCCAAAGGCTGTGTTGGTTTATGATTCTCAAATCATTTTATAAAAAAATTCGATACGATTCCAACACCATTGATTGTGCGTGAATAAGAGTTTAGATAATAGAATTATTACCAGAATAGTCCGAATGGGCAAAATTGTGAATAAATGTACAAATTACAATAAATGTGAATCAGATTTTAGCTAATAGAATTATTACCAGAATAGTCCGAAGGGGCAAAAATTGTGAATAAATATAGAAATTACACTGACAAAAATGATAAAAAAGAAAATATAAAAACATATAAATAAAAAAGTCAAAATATGAAAAAAAGAAAAGGATAAAATAAAATTTTAAAAAAAGAAAATAAAATAAATGAAAAAATGAAAAAGGTTTAGTGGAGAGGAGACACCCACATGGGATCTCTCTGTGTCTTTCGCGCTCTTTTCAAAAGAAAAGGGCCATGAAGTCTCATAGAATCCTTCAAATAATTTGGTTACGGTAAGAAGGGAGTGGGGAGGTCACCTGCCCGTCACTTACGCGCTCAGACCAAAAAACATAAGAGAGGGAAGAGAGATAAAGAAAAAGGGTTCTGCGCAGGAGGAGGAGGAAAGGTCGTGAGACTTGAGAAAAAAGAAAAAAAACTCAAAGAGGGCTGAAACGCAGGAAGAAGAAGGTTTTGGAATGTGATTTCTTCTTCCTCCTTGAGAGTAAAAATTTTTCCTAAAAACCTCATCCTCCTCCACCTCATTGTTAGTGTAGTGCAGTAGCCTGATGGCCTGAATATGCTGGATTTTTCACTGATTATATGAAATAGATCCCGTAACTCTGAGAAGGTTTGTGAACTGTGTTTCGTATATTATCATTTCTATTTGGTTAGATAGGTTTTTTGTCTTGTTTGTATTTCATTTTCTAATCTATGCATGCTACATGTTTGTTGAAATATCTGCACTTCATTATCATTCTCATTTACATCACCCCGGAGGCTACCTTTTGTGAAAAACCTAACTGTGTCAACATTTGTGAAACTTATATTTTTGGGCCATTTTATCGATCTGAGCCTGTATTCTAACATCTGTCCTTTCTGAGTTTAAAAAATTCAGAAGAAAGTCGGATAAAGAAAATATAATGGCATCTGCTTCTGAAGAAGGTCAAGGATTCTTTGGTGATGATTATGATTCTCTGATTGCGACAACGGATGTTGAGCTCTTGAAGAAGGCGTGGCGGAACGAGAAGGCTGCTCCAGAAATTCTTCCTTTTCAGGCTGGTTTGGTTCAGAGGTCACGAGAACAGATTCAATTGATGGTATACCGTTTGTCTTTCTACTCCTTTCTTCATTCTTTATTATAGGGAAATATGATTTGTTATTCAACAAAGATTGCATTTGAAATTAAGGAAGTCCTGGTACTAGGTTTTGGATTGAACCATATGTTACAGTCCTGGAACTAGGTTTTGGGGAGGAAGATTTTGGTTGATATTATGAGTCTGACTCGGGCAGGAAGAATAGGTTTCATCATTTCACAGTCTAAGGGGCTTTGATAAGGTTTTCCAATGAATGACACAGGAGTTTTTGTGTCTTTGTTTGCTACTATGCTTGGGTGTCTGGCTCAATCTCTAGCTTTTACGTTGAACGTCTCATTAAGCATGTGCTAAGATCATTCAATGAGGTTGCTGATTCCTTGACCAGTGCTGGAGTGCGTCAATCTGACCTCTGTAGGAACCCATATCGAAGATGATGCGGGTGTTGGGTAGTTCCTTCTATTTGCGGGTTCCGAGGCGTGTTTTCAGGAGGATATTGGATATCGGGTGGGTGTAGTTAGGTTGAGGGACTGTGGGTTTTGCTGATGCGCTGTTATAGTCTCTTTGTTTTTCTCTTTTAGGTTCAACTTTGTCGAGTTGACCACATACATTATTTGCCTCCCAATTATATCATCTTTTTATTAGTCTACCCAAAAAAAAAAAAGTTATCCCATGCATCAGTGCCCTGAGCAGACGCTTGAAATTTCATGAATATAACTTGAGTGTTAAGGACTCATCCATAGAGATCTGGAGTCTGCCAAAGGGAAGGAACACAACGAGTTGTCCATGATCGTTCCTGGTATGCTATAAAATAATGTGATTGACGAATGGTTAAATGAGTTAAGGGGGTAGTAAGAAGCTAGCAGAAGCAAAAACAGTTAGCTGAACCAGAACTGTAAAAGATAAGCAAGACCCATTTACTCTTGACAGGAACTGTTCTGTCAGTCTTCCTTTTCCTTCATTCTCAAACCCATGTTTTAGCCTGTTATGTAATTAAGAAATGGTTTATACGTTTTCTGGCATGGTTGAATCATCATGATCATTTGATAAAAATCAAACACATCTCATTAAAACGAACTTCACATACAGTGAGAACAAAGAAGACAATAACCAAAATGTATTAGTCACAAAAAAGAAAAAAAAAGATCAAAGATGAAGGTGGATCACTACTAGCACAAGATAGGGCAAAGGCAACACATTGAACACCATGGGGCCCCTATAAATCCTAGCTGCTGGTAGGCTATTGACAAAATTTTCATCAATCTAGATATCTTGGATAATGAAATGTAAATCTTGGAAACCATAAACCAAGTCACAAAATTGAATTTGAATAGCCTCCAAGAATAATGCTGATTATTTTTTATCGCAGTAATGATAAAGGAAGAATATCATTCTACTTCAAGAAAGTTGTAATTCAATCAATGGCCTCTTTAATCTTGAAACTAAAGATCTCATTGCAGGTCTATTAGCATCATCCCAATTTGACCAGAACATGATTGAAGAATCTCTCATTTTCCTTTACAGAAAATCCAACAATGCCTGCAGCTCATATATTCAGCTTCTACAGGCTACACCTAGGAGGATATCACAACAAAGAATGTCCTTGCAAGCATAGAAGATACCTATTTAGTGCACATAAGATTCTCTATTTGGATGTTTTACATATTTTGTTGAAAGTATTTGGAATAACCATATCCTTTGTTATGACATGAGAACAGCCTGTACATTATTTCCAAATTTCAAAATGAAGTGCCACTTTGAAGTGATCAAATCAACAATGGAAGGAAAAAAATAGATTAATTAAATATATGAAATTTATTGTTATTGTTTTTTGGCTAGTTGCACAGTATGAATCCATTTCTATTAGTTTATAAATATGAAAGTTGAAATGCATGAACTTGTTGCCAGATAAATAAGTGGAGCAAAATTTGGTCTCTCTTTGGGTGCTTGTTTTACAAATTCTGTAAATGATGGGTCTGTATCACTTGCATAATGGGTACTGTTGCTTTGTTTGATATAGACTATTTTTTGCTTTCAGTATATTTTTGTTAATTCCAGCTTTGGTTTGCACCTTTAGGAAGATACCGTGGAAGATTTTACAAACAGTGGTACAGATCCGCTCACTCTATCGCTGTATCAAATGGATTTAGATAGGACTTTGTTTGTATTGAGATCATATCTTCGGGTCCGACTACAGAAGGTAATCATAGACTGAAACTAATTGTTGTTTTAGGTTCAACTTAAACATATGATTTCTTAAGTGATGTTGATGCAGATTGAAAAATACATGATCCACATTTCAAAAACCGACTTGTGGAGCCGGCTCTCTGAACAAGAACAGAAATTTGCTATTAGGTTAGGGATGTGCCTTTAAACTGAAAAAAAAGAAAGGAAAATTCCTTTTTTATTCTGGCTTTTTACTTGAAAGAACATATTAAGGAGACGCTTGTCTCATGCTTTCTGAAGTTAGGCATTCCCCGTGACAGGTGTACTGATGATATGGAAGAACATTTCAAAGAATCTGTCCTGAAAAGGTTGCCTGATGGTTATAAGTCCATTCTAAAGCAATCAACATCAAGTGAAGAGGATGACATGGGTACTTCATCTTTAGATAATATTGCAAATTTCAACCTTCATTCCTATCCTCCCCCCCCCCCCCCCCTTCTCTCATACACTTGGGATCTTAGGATTTGTTTTCATCCATTTATATGCCAGGAGTAGAATGTTATGAATGTTCTATTTTATTTTTTTACTTCAGTGATTGAAGAAAATTTTGTCATAGGAAGAAATCACACCTTCTCTCTGTAAAACTTTGCGGAGATGTTGGCATGGAATTAGAGTCAGACTTGATACAAAACCTCTATGAACTGCATATATGTTTCCCATCCCTCATGGACCTGTATGCTATTGGACTTTCATCTTTCTCTTTTAACGCAATCTTCACTGTTCACCAAAAGAAAAAAAACCTCTATAAACTGTATTTCTAAATAATATATAAGGTTGTATTAAAACGTATCCTTGTATTACTTGGTACAAGTTGGTTTTCATGTGCAGTGAGCGTGTAGCATGGACACACATAAATGAATGGTTTCCTACGGTTGTTTTGTGTAAACTGCATTTTCATATTAATTTTACATTTTTTTGTAGAGATACTTAACTACTTACCACTGTTGCGGAAATCACGAATGAGATGGCAAAAATAAACAAAGAAAGGGCAAAGAAAGCAAATACAGAAACACAGAATTTACATGATTAAACTTAAAAAGCCTATGCCCACGGGCAGTGATGATGAGAAGCTTCATTGTAGAGCTTTTCTGTGAAGTTATGAATAGCCTAAATTGCATAGAAATCTAGAAGATTCTCAGAAGTCTCTTTAAAATCGTGATAGATTGACTGACTCTACCTTCTATTTGGTCCTTTCTCGCTTGCAGAGAAGGTGCATTGGTTACTAGGTAGATAGAGTTAAATACAAGACACCTACACAGCACCATATATACCAAATTTTCCTTTCCTTTATCAAGGAAACAGGTAGGTTTCATAGTTCCCGGACTTCTACAACAATCTTTTGATTTAGATACATCCTGATTTCATAGTTAATGCTGCATTTCACTGTTTCTCCTTGTAAGTGTATAAAACACCTGTTTTTATTTTGTGGGTCAGTAGTGTATAGAAGTAATTGCCCATCCTCATTGTGCTATACTTTATCTGTTCTGCCTTATTGTTTCTGAGAGGTAGCATACCTAACAACTCAGATCAACTTAATTTTGAGCTATTCAAGCTTTAGAAGTTTCATCGTAAATTTTTTGTTCACAAAGTTTCAAGTAATCATTCTAGGATTTTGGCACACTAGTTACATTTTTCTCCTTAATCAAATGCATTCTGTTTGAGATTTGTCAGTACTTGGATATCATTTCTAGAATATATTTGAGCAATAATGCTAGTTGTAATTGTTTGTCTCACATGTTGTCGAAAACTTTTGATTGTTAGAACTGGTTTATTATGCCACTTCACTTTGTATCAGAATCATGCTCAACAAATTGCACTCATATCAAAATGGTAGTCTTAGTCTGAGTCCTTGTCAAATGTCTATTAAAAGAAAAAAGGAACATACACTTGCTTCATTTTGTGTTGAACTGTTTGTTATAAATTTGAGTGCTTTCTCAGTCATTTGTCAATGCTGATGTATAGTTGTCAGGGGCTGGTGTATGTCCAGTCTGCAATCTGTTCAATCCTGATGTATATTACATGGACATGAGTATAGTTGTCAGGTGCTGTTGTACGTCCGGTCTGCAATCTGTTCGATCCTGATGTATATTACATGGACATCAGTATAGTTGTCAGGTGCTGTTGTACGTCCAGTCTGCAATCTGTTCGATCCTGATGTATATTACATGGACATCAGTATAGTTGTCAGGTGCTGTTGTACGTCATGTCTGCAATCTGTTCGATCCTGATGTATATTACATGGACATTAGTATAGTTGTCAGGTGCTGTTGTACGTCATGTCTGCAATCTGTTCGATCCTGATGTATATTACATGGACATTAGTATAGTTGTCAGGTGCTGTTGTACGTCCGGTCTGCAATCTGTTCGATCCTGATGTATATTACATGGACATCAGTATAGTTGTCAGGTGCTGTTGTATGTCCATTCTGCAATCTGTTCGATCCTGATGTATATTACATGGACATCAGTATAGTTGTCAGGTGCTGTTGTACGTCCTGTCTGCAATCTGTTCGATCCTGATGTATATTACATGGACATCAGTATAGTTGTCAGGTGCTGTTGTATGTCTGCTCTGCAATATGTTCGATCCCATATCTTTGGCTAGTGGCATTCATTTAATGTGCTACATGTTATGAGTAAATGGATACATAATTCATCATTAAGAATTTCCAATCCTAACTATGCTATATACAAATTCCATTTTTTAAATCCGAGTAGGAAGGAAAAAGAAAAAAAAACATCAAACTATAAAAGAAAACAGCTAAAGAGATGAAAATATGAGAATATAAGGTCCAAATGTTGCAGTGGATCAGGTAGATGGATACATTACTCCTTAAATAACAATCTCCATATGTGGAAGTAAGCCATATAAACGTTCCATTGTGTATATCTTATACCCGATAAAGAAAGCATTGTCTATGAAATGAAATATCTGTAGATTCAAATATGATCAGTGGCCAAATATGGGGCAAGTTACACAGGATCATACTAGTCTTAAATTTCCTGAATGGTTGCATGTTAGGAGATCTTGATATATATACATTCTAACATTAGTTCCATTCAAAAAATTATATATGAATTTGATGTGTTATATATATCATACCATTCTCATCGCATGCTTGATGTGTAGAAACAAGTGAGGAATTATGACTACTTTTTTCCGCCCCTCTCAATCATGTTGTACCTTGAAATTCTGCCTTCTAACTTAGTAAGTTAAAATTGTTTGAAATGCTGTCTTGCGTGTTAGCATTTTTGTGTTGCCTTCCAGGTAGAGCTACACAATATCACAATGGGAGCTATAATAATAAATTAAATTATTGTTTAACTACTAAATAAGTTACAGGCTACAGCCTACCCTGTGTTTCCTTGTTGTATAGCCCTGCAATAATAACAGGCTCTTTACTCGGCTTTTGCTGGTTATTATCAGTTCCGGAGCCTCAGTTGGACACTTTCGTCTTCTGCAAGAGCAAAAGTTCCGTAGGAGCATTCCAACTTGATGACAGGTAATCTTTGACCATGTTTTCTTGGATTCTTTCTAGAAGCATCTAATCATGACTTTGCCAACCAATGAACGAAGTTCTGGTAACATGGCAGTGGGGACGAGATTGTAGACCTAGTAGCTGATGATTTGTACGTCCTACGCTACAAGTCAATAAAGGCGCTGGTAGTGAGTGGTCAAATTGATCTAGTATGACTGGGTAAAGTTAGATTTGGAGCAAGAAATCAGAAAGGAAAGCGCTCTGAATAGACACTCTCAGGTAGGGAACGACTGGAGCAGCTTTCATTGTTTTGTTACTTGGTCTAACATTAGTTCTGATCTACCATCAGCTCTTGTTTCTACTGAGGTGATTGTGTTTTCCTGCCAACTGACGAGTAAGTTGAGGTCTCTTTTTGAAGGCTTTCCAATTCGTTATTTATGTTCTACGTTGTATTAGTCTTTAAGTAACATTTTTCCTGAAAGTTTAGTGGAAGTTAGGGACTTCATTACTGGTGCAGAAAGTTTGTGCCCCAATCATTTGATGATGGAAAAAGAGGGTTCTGACACTCTTTATATTTCCTGGTTGAAGGCCCGGCCATTTGTGTTTCGGGAACCCAAAATCAAAGATCGAGTTCGATGAAAAGGACATGCGATTTTTGAACTGTTTAAACACATTTATGTCATGTCTTAAAAAGAAATTATTGTTAGCAGTGGGGAGGAATTTTTTGAGGAAATAAGAAGGGATCCTTCGCTTTAGTTAGTGAAAGTTATTTCTCAGCGTTAATTCCCAAAATAAAAAATGTTTTTCTTTTTTACTTCCTAAAAATTTGCCCTTAAATAATTTTTTAACTTTATGTATTTTTGTAACATGTAAATCAAAGCTGTCTTTGTGTCTTAGATAAATGCACTTTAATACAGTTTAAATTAAATTTATTCTTAAAAACAAGATACGTTAAGTTGCCAAAAAAGGTTGTTTCTTTTCATAGAAAATTATCAGATTTCTTCATATATATTTCTTAGAATATGCTTCTGTTGCATATTCAGAAGTTAAAGACTTTTAATGCTTACATCTCTAATTTTCTTATGTTATCTTAATATATTTCAGCTTTATAAAAATCATAAAATTTAAATTAGCCAAGGAGGTCATCTAGCTGAAGTATTAGTTGAAATAATTACCAAATTTGCTATGAGGACAAAATGGAAAACTTTAGTAATTTATAATTGCCTTCCTTCTAGTTTCTGATAACTAAAAATACGAGTGCACGACATACTCTAATGGTAAAGACCTTGTTGTGAATAGCAGAGGTTATAGGGTCACCCTCATCAAAAGTTTGCATGAGTCCCACCCTCATCAAAAGGTTGCGTGAGTCCCGGCTATGTGCCGGTCCTCCTACCCCAACCCTATTCCTACCAAAAAAAAAAAAAAAAAAAATTACCTTTTCTATGGTTTCTAAAGATGTCATTAATCAAATTTTAATAATATTTGTACACAATAGACAATAAAAGGTAATTTTAGAAACCATCAGGGAGGTATTTGCAATTTTTAGACCCCAAAAGGAAGGGAAATATAGTTTTCTCGACTTTTAAAGAGTTTGCCACCGTAATAGAAGGAAAGGAAAATGCTTTATTAATAGCTGAAAATTTTTATTCTCAAAGTATGTGTTAATATGCTTTTATTCATCCTACCTTTAATAAATGAAGGGTAGTACATATACGATCATGGGTGGATCCGCTGGGGGGGGGGGGGGGGGGGGGGGGGGGGGGGGGTGCGCGCGCGCGCGCGCATATGAGGCAATTGCCCCACCTCAAAAAAATATTTTTTTTATAAAAAGTAATTTTAATATTACTTTTAAATATTATTTAAAAATCACCAAAACTTAAGGCAATTGCCCCCCTAAAGTTATGAAAGAATCACTTTTTGGCTTGAATTCTTATAAACGGAGTGTCATTTTATTTAATTACGTAGGGTACGATTACAACCTATTTGGGACAAAAGCGCATCCTATGTGAGACATGAGTGCATCTTATATATGACACAAGCTCATGATATGCTTGCATCTCACGTATAATATGTTTATGTGCCAAGTATGCTGCATTTGCATCCTACATAGTTATAATAAAGTTATCCTATAATTCAAACTTTTTTTTTAAAAAAGTGACCCTTTTCTAAAAAAAAAGATTTTTGATGGACTATATTTATATTTTTACATATACGGGCCAAAAGTATTCCTTTTTGATAATTTTGTAATTTTTTCCTAAAACATTTGAATATTAATGTATTTGAATTTATTTTACTTTTTGTTTGTCCCTTCTAATTTAATTTTTTTTGGCTCTACCCCAATATACGATACGAGATGTTGAGATTCTTGAGAACACGTGCTATCACAATAATTCGTTCCACGTTAAACATGTCGTTGCTTAATTGTTTGTAATAAATCTCGCTAGGGCGTTTAATATTTTGAATTTTTAGTGATTTGGCAGAGAAATGCCACCGGTTAAGAGGCGGTTCTACTTGTTTGTTTCAATAATTGTTTTCTTTTAATTAAACGTGTCATCACATTGGCGGTTTGAAACGCCCACACCAAAGGATGCTTTTCGGCATAATAATCTTTACCATCGCGACCAGTAATCAGAACAAAAAGGGCATAACGCCAAATGATTCCTAACTTTTCATTTTCATATACAACGATCTTTCCCACCATATAGGACAGAGAAATCTCTTTTCTCTGTACTGTGACAAGAATTCCAATTGTTGTAATTGGGACCCCACACGTATAAGAAAAAACGCAATAAAAAGACAAAACCAAGCGAAACAAAAAGGAGAGGCCTCGAACAGAACACCGGCCAGGTTTGATATTCTGAGGACGAGAAGCAGGCAGGATGACGGTGGCCACCCCATTTTAGGTTTCCAAGTTAATTAATCAACGTAGTCTTCAGCTAAATCAACGGCCAAGATCTTGAGGAGATCCTCATAAGAGACCCCACCGCTTTCATCCCCACCGCCCAACTTAATCATGGCCGTGATATCCTCATCGCTCAGGATGAATCCAGCCGCCTTCATGTAAGTCCTCAAATCATCGAACCCTACCTTTCCATCTCCGTCTTTGTCCATAACCTTGAACACTTCCTCCATTAACAGGCTTTGCGGAGAAGAACTTCTCTGGCAATCCAAAATCCGCTCCAGCTCGTCCAACTCAACGAAACCGTCTTTGTTCGAGTCAGCAGCCGATATCATGGAACCTATGTCTTCCTCTGTCGCGGTGTCGGGGGCGCCATACAAGTCCGTGTAGAACGTGCGGAGATCGCCGGGGCTAATCTTTCCGTCACGATCCGCATCGAGTACCTCAAATGCCGTCTGAAAGCCTGACTTGCCGGCCGATTCCCGGCGTGGCATTCTGCCGGAAGGGCACATCAGTTCGTCGGAGGTTCGTTAATCTGCGACGGACCTGCTGTGCTGTTTGAGAGGAGAACGCTAGGAAGAGCCCCTGTTGTTGTGGAGCCGAATGGACGAACAAGTCTTTTATAGGGAAAGTCAAATGCAAAAAAACGTGTGTCCGGTACTTGTGGCTTGGAGGGCACGCTTGATTGCCGCTTGCTCGGAAGGCTGTGTTTCTTCTGAAGCCATGGAGCCAAAGTCGTATACGTGTGCGATGACGTCATGGAAGGTTTGATCAGGTCACATCAGCTGGTCCAGGAATATCGGCTGGTCCGGTGGAAGGTGTGTACGTACAGGCTTTATCGTGGATACATACATAACCGTTGGATCAACAGGTCTTCCATCCAGGGTTCCAGCAGATTTGAAATCAGGTTGCTAATTTCTCACTTGATTCTTTTGTTCCCTCGCTCATTAAAAAAAAAGGCAAATAGTGTTGGAAATTTATGTGGGCCACCCCAATAGTGGGCCCAAGCCCCGATTCCCGGTCTTTTCCTGGTCTCCACAGCCCATCTTAGTACGGTGCAAAAAATTGGAAAATATCGCGGTCAACCTATTATAAATTCCACCTTCCATTTCCGTTGCTTTCTAAATTATGTTCTTTGGGATGACGCCACCTGCAAATTTGACTTGCATTGATTATTGTTGTTGGAGTGAGATGCTTTTTTTTTTGTGAGGAAAGACCAACAAAAAACTTTATTAAAACCTGTTCACTGTTCTTACATGAGTGGCCCCCAAATAATCCGAGCTAAGAAGAGGACCCAAAAAACCCGGTGGAAAGGATTTCCACAGACAAGAAAAGTCATCAAGAGCAAAGTTTGCAAGGGCATCAGCCGCTGCATTTGCTTCTCTGAATACATGAGAAATGGAGATAGACTCAAACCCACAACACAGAATTTTTGCATCATGAATGATATTGGAGATGGACCAAGGGATGGCGTCCGAGGAGGAGGTCATGAGCTGAACAATACACTGAGAATCACATTCCAAAACGAGATTTCTTACATTCATCATTCGCGCGAGTTTAAGACCTTCAAGCACACCGAATGCCTCTGCCACAATAGCTGTTGTAGTGCCAATCGCATTTGCCATAGCTGCTAGAAACTGTCCCTGAGAACCTCTTGCAATGACTCCATAAGCAGCTCTTCCTGGGTTACCTCGTGAGGCTCCGTCAACATTAACTTTAGTAGTCCCTTCCTTTGGCGCATTCCATCTCACTATCACCGATTCCTTTCTTTTCTTCATTTCTTTCTCATCCATCAACAGCCTAGAATCCTCCTGCAAGGAACGAAAAGTAGATAGACTCAGACATAAATTTGGTTTTGCTCCTTCGAATATAGCCTGGTTTCTGGCTTTCCACACTGTCCAACAAAGGTTTGCCAGATCAGCATGTCTCGTGGGTTCATCTCCAGCCTCTCTAGATCTTTCGAACCACCAGTCCCTGAAACATAGGTGGGGTTGCAAGGCATCCAGTCTTCCTCCAGCACCTGCAAAGAAAATCGCTCTAGTAAAATCACATTCAGTGAAAAGATGAACAGAGGTCTCAACTGACTTATCACATAGCACGCATAGCTGAGATGGGGAATGAAAGATTCTGTTAAGGAGGTCCGTCGTGGTGATTCCATCGTGGGCAGCCTTCCATAAGAACATCCTGATTTTGTGAGGGACTTTAATCTTCCACAGTTTCTTCCACCATTTATTAGTAATCAACTCATCATGGTTTGTCGCACACCGATATGCAGAAGCCACAGAGAACACACCATTAATCCCAGGTTTCCAAATAGGCAGATCCCTATTCCCACTTTGACGAATATGGACCGTCATTATAGAGTTCACTATGTCTTGACTCCATAGCTTTCCCACGGTCTCCATATTCCATTGCCCGGTAGTCGGAGAGATGAGTTGATCCACCGAATGAATGTGCCCCATCTCCCTTCTATCAGGTCTCAAGTTCTGAACCGTGGTTGGGATCCAAGAGGTGTCATCAATGTCAATGGATTTCCCATTTGAAATGATCCACCCATGACCTTTTCTAATCAGATCACGCGTCCTGTTCAAGTGCTTCCATATCTGAGAGTCTGAGTTCTTAGCAGAACTCTCCAAGAAAGATTTATCATTAAAATACTTCGACTTAAAGAACCTGGTCCAGAAGGACCCACTATCCTGGAACAACTCCCATCCTTTTTTGGCAAGCAGCGCATCATTGAAACTCCTGAGATCTTTGAAATTAAGACCACCTGCATGTAAAGGTTTACATAGTTTGTCCCAAGAAATCGTATGCAGAGTTTTAATCTTGTTATGTTTAGCCCAAAAGAACGTCCTTGACTCCTTCTCAATGAAATCAGAAGTCTTGGCCGGGAGTTTGGTACAAGACATGATGTGGAGTGAGATGCTGTAAAGCATCCTACGGTTTGTGTTTTTTACCCACGTGAGAAAAACATTGATCATGTGATGCTCTACATGGCATGGCAGTATCTCACTCGACAACAATAACCATTGTAGTCAAAAATATTTTTGACAAGTACCATTGCAGTCAAGAATTGCAAGTGATTTCATTTCATGTTCTTTTAACCTAAATGAAGCATCTCATTTCATTATTTTCATCTTTTTACTTAATTAATTTTTGAAAAAGGAATTGAACAAATCATGATATTAAATTTCATTGACTCCTCCATTTTGTTTTTTATTTCTTACTAGGGGAAAGCATGTAATGCCTGTTGCAAAAAGAAAGAAGGGTAATGTGTAGGTAATTATCAAACATTATCAGAGACGTAAATAGAAGTATTATCTTGGGCTATTTTTGACTGTAAATTTCAGGCGAGTTCGATTTATTATAGACCAGCAGGGTACACATGCAGTACTGCACGTCGTGAGAGGGAATAATTGCTTAATCGATTGTTGGGTTTCAAAAATTTTGTGGCAGTTTTGACAATTCTATCCTTTTATTAATGAAATTTGGCAATGCTGTATAAGGGTAAATGTGAAAAGTTGCATATGATGCTTGGTGCGATTCCAAGGGGGCGCCTGGGACAATGTATAGTATAGATGGTATAGATTTTGATGTCACTAGTTGGATACACTCGCGTTCGGAGAAGGGCAAAAACGGAAAAAGAAGTTGCAGCACCATCTGAGGATCTGTTGATCTCGAATTACCGCCTTTTTTTTGTTTGAAATATTTTTTGATCTTGTAAGTGGATGAATCTGTGACGAGTTTTCCTGCATCCGAACTCCGAAGACAATTCACCGGACGTTCTCCCCATTTTGAGTCTCGTTTCGCGGACGTTCCCCACACACATGGAAGGATGCGCCCTGAAATTGATCGTGGAGAAAGGTCCTCGCGAGGGGGAAACCCTAGATTGCAGACCTGGATCTGTGATTCGACTCGGTAGAGTTGTTAAGGGTAACACTCTCTGCATCAAAGACGCTGGAATTTCTTCGAAACATCTACTAATCGACTTTCGCGACGGAAATTGGATGGTTTCCGACCTCGAAACCTCCAACGGTACGCTCTTGAACGACGTCAAGATCCGTCCGTTGACGCCCTTCCATCTCAGGGATGGAGACGTGATTAAGATCGGAGAATATACCTCTCTCAGGGTGTGTGTCGAACATGAAACCAAGGAGGATTTAGGTTTGAGAAAGAATGTAAGGAAAGCTGCGGTTAAAGTTGAGGTCGTTGACGGGTTCGATGCTGGCAATGTTGAGAATCGACCGAGGAGAAATCCCAGGCGTGTAGCCGCCTCCCAAAGGACTGTTGCCGTGAAGGAAGAGCCTGTAGAGTCTGCTTTGGATTCTGTTCCTGATGTTCCGAAGGCAAGTGAGAAACCTACTGTAGAGCCTGGGAATGGTGGCGGAACAGAGAGTGCGGCAACCGTTGTAGAGAACAGAACAAAGCGAGGGCGTCCACGAAAGAACAGGGCTGCGATTGATCAACATGTGGAATCTGTGGGTGAGTTGTATAAAATTACTGAAAGTTTAACTTTAGGTCAAGAAAGTTGTCAAGGTCCAGATAATGTGGCTCCTCTCGGGGAGAAGCAGAGGCGACAAGTGGCTTTAAAAAGGACTAGGGCTTTGAAGGGCAGTGAACCTTCCGATTCCGTTTCTTCTGCTTCCCTGGTTCAAATTCCTGAAAACTTGAATTCAAATCAAGAAAATATTAGACATCCAGCGAACCTAGATTCACTTGAAGGGAATCAGACAGACACAGCTTTTCGAGTAAGTACGAAGGCTTCACAGGTTGGGCCTTCGGTGTTTGTTCCTGGTTCAGAGGCTGAGATGATCCTTGAGGGATCAAGTTCAAAGGTAGAAAATTGCAAGGAATCATTGAATGAATCGACTGTCAGAGAGAGTTTTGTCCATGTGAATGATGGTTTAGATCTGGAGAATATGACACTGGGGGAATGGTTTGATTATATGGAGGTTCATTTGCCAAAACACATATATGAAACTACTGAAGAAATTATCTTGGGTATTAGAGAGCGAGCTAAGCAATTCCACGAGTTTGTGTCACAGCAGCAAAATGAGAAGGGTAAATTACCTGCGGCTTCGACACTGCTGTTTGATATATCAGGTAACTTGAACCACTGAGCTTTTTGAGTGTGTGTGTGCTCACTTGAACCATTGACTGTGTAAGTGCTGAAATTTTTTTGGATTAAAAAAAAAAAGAGGACCTTTTTTTCCCCCTTTTTCCTATTCCCTTCCTGCCATAGTTTAAAATTGTTGGAACTTGGAAGTATCAATCACCATGGTGTGATCATCACTTGGTCTTTGCATTGGCATCTGGTTTCTTGATCATTATTTTCTCCCATAAGCCAGTCCCCACCAAAGCCAGTCCCCACTTTGATGTGTAGTTTGTTTTTAAGTGTGAGACATATCTGATTTTTTCCACTTAATTAATTAGTTGTGCCATTGTGTTTTGAAGTCTTTAACTTCAAAATGCTGTCTTTTGAATCAATGTCATTTAACTTCAAAATCAGTGTTAGACATGTTTCTACTAGTACGACTTGAATCAATGTCACCCATTGTGTTGTACTGGAGCTTGTAGTGCATGTCTGTTGTTGCATACAAGTACCGGATGCCATGAAAACCTGCATTTGCAGTAAAAAAGTGCTACTCATTTGATATTTTGGAACCTAATGATTGTTCATCTCTGGTGGACATGGGAAACTTATACTGTCAAACTAGTATCAGATACATGCTCTGTGCTAGAATTGACACTTGGTTCTTGAGCTATATCCTAAACACATTGGAATTTGGGGATGGTGTTGAAGTGTTGTTCAACTCTGTTGGCTTGTGGAAGAACCTTGTGAGATCCCCTTCAGTGCGCGTTATATGTTTTCAGGGTGAAGAATCAGCTGACCGTTTACTTATTCATTGCAAATTCACCACAAAAATCTGGCATCATTTCTTGCAGCAGATCAAAGTTTCATGGGTAATGCCAGAAAAGCCAGATCAACTGTTCTTTCAGTGGAGATTTTCAGCACTGGGGAGAAAGGGAAGGCAAATATATTGGGCAGTTTTCTTCACTGTTGTGTGGATCATTTGGAAGGTTCGGGATAATTGTATTTTTGAGAATTGGCAATTGAGTATCGAAGGTGCTATAGAGGATGTAACTTCTTCACAAGAAGTTTTGGGGGATTGCTGTAAATGAGTTGAGGAGAAGTTGGGGAACACTGGCTAGGGACTGGGTTAATGGGAGTCTTTCATTTTGAGGCTGTTTTGTTTTATGGCTTAGGAGCAGTGTAAGGGTCAACAGGGTAGATACAGGTGTTTCTTTCTTTTTTGCCTCATGCCCATCTCGCATGGGTAATCTGTTTTTCCTTCTTGTTGCCTGTTTTTAAGATTAATGAAAGCTCATTATTCATCCAAAAAAGACTCTGTTGGCTCGTGTTTAATCTTGATTTCTGGATCTCACAATAAACTACATTGACTACTATCATGTCTTCATTTTGGGAAATTTTTTTTCTCCTGTGAGCAATATTACTTGGAGAAGGATTGTCTGATTAATAATGTCTTAATTGTGGGACATTTCCTTCTTCTCTTCGTTTCTTGTAAAGGTCAATCTTGGCCAACTCATGGACGCTCAAGCATGCGGCACAGGCCATAAAAAAATACCTTTTTTTTTGCCCCGTTTTAGAAGTCCAACAAACCATATACCGATATAGGTAATACAGTTTTTGGAATTGTAAATTACCTTACTTCAGGCTAAAACTTAAGCCTGGATATCCTCTTAGACTTTCTGCTAGTTCGCATGTAATGGATCTCTATTTACCTGCTTCTTCTCTCTCCTCTCCATTTTTTTCTATTAAATTCAATCATTACCCTTTCCCTCGAAGAAATTCTGACCCTTAATATTGTATAACAGAAACATAATAACTCCATTCCAAAGATACTGAACGCAAGGCTCTCGAGCCACTTTCAACAGATTACTGATTACATAAGACATATTACAGATATCAAAACTCTTCCTAGTTCATAGCCACAGCATCTGTAAAACAAGCTGTAGTGAAATCTCAGCGGGAATTGCTTTATCATGTGCCAGCCTCAACACTCAATACAAATCATCAAATTTATGATGATTCAAGAAAATTATGAAATCATTAATTTCTCTCTAAAAAATCGCAAGTATAGTAGGTTCATAAATAATTAATGATCCCGAGCACTTCGGATGGAAAGCAGTGGGCAATGAACCGAGCCTCTGGATATAAGGTCATGGTTCAGGAACAGAACGATGACAGTGATATCATCATGGAAGTGGCGTCGGACCTTCTTATCAATCCTTTTAAGATCACAATATCTCATCTCTCGTTTTCTTGCTGCTTCTTGAAGCGCAGCTTTAATCAACCTTTTAGCACTTCCCTGCATAAATCCAAGCTTGTTAACCCAAAGACAGCCGCTTGAAATCCAATACATTACCTAGAAGACCACATTTAAAAGAAAAACAAGAAGACAAGGACCTGCAAACTGAAGCAGACCCCCTTCCATTGTAACACGCATCTTACTGCATATGGTTATCACAAAAACATGATTTCAACCCATTTACAGTGAAAGTGGAATCTCAATGACGATTGCAAATGCGTACATAAAATGTACAATGCACCAAACCATGTTACAGAGCACCATAACTAAAGATTGCATTTTGTAGGTCCTTGACGATTGTTACTGATAAAGATCCTCAGTTTTCATATGGAAAAATGGATGAACTTAGGAATTGCGTGCTGCATGGGAATATCACATTCTTCCATATGGTGTGCATGTATGATGAATATCAAGGGTGATACATGCCTTACAGTTGAGTCATTCATTTTTAAATGTATTTGGAGATTAATATCTAAGACAAGCACTAACACTATACATTTTATTGTAATGAGTAGATCCATGCCTCAAGTGCATGAAGAAACTTCCGTTCACTCGCCAAAAACTTTGTACTACAAATAATAAAACCATTATTACATCAAGTTCAAATAACAAATTTGGGCATAAAAATTATGTGCAATCCATCTGTGTTACTAAGAAAGAACCCATTAGGACTGCATAATCAAGTCGAAGAAGACTTAAAAGAATGTGTCCCTCTAGGCCACCTATCACATCCATTAAAGACCCATACATCAATAATTAACATTTCATCTCACATTATCAGGTAGAATGCATAAGGAAAAACGAAATACCTGAGGGAAAAGAATTGTACAAATATTTTTAAGGAAGTTTTTGTTTCTGTAGTTTTCATGCCTATAAACAAAATTGCTATGGGAAAAATTAACAATAAGAAGTTTGTCAAAGAAATTTCTAAAAAAGCACACACTATACACATTAAATGAACTATAACAAGGCAGTTCTGAAGATTTGGAAAGTAAGGATAAAGCTCTTCATCAAGGAAAATCATAATCATAAAAAGAAATGAAAAAACATGTGCACCAGTGATTTCTGTTAAACAATCAACCCAAACTCATGACAATAAATCCAGTCATAGTAAATGATTACTCTGTCAGAACTTTTGGAGCACAACCACAAAGAAACAAAAAGGAGAAATCCAAGCTGTTTCATGACTATTGAAAAACACAATCTAAAAGCACAAATGTAAGTTCAGAAATACGTGAATGTGACAGGAAAAATAGAAAGGTAAAATCTTACAGCACATGGACGATTGTGGACAATATCCACAGCTTTTTCATTGCTCAAGTGTTCCCATAGACCGTCAGATGCAAAAATAAGGAAAGAGTCATTCAGTTGGAGAGGATGAGAAGTAATAGATGGATTGGCAGTCATAATGGGCATGTTCATTGGTTCAGGAAGTCTGAATTTCCCATTAATTGGTTCGCTGTTATACTGCGCATGTTTCATATATACATCTCCTATAGATCTAGAAACCTGCATCACATACAATCTCAGTGTTGATGGTACGAATTCCACTATCCAGAAAGGGCCATGATCATAATATTCAGGAAAACAAAATTTGAAGCAAAAACAGAATGAAACAGCTCAAAGAACATTCTAAATAAAGGAGATGTTAATTCAAATACTTAAAAACCTCTATCAAGGACAACACTTTTCAACAATGCAAACTTCTACCATAAGGTAAGCCTCACAATATGAGTTGTAAATTCAAACATGACCCCGGGAGGATACAAGCCTCCACATCTTTTCACCTCAAGTTTCTACTTTAAGCTTCATATCCAGGTTCACACCGAAGTATAAATTCACAAGCCTTCTTAAACATTATTATCTCTCACAAGAATTATAATATTAAGTGAAAATAAGAGACACAGATGATTGCACATGCACCAAGCAATTATAAAAAAAGTTTTAAAAGCTTCTATTGTCTCTCAGAAGAATTAAGACTAGAACAATGATTTCTTGAATTTCACAAATATCTAAAAGCAATATAATATGGAAGTTTATATGACTGTTGATGAGAAAATAAAATATTACCATCATATGCTTTTGGAATTGAAACATTGTTCTATTTGAATATTTATGTTGGAATCATGCAAAAGAGATATAAGCTAGAATGTTACACAATAGAAAGAGCTAGATGCTGAGTGGGAGGAGCTTCTGAATTTCTATGCATATTACATATTCTGTTGAACCCAAAATGAAAATTTTAAAAGTCAGTTATAGGCCCACTATGACGTAGAAAAAGCACAATATTTGGCATAAAAAAAAGTAACATATTCATAGGATGAGAGAGTTAAGACGGGTAAATCTACCTTTTTCTTTACCATATATAGCACTTCCATGCTTTTATCTTTTTTCTTTTTTTTTATCTCTATGCAATTCCTCCTACTGATAATTTTTCTAATGTGAAAAATAGGGGATCATAAAGCTTGAGATTCATGTCTTAAAGCATGCCACAAGCTTTTGAAGTCACATTTTTAGTACTTGGGTGTCACTCACTCCTGATTGAAACAGATATGTATCAAAGCTGATACAATGAATTGATTGACACTTTTACATAGTAGAGCTGATACAATGACACACAACACCAAATATTAATTGAAGAATCATCCCATTGTTTAGTGTACATCATTGCCGAAAACAATTCATATTGTTTTCGGCTTATGCTTTGCACCATGTTTTGAATATTAAATGCCTTGCTTCAGGCATCCATCTTTCAAAGCACTAGTCTCAAAAGAAAGCTTCAGCTTGCTTACAGAAGCAAACAATTCTTGTTTCCAAGGTGTATTTTGAAGAATAAAGGATCTACTATAAAAGGAAGTGATATCCAATCATTGCATAGCACATGAAAAGATTACCTTAACAGGATATAAAGATAAAAGGGATACAATCACAAACCTGAATTATGCCTTTTACTCTCCAAACTCCATGCTTAAGGACAACTATTTGAGGGTCATTTGGGTGTAATTCTTTAAGCTCGTGCCTCACTGCTTCCTGGTTGGCATTGTGCTCTGTTGATAACTGAATAGCAGCAATACCCCCCGTGTTTCCCACTTTCCTACCCAGTACAACACGGGAATCTCCAAGATTTGCCACATAGAGGGTTTGCTGACAAATAACTCCAACTAGACAGCATGAGCCAACTGTTGCTATATGTGGCTGGGCATCCCATAGCTCAGACACGAGGGCTGTAAACCCTTCTTCTGTCTCAAGAAATGCTCTCCTGATCGTCTCAGATGTCACAACACCCTGAGCTTCTGCTGAAACCTCTGCAGGAACATAATGTCTAAGAACTCACATGGACAACGAATTTCAGGTATTTGCCAAGCAAATATATAAAAAACGAAAATATAATAAACAAACAAAAGTTATTCATGATGCCCATTACAATATAACTAGAAAATGGTAACATATTAGAAACTACAACAAAAGAACAAAAAGGCCCTGAATTTTCATCCAAGTCTGCCTTCGATGCAACTCTTTGATAGCAGACGGTTATATCTACAAGACAAAAAGGAATAATTAACAATGTGGCTTTCAGATCAATAAAACCACTACCTAGTTATGCAAAGATTTCCAAATTAGATTTGTCAAAAAAAATTGACGCCGATTTAAGACAACTTAGCGAGCGTTAAGCTTTGATAAAAGAAAGAAAACACTGGAATGCAGAACCCGCAGGTTGTATCGCGTACTTAATATTTATTTAATCATCTTTCATGGTACAATAAGATCCATGACACGAGGTTCATCGTTCAGGGGAAGCAGAGGATCCCCAAAAAGGGAAGACGGAAATTAATTAAAATCATCAATGATCTTCAAAATTACTTCTACTAATTTTTTGATAATTATGAGTAAACTTTGGTCGAAGCACACAAAGAAAAATAAATTCTAGTCAGATATAATATAATAACTCCAAAAAAAAAAAAAATAAAGGGAGAAGAGGAGGTGTGGCGAACCTCGAAATCGCCGAAACAGATTGTCACAAACGTATCGAGCAGCGTCGGGGCCTCCGTGTCCATCGTAGACGCCGACAAAGGTACCGAAGGGTCCCGACTCAATCTGGCTCTGATCTTCCAGCACCTGATTGGCCTGCACGACGGCCATGGAGAAATCACCAAAGGCATATCGGCCAATATCCCGAAACCAAAGCAAACCCTTTCTCCCTTCGCATCCATCAGCACCACATCCATCAACACTAACGCCACGGGGCTTCCAACAGAAGCAGAAGAGTTTCATCAACTTTCCGAACATCCCACATCTCTCAGAAGCCCTAACCCTAATACCCTTAAGCAAGCAGGAAAATATAAAGAAAGTGAGTTAGATTCTGCAATCAGGGGAAGCGAAGGGAAACCCTAGTTTTAGGGAGAGAAAGAGAGAGGCAGTGTTCGGTGGAAGAGGAACACGAATGTGCTCATTGTCTGGCCAGAGGCGGGCGCGGGAAAGCCCCTGCTGTTGGGCGTAGTATACAGTGTCTGTTGCGTGGACCCCACCAAACGACACCTCTTAAATTCTTGCAACGGAACCGTTTGCATCTCAGACTTGTCAGTACCCCGATGTTCTCAGAACCTGATCTTGTGCACATGTTATGTTGTTCCTAAGGACCATGTGTTCACTCACCCAAGCCAATCGCTTTCATTTAATTACCTGTATTTTTTCACAATTCTTACCATTAAGCCAAACCAAGACCCTAATATCATGAACAGAGCATACCATTCTGAGATTTAAAAAAAAAATTTTATTTTATTTTATTTAAAGAACAAGACCAGTAAGAATATTTTGGTTAAAAAAGCTAAACCGAACTCAAAAGACAAATCCCAAATCAGAAATGCCACTGCACTCTTCCATCCAAGGAAGATCCAAGACCAATTTACCATCACCAGCAGCAGACCATTCGAAACCCACTTCAACACCATTCAAGTAACATTTCTTTGGGGACTCACTTGCATAAGCTAAGAATTCCCCTCTACCTTTGACCTTAATCTCAATTGATCCAGACCCATCATAGTACTTCAGTCCTTCAATGCTTCCTCCACTGTTAAACATGTTTGTAAGCCCAATGGGTGCAAATCTAGTGCTGTGACCGAGCTTCTTGATGGGCACAAAGCTGAAAAGCTCAAATGAGGACGGTTGGAGGGTAATTTGGATGGCATTAGATTTAGCAGGAGTCATCAAGTTCGGTTCTTCTGGCTGCTTAAGATAGACTGCGTACAATTCAGCTTCACCAAGGTTAGCTGATGCTTCCTTCTGGTCCCATTCAACATCATTAACATGTACTGAACCAGACACTGGCTTGTAACAATGTGCATAGCCTCTGATCCATTTCTTCGTCGAGTCCCACCTGGCACCTTGGCAGTTAAATGCTTCCATTACACCTCCAAACTGTGAAGATAGACACATATTGAGGATGGAAAATATTTCAACTCAGGATGGAAAACTCATCAATAGGAATTTGGCTGAAATAAAAGAAAAATAAAAGGAAAAAAAGGTTCAACTGTCTCAACTGCTGCTTGATTTGAATCAATGAAGTCATTCAAGTATGCTTTTATTGGCGTGTGGGGGTTTATTTTACCTTGTTTAAGTTCCAAATCTTGAGAATTGTCTTGCCATAAAAAAGTGGGTTCTTGAAGAGGCAGTCTCTAGTTGGGAGTGCAAAATGCTGGCACTTGGGAATGGTTCCATCAGGGAAAACAAGCTTCTTAATGAGATCAAAATCATGATCACCCATTGAGTCACTCAAGTAAACAGGCCCCCCCACAGATGGCCCTAGAGCTAGCATGGAATTTTGCACACAGGTGGTCAGATTGGAACATATCCCAGTCAGGTTCTATGATCTGATCCATCCACAAGCTGTTGTATGCACAATGGATCATATGGACACCCTGTAGCCAGTACACACATGTTGGATCTCCATTGGGATCTTCAAACCAGAAGTCATCACCTGAACCAAAATTTACATGGTTAATCTCCACTGCTAATATTGCAAGTTGAAATTATCAAGCTACTGCTTAGTCTTCAATGGAAATGATATATGTAGAGAAGAGGGGAAGACCATATGCTCTGGAATTCTCACCCACTCTTCCCATAGATATCTGCCATCTTCCAAGAAAGAAGAAGTCATTGCACTGCTGCATGCTTGAGATCAATCCAGTTGCATTGAAGTTCTTTGTGAGCGACTCAGGCCTTTGTAATAAGCCTTTGCAAGCTCTATTCAGCCTTCATATTCCTCGCAAACAGCCTCCAGTGTCTGCCTCGTGTATGACGTCCACCTTTGCTCCTGTTATTCCGACTTTGGCAAGATAGGAATGCATTGAATCATAGAAATCAGCCACTTCGTCAGGATGGATGAGCCCTATCCCAGCTTCAACAATCTTCAGCACTGCAAGATCATACATTGTCCCATCTAGTCCAGGAGAGACTTCAAGATGAACTACCTTAGAGCTGAAATGAGTTGCTCCTGGCCTAACACCACCCCAAGCACCACAGAGAGCATGCCATGCATATACATCATCTAATGATCTGAATTTAGATTTCAGGTCCTGAATAAAGGGCTTCATCCCAAATTCGTCAGCCTTAACGGGAAGAGCTCCCATGGCATCCAGTTGAAATGTTGCTTCAATCCTGTTTTGCCATTCCAAGCATCTCAATCATCTCTTGTTTCAGCACCTTAATCTTCGATTCAAACTCCAACAAGCCAGAGAAGCCATTGTGGATATCTCTGTCATGGCCTTCCGTAGTAAATTTCAGCTTGATTGCCTTCGCAATCAGCATCTTTGATCTCTGGGAATTGAATGATGGGGCATTGGGACCCAAATAAGTCCCACCCCTGTACTTCCTGAATTTCTCTCCCCCCTCAAGCCTGTAAAGCCTGGCAGTCATCTGTTCCCCACCCAAGATCAGGTTTTTAGCATCCTCATTTGGGTTCTCACCATCAAGATTGAAGCTCTGCCAGCCATCATCAATTATAATGAACCTTGGTGGAATCCCCCCCTCAACAAACTCCTTTACTCCATGCCAGACGCTCAAGGGGTTTACGGTCAAGTAAAAAGCATCCCAAGTGCACCAGCCAAATTTGTCTACAAGGGACTGATTTCTCTTCCAACAGCATGAATGTGTTGAGATGGACTCTTACAGCACTGTATGCTTCCTTCATCAAGTTGTAAGGGTTGTCAGATACATGAACATAAACAACTGAACTGAAAGATGATGCCTTAACTTGGATAGATCCACTCTCAGCACAGAGCATGACACTTCCGTCATCCCCTGGATGGAGAGCAGACCTGAACTTCCCTTCAGCTAAGGGAAGTATCAGAACATAGGAGCTCAATTCTGGAACATTTAAGAGTACCCATTGAGTCTCCATTTGTAATTCTGACCCTCTAATCCCTACCCACATGGTTGTCCACCAGGTCTTGAACCTGAAAATGCTTAAGAAGCTTCTGTCATTGAACTTGCCCAAGGAGTTCATCAGCCTGTCAGACTTCTCCGCTTTTCTGAAGCCAAGGAACCCACCCATGTGTGCAGTGGACTGAACACGCTCGAAAATAGTACGGGGAGCATCAGAAGACTGACAAATGGAAGAGAAAGTAGTAAAAGTGACATTGCTAGGGACGTCAGAAAGCAATGGAACTCCCTTGACGCTAAGCTTCCCACCTTTTAATCCAAACCATACATTTATTGTAACCGAGAGGTGGGTTTGTTGGTTCACCTAGCGGTGCCATGAGCAGAAGAAGACAGAGGAAGCAAAAAAGGGGATGATTACCCAGAAGACGCAAATTCAAAAACGAAAACTAAGTCTGTATTGAGAAGGAAAGAGAACAGAGCAGAAAACAGGGGATCACATGTAGACGAATCAATACATCTGAATCAATACTTTCAAAGAATGAAATATTTCCCATTTCATTCGGCAATAAAATCTGGAAGAAGTTACACAGAAGAAACACAGGATAAGGAGATTAATGAAAATATGCTCGTAATTAGCACCCCCAGATTGAGAACGTTACTAATTAAGAGAAAGAGCATTATAGGGTGCTTTTAGCACAGAAAACACTCGGGGAGGAACTTCATTTATAGAATACGAACGGAATACTATAGCGGTGGAAGAATGCTCTGGTGGGAAGTTGGGAACTGGGAAAGGCCGATCGGTTAACAGTCCAAGTGAAGGGGTGAGTTCACTGGTGAGCTCGTGCTTTCCATTTGAGCCGCGATTGCCTGGAGCAACGCTTCACGCACTCGTGGAGGCTTACTCAGCGGCCATGGATACATTTAACAATACCTCGTGTACATGTGCATCTGTTACCTGGGGTTTGTAATTTATGTAGTTTAGATTATTTCTGCTTGGCTAACTTATAGATTTAATGAATGGTTTCGATGGACCAGATCATTCTTTTACGCGACATATTTTGGTTTGTCCCAGCATCCAACTGTTGCTGCAGGCCACAAAACGTTTGGTGATCGCAGATGAACTTTTCTGAAGGGAGTGGTAGATCAGATCGGAGGATTTCGAAACCCACCCAAAGGAAGATATGACCTGAACCTTCCCTGTTATTATCTTTAAGTGAAAATCTAAAAAATTTATCAAGGAAAAATAAACAAAATAAAAGATTCTATGCAAAAGTTGGCAATCAAGAAAATTTATTCCTCATAATCCGTTGCAGACTAACATTTATTTTTACAACAAATTGCCCTACATCTTGGAGGAAGGATTTTTGGAGCCCCGAGCTGCAATGAATTTCTGCATTTTCTCAAACTGCTCCTTTGTCATTCCATTGTAATAGCTGTGAGCTCTCTCCTGAAAGTAAATGATAACATCAACAGTTAACAACAGGAATCACAAGGCATATAGAGGGAACACTTACAAATCCATGGGAAAGAGATATTATTGATGAAACACAAGTTCATAAAACAATACAATAAGGGCTTCCAACCAGTTAACCAAACTAAACCGACCGGAAAACTGATTTTGGAACAGGATCTATGCTTCCAACCTCAACTAACTGGGATAAAACATAGTATCATGAAATACAAGTTCAGCTACTTATCAAATGTTTGATGAAAAAAATGCTAACTATTGAGGGCCATAGCCACACATCAGCAGCAGCAACAAAAATAACATTAAGGGCTCATCTTTTTCCTATGCCATAATTTTCCTGATAAAACTAATAACAAGTTCAGCTCCCAATCAAAATTTTGACAGCAAAAATATAAACTATTGAGAGACATAACCACATGTATGCAACAGCAGCAGCAATATCAACGACAATAATATCAAGGGTCAGCTCTTATATGCTTACCATTTTCCTGATAAGAGGACATCCAAGCCACAACCATGAGACACAGATGGTTCAAAGTCAAAACTCCTGCTGTCTTTAGGAGTAAATTTCCCATTTTATGTGGTGGTTATTCTGTACAACTACACATTATCCACTGAATTTGCTCATCAACAAGCCATAGCATAAACCAGACTGCTGCCTTTTCTGAATTGCCCTACCAGTAAGTGGGAACTTGGGATAACTAGTCAATGGTTCTGTAAAGCTAAAATTGAGCATGACAGACAAGTTGAGAACTGAGATGATCCTAAAGTAAAGATTTGGATGAGATATTGAGATAAAAAAATGTCAAGAAAGGTTTGGGGTCAGCCACTGGATGGATCCCGCCTTTAATTGAAAAATTCAGCCAGATGAGCTGAAAATGACAATCATAGAAAGATCTTCTCTAGTCTCTACACCCTTCACTAGATTTTTTCTCCTACTCTTACACAATGAAATTTCAGAAGTCTTGGAAATGTAACTTGTCTTCAAAGAAAATATCATCAAAGTAAGGAATTTTCACCTTCTCTAAAGCAAGAGCATGACCCAAGTCCAGCTTGAGACCATCGTTTATAACAGACTTGTATCTCAACACCATGTCTTGATTGTTTCTTATTATAGCTTCTGCAACTTCTTGAGCTTTCTTCAGCAGCTCACCTCCTTCAACAACGTGGTTCACTAGGCCCCACTTTTCTGCCATCTCTGCAGTTACAGGCACAGCTGCTAGCGATACTTCGCGGGCTCTGTTTGGTCCTATAATGCGTGAGAGCTTCTGAGAAAGGCCCCATGAAGGGAATATTCCAAACCTGCAACATTCACACTCACATGTTAAATCACATAGATTTTGGTTCATCGAAGGAAATGTGAAAAGAAGTATCAATTACTCAGCTCATTAGAAAATTTATGCATTACATCCATGACCATAATCTGATTTTTAATGCATATTTTGTCTTGTACAATACCAAAGGGAGCCCATTCTTAAAGATGTTTATCCTACTATGTCTTCAAGATATAAGAGGAATCTAGCTGCCCATCAACGAATTTTGGGAGCAGTCAGTGTACTTACAAGACATGTATTTAAATGGGTTTTATTTCAAGATATAAGGATGCAATCAAGATCTCAGGATCTCCCCTATTTGGGATACAATTATCATTTTTCTGATAGTCAATAAAAAGGTGTCGGAAAAATATAAGCAAGAAATAAAATTATTAAATCCCTTCATTTCACTTCCAGCCTCGTAAAATATATGATATCCTACTAGACCGTATCGTTCAAGACATAAAAAAAGTACTATTTAATGAAACTGCTGTTTATTTATGACGCAACAGCTAACTTAAGCTGCTCACTAACAATTGCTCTTACAAATTCTGCAGAAAAGATCACAAACATATTCACACATCATAAATAACAAAGGCAACCATGATTAAAAAAAATCACTAGAAGCATTCGAATTGATACCCACATGTCGCAGTGAACCAATGGTAAAATGCAATGATTCATTTTAAACATGCTCTAGCTAAGGATATACATCTAAGGGATAGTCCAGAGGGATAACCAATATGAGCTAACATTTGTAAACAATGCCATAGCAGCTGCCACATCCTTTCTGTTTCTTCCAAACTGAAATTAACTACCAGTATCACATTGAGGATAGCGATCCTGTATTTTACAGGATAGCCACATATAGGGTCGATATCAGTTGTTTAACACATCCTTCATCCAATCAAAGCAAGGGGAAATTCTGAATCAAAACCCAACTTAGCACAAAAATTTTGACTGCATATATTGATGTGTCCTGGGTTTGATAACGTGCTACGCTTTCAAAGTCGTAACGTTCACCGTCTAATAAACATCGTTCCCCAATCTCGGAGCCATTATGAAGAAACAAAATGAGGAGTAACAATTTTGAAACTAAAGGAACGAGGAAAAGACAGAGAAGAGAACCTGGCATGGGTGTCCATGAATTTGGTGCCTTTTGCGGCAATGAGGATATCGCAAGCGAGAGCGATCTCAAACCCTGCAGTGACTGCGAATCCACCAATCGCACCGATGATGGGCTTCCGGCACTTATCCATCTGCCACACTGGATCAGTCTCCATATCCTTCACATCCCCCTTAAATACATCCTCGGCAGACGTTAAATCAACCCCTGAGCAGAAGGCCCTCCCTGATCCCGTTACCACGATAACACGCACCGAGTCGTCGCCGTCCAAGCTCTTGAATGCCTTAGCTAAATCCATAATCATCGATCTGGTTAGCGAATTCAGCGACTTTGGACGGTTTATAGTCACGAACGCGATTCCGGTTGGTTCCCGGTTCACGAGTATCAGCTTTTCCGGCGAAGATTGATCCATCATCTCTGTCGAGCGTCAGTACCCGACTGGGAAGATTAGATGCGAGGAACCTAGATGGATGAGCGACCCAACTGAAATACCAGCGGGGGCCCTATCTTTATTTATTTGACCTTTTGTCCTTTCATGGGTTCTTCCATTCTTTTCCTTTATCGCCGTTATTTAACTTATTTTGCCCTTTTTCCTCTTTTTGAAGTGCGCGCGTCAGTGTTATCGGAATTGTTAGTTCCTGACAAATAGATAAAACCGTCCCTGTTTGGACGTGTTAAGGAAGCGGCCTCGGCGCAGGGTCCTTCGTCCCTTCACGGGAATTTCAATCCGTGTTTCGTCGTCCGACGGTCCGACCTCACCCCTGTTTTTTTAAGGTGATTTCATGCCGTTTCGGTGCAGTATCGGACACTTTCACTCAAAATTGACTGTTAAGGTTGATATCTCTCTTGTATCTTGGCCTCTTTTATTCTTTCGCTTTTTTAGGTATATTATCATTGTATTATGCCTTGAAGCAGCTATTGTAACACTGTTTTCATCTAATGAAGATAGAGCCTAACTTAGCTTTCCATCAAAAAAAAAAAAATGCGGCCTCGGCACTCAGGGTGCCAACAAACCCAATTTATGCAAGTGTTGACAAGAGGGCCATTGGACCAAGATCTCACACTTGGCCCGCCCATACCTTAACTCATTAAACCCAAATCTGGTCTAAACAATATTTTTTGAGTTGGGCTTTGGGTTGGCCAACAAAATGTGAATTTTTAAATTTTTTTTCAATTTTTTGCTATAAGTGTAAAAGTTGGAATATCATATTCATTTTAGCACGTTGGTATATATATAAAATTCACTTATTACTATATATTAATAAATTTATGTTTTATAGTTGATTACATAATAAAAAAGATAGTAAAAAAAGGAAAAAAAATAATGGAATATATACACGCATATGTATATATGTATATATTTATATTTGTTTATGTATACAAGTAAGTCAGTTTTCACCGAGCTTTTCAGGTGGCATAAATTGAATCCCAAACTTAACCCAAATTCAAAGATCCAAACTAAATGCTCAGTTGGGACTCTTATTTGCGTTGGGTTGGGTTGGTGGTCCGAGTTAGATTTATAGATATAAGAGTAGGGTGCACGTGTAGAACTGCACGTAGGGGAGGGAATAGTTGTAGGGTTCAATTTAAAACTTAAAAGTAGAAGGTGGTTGTGGTAGTTATATGTTGGGATTGTTATAGTTGGGGAGGGCAATATTTGGGACAAAAAAAGGAGGCTAGAATCTTGTGGGAATATATATAAATTCAACTAAGATACATATAAGCAAAGGTTTAAAATACAAACTTTGTGGTCACTCTGGTCGAGATTTCTATAAGCAACTCCAATCGGAAAAATTCCAATTCATTGTTTGATATGTATTGTTAATAGCTAGAGCTACATATGTAGAGAGAGAGAGAGAGAGAGAGAGAGAGAGAGAGAGAGAGAGAGAGAGAGAGAGAGAGAGAGAGAGAGAGAGAGAGAGAGAGAGAGAGAGAGAGAGAGAGAGAGAACCATTTTCTTAATTATGGAGTGGCTGAAATTTATTTGGCAATTCATTAGGAGCAAGAGCGGTGATTAAGAAACCTCGATCGATATTTTAGTTAAAGATATTTATTCTAATATTATTCCGGAAGCTACTTCCACAAATTCATCGTAAGCGACCAGGTGCTGTTGAGTGTGGATGGTGCTAACGTTGTTCCTTTTAAGCCTCCAAGTACATGATCTTCTATAAACGCCGGCGGCAAGTAAGGCCAGCGTAGCCACTTCATCTTTGCCAGTCCTCATACACAGCTTTGCAGCTTCAAGTTGCGACCTCGCACATGAAAACCAATCACTGCACTCCGCAAGCGCTTCCTTGGTGGTCGCATCCGGGGCTGTAGAGGCTAAGCTCGACATGTTTTCTTGCAAGAAATCCGCGCTGGTGATCGCACAATCGATGGCAACGCAGGCAAGTCCTACACCACTAGCGTCTTTGCTTCTGGGGTCGGAATACATACACTTTTCGCAGGTGTCTGGTACCCTAGTGCCGCTGCAAACCCTTTTGATCAAACTCATGCTATCTGCAACGAGTATTCGGTGTTGGTTGGCGGAGGAGGATGAGCAAGATAGAGTAACAAGAAGAAGAAGAAGAACAAGAAGAAGGGTCGGAACCATGAATGCTCTGGAGAAGGCCATATATCATATACTTGGTTAATCGAACAAAAATTGTGGATGCAAATGCTCTGAATTCAGTTCTCTAGTGCTACTTATACACGCATTGGCGTTGTGGGAGCTGGGAACCAGCAGAGTTAATTGATGTTCAACAGACTAACTTCCTGATGGCAATTAATAAATGCAGGCTTCTATCAAACAAAAAACATACTGTAATTAGGAGAAGCACTTCAGTCTCAATATATACCGTCAAAATCGGAAGTATTTTCCAAAAGTAGTGAAATGGATAGTCCATACACACGAAATAGGTATCGCAGGCTCATCGATCCAATAGGTGAGTGGATGATACTTGTAACAAATTCCCGATGAGTAGTTGAGCCGTTGTTGATCAATGCAAAAGGGTTGTCAAGTTCACTACCACACTCCACCACTTCGTATAACAAACGCCATGCTTTTGGCCAGCTCTTACACTCTGTTAACCCATCACAATGACCTTGCTTGTGAACAAAACTCGGGGTGCTTGTTTATGTATACAGCTTAATTAGAGGCCTTACATTAGAGAGATCCCAACAGTACAATATAATTAATAGAAAATATCTGGGACAATACTCTATTTTCTTCATCACATGCACATAAAATTTCACAAGAGCTAGCACAAACTCATTGATACCAATTTATGAGAATTTCTCTATGCGTATTTGTAGGGATCCGGCAGGCCGGCTTTCGCAAACGGAAGTTGCTTAAGGGAATTTCTGGCAGCGTAATAGATTACCAGCTGTTTAATTAATTAACTCATTCCATTGTTGAGATCCTATCCTACAAAGAGACTCTCAGCAGCTGTTTAATTATTTTTATTCTGATCACATATAAAAATTATTTATTTTTCTTTATTTACTTTTTATTGTATGGCATGAAATCATATGTGATCAGCCCTCTGATTTTCTTGGAAAAAAATCCGAGGTATTGCATCTTTTTTTTTCTTTCCTAATAGAAGACCAAGAACAAATCTTGTTTTGACTTAAATTTCATGGGGTTAGGCTGTTGACAGTTTGAAGCCTGCTCCCAAGATGCAATGTGCAACATCATTAATCCACACGAAAAAAAGGGGGGGAACGGAAAATTTCATTCTTCTAGCTAGCAATTAAGTTAATTAGGATGATCAAGCACGTACGCCGACCTTTATATGATTGCAGCAAAATTTGTCCATTTTCACCCCAATGCAAGGGTGGCACAGTTTCAATTCACAATGCTTCCTGAGGTTTGCTTGTGAAGAAGTACAAATATACCTGAATCCTCTTACAAACAAAGGAAACAAAACTTAATTGCTTAGGTGGAAAAGATCCACCAGTAAGCTTCCAACCTTCCGATGGTTAAAAAAAACCGAAGGAAATAAAAACCCAATTCAGATTATTTCTCATCTTATTCACCCCATTAATTATGAGTAAAATTACTTATTACAGAAATGCATGCATCACAATACAGTCAGAATTCACTAGAGTCGATTGATAATTCTCATAGCTGCCTGAGAGAGCTCTTCATACACATTTAGCTCATATAACATCTGCCCTGAGACTGGAACGGCGGACATGCTGTCATTTACCTGGATCTGGTTCTTGCAAGCGAAGCGGTACTGGAAAGCCAAGCTCACCGACTGGTCTGCACAGTCATAGCCACGGCTCTTGAGAGCAATGGTTGCAGCATACAGTGCTTTCTTGGCGTAAGAAAACCATTTGCTGCACTCTTGGTACGCCTCTTTCAAAATAGCATCACTGGTACCTGCAGCAAGCGTTGACATATTTCCTTGCAGATTACCGGCGAGGTTGCTCACGCAATCGACAATAATGGTGGCGATCCCTACTGCGTCGGCCGTCAAACCCGAGGATCGGATTTAATGCACTCTACGCATGTCGCTGGGACCTCCGCATTGTGGCACTCGTTGTGAATGAATTCATCGTCTGCTTTCACAAGCTTAGTGGGGGTTAGGTTAGGAAAGAGAGTAAGAAGAAGAAAACTAGAAACCATGAAAAGCCTGAGAGTGGCCATTGTATTGATGAATATTGCTTAGGGCTGTGATGTTCCAGTCGATCTGTGTTGCCTTTCCAGTGCTAGTTATTTGTACGTAGTTCGAGCACCAAAAATTGAGGGAACTAGACCCTTTTTCTTTTCTTTTAATCTAATGAAATTAACGTTTAGCAAATTAACTTCTGTTGTGTTTTGGTCGTTTTTTGAGGACTCAAAATTCCTTTGTTTCTTGTGTGGGGAGAATAGTCCCACATTGGAAATTTACTGAAGCCTCATTGTGTTAATATAGGATGGTGAGAACTAAAGGGGTGTAACCCCTAAAGTGAGACATTGTTCTTGTTGTCGGGGTTTCTTTGAATCACGCCGCCGCCGCCGTCCGTCCGGTCGGTTGTGTCATGGTGTGTGTGATGTGCTATCTTTTTAAACGATTAAATTTTTTTTTAACAAAATGAAAATCGGTTTTAACTTTGATCTAATCGTTGAGTTGTACCGTTTTATTTTATTAACGTTGAGTTGATTATATCCGTTGGGTTATTAACGTTCTAATTAACCGTTGGGTTAATTAACGTTAATAATGTTTTTGTGGGATGGTCTATTTAAAGGGTTAGGGTTTCGGTTCTAAACACCACGAAGTTAGAATCTCTTCTCTAGAAAAACGAACGGAGAAAACCCTACCTTCATCTTCTTCTTTTTTCGTCTGGTTTAAGAAGAGTGCTGCTGCCATTGAGTTCGCTGATATCCCAGCATTGTCTGTGCGGCTTGCTGGAGGATCTTAGTGTCCGTTGAATGCTAGAAGCCACAGTATCCAGACCCACGCACTGAGGAATCATTCCGAAAGGGGGTTGCTGAAAGGCTTTAAGCACAGGGGTTTATCTCCTCGCCTCGGGCAAAAATCAATAAGTTTTTAATTTGATTTCAATTGTTTCTATTTGATCGTTCATCTATTCTGTTTCTGCAATTACTTCTATTTGATCTTCGTACGTTGCTATTATTACCATGATCTTCATCTGAATGTTATGCTGTTTTATCTCTATCAATTTTATCTCTATTATTAATAGCATTTCTCTGCTGTTGCATATTATTTCCATCTGTGAGTTTGGTTAGTACCTATAAGTTTCTGTTATTGAATTCATCACTGATATTATAATCTCTGTTATTGAATTAATCACTGATATTATAATCATATAGCTAGTCTTTCTTCCCATACGTGCTTCTCAATTTTCTGTCTTGCAGAATCTTGTATTTTCTATCTTACAGTACCCAAGGAACAACAATCTTAAAGCCTTTCAACAAGCTATTTGATAGAAAATTTGCTGTTATTGATATGGAACACATTAGAACCCCATCTGCTGTAGATCTCACTAAAGTTGAACCCTTAGTTGGGGACAACTTCAAAAGATGGAAACAGAAATTGTACTATTTGCTTGAAACTTTAGAGATTGATTTTGTGTTAACAAAATCTAAACCAGAAATCCCTGAAGGTGAAACTGAGTCACCTGAATTGACTAAATGGATAAAAGCTGAGAGGATGTGTAGGCATTACATCCTAAATTCTTTAACTAATGATCTGTTTGATATTTACTGTGTTTATGAAACTGCTAGAGACTTATGGGAAGCATTACATAAGAAATACATAACTGAAGATGCAGGTGTTGTTAAATTTGCCATAGGGAAATTCCTGGAATTTATTATGATTGATGGCAAACCTGTTTCTGATCAAATTAATGAATATCAGAAAACTGTTAGGGATCTATCTAATGAAGGAATTTTATTACCTGGGAAATTTGTGGCTGGAGCTTTAATAGAGAAGTTACCTCCTTCCTGGAAGGTATATAAAACTAACCTTAAGCACAAAAGAAAAGACATGACTCTATATGAACTTATAGTGCATATAAGGATAGAAGAACAAGCCCAATCTAGAGAAAAGGTACAAAAACCTCAAGTTCCCTATCCAACTAGTAAAGCCAACTTTGTTGAGGGTTCTAAGAAGAAGAAATGGGATAATCATAAATCCTTTAGACCTACCAACAAAACTGATTTTAAGAAGAGAGGTAACTGCTTTGTCTGTGGCAAACCTGGCCATCATGCGGCTCAATGCCGGCATAAGAAAGGCAAAGATAGACCTCAACTTAACTTGGCTGAAATTGATGTTATTGTTGCTGTTATTTCATAAATAAATTTGACATGCAACAACAAGGAATGGGTGGTGGACACTGGTGCTACGAAGCACATTTGTGGAGATCGTGATATGTTCACATCTTACCAACCCGTGGGAGAAGGCGAGCAGGTGTATCTAGCAGACTCTCGTACATCTCCAGTTTCTGGGAAAGGGAAAGTTCTAATCAAGCTTACTTCTGGGAAGCAACTTGTATTGACTGAGGTTCTTCATGTACCTGGGATTAGAAGGAACCTAGTATCAGGATACCTTCTGAATAAAGTGGGGATCAAACTTGTATTTGAGGGTAATAAGGTAGTACTCTCTAGGAATGGGATATTCTTGGGCAAGGGATATTGTAATAATGGATTGTTTGTTCTGAATGTTTCCGATGAAATTAATGAAATAACCGGTTCAGCTTACTTGATTGACTCAATTTCTTTATGGCATGCAAGATTAGGCCACACTAATATTTCATACATTAAAAGAATGCAAAGTCTAGGATTAATCAAGAATACAACAAACAATAACTTTGATAAATGTGAATCATGCTCTGAAGCAAAATTCACAAATAAACCCCATAAATCTATAAAAAGAGAAACCGAACTTCTTAATCTAATTCATAGTGATATAGCTGATATGAAGCACACTATGTCTAGAGGAGGTAAAAATTATTTTATTACCTTTATAGACGACTTTAGTAGATTTACTAAAGTTTATCTTTTAAGAAGTAAGGATGAAGCAGAAGAGACTTTTATCAAGTATAAAACTGAAATAGAAAATCAATTAAATAAGAAGATTAAAAGACTTAGAACAGATAGAGGAGGTGAGTATGGCTCAAACCCATTTCACAAATATTGTGAAGAGAATGGGATTATTCATGAAGTCACTGCTCCCTACTCTCCTGAGTCTAATGGAGTAGCTGAGAGAAAGAATAGAACTCTTAAAGAAATGATGAACTCCATGATTGTAAGTTCTGGTTCACCCGCAAATTTGTGGGGGGAAGCTATCCTTTCTGCTTGTTTTATAACAAACAGGATTCCTCATAAGAAAACTGGTAAGACTCCCTTTGAACTTTGGAAGGGACACACTCCTAACTTAAATTACATTAAGGTGTGGGGTTGTCTAGCTAAAGTGGGTCTACCAATTATTAAGAGAAAAAGGATAGGACCTAAGACTATTGATTGTGTCTTTATAGGTTATGCTGAGCACAGCGCTGCCTATAGATTTCTTACTTTGAAATCTGTAGATGATAATATGGTGTCAGCTAACTCTATAATAGAATATAGGGATGCAGACTTTTTTGAGTCTACTTTTCCTTTAAGGTCAAAAGTGCCATTAGGTTCAGATGTGGCTTCCTCAAGCCAAACCAATGGATTAGAACCTGAACCAAGTCGTAGAATTGAACCAGAACATGTTGTAGAACCTGAACAGAGTCTTAGAATTGAACCAGAAAATAATATAGAACTTGAACCTGAATTAAGAAGAAGTAAAAGACCTAGGAAGACTACCAACCTAGGAGATGACTTTTATACATTCTTAATAGATGGTGAACCTGCATCCTATGAAGAAGCTATGACTTCTCCAGATGCAGTGTTTTGGAGAGAAGCCATTAATAGTGAGCTAGATTCAATTTTAGCCAATCATACTTGGGAGTTAGTTGATTTGCCACTTGGAACTAAACCCATAGGATGTAAATGGATTTTTAGGAAAAAGTTAAAAACAGATGGTTCTGTAGATAAATACAAAGCTAGACTAGTTGCAAAAGGTTTTAGTCAACAAAAGGAGGTAGACTATTTTGATACCTATGCACCAGTGGCTAGAATTACTACAATCAGGATATTGATAGCCTTAGCATCTATAAATAACCTTGTAATTCACCAAATGGATGTTAAAACTGCATTTTTAAATGGTGATTTAGAAGAAGAGATTTATATGAAACAACCTGAAGGTTTTAATGTACCTGGAAAAGAAAATAAAGTTTGTAGATTAGTTAAATCTTTGTATGGTTTGAAACAAGCACCTAAACAGTGGCATGAAAAGTTTGATAAAGTGCTTGTAATGAATGGGTTTCATATAAATGATTCAGATAGGTGTGTATATTATAAGTTTAATAATAATTTAGGAGTTATTATTTGCTTATATGTAGATGACATGCTTATCATGGGTACTAGCTTAGACGTAGTAGTTTCTACTAAGCAATTTCTTTCTTCTAAATTTGAGATGAAAGATTTAGGAGATGCTGATGTTATTTTAGGCATCAAGATATTAAGAGAGTCGGGTAGTATCAAATTAAGCCAATCACATTATGTAGAGAAGATTCTAAGGAAGTTTGGACATATGGATTCTGATCCATTATCCTCTCCTTATGATTCTAGCATACAACTTAGAAAGAATTCAGGTGATAGTGTATCCCAGGTTGAGTATGCTAGAGTGATTGGTTCATTGATGTATTTGATGAACTGCACCAGACCTGATATTGCATATGCAGTAGGGAGACTGAGTAGGTATACTAATAGTCCTAACTATGAACATTGGAGAGCCTTAGTTAGGGTTTTGAGATACCTTAAGGGTACAATGGATTATTGTTTACAGTACTCAGGATATCCTACTGTTTTGGAGGGCTATTGTGATGCAAACTGGGTGACTGGGCATGATGATACAAATTCAACCAGTGGATATGTATTTACTTTCGGAGGTGGGGCTGTTTCATGGAAATCATGTAAACAGTCGTGTAATGCAAAATCCACCATGGAATCAGAGTTTGTAGCTTTAGAGCTAGCTGGTGGAGAGGCAGAGTGGTTGAGAAACCTTCTGCATGATATCCCTTTATGGACGAAACCAGCACCTCCTATAACTATTCTGTGTGATAATCAGGCAGCAATAGCAAAAGCCCAGAATAATATATACAATGGTAAAAAGAGACACATAAGATTGAGGCATAATATTATTAGACAATTACTCAGTGATGGAGTAATTGCATTGACTTTTGTGAAGTCAGCTGGGAATTTGGCTGACCCTCTGACAAAGCCTCTGAGCAAAAAGCTCGTAATTAGCACATCGAGGGGGATGGGTCTAAAACCCATAAAAATGAACAACCCGTGATGGTAACCCAACCTATGTGAATGGCGATCCCAGGAAATAGGTTCAATGGGAAGAACAAGTCACTTGAGTTGTTTGGAAAAGCACTACAAATAATTTATTATTTGAGAAACCTATCCCTATGATGTGAGTAGTGCAAAACTGCAACGAATGTGAGGATGAGTCATGGGACTCTTAATAATTTCCATATTCTTTTATAGATGGTGTGTTTTAGTTGCGGTTTACACACTTGATGGAAATTACCTATGTGAGTGTTGAGGTGGAGCCGCCTCTGTTGAGAATATGGGTTAATTCTCTAGAGCGCTCACGAGACCAGCAGGCGCATGGCCGTATAGGCGCCAACCCGATTAGAACTCAAAGGCAGGTATTCTAGTGTGTGGACTGCAGAGGTAGTTGATTCACGCTAAAGAGATAAGGTTAAAGAATTTATTCTACCGGGTCTCTGTGAAGCCTATTCTGTAAGTACTAAGTGTCGGTTGAAGTCCAAAAGACACCGGCATTAATGCATATTAGAATTTTAGTCACTCTGTTATTTTTTTTTAATTTTGAGTCCTGTGGGGGGAATTGTTGTGTTTTGGTCGTTTTTTGAGGACTCAAAATTCCTTTGTTTCTTGTGTGGGGAGAATAGTCCCACATTGGAAATTTACTGAAGCCTCATTGTGTTAATATAGGATGGTGAGAACTAAAGGGGTGTAACCCCTAAAGTGAGACATTGTTCCTGTTGTCGGGGTTTCTTTGAATCACGCGCGCGCACGCCGCCGTCCGTCCGGTCGAGTTGGATTATTTTATTACCGTTTTATTTTATTAACGTTGAGTTGATTATATCCGTTGGGTTATTAACGTTCTAATTAACCGTTGGGTTAATTAACGTTAATAACGTTTTTGTGGGATGGTCTATTTAAAGGGTTAGGGTTTCGGTTCTAAACACCACGAAGTTAGAATCTCTTCTCTGGAAAAACGAACGGAGAAAACCCTACCTTCATCTTCTTCTTTTTTCGTCTGGTTTAAGAAGAGTGCTGCTGCCATTGAGTTCGCTGATATCCCAGCATTGTCTGTGCGGCTTGCTGGAGGATCTTAGTGTCCGTTGAATGCTGGAAGCCACAGTATCCAGACCCACGCACTGAGGAATCATTCCGAAAGGGGGTTGCTGAAAGGCTTTAAGCACAGGGGTTTATCTCCTCGCCTAGGGCAAAAATCAATAAGTTTTTAATTTGATTTCAATTGTTTCTATTTGATCGTTCATCTATTCTGTTTCTGCAATTACTTCTATTTGATCTTCGTACGTTGCTATTATTACCATGATCTTCATCTGAATGTTATGCTGTTTTATCTCTATCAATTTTATCTCTATTATTAATAGCATTTCTCTGCTGTTGCATATTATTTCCATCTGTGAGTTTGGTTAGTACCTATAAGTTTCTGTTATTGAATTCATCACTGATATTATAATCTCTGTTATTGAATTAATCACTGATATTATAATCATATAGCTAGTCTTTCTTCCCATACGTGCTTCTCAATTTTCTGTCTTGCAGAATCTTGTATTTTCTATCTTACAGTACCCAAGGAACAACAACTTCCACTCCGCAATAGGCTTCTAAATATACTGTGACTGAGATTCCTACAAAACAGAACCTGTCAGGCTTTTGTTACAAGTCATGTTCATGGGATTAGATACCTTGTTTCGGTAACTCCAGATCCAGAGATCCTGCTGCAAGGAGTAAAGCCCGAAGGCACTCACGGCCAAATTGATTTCAAGTAACCCAAGTCATGGTAAAACATATATAACACTACTTATGATACTTCTCATGTGAAAATTATTTTTTCTAATTTGGATGATCCACTTCCCCCGTTAATTTTATTACTAATAACAAAACATAAAATATTTGAAGAGCAATTAAAGGCTCATGCTAATTATATTGTTATTAATTACTTTTTCAGTAAAATATCACAATATAAATTCAACAAACAAGACAATTTCATGGGTGGGCATTTAGAAGATCGATAAAGGAGTTTTTATCTAATATATTTACCAAAAGGGCAAATAATCAGTACTCCTAGTATTTAGTTTTTCAAATCTATTTCACATATATATATCCATTTTTATTTTTGATTTCTTTAAAAAGTGGAAATCCTCTTTAGTAATTGAATTCTTTCTCAAGTTTCTTCCGTCCGAAAAATCTTGTGAACGATATGTTTCTATCAGATTGTATCTAAGCAAATGAAGGAAAAATGAAGCGTTAGATTTTATTTTTGGTAATGAATTGAATTAATCCTTTTAATCAGGAAACTAAGACTTTGGATTTGGTAGATATAGAGAACTTTATATTTTAGGTTTTCTTCACGGACTTAAAATCGTTTAGAAGACAAATCAGAATCTTGAATTTTGTAAATATTGGTAATGGATTGGAATTTCTTTCAGATCAGGAAACGACGTACTCCAATCATTGAGACCATTTTTTCCATTAATGATATTAAAGTTACTTTTACTTTATTTGTTCTTTTATAAATCACGGGTGCGGGAGTTATTATTTTTTCACGTCTAAAACTTAATATAGCGACGCTGAAGGCTATTTCACACTCAAAAAACTCGCGTCATATGTTTTTCGCGCGAAAAAAATGATATATTAATTTTCAAGGGCAGAAAGTGTAATTACTGTCAGTAATAATGCTTTTAGCGGCAGAACTTGCTTACTGCCACTAAAAGCCCGTCTCTAATTCCCCTCGTTTTTTGTAGTGGTAGATGGGTTCTGTAATTTGTGGGTTTTGGAATTGATGAGATTTGTAACAGTTGTAGTTATGCAATCTTCCATTTTTTCCATCTCTTTAATTTTATTTTCTTTTATTTGCTTTATGGGAGATACTAGAACTCCTCCCTCTTATGTGTTTTCTACTAATTGATTAGGTTTCTGGGACATCCTTGGTTGCCAATATCCGTCCGGCCATTAGTAGAGTGGAATGTTTGGACAAAAGCTCTCCTGAATCCTGGCAAGCCTATTGCTATTCATGAGCTTGACATACCCAAAGCATGGAAAAGCCACGAACATTGGAGGATATACCTGACTGAAATTCTGGACCATGCTCACGTCGAGTAATGGTAACTGCTGAGTTTCTCTTGTCCCCACCTCACACGCACACACACACACATCTTATTTCATCACTTCTAGAACTCATTTTGTAAAACTTTTGAAAAGTAAGGATTTGGAATTAAAAGAAGTAGCAATCGAATGTTACTTTTGTTATCAACTTTTTAACTTTTTGAACAAACAAAATTCTACGTAACGTAGCATTCTGAAGCTGGTGCTTAAACAAGAAGTAGAAAGGTATGCTTAGTAGCCTGGATGATAGTGATGGGTGATAGTGGTGGGCAATGATGGTGGCTTTGGGCATTGGTAGAGATGATAATGGTGGTGTTTGGTAGCAACTGAAGAGTTATGGTGGTTTTGGGTGGTGGCTTTGATGTTGGGTCATGGCTATTGATTGGGCAGAAATGGTAAGTGGGTGATGGTGTGAACTGATGGAGACGCAGGTGATGTGGTGACATTAGATTATGGGCGGTCATGATATTATATTGGTGGGTATACTGGTACATGGCAATGGTGGTAGTGGTGATGGATAGTGGCAAAAGACAATGTCCAAGGTAGTGGTGGCAGCGTTGAACTATGGGTGCCAGGTGGTGATTGTAATTGGCGGTTGATAAAAATGAAAGCTTGATAATTGTGCTTGTAATGAAAATCCCAAGATTTTAAGAAATGTTTATGTAAATAAAAGTTGATAAAGAAGCTTTAGTGTTTTACATGAGTACCAAAGATTTTAAGAAACAAAAATAAGTTACTTTTCAAACTTCTGTTGGAACATGACATTTTAGCCTTGAAAATTATTTCCAGTTTGACTTCTAAAAGTGAAAAAGTAAATTTGGAAATTACAGCAAACAAAAGCTTGTATTCTTATTTATGGCTCAGATGGAATTCAGAAGCAAAATCTATACTATCCAATTTTCTATAAGAAGTTTGAACTGCCAAGGATTGGAAAGTCCCTGATCATATCCAATTTGCATGATTTATGCAGAGATGTTTATTTTAATTCTGTATACCCAATTGAAACAAAATCTTCTGGCAAAAGGATGGAGAAGAGTCTTTATTGATTTTCCCGGTGTAATTGATTTTTTTAAACATATCTGCCAATTATATTAACAAAATCTAGCCTGAATACAGCCCATGTAGTCCCTCTAAGGATTTCACTGATGAATACAGGAGATCGATCTCTTTACCCAAAAGACATGAAAATTCATCTAGACAAAAATTTGCTAATTTGTCAGCAGCTCTATTAGCTTCCCTGTATACATGATAAAGACTAAACTCTTCAAAAAATCCTCTCAAAAATTTGGCTTCAAGTAAGATGGCATATAGAGGGTATATGTCCTACGTGGAGGAAAATCATTGAAAACCCATATTTTGCTTGAAGGAAGGATTCTCCGTCAATTAACTTTGCTGATTTCTATTATTAAATTTTCTCAGTTGGTGAAAGTATAGGTGGAAGTTTAAATGGAATTTGTCAATTTTTGAATTTTTGATATTTTGTTGAAGAATTGAATTTCATGGACATGGGGTTTTCTGGGTATCTTTTCTCTTGCAATATTAAAAGATATAGTATCAAGAACATAAGATTAGACTGAGGTTTCTTCAATCTAAATGGTTGGTATTGCTTTCCAAAATTCGTTATTTTTCATTACACCATCTTATCTTTTGGTCATAGTCACTTAATTATTTAACTTTTTTCACTTATTAAATCTTAAAAGATAAATCTACCATTTCAAGCTTTCTACCCAAAGATTGTGAAATATTGAGATCTCTAATATTGTATGCAAATCTTTCAAGCTTTGTAACAATATTGGATTCTTCAACCATATATACTGACATTTATATATATGCATACAATCTTACCGTCACAAGATGAATGAAAAAAGGGATACCTGTAGCCTTGAAATATATAAATTATCAATCACTAATGATTTTTTGATTAGTGATTCTTTCTTCTTTCAATCAATAAGCTAAATAATCATTTTTTTTATTAATGATTCTGTAACTATAAATTATGTAACATGTGTATTCCCAATATGATTGCAATGTAAAAGTTAATTTCAAATAATATTTCGCTTCCAAACTGTCTCCATGTAACAACATATGATAGTCTTTATTTTCCTGATATTATTTTCAAAATATCTATTTAATGCCTCACTTAATTTCTTTTTTGCTAGTATTAATCAATAGTTGTGATGTCAAATGACGTCACCTGGTTGTGATTTCAAATGACGTTAACTGAATCAATCCCTTCTGGTCTTAAAAAAAATTTATGGTATTATAGCTGTATATTACCATAGACAAAACAATCCATTACTACTTAATTTGGCGCAACTAAAATTTAAAAGAGAAAGTAAATCTTTAATTTAGGTAGCCACGATAAAATGAGAAAAAAGAAATTCTGTTTAAATTTTATATTTACCAAACAAGCCTCTTCTCCGATTTAATTCCCTTTTTCTCGTCTCTGTTATTAATACGGAGCCTTCTACTGCGTTTCTCTATTCAACTGAAACGCAAGTCGTAAACGATCGAACAGTTTCGACTTAGCTGCTTCCATGAATACAAAACGTTATCGTCTCAAACACAAATGGTGGTTTCATCGAGTGTTCCTCTGCATGGCATTTGCTTTCGCCATGGATTCCGGCCTGGTGAGAGGTGAGTCACGGGGGTCATTGAGCCACGCAGCTCTGCGCACAATTATCGTCGACCATTCCGGCCGTGGAAACTTCTCGACTGTTCAATCCGCCATTGATTCCGTTCCTCCAAACAACAAGTACTGGATCCGTATTCACGTCTGTGCCGGTATTTATAGGTACTCACTTCTCACCTATCCTTGTCTTAATTGTAACGTAATGTATCAGTAAACTCAAACTCTTACCAATCTATGTAACATGTAAGTAGAGAACAGGTTGTTATCCCAATTGATAAACCCTTCATCGTACTCGAAGGAGATGCAATGAGGAACACGTTCATCGTTTGGGATGGTCACAATTCACTGAGCCAAACCCCTACGTTAAGCGTATTGGCAGACGATTTCGTCGCCAGAGGTATAACCTTCAAGGTGGGAAACTTGGGTACTTTTTTTTATCAATCAGCTTATCATGAATTAATCTGATAGAATTGAACCTTATTATATGTGAAAACTGTGGATAATCCTGCTCGCCGCAGAATACATACAACCATCAAAGGGTGATGGGTGTCAATCCTCGGAAGCCTGCGGTAGCAGCTATGGTTGGTGGTGATAAGTCTTCATTCTACAGATGTGCTTTCTATGGATTGCAAGACACTTTGTGGGATGCCGTAGGCCGTCACTACTTCAAGAATTGTTACATAGAGGGAGCAGTTGATTTCATCTTTGGGATGGGCCAGTCAATATATGAGGTATTTTTTTTATATTTTTTTATTGTTCTTAATCTGAATGTGATGGACTGTAATTAAGTTTGATTATCATGTATTGCTACTACAGAGTTTGATAAAAATATGCTTCTTGTTTCTAGAGCTGTGCAATATCAGTAATTCAAGGGGACCTAGGACCAGGTGTTCCAGGATACATAACAGCTCATGGAAGAAGCAGCCCAACTGAGACAAGCGGTTTTGTGTTCAAATATTGCAACGTATTTGGACAGGGGACAAGTACAACGTATCTGGGAAGAGCATGGAGAGAGTATTCTAGGGTGTTATTCTTCAAATCATCTTTATCAGACATTGTGGTTCCTCAAGGATGGGATGCCTGGAGCTTTGTGGATCACGAGTAAGATTTCTCATCTTTAGATGTTTGCTATACTTTTATTACTATCAAATAGAAATATGATCATGTTCCACACTGGTGCATTGCAGGTTTTTCCTCTTTTATCACTTAGTGGCTACAGATCCCTAAAAGCAAAATTCACCTAATGATATTAGTTATGTACTGTAGATAAACTAACAGATTTAAACAGTTCTTTCTGATACATGTTATTCCTGTGATTGACCAGATCCCCTCAGTTCTTGGTCCTCCATTGTTCTGTCCCCCCAGACATCCTAGTGCATGCTTGAGCTTATAGTATATAGTATAGTAGGCAATGATTTCTGCTTAATTTCAAAGCAAACTTCTATTCATTTGATTGTTGTAGTCAGATAGTTACAGCTTGAAAATTACTCCCAGCCAATGTTTTGTTGTTATTAAAAAAATTGCAATTATACCATTAATATCGGTATTTTACAACTCAAATGTATCATTTTAGGACAATTTGATTAGGATTGATAAATTTATTGGCCACATGTTTTGTATGGTGTGTTGACAATACAGACTTTTGGCCCTTTTTTTTTCCATTGCTTGTGAACGTTCCTGTGGTGCTTTAAAATCAGAGGCCATATAACATATGCGGAGTACGAGTGCTACGGATTGGGTTCAAAGACATCAATGCGAGTGAGCTGGGAAAAACAACTGGATCAGGAAACAGTGGCGCGTTTAACTCACTTGAGTTTCATTGACAACGAAGGGTGGCTTAAGCGACAACCTCTACAGAGAAGGATTCTTTAGATGTATGTCGACATCTTTTTGTGGTTTTATGGTTCCATGCAATTATGTTGTTCAGATTGTTATTTGTTTTATAATGTCAACATTAATCACTGCCACTTCTGTCTATGAAGAAACCAATCTGAATTAGACAATCTGTCAATTTAACATCTACTAACTGTTTCTTTTAGTCAATAGAAAAATACAGAGAACTGAATTTTAGAAAGATAGTTCATTCAAAGTTGGCAAATTAGTTCAGGAAACAGTGACCATGCCACAGCATGAAATTCTGCTACATTTCTTCCCAGTTTCTACTATCTCCTCTACCCCAGAACACCTCAATCCATTGCATCGCAGTTCTTTCTTATAATGCCTTGCTTTCCAGTAAGAACACCTGTATAAGAGAGTTTCACAAAGGCAGAAGTGAATGATTGAAAGAAATTGTCCTGATCCATGGCAAATCTTGCGACGATTGGGCCAGTTTGCGAGTCTGTTGCCATTTCGGCATCTATTGTTAATATGCCTCGGCCATCAATTATGTCTCTGAAGTACTGATTATCAAAGGTAAAGACAGTAAGATCATTTGAAACAAAGGTGGAATTGGAGATAAGAGATCCTTGAGGGCATCTTAGCCTCAACAAGGTCTCAAAGCCAGGTTCCATTTCTCCACTTCTATCACCTCTCAGTCCGTTCAGTCGATTCTGAATGTTCAAGCAGTGAGTGATCCCCAGAGTGTGAGCACCTGCAAAAATAATGCATAATCTTAATGCTATATATGTATATAACAATCTCAACATAGATATGTACCCATGTAATTTGTATGTTTCATTGCATTACCCAGAATGGCAACCGATTCTTCAATGGTCATCCCTTTTTCAGCAAAAATGCGAAGCATGGTGTCGACCTTAGCAGTTACAGGAGGAAGTGATGCATCGGCCATTTTATAACTTGCGGTAGTCGAATCCCTCCGTCCTAAAGGAAGTGTTATCTGTGGCCCTCCAGTAATGGCTATAGCTTCACGGGCTACCAACACCACAAGATCTGCACAAGAAACTTGTCTAGGACATTCTGCTTCTACCATGGATTTGATTGTTGAAATTGCCTCCATCTTCCGAATTCCAAAGTTCTTATTAGATGCCATCTCCGGAGAACTGTTTCTGTTGCTGGAATCAAGGAGGATAGAAGCATCACAACCCTGCGAATAGAATTTACTAGTGATTAAGATGACAATGGTGACAAGGGACAAACAAATTTTAAACCTAGTCAACCCCCCGACTTTTGAATGACTTATGGGCTAGGTTGATCTAAGACATGCCTAATCAATTGAATGTTCTTGTATAGCATCATATTTATCCTTCTGAATATTTTACTTTCAAATAAAACAGATTGGCAGCCTCAACAATTACAAGCAAACGGTCGACAAAATAAGTTTCAACCAACCAACAGGTCCCTTTTTTTGTTGGTCCGGACTGATAGTAAAAACCTCCAACAGATCTGGTTCAAATCCCTTTAGCCAACAATGTCAAGGATAACAAAAAACCACCCACCCCCCACAACTAGCAATTAGCGTACAATTTCTGAAATAATAACATAAAAATGAGAAATACAGTAAGTATAAGTCGGATAAACCGGAACTTGGCAGTCATGGAAGAAGGGAGGTGTTGTGAGGGAGGAGTGGAAAAGAGAGAGAGAGAGAGTAGTTTTGGGAGGGTGGGAGAGAGAGAAACCTGAACTTGGCAGTCATGGAACATGAGCCTCAACAATGCTGCAGGTGAAGTGGGATCTGCAAGAAAGATGGGTGCAACTCCTGCTTTCACTATGTTCTCAACATTTGGGCATGATTTATCATAAAAATTATAAGAAAGCCCACTCCCATCAGCAACTATACGAAATGCAAAGAGGAAAACCACGACCGTGATTCTCATATCCATATTTCTTGCCATTAACTTCTTTGAGCTCAACTCCTCTGAAATCTTAACAGAAGTATTCTTTTTGAGTCTTCCTGACTCCCCACTTGCACGTAGCACTTGACACCCTTTTCCTTCTATCCACTTTCAAACTGGCAATAGCTCGTTCTTGAGACTTTTTGTTGATTAAATTCCTTGATTTTTTCATCTTATTTTCTAATATGTATTTCTAACTTAAGAGCAACCCATCTTTGGTATTTGTTTAAGGCATGAGGGGGAGAGAAAAATTTAACTTGGTGCTTAGAAAATTACAGAGGAGAGAGAGAGAGTAGCTAAAAAGGCCCGTAGTATAAAAGCAAATCAAGGATCCATACGGAGAATTTTTAAATCTCAATGAATTGGAAAAGAGCTCTAAATAGGCGATGGGACCGCTTTCAACTCTCGTTTATTTTTCTGACCCGTTTTCTAGTTTTGTCATCTGTATTATAGAAGGAAGCCATCAGACCCTTCCCCAAAGTTGGCCAACAATTATGTCCAATGCAATGATTCCGTTCTATAACGAGGGTAGAGATGTTAACGCCTTCTCGTTCTACAGGCTTCTTAATATGAACAATCTTGACGTAGACACAAGATGTTCAAAAATATTGTTCAGTATTGCTTAAATGAGCATTAAAAAAGGCTAAAACCACCCACTTGCATAAAGCAAATATTACCTTATTTTCACCCTTAATCAGATAAAAAAGAAGAGGAAAAGTAGTGTAATCCTAGAATTTAGTTATTATTTACATTCAAACTAGGAAGAAATTAATCACTTGTACAAGACCAAACTTCCACCTCAAACCAGTGGCTGCACCGGCGGCGCTTGTAGGAAGTGGTTGCTCCTCCCCTCAAAACCACGGGACAAACAATTGGTTGAATTCATGAGGAGCAAAGTTTGGTTAGTTATGAATAATTAGCTTACACTTTTGCCTGACCGTGGGAAGATCAAGAATTATTATGAAATAGCAACTTTCTGACTGCCATTGACGTGCTATTGCTAGTGGGTGAGCCATTTGGGGCTCCTGGTTCATGGTTTTAATCTGAAATACTACCTTAAAAATTTAGCAAATGACCGAAATATTGCAGTCTTCTGGTGTCTCTTTGATTGTAACTCGTACGAGTCGTAACTCCTGAAGAAAACCCAGAGACATTAATAAATGATGGAAAAGAATGATCTCTTAATTTGTCATTAAGTGGAAAAAGAAGGCTTACAACGTCTAATCGGTACAAACTAATTTATAGCTTATAGGATCATTCCCAGAAATTGCAGGATAAAAATTGGTGAAGATAAAAAGGAGAAACTTTTCTGAAGGCACGCCGTGTTACGCCTGCTTCTGAAAACTCATCATTTGGTGTAGAGAACATCCTCCCATGGATGACGATATAGAGGCTGCTTCAGTCTCTTCTGATCGAACGTATGCCTGCAATTTTCACTAATCGTGAGTAAACTGCATATTAAAAGTACAAGCTCAACAGACAGGTTCCATCTTATATAAAAACACACTTTCCTGATTTCCCATTCTGTTCACGACAAAAGGGGTCCTACATGTGGCTTTACATGATCAGGGTTGGGGAAATTTATTTCCAGAGGAGATAGAAATTCACACATCCTGTCACTCATGTGGGTCGTGCTGATATAAGTGACTACAGAACCATCTGATCCAGGATTGGACCATATGGGGCTTGTCACCCAGTACCATGCACTCAAAGAAGAAAATGGGGATGAAAACTGAGAGTTGTCCCAAGCTGTTTGTATGTCAATATTGTAAGCTTGATCTTACCTTACCAGCAAGGAAAAACCAAAAAATATAAATGTATAGATAAAAAATAATAATAATTGAAAAATATGTCCCACTCACCCAATCAGACCAATTGAACGTGCCAGAACGAAAAGCCCATTCAGGTAACCAATCTCCACAATCTCATCGATCTCCGGCTTGCTAAACATTCCGCTACCAGCAAGAAGATCCAAGAAAAGGGATCCAATTGCACCATCTACGTTAAGAACCAGGTTGTTTGACTTGGACAGTGTGTAGGTTTCAACTTGAACTGCATACTCCATGTATTTGACTGAAGGGAAATGTGTGCGTGCAAACCGCTGTAGTAGCTCTACTCTCTTGTCTCTATTATCGCCCCTCTTGATCCTTTTCAACACAAGGAAATATTTTTTTAGATTTAGTGTATTTGAAGGGGAGCCACCAAATAGCAGAACACAGAATTATAATTCTGATACAACTAAAATTATAGAACAAGAGAGATAGCTTATGCTATCCTTACTGTATAAATCCATAATAACTTGAGGAGTCAACTTGACAGTAAAACATAACTGTCAGTAGATTTGCATACCTGTGTCCGATTCCAGGTACACGAATACCCTTCTTTTTCATATCTTCAACAAACTCATATGGTGAAAGACCCTAAGAAGAAACAACATGGCAAGTACATATGAGAGTTTCCAAACTTTAGTGCCCGGATACTAAGAATTTTGTGACAAATCCAGGTTACATCTATGAATACTTACTCTATCATATGCATCCTTGAAATATCGAGCTGCATCATCAATAGCCCCGCCAAATCGAGGACCAATGGTAAGCAACCCTGTTTGAGACACTCATTTACTTCATTCCTTTTTTTCCATTGTTAAAATCTCAACTCTCAAAAACCCTACTTTTCGCAGCCAAAGTTATGTTTAAGAGAGAACTTTACATTTTGATTTGGAGATGCTATCAAAGTGTACATTGTTTACCTGAGACAAGGCTGGAAACTAGATCCTTTCCGGCCCTTGCTGTAACTATAGTGTTGTGAGCACCAGAGACACAGGGACCATGGTCGGCACACAACATGATGCAAATCTAACCAATATCATGTGTTGTTATTAGATAATTTCAAAAGTTAAATATCCCCAATAAATAAATAAAAATAGCATTATGGAGAATATAAATGAAGAGTTTTTTTTTTTACTTTATTATTATTATTTTTTAAGATTCGAAATAATAACAGATAACATCACCTACACCATAACCCCGTTCAACTATTTGAAGACAGTCAATATTTAGATAACAGAAAAGACGAAAATAAGAAGCTGGTTCATAATTGTCTCAACTATTATAACAAATATACCTCAATAAACTGAGTGCAGTAACGGGGAAGACTGCGTTTAAACCACAAAAGAGAGATAACATCACCCACACCATAACCCTGTTCAACAATAGAGGACATGGGAACACCAGCATAACATGGTTCCTCACCTACAAATAGACCAAAGAATAATTTAGTACAACCAGAATCAATTTTTATGCCAACAGATTCCCAAACGCCAATCAGAAAACTTAAGGATCAAATCAAACCTCGGTCGTCAGAGATGGTGGAAATAATATGAGTTGGAGCACGAACTTTCCCACTTTTAATTGCGATGTTAAGGTCCTCTGGAATCTGAGGAGGCTCAACTTCTTTAACTGACGTTACCTTCCCTTCTTCAACCTAACACAAAATAAATCATGCATCCCAAATAATTTAGATATATTGCGGGAAATTTAACCATAGATGGAAAGGAAAAAGCACATTGTCCCGGTGCAGACTACGAATACATGGCGATGTAGACATACGAGTTTCTCAAATGTCTCCTTAATTGCAGCCTCCAGTGCCTCATACGAATTGGGAACTACAGCTCCCGCTTCCCTTAATGCTTGATTTTTTGCTTGTGCAGATTCCATCTCACCACCACTTTTGGCTCCCTGAATTAAATGATATAAGAATGATTGTATATGTTGGGGAGCAAACTAGAATATCCTAAATTATGCAGGCAATAACTCACAGCATGACCAAATTGCACTTCTGACTTGAAGAGTCGTGCACATGTTCCGCTAACCCAAGCAACAACCGGTTTATTGACCTTCCCCTGTTTTAGAGCTTCAACTAGGGAATATTCATCTCGGCCACCAAGTTCTCCAAGCACAACCATCAGTTTGACCTGAATCAATTTAAAAAATAGTTTGTCAAAAGAGATGAAGAGATGAAACAATCTGAGGAAAAATTCCTTATGGTAGAATGCAATAATTGGGTTTCTATAGCTTCAAATTATTTATTTCATGCCATTCAGGGCATATGCTGGAATTAGACTATAAACCACTATGCATTTTCCAAGCAGAAGATAGTTTTCACAGCTGTACAACAGAAAATTGCTTCAAAATTTCCTCTGTCCTTGCAAATTAGAATGGTAGGTAGAACATCTAGGATAGATTCAAAAGCTTGTCATTAAAAATTTGTAAAAAGTTATATTTACAGCAACTTAAGACTTTGGATAACTGCATTTGGTATCCTAGTCCAACAAATTAATTCAAGTAGGTACCTAAAAAATTCTAAATAGAACTAGATTTATTTTAACTGGACCTTTCAATTTGTTATCATCAGGCATAGATTGATCAAGAATCTAAAAATCCTAAACCAAAGAAAATTTGTAATACAAAAACATTAAAAAAATACATTTTTAGTTTACCATGCTGAAGTATTGAGGACAAAGACTTTGAAGAGAGAGCACATTTTGAGTTTCAAGAACATTCAGAATGCAAAGAAGGTGCAAGCCTACATATTAAGCATATATTTTGGCAATTTCAAGATGAAATGTAGACGACTATGCCTGTATTTATCTCTTATGAGAAAACAGGAGATTCTGAAAGCACTCTGGGAAATCATGTTAATTATGGATTACCTGGGGAATATTGTTAAATCTTAGGACATGGTCAGAAAGAGTTGAGCCTGGGAAGACATCTCCCCCAATTGCTATGCCTGAAAAAGATTCAGAATACATCCAATATTTATTTTAAACCTAAACTCGCATATGGTAAGGCTTCAATAAAAATAACAGTAGCAACAAGTACCTTCATATATCCCATCTGTTACGCGTGCAATTGAGTTGTAAAGTTCATTAGACATACCACCCTGTGAATGTAAGCAAATTAGAAACATAGGGAAACTGCATGTAACTGCAACTCCATTTATGACATTCCTACCAATGTAGTAATCTTCAATGCTTAATACAAAAAAATACCCAATTTGTTTGAGTATTTTAAGATAGAGACTACAGTTTCAAAGTTGGAAAGTTGAAAGATATGGCAGAAGCCGACATCAATGGGTACAGTTCCCACCACTAGACACAATAAAATATTTGCCAGATAAAATGGCATGCTAGACCACTATGTCTGAACAGACTATAAATGCTTCTAAGCCCAAAACACCTTGGTGCAATTTTGTTTCCAATAGGATTTTTATTCATTTTTTCAGTAATTCTGGCCAAAAAAAAAATGTCAATATGTCCTATTCCAGGAGATGCAAAATAATGGAAGAAGTTTTGACAAGATAATATCATCTTTCATTAATTCAGAGTATATAAGCATAAAAAAAACAAAGGTTCAAAACATGGTAACAGTTCCAAATCGAAATGGCTAGTGTGACTCTGGTAATGGTCATTACCGTGACCAGTACGGGTTATTGAAACCTTGCTTCAAATTTCCCCTCCAGAAACTTACCCATTTCCCAAACCCATAATATTTTCGAACTGCAGCACCAAACTCTATCAAGCCTGTCCTACAGACTGTTTCACTTTCTTTTCAGCTTCATTGTTCATCTCCCTTACACTCAAAACTACTTATACCCACAACTATATCAAGCCTTCCTCCTTCAAAGAGGCCAACTACTTTACAACTTCCTCCTTTACCCCCAAAGATGAACAAGAACAGTAAGTGAAAGAACTAAAAGACACAGGACCCTCAATTCTTGTGTGGGGATATGATTCCTAGTCTATCTCCCCAGGATCAGTTTCTTAAGGAGACACGGATTTTCTAGCATGAAAATGGATGACAGCCAATCTAGACCATCTGCTTGACTAGTGACCCTTTGGATAGAACATATGGGATGTTCCAGCATATGTTACACGGACTGATCTATGGGTGCTTGTCAAGGTGTCAAAACTTATAGGAGTCAGACTTGCATAATCCATGTGAATAACACATGCAGCCTACTAATATAATTGATTCAGACTGACCTACAATTTATAAATTCAGAGAAAAGAAAAACTGCATAAAATAAATGCATACAGATTTGGAGACAAATCCAACAGATCCAGGCCTGTAAAGCTTGCACTGGATTATATTATCAATTGTTCCAGCAGTGTCACCAATTTTAAAAGCCCCAGCTTGAATGCCTCCAACAGTAGCTGGCCCAATGACAACCTGCAAAGACCAATAGTAGCAACTAGTAAGGTTAGATAATACTGAAAAAACACTAAATTCAGCAATGACATGCAACCGGTTCTATGATCCAAATACATTTACAACTCGGCATTCTTTTTCTCTGCACGAATGGAAGTCTATAATGTACGGCATCTATAAGTATGATCAAACATACTCAATTTTTCTCAGATGTGTCTCGTACCATTGTTTCTCACCTTGTGATTCGCCCGTGCATACGCAATCAATTGCTTGGTATCGGACTCTGGAACACCTTCAGCTATTATAGCCACAACTCTAATGGTTGGCTGTTTCAGAGCAACCATGGAGGAAGCAGCTGCACTGCAAACATATTAAATTGTGATGAACATGAAGTACAAATAGATCATGTAATTCAGCTTATTTTTGTGAAAATAAGCACTGACCTTCTAAATGATGCAAAGTTGATAAAAACATCAGCAGTAGGATGTGCTCGACAAGCTGCTTCAATGCTGTTAAATATATTCAAAGGAAGATAAGAAAACTCAAGTTCATATTAGGAAACAGAAAATTCATTAAAAGATATGAAGCATAGACTTGGTAAAGATAACATTTTTATGATCAGAACACACCTGAACTTTACCTTTTACATTACTGAACAAAATATTATTAATTATTTAGTATATTTAGAATATCATGCTTCAGCAGATTATACAATAATCGAAGAGGCAGTTAACAACTGCAACTCCATTCTTTGTCCCATAAAAGTAATTCTCAGATCAATTTTCTCATTGGTGTCAACCATATGAGCTGGTAGAATCTTTAAAGAGGCAGCCTTTAATCTCATCTCTACAAAAATTCAGCTATTCAAGTTGTTTTATACAATTTACTGGAATAGCATGTTTTCCACAAAGCACCGAATGGTGTAGTGATATGTATGAGTTTTGATTGTCCAAAACTACAGAAAGTTGTAAAGCACAAATGCTTAAGAAGAGTATTCTTTATCTACTGTCTATATCATTTGCATTAGCAGTATTCTTTATCTACTATCACCATCACTGGCCAGAGTATCTAAAGCACATAAATATGGCTCGCAAGACAAGAATACACAAACAGATCAGGTATATCAGTCAATTCCCCTCAAATTAATTGAAGACAGATGTTGGGGAAAAAACTATTGGGGTTTAAACCCGTATCGAAATCTAAATAATGTCACTGTTATAAAATAACATTTAGAAACAATGTACTCCTTTAAAAAATTATGTTAATTCACCAGACGAGATTGACCAGGGCACAAAGAGCTTAATATGGTATAAGTGCCCTTACTTGTTCTATCGAGACTAACTAAGACAAGGTACCTTTAAAGAAAGGGAAAAACAAATGAAACATGGTAATTTATTGTCTTAGTACTATACTTGCAGACCCTATTTCATGTTCAATGTTGAAGTGTAATGAGAAAAGGGAAAGAAAAGCAGGAAGAAAAAATTTATACATACACTGAGTGAACTGGTATGGCAATTTCCTCTTGGCCAAAAAAGAGTTTCTGAAATCCCTCAGCACCAGGATTGATAATACCAGCAACTGAAGGTGTTTCCCTCCCTTCAAATAAAACAGAATAAAGTTGAATATAAATACTAAACCTTCAGACACAAACTATTGTATAATTTTGATTATCAAGATGAAAAGACTATGTCAAGCCAAAGAAGAAAAAGAAAATAATCTATACACACCACAAAGAAAGTCAAAATCAAGCATCCGTTGGATAGGAAGTTGCTTGTAGTTGTAGAATAATGCTTGTGTAGTCCGAGAAAATAGCTGTCCTGTAGCCATGATGTTGACTCAAAGAGAGCCCTGCAAAAATGTTTTCAATGTTGTTGTAGAGTTCCCACAAAGATACAATCCATTCATGATGAAAGAACTGGCACAAAGTGTTTGATGAAAATCCTACACCAATTTTCGTTTTTTTTAAAATTATCGCAGGAAAATAGAGAGTGTAAATATCTTTCTCATTCCAATCCAATCGATGTGAAAGTCATCTGAATTTTCCCTTTTCTGTTTTGCTAATATCTCACTGCAATCAAGCTTGATCACAATGATTATTAGTGGTTTGCTAAATGAAAAGGTGATTAAAAAGGTTTATCAAAGTCGATTTCCAAGACATTAGTGAACATTAACTCTTAAACAACAGTGATGAGCAATTTAAATTTAAGTGGTAAACAGAGATGAGAGGAGCAATGTATTATTTGATAATTCTTACAAGCACCATCTCATCTATATTTGGCAGTATGTGAATGGAACAAAGAGTGCTGATAAACTAGATGACACAGAAATAATTGCATATAACAGCATTTCATAATCGAATATTGTTACTTCAAGGCTGAATACACGCAATTTCAAATGTAGAATAGCACTGAAAGATATCAGGTAAAATACAAGTCAATCCCGTATAAAAGCCTCAGAACATTGGATCAATTAAAACTAATAATCTTTCACAGCACTTCGACATATGAAGAAGAAAAAGAGAGAGGAAAGCAATATCTTTGTCATACATAAACCATAAAGAAATTCAAACTATGATCAAAAGAAAGGGGATCTTTAAGTGTCAAAGAACAGAATAATATCTTGCACCAGATAAATGAAAAGCAAGCATAAAATCTAGAAAGTTAACTCCTTACCCTACCATTCCCCAAACAAAACAAAACAGAACCAAAAAAAAACAAAAACAAAAATAAAAAGATAAATAAAAGGCTCTTACAATCCTGATGAAGATAAAGAAAAAAAAAACATTTAGAAAATTTAATCTAAGAAAAGATATGCCTAGAAACTGCAATTAATATCGTTGTAATTCTTAAAGGCCACATTGATCAATGACATACCTCAAATCCATAGCTAAAACAATTGAATCCTAAGCCTTTTTTTTTTCTTTTTTCTTTTTTGGTAAGTGAGACACCCTACCTTAGGGGTGTTTCGCATTTGGTGGTGGAGGGCTTGAACCTAGGTGTAGGGAGTGACATCCTGAGAAACGCTAGAACAGACGGCACCTTCTCCAAATCCTAAGCTAAATGACACATCATTTATAGCATTCCAAGGTCAGATCAGATCGACGCAATGTTAAGAACAGAGCCAAGAAGCCCAACTCTAAAGGGATCCAAATATGTCAGTTGCGAGCCAAATTCATAGATCTCATGTCATTAGAGCAACTCAAAAAAATTCAGTCATTTACAAGAAAGAGATTCAAACAAGAGGTAAAAAAAAAAAAAAGGATTGCAAAATTATATCGAGAGGTTGACAAAAATTTGAATCAAGGGAATAAGAAAACCAGATATTGGACGACATTCAATCACATAAACTCGGAATTGTGTCATTATACAATGAGAATTCAAAGAAGGAGCGAGGGAACCGACCTGAGCCGTAGAGATTCGCCTCTTGTGCGTGCAAACGAACCAAACGGCTAAATAGATGCAGAAATCTCGGAACACAAGGGAGGATTTATATAGACAAACAGAGCAATAAAGAGTTCAGCTACCTCGAGCCAGATCAGACGAGACAGGACGACGAGGAAGAAAACGAGCATGCTGGTCACGCGGCGTGTGTTAGTTAGCTCATGACGGAAGGTTTTGATAGCGAACATGAGGATTGAGGAGTGGTGGGCACATCCAAAGCTTAGGTGCAAATCAAAAGCTACATATTCATTTTCTAAATAGAAATAGAAAAAAACGAAATCCATAAAACCCTTGAATGAAATTTTTACTACGGAGCTGCCACATGATGCGGATAATAAATTAGGGCGGAGCTAAACATCCCTGTCTAAACGTTTCAAAATCAATTCGTATGGGTTGAACTTCTTTTAAAATGCTAGCGTGAGCTTACGCACGATTTGAAATTCGTCTCTTCTAGGATTTGTGTCACAGACTTTACAACTTGCCTCAAATGCTGACACGTGCAGTATTTAATGGCGTATTATTTCCAAATGTGAAAAATGTTTTCACTTCAAAAAATATTAGAACACAATAGCCGAAGCTACAGGTTTGTGGCAACACCCTACACCTTTAGAGAGAAAAAAGGCTCACGTTACATCGCTGTTGTTTTTATATGAGAATTTCGTTTGAATTTTGGAGACCGTTCATTTCAACATTAACTTTTCGGGATTTAAATATAGGCCACATAAAGTAGCAAGCCACGTTACTATAATTTTTTTTTTTTTTTTTTGATAAGAAACGTTACTATAAATATTGACATGTATGTATTCCCTCTAGGATCATTAATGAAGTCAACGAGTTAGGATTTCTTTTTAATTCGTCATTTGATTTTATATCCAAGTTCGTGGATCATATGCTACTAATCAGCAAAAACTAGGAGAAAATCAAATACAAAATGGTGTAACCCTTTGTTTTATGAGGTGCGCCCTAGATGTTTTGTGGGTAAAAAACTTCTAAAATCTCCACTTCATTTCATCATGTAGCGCAAAGTTAGAAGGACTCACGGGAGCCACATATGTTGAAAACCCGAATGGCTTCTTTGTCTCTATTGGAGGTGGGGCTGTCAAGCGTTAACTTTCTTTATTCTCATTGGGTTTATAAATCTCTGTATTATTGATGATTTGCACTTACAGATCATCATCGCTGCATCGCATGAGTGATGTGTTATAAAATCCTTTTCTTAATGTTTCTAGTCAATTAAATCTTGAGACCAACATATTTTTAATATTTCAGAAGGAATTTAACTGGCAACTAATTTCCGTAAGGACTTAGCACCCATGGCCACTTAAATGCGTAGTAGATGTCAAACAAGTACTTCATAGTATTAACCGGACTGGTTTAGGCAAAATGGTTGAACCAAAATGTCGCTCAAAGTCGAGCCATATGAACCGGATGTGCAAGTGAATTGAAAAGCCAGAAAGTTGACCGTACGACGGAAGGGTGTTTTTATTCAACCATCGTAATTATCGTTCAAATGAGGGGTATTTTGGTCAAACGAGTGATTTCTTTAATTTTCTGACACAGCTGCCTTTCAAGCACAGCAACATTATCACGTGCACCTAACTTTGTTAAAGAATTTAATTTTATGATTCAGTTAAGGGTATGGGCTTTTTTTTATTTTTTAATTGGTTCATTTATGATTCAGTTCATAAAACTAGCATCTTAAATAAATTTTTATTTAAATATTGCAACAACAAAAAATAATAATAATAAAATTTTATTTCTCACTCAATTTTTTTCTTTATCTATTTATTTAATTTCTTGGTTGAATATTATTTCTCAAAAAAACCAACTTTGAACAGAAATAAATATGGCAGAAAGACATCGTTCTCTTGGGCTACGACCAAGAAGACATTTGTGTTTCCATTATTCTACGCCAAGCCATTGTCTTATTCAATCATTAATTCACAGCTATCATATCTCTAACGAACAAAAATAAAATGAAAAGGACATAAGAGCTTAATTGGGTGCCTACATTAGCTACCCCTAATCACACTATAATTTTCATATCCTGAAACCAATCAAGATTATTGCACTGTTCCTGATCGCTATCTCAGCGATAACAGCGACCTCGACATCAATCAGTAGAGGAGATGCACTGCATTAGCTTTTTCAACGATAATGAAGTCACCTAATAAAGTCTACCATAAATATGAATCGCTGTACAAGTACTAGAACTGAGAGAGGATTCAAACGCAATTCTCTGTCTTTTTTTAGTTACTGCAGATTGTCTGTAGCGTACATCCTATTTACAGCATGTAGAGCAAGACATATTGATATGGAATCTATTAAAGTGAATAAATCCATAGACCTTACAGTCTTATTATACATGTTGTAAAGTGAATCTGTGTTACAGATAATCGTTATTCATTTTTGGTTGAAAGCTATTTTCAAATTAACATTGTTAGGAGGGTAACTTTCTTTCATTGTTAAATCTCAAAACCAAGTCTCTTTCTTTTCCGGTATTGATTCTTTTTTTTTTTCTTTTTTTTTCCAATTCTTGGGTTTCCTTCTTTTTCGATGTTGAGTGGTTTTAATACAAAGATGGAATGTTCATTAAAGATGAATGAGTTGGTTGTTAATTAATATAGTCAACGAAGTTAGTTGACAGCTTGAGCAGAGAGGTTAGTTCAAGGAAAAAAATTAGGTAGTCGAAGGGGACACTATGGAGCATATTCCTACAACATTTCCTACACAAGTATTTGGTCATTTTTATGTTTGAAAATAATGTTTCCTTTCAACAAAGAAATAAAATATATACAAATCTTAGAAATAAAATATATACAAATCTTATTGCAATAGCTGTAGCTAAGCTAGTTTCGGTCATTGCAAGAAGATCGTGATTACAAATGGGATTTGTTTCATGATCGAATCTTTGATCGTGCAAGGCTTCACGAGCCTTCAAGGGGTTCATATTAGGGATGTCAATGGGTCGAATTCGGATCGAATCGACCGTGATCCATATTCGAACCAATTCTTAAATAACCATATTCGTATTCGACTGATATCCGATCGGATATCGGTCTTGTTTGACCGAATTTGAATTCGAACACATTGGTCCATATTTGAATTCAACCATTTAAAACTTGCTATTTATTTAAAAATTCTTATTTACTCCTAAACCATTCTGGTTTAGCCACGGTTTAGTGGTTCAAATCCTAACAGTTCTACGGTCCTTGTTAAGAAGAGGACAAAGCCTCTTCTTAACAAGGAATTCTTTTGAATTTGAATATTTAAATTCTATTCGGATATCAGTTAAATATGAGACATAACATATTCGAATTCGAAATCAATCGAATATTTAATTGCATAACCGTATTCAAACCATCAGATATAATTGCATATTTGAATTCGACTTTTTGGATCGAATATTGGACGAATTCGGATCTAGAATTCGACCCATTGCGAGCCCTAGTTCATATAGGGCTTGTTTGCAATCAAGTTCTAAATCCGGAACAGAAATTATTTTCTTTTGAAATATTCGAGGAATCGATTCTTAAACAAAGTATAACTTGTTAGTAATGCTTAGCAGTTACATTGATCTTAAGAACAGCTCTCAAATTAGGTAGATCCATGAATGCCGTTTCCAAAATGCCATACCCCTTGACGAATCGGAAGTGACCTGTCCCCGAGACGATCCCAAACTCTCGCTCCTCCATCGAGAAGATGTCGGATCCTTGAATCTCCAATGTACTTCCCTTGAATTGCCCGTCAGTGAAGATCACAGAGAAGAACATGTAAAGTGCCTTCCCATCCAAGGCGGAGTTTATGTACAAACCTTGGGCCCTACCTATCTGCTTCGATCCCAGATCAGGTCCTTCCGTCACCGCATCGTCAACTGCTACAAGGGTTCCAAATTGTAGGACACTGGAGGCCGGCCCCTCTTTACCGGCGATGGTGATTGCAGAACTGTCGTTCCCGGTCAAATAGTCATGTACGTAGAAGACGAGCTTGGTCTGCTTGGGTTGAAGCCTATAAAAGATGAATCCAACGGAGACGATGGTTGCTGCAAGGAGGAAGAAAATCACACCGGTAGTAACATCTAGAGGATTGGAAAGGGGATCGAACAAGAAATTGGTGATGATGTTGCGTGGATCCGCCATAGACTCCTGTGCTAGTTTAGCAGTGAAGTGGAAGACATGCTCATATATATGTAGGGTCTCAAAGATTCTTTAACCAGATTCGAGTTCTGTAATGAGAAGAAAATGACAAAGTTTAATATACTCGTTTTAAATTACCGGAAGCTGTTGGCAACATATTTGAACTTTCTTTTTGCGGCTTGGAATTCTTATTGATTCTCAATTTGATTTGGGTGGGAATGCATAAGATGCCTCATATGCATTTTGTCTGGATCGTAACAGATTTTGTGATTTTTGTTACAAACTTAGAATACTTGTTTGTGCAACAAGAGCTGCCACTTGAGGATGACTGCTAAACTGAAACCGTGCACTTTTTGATCATGGCGCCATAAGCAACCAGAATTAACCAGTCCCTTCAAAAACTGCTTACCAGATAGATGCCTCATACATCACCCCAAGAGCTTGGAACATGAAGGTTCCCCAGCATAGATCAAGACGAGCATGCATTCTTTCTTTCTTCTTGCAACAAAGGTCGTGCTGATTCAATTGTTAAGTAACTTCCAAAGGAATGTAATATCTTACTTCGAAACAGAATCACATTATGCCATCAGTGCAAAATCAATTAACTTTCGCGGTTTCAATATGATATTGTCCTCCCAATCTCCAGTGAACAACATCCAGCAATTCATTGTTCACAACACACTGTCAGACCTCCAGGTGCATGGTTTCCCACAGGTGTGACATTGAGGGATTCATTAGGTGGGTGATCTAGCTGGATGGAATAAATAATACTAAGAAAAGAATAGAAAATTAGAGGGAAAGTACTTTCTATTGCTTGCTTGGAATTAGGAATAGGGTATGAGAGGGTCTTTGAGGATCAAAACCTCTCTCATAGTAAGATTTTGAAATTAAAAAAAAAAAGATAATACAACTTCTTTTAAAACTCTAACTTGATTCACTCTCTCTCTCTCTCTTAACTGCATCAACCAACCTTACTAGAATATGAGACCTTACCAAGAATATTGTCGAAAATCAATAAAACCTACCTTTCCTTTCTCTGTATTTCTTCCTAAATCCAAGGTTCTAAATACAGTAGCAAAAAAGTTATAGAATAGAGTATAATACAGTTGATTTCAGAACAACACATGTTATGATACAAAATTACAAACTCAAAAGTACTCTCCTACCTGGAAACATGGAAAGAAATAGCTAAACAAAAACCTGACAAATTTTGTTTTTGTTATCACATGTAAATTACAAGCAGATAAACAAATTAAAGTAGAAGATGAAGCAACAACAAAAACCACCATCTACAAAGACTACAATGGTAGTACTTGCAGACTAGTAACTTGATCAAGCCCCGCCTTACCTGGATCCGTTCTGTCGTTATGTAGAACGAGGACTTTTAATGTGCCAGATTCTCTCAACCAGGCAGCAACCACAGGCCCTGTTGATATAAACCGGCCTAAATTGCACTTTGCAACCCGGAAAGGGGCACCAATGCCAGTGAGGAGTGCCTCAATTGCTCGCCGTAAAGTGCCATCACCAGCCACTTTACTGTGTTTGCCCCATCCTGTCAAAATGCTGCATATACAGGAGATTCTCAATATATATAATAGAATATCAATTAACATTAAAGAAAAAAAACACTTAAAGGGTTGAAGCTATGTCTGGCATACGATACTTCAAACCTTACAAGTTAAACATGCTGATGTATACCTCAGTAGTTTTGGCAATTCATGTCCTTCAAATACTATGGAACGTATGTTGAGCAGCCATGCATGAACCATTGCTTGCGCAGCCCCAGTAGACATCAGATGCAAATCTAAGCAAGAATCACCCCATGCATTCTCCCACACATGCCTCCGATTCCCCTCTAGCACAACCAGCTGGGCTCCTTGTCTCTAGAGGAAAATTTACACAAGAAATATTGAGTAAATACAATCTACAACCAGTACAAGAGTAACCTTTGGTGATCCAATCCTACATAAGGGATGTAACTAACAGCAGGAAGGCTACAGTCTCAAGACTTACCAAAGAGAAGTAACTAACAGCATAAAGGTTAGGATCTCGAATAAAGACAATGCTTCAGATTTACCAACTTACACAACTATTTGAAAGCCACTTAGCAAGTTTCAAGAAATACTGAGTAGAAAGAGTTGTAGTCGGGCTGCTATCTTGTATATAAAATAATGTTAATAGGATAATGGTCTGGCATATTATGATATCCAAGGCTATTATAGGTCTGGATTCATGCCGAAACATAGAAAATATTTTCTACCGTTTTTTCCAGAGCATAGAAGTATATTCATTCATTTAGTTCAATCAGAGGGTGTGTAATTCTTTTTTTCCTTCTCTCGATATCTCATTATAAACACACACACACACAAAAAAGGGCCACTAATTTAAAATTTGAATTTCCTTTTGGTGAAACCATAACAGCTACGCAATTATAATGTATGTTGTTGGGCTTGGTTCAACAGGAACCTGATCCCAGCACTCTGTAAAATGAACTTGGCTGCTTATGAGAACCACTGGATAGGCTTGAGCCTAAAATCAAGGCCAAAATGCAATTGAGCAACCATGTGAAAACTCCTACCTGACCAAAGTACCATAACATGTCAGTCAGAGCATTATAAAATGCAGATGCTGTCGAAGAGTCCATGTGCTTCACTTCGTCAAATAAGGATCGAGCTTGAGCCCATACATTTTCCCTACGGCCAATGAGAAGTCCATGTGCAACACCATAAACTCGATTATCAAACAACTTGAGTTCCTCCAACAACATTGAAGCATCTTCAAATGAATTGCAACGGCTGCAAACAGAAAGCGAATAATACAAAAATAAGATAATTACATGTGGTGTCAAAAGGATTTCCTAAAGCTAGAGGTAGAATGATTTGAAATCTCAGTAAACAATATTCAGGAAATATGGACAATGATGGACCATGGGTTAGAAAATGAATCCTCGCCAGTCTTCTATATGTGTACAGAAAAACAAAGATAAACAGTATCTCAACTTGTTAATCACCAAGCCCCAAGGCTCTATGGACAAATTATAGAACATGAATACACTCACATCCCACTAGATTTGCTTTTTGTTCCTGAAAAACAAATTGCAATGCCAAGAAAATAAAGTCACAAGTTGGGAGACACATAATTGGTTGTCAGCATAAATATCATATGATCATAACCACCAAGGTTTTCTATACCGGGATCGCGGACCAGACCGGACCAGCCCGATCCCGGTACAAACTCTACCGGACCGGCTGGACCAGCCGGTCCAAAGCAATCCAGTGAAAAAAATTAGAAAATTTTGATTTTCTTTGGACCGGCCGATACTGGTCCATAGCCGGTCCGGTTTTAAAAATTCTGAAAATTTTAAAAAATGACAAAAAAATCCAAAAACATAAGAAAAATCATTTATAAATGTTATAAATTATAGATGAATGACATAAGACATAATAAAGTTAAAAATCTATGTTAAATTATAACATATAATTGATATGTTATAATTATAACAAATAGTATGTTATTTTTTTATAATTTGATATTATAGTATATCATATTATTATATGTTATAATATATAAATATATAATATAATTTGAAGTATAATTTAACATTATAAGTTGTTTTAAATATAATTTGACATATATCAAATTATATGCTATGACAATTATAACATATAATATCAAATTATATGTTATAGGTTACTTTTTGTGATAATATAAATTGACAAATAATGATATATTATAATATAAAGATATTATAACATATAATATCAATTTTATTATATTTATATCAATCATCTATAATTTTTAACAATTATAAATGATTTTTTTCCTATTTTTTAGATTTTATTGCTATTTTTTAAATTTTCTGAATTTTTTGGATTGGGACGGCTCTGGACCGGACAGACCGAACCGGCCGGTCCAAAACGATCCTTTTAATCGGATGATCCTGAACCAGAATACCAGATCAAGATCATCCGATCCCGGTACGGACCGGCCAGTCCGGTAAACCATGATGACCACTGCCAATATTACATGCAACACAATATATTTTTAAACAGGATACACCTGAGAGCAGTGAAACTTAAAATATCTGTACCAGAAAATGTACAAATAAATGCATATCTTGTGTTATATTCATGCCTTTGATGGTCAAAAATATATGCAAATGAATTTTGACATCATCTAGGCAAATGCTGCAAAATGAAAATTTATCCTTGATGTCTACTACTAACATATTAATCACGTAATTTCCACTTGTATCCCTTGTTACTTTTATAATAATAAATTGGTTGAGTTAAATCAATATGAATCTTCCTTGCAGAGGTCATTATTAATTTATCTGCTCTAATAACAGTATCTGAGTCCGAGCTTGTCCAAGATGGTTGAAATTTGCAATTTAACTAAAGATAATCAAATATCAATACCAGAAAAAGGGGGAAAAACCAGTGTATCATGTGTAGACATCATAATATTAAATTTGAGCAATAATATGATAGCTTGATGTTAAAAAAGAGACTAAAAAAACTTTATAAACAAAAAAGTGGAAGTAAATAAGGAAAATACAACTGAGACACGCAGACATGTGTATACTTGTATGTATAGATATTCACACTCACACACACACGCCTCTTCTTTTTTCCAATTAAAAGACAGGTCAATATGAAAGTTCAAACTTTTGGACATTATGAAAATAGTTTCGTAAAATAAGATGCAATGGATCAAACAAAGAAGTTACCTGCAAGCATTTAAGATGGCTGAGAAGGTGACAACATTTGGTTTTATTTCGAGCTCATGCATCTTGTGAAAAACATCCAATATGCACAATGTCTCCTGATTCTTTCCATTCTTATATTCCTTCACATTGCAAACTCTTTCATAAGCTAATTGCCCAAAAATCCTCATAACTTTGTTGTCCTCTTCTTTATCTCCCACCTTATTTCTTGCATTATCCTTGAGGATGAAAGGAAGCCAAAGTTCAGTCTCTGTCCTCTTGGTTTCAGCAACATCTTCATGAAATGGTATGTCTGTTGAACGACCAAATGCATCAATTATAGAATTGTAAGTGACAACATTAGGCCGGATCCCTTCCCTTGTCATCTCATCAAGTAGGGAGACAGCAGATTCCACAAGCCCATTTTTACACAAGGTGTCAATAAGTGCACTATACAATACAACATCTGCCTTCAATCCTGCCTTCTTAAACTGTCTGAAAATTTCTATTGCCTCTCTATACATACCCCCTTTTGAGTATGCATCAATAAGTGTTGAGTAAGTCAATACATTAGGAGAAATTTGTCGTGCTTTCATCTCTTCAAAAAGTTTCTTAACTTCATTATATTTCCCCTGTTTACCATAACCACCCAAAAGTGCATTGTAAGTGACGGCATCCTTTTCGATGCCAGAAGCTTCCATTTCCTGACAAACACACAAAGCTTCCTCAAACCTCCCAAGCTTTGCGTAAATGGAAAGCAAGGTATTATATGATACCCTATCCAAAGCAATACCGAGAATTTTCATCTCATTAAAGAGATTCAATGCTTCATCTAATCTATTAGCCTTTGCTAACCCATCGATCACAGTACTGTAAGTCACCACATTAGGCCATATATTCTTTCTGGGCATCTCAGACATTATGTCAAAAGCCAAATCCATCTGTCCCCCTTTACAAACAGCATCCAGAAGCGTATTATATGTAAAAATATCTTGTTGAATCCCCCTAAAAACCATCTCATTGAATAAATTCCGGGCTGCTTCCCACAACCCTCCACGACTACAAACAGCAAGTAGAGAATTAAACGTAATACGATCAGGTTGAACCCCATTCCTCACCATCTCATCAAATAGCTTCACGGCTCGATTGATATCGACGCCTCCTTTCCCACATGCATCAATGACAGCGTTGTAGGTCACCAAGTTGGGTTTCAATCCTGAATCTTTCATCGACTCAAAAACCCTAATTGCCTCCTCGCAAAACCCACTTCGCCCGTACGCACTAATCAAAGCCGAAAAGGCATAAACTGTATTCCCATAACCGTCAGCATTAGCAGTCTCAAACACACTCCTTGCAAGATCAACCCGCCCTAACCTACCGAGTATACTGATCATGGCACTCGCCAGTTTCCCCTGCTCATTCCGCTTCCGCTCTCTCTGCACTGCAAACTCGAAGCATCGCATCGCCTTAGAGCATTCCCCACGGTTCCCGAGTTCCCGAAGCAAGAAGGTGTAATCATCCGAACCAGAGAGCTTAGTCTCAAAATTAAGCAAAACATTGTCAAGGTCTTTATCATCTCCGTCAAACCGGATAGCCTGTTCCAAAGTTTCCTCTGCAACGGACGTGTGCCGGCTTCCCGCGGCGGGTTTCTGACGGCCAAAATGCATTTTGGAAACAAAGCGTGTCGATCTCCGGCCACGGAAATCGACCCCAAGTTCGGATTTTGGAGGGGGAAGAGGAGAAAGAGAAGGAAAATTAGGGTTTCGAGAGAGAGGCGCGTTACCTGGTTTATTTGCATTTCGAGTTGAATGGGAAGAGGAACCGAGAGAGAACTTCTGGGAGCTCCAATGGTGGTGGTGGTGGCTTTGGTAGTGGTTCTGGAGGTGGTTTTGGGAGTAGTTGTGGTTTTGGTGGGGTTTGGTTGCAGTGATAGAACAGTGTGGAGTAGTGGACGACGCCATCAGAAGAAATTAATCACCACCGATAGAGTGGAACTGGAGACCTTCGTCAGACTCCAATTGAGTGAGGATGGGGAGGATCTCCCGAGCTACTAGCTGGAAGCTCTCTTTGGCGCATCGATTTCTCCGTTCGTCGAGCGTCGCTAAAGTAGCTCTGTTGATGCTTAGACAGAAGAAGAGCTAAGATTACGCGCCATGCGATTGGGTCAATCCCAAATGGGACCCACATGCATTTTTTCTTCTTTTTCTTTTGATTTTGATACAGCGCCATTTAATCAAAGCCCGGCCCATTTATCCGTTACCCCAACGCGACAGTGATGTGGTAAAAATTAGGATCTCTTAACGGCCGACCTGGCACGGCACAGGCACAGGCACATTTAGCTCGAGCCTGGCCCATAACCCAATACTCAAGCACGGTCCAGCCTTGACACGAGGGCTAAAAGGCCGCCACAGACCACATAATAAATGAATTTAAAATTTCAAAAAAATTAAAAAAAGGAAAAAATTAAATAAAAATACAGAAAATTTTAAAAATATATATTTATTATTCACACACATTTTTTACATATATATATATATATATATATTGGGATACAATTTTCCCCAAAATTGTAAAAAAAAAAGTAAAAAAACCTCAAAAAAGACAAAAACCCTGTTTTTTCAATTCAAGACCGCGGACTAGCACAGTATGACACGCTTTAAGCGGGTCACAGCCCACCAGGCCATCCTACCAGGTGGGCCATGCCTTTACAGGCCTAGTGCCCAATACTCTAGGCATGGTATGGTCCGCTAATAGGTGCTGGGCCATGCCGCGCACATTTTAAGCATGCTGCATCTAGGGCTGGCAATGGGTCAAATATATATATCCGAATCCGATCCAAAAATCCCGAATTTGAATATGAGATATAGATCCACGGTTTGAATACGGATATCAGATTTTGGATTCAAACGAATTCGGATTCGAATTCAAATCTATCCATATCCGATCCGAATAGGATCTGAACCGAAATCAACATATACTTTTCATTAAACTATTGGTAAACTCTGTACAAATCATGGTTGAACTATCCTTACTCATGTCTTGCTTTAATATTTATATGGCTCATTAGTTTTGATAATTAAAATTTGCTTTAATAGTTAAACTTGACTTTTGAGTTTTAAGTTCAAATTAGATCTAATTCGGATCGAATGCAAATTTCGGTTATTTATTCGGTCGAATTTCGAATTCAGATATAGTATATAAATTCGGTTTCAAATTCAGATTCACATATAAAAGATCCGTTGGATTTCGAATCGAATTTGGATATCGGATTTTTATTTTCGATTCGGATTCGGATCATGGCAGATCCATATCGTATTCCACTCGTTGCCAGCCCTAATTGCATCGTGCCGTGACCATGCCAACCCGGCCTGATAGGCAACTCTAGTAAACACCGTCCAGTTAGGGGTGGCAATCAGTCGAATATGGTACGGATCTGCTAAGATCCAAATCCGAAAAAAATTTACCGATATCTGAATCCGAAAAAATTTACCGATATCCGAATTCAATCAGATATCCAACGGATCTTTAATACTTAAATCCAAATTCGAAATTCAATGAATATCCGAAATTAGAATTCAATCCGATATCCGATGCTAAATCCGAATTCAAAACCGAAATCCGAATTCGAGCCTGTTTGAACCTGAAACTTTAAAAAACAATTTTAACAATTAAAGTAAATCTAACTATAAATTTTAACACAAATCCAAGTGTCTAATGATCAAATGATGATTTAACCCTTTTAACTTATGGTTGAACCATGGTCTGTGCTAAGTTTATATATATTATATGTATGTTTTCGGTTCGGATCTTTTTCGAATCGGATACATGTATATCCGAATCCGAAAAAATTCGGATCCGAAATTCGAAATCCGTATCCGAACCGCGGATCTAAATTCTATATTCAAATTCGATAATTTCGGATCAGATTCGGGTTAGATTCGGATATATATATATATATATATATATATCTGACCATTGCCAGCCCAGTCCTGGTAGACTATAATGACACTGTTACTCACCACACAGATGGTGGGACCAGTCATGCGTCCGTCACGTGAATACATGACACCAGACCTAGCTCGGGAACTCAAACTGCGGAAGTTTCAATTGTGAGAGGGAGCAACGGATAAGACGCTCGGAAGAGAAAACCAAGAGAAAGAGAAAACTGGAAAATTTGTGGGAAAATTATTGAAAGGGGTGACTTTTCCAAGCTAATGCCAAAAACTGCGCAGAATTTCGGATGCCATGAATGATAAACCCTAAACCTAAGTTCCAAATTTCGAAGGCCATAATTTAGTGGAGTTTGTGAACGATCTCTATATACAACTTCATCTGCAAGTCTGCATGAGTAGGCTAGAACAGCGGAGCTCCTTCAAGGCGAGGTTCTTGAAGCATCCATGGGGTTGGTTATCTTTTCTCAGTCGCCGTCTTCATCTCTCATCGCCATTTCTCTTCGCCGTAATTCCTCGCCGACGACGACTTCTCGGATTCGTCATCGTCTCTCTTCTCGCCGATGGCTGAATATCTCAGATTCTCATTACAGGTCAGCGTCCTTACCATTTAAATGTTTGTGTGATTTTTCCTGTTCGATGATGGCAAAAATTTTCGATATATTCCGTAAACTGTATATAACTGGTATTCAATGGGGTACATCTTGGTTTCCCTTTCTTAACCTGTAATATATGAATCTGTTGGTGATTAGTGATAATTTTTTTTTTTAGATAAGATGAAACTTCCTTTGTATGTGAATGTGAAATCTGGTATGTAAGTTGCAGTTTCCACACTTGACTCTTTTTTTTCCTTGCCTAATTGTTGTTCCAAAAGCCCTAGGACTTACGAATACTTATTTGGTTATGCATTTAAAATTTAGGATCGTAAATTTCCACCATGTTTCTCTAGCTAACGTCCACTGTGGCCAACCTATTTGGAATTTATACCAACTCAGTGAATTAGTATACTTCGGTTGACAGCTCTGGTATGTTGTTGTAGGTTGGACAAATTCATTTCACGATGTTCAATCACCAATACTGATTTACATTTCAATCATGTTGCCGAGGCAGATGACGCTTCTGAAGATGTATCATCTGGTTGCTCAGTCCCAATTGTTCATCTTAATTCAGAGATTCTTGAGACAGAATCCCTAAATTTGCTAACTGAAGAGACCTTTATAAACAACCTGCTAACAACTGTGCGGGTAACATTCTAATTTAACATTTTTAGCTGAATATTCATCTTCCTTACCTTTTTTCTTTCTCCTTTTTTGTCTGCTGGCTCTTATCTTTCTTTTTTCCACAAGTTAGGTTCTATCAGAGGAGGAGCAGAATGTCCTGGCAGCCACTCCAGCTCATCCAGCAGGACTATATGGTAATCTCCCTAAATTGTTTCAGCTTTTGATTAGATAATAATAGTTTGTGCATATTTACAATATGAAAGGATATTTGTCTGCAACCTAGCAATGTAATTTATAAAGTTGAAAATCCAGGAGATCAGTAATCTAACTCTAGATTGATCCATGCATTTTCATTTTAAATGAAAAGAAGATTTAAGTTAAATGTATCTAACTGAGAGACGCCTATAATTGTTCTGAGAACATGGAACTTCAGTCTGCTGCAACCACGGTCTGTAGCTTTGGCAGGACATACAATATCAACTCCCTGAAATTCATGGTTCCTTTGTAAATTCACTTCAAAAACAATTGTATGGGATGAGCTAGCTGGAGAATCAAACCATCGTATCTTGATTTAAGCGGTTGGTGAGCTAGCTCTTTAATCTTTTGGAAAAATGATGAAGTGTCAGTAACTGTCAGAAGGGAAAGAGACTGTACCGCTAGCTTTTTAAAATTTTTTTATTCTAGTATGTAGTGTCACAAGCGAGGCCATTGTGCTGTGCACTGCTTTTTTAAAACATACTTGATCTCATACCAAGTTAGTGGTGTAATGGGATTCACTTGAGTTCCTTGCATTCGGCCATCCCTACCAGCCGCGCCCCCCCCCCCCCCCCCCCCCCCCCCTGTAAACATTGATTTGACAAATAAACTATGATATCATGTTGTAAAGAAATCATTGCTATTGCTCCTTGGTGCCCCTATAAGTAGGTTAAACTTTTATCGGTGGTAAATAAATGTTGTCTTTGTTGCTTCTGGACTCGAGTCTAGTGTGGTACCTTGTTCTGGCCATGCTCTAACCTTAATAGCCAGTCAATTTCTAAATTGTTTTTTTACCTCTCTTGCTTAACCATCCATGAACATGTTGTGTAAATTAGAAATTATCTTCCTTGTGTATATTTTGAGTAATTAAAGCAGTCTCCTGATTGAAAGAAATAAATTTTCAGCATTGTATGCTAGTTGCTTAGCTGGAAATTTCGTGGAACAACTGTGGAACTTTGCTTGGCCTGCAGCAGTTGCATTGCTTCATCCAAGCCTTCTTCCAGTGGCTGTTGTGGGTTTCTTCACAAAGGTTATTGAGTCTATCCATGTTACCTTTTGACCCCATGAGGAGCAGAATAATTATATATGTGTAGAAGAAGCTCTAATGAGTTCCATTCATAACAGCTTGCAATATTTGTTGGAGGTCCTTTGATTGGTAGTCTGATGGATCATTTTCCTAGAGTGCCTACCTATAATTGTTTGAGTTCTATCCAGGTAACTCTCTTAATCCACAATTCTCTTATCATTTTGGATCTAAATGGAATAGATTCATTTCCTTATGGACAGTTATTATCTGTCTAAATCCTCCATATTTTCAGGCAGCTGCTCAGTTGTTATCAGTAGCTATGATAATCCGCGCCTATACTGCTCCTCCTATCTCTGTGTCATCAGTGCTTCTTCAGCCTTGGTTTGTTGTCCTAGTATTGGCAGGTGCTATTGAGAGGCTGTCTGGTTTGGCCTTGGGGGTTGCTATGGAGCGTGATTGGGTTGTCCTGGTAATTCATTCTATGATAGTATATGATACCGTTCCATTAGAAACATGTTGATGGCAGCCCTCTTTTCCCCTTTTTTTAAAGTAAGGGCTTCCTAATTTTTTCTGTCTTTTCTGAACAGTTGGCAGGCACAAACAGGCCAATTGCACTTGCACGGGCAAATGCTGTTATTAGTCGAATCGATCTCCTCTGTGAGGTGTTCATTGTTCACTAATATATATGTTCACTGTTCTTCTCAATTCTATATCGTTCCCTCTCTTTTTTTTATTTGACATTTTTTTTTGTATTTTTCTAAGATAAGAGCTCAAGAACTGTATTTATATGAAATCTCATGTAAGATACTCTGTTAATGAGAACTCCTGAGAACAGTGCTTATGTATGCTTCGTGGCCACAGATAGCTGGTGCTTCACTCTTTGGCATGCTTCTGTCTAAATATGATCCTGTTACCTGCTTAAAGCTTGCTGCTGGCCTAATGATATGTACACTGCCCACTGTGGTAACTAATTTTTTTATCATACGTGATCCTTGGTACATTCATGAGGTCCAATTGTCCTAATGTTTTATAGGCTTATATTAATTTCACAGGTGATTCTTACATGGCTTACTAATAAGCTTTCTACTGGGGTTCTTGACTGCTTTAAGTCTCCACAAGCCTTTCGTAAATCATGCAATGGAGAAACCCTGCGAGATGCAGGAGATCTAGGTGGAAGTTGCTTCTCTTGATTCATTTTGTGGGGTGCGTGTTTTGGCTATGTTAAATCTCTTAAGACATTTGCATGATAATCCGTGTTAATAGGTGTGAATGCCATCAAGCATGGGTGGGTAGAGTACAAGCAGCAGCCTGTTCTTCCTGCAAGCATAGCCTATGTGCTCCTTTACTTCAATGTTGTTCTGACACCAGGTGGCTTAATGACTACATTCTTAACACAACAAGGTATTTTGTTGCTTTTGATCATTCTCTTAATTTTTTCAAGTGATAAGCTTATATGTAATTGAACATCAAATCTATACATTAGTTCAGAAAAAAATTTCGAGACTTGGTTAGAAAATGAGAAGACTGTATCCAAGTCCAGACACATGGTGCAAAAATCATGTTAGCAAGCTTATTCAGTGGCTGCATGCAACTTTTTGTTTACCAAATTTTCAACATTCTTCGCCACATTTTTCTGAGCACCCCTGATCTACAATGTTTACTCTGGGAAGGGAAGAGGGATGAATTCCTTCATCCTCCTCAATGTGATTCTCCCTTGTGCTTTTCAATAAACTGTCTTATACTGCCTTTTTGCTTTTGATTTCCTATTTTATTCTTTTTTCAAGTAAATGTCCTTGGTTTATCTAAGAGATTTGAGATTCAAGTCCAGTGCATAATATTGGGAGTGTTTAACAGGTCTAAATCCATCGATCATTGGCGGGTTTAGTGGATTATGTGCTTTTATGGGTGTTGCAGCCACATTCATATCGGCAAACCTGGTCAGGCGATTTGGTATTTTAAAGGTTCTATCTTCTGCCTTGATCTGAAATATGAATATCATTGTTCCAATTCGCTTCTCTTGGCTCTGATCACTTTACAATACCAGGCGGGAGCGGCTGGATTGATTTTCCAGGCCATTCTGCTCACAGTCGCTGTTGCTGTGTATTTGAGTGGTTCTCTTTCTCAGAAGACACCTCTGTTGTTCTTTCTCTGTTTGATTGTAAGCATCATTTCTAACTTTATGCTATTCCAAATTAGATAACACACTGAAATATCATAATAACTCATGCATGAGATCCATTAATATGTATAATAACAATCTAGATGAGGATCATTTGAATTAAAGTTTATTAGAATGGGATTAGATTTTTTTTCTTCTTTCTCACGTTGTGATCTCCAATGTTGGTAAAACATTCTGGGGAAGCATGGTTACACCCGCTCGTCATCAAACTGCTTAGTTGCTTACCCAAGTGATATCCTATGATAAATAATTTTGGTATTTATTATATGATATAGTGTACTTCTTGTTTTAAAATCTGGACCACTGCCACTATTTTCATCTTAACAAGCAATTAAATAATTTTGGTATTTAATTATTTGTACATTATTGCTACTTCTTGTCAAGGAAGAGGGAGATACATTGGAGTGCAGGGATGCTTACCTGTCCTATGGGTGGGAGCTTGAGAGCTGAGAGCCTTTCTCCCTAACAACTATCAATGAAACCCCTAACATCTTTGTTTCTCCATATGAACAACCAATGTTTTTTAAAATGTGAAGATATTTACATCCTCTTTTGCCCTTGCAGGTGTTATCAAGGCTGGGGCATATGTCATATGATGTTGTTGGGGCACAAATACTCCAAACAGGGATCCCCGTTTCTAAAGCGAATCTTATTGGAACAACAGAGGTTTCTGTGGCAAGTCTAGCAGAGTTTGTAATGTTGGGAGTTGCAATAGTTGCAAATGATGTCTCACATTTTGGTTTTTTAGCAATGTTATCCCTTTCCTCAGTTGTTGGAGCAGCTTGGGTATTTTGTCGATGGTTGATGAACCCAACTGATGAACAAAGACGGCTTTTCTCCTTTGACCCTCTATTTTGATTCTAAATGTAGGTAGTCTTCCTCTTCTCACGTTGCGATGATTTATTGTCATATAAATCAGTCTGGTACCTTGGTTGGTGAACAACCTCATGGATGGTCTGTGGCTTAAGGTTTTGCATTCTATGTCTGCTTGAATGGGGAAACATCAAATCAAGTGCTTCAACAGAAATGTTATATATAAGGAATTGCCGCAGAATTTTTTAGACTTTCATCCGATGGGTGGCTCATGAACCAAATAGCTTGGCTCAGGGATGCAGTACAAGGAAGAGGTTTCATTGAAATTTTGGATTTTAGGTCCATCACAGACCTTTTTTGGTTGAAGAAGGTTGGCACTAGTTCATAACCATGAGAGAATACGGTACAAAAATTGTTTTAGATTTGCATGATCGGTACATGATATGGCATTTTTTTTTTGTTTTGTTTTGTTTACTGTGCTGTTAAAAAGCTATTCATACCTGTATTATTTGGGACTTGCATTGGCAAAAATTTATGAATTACCAAGTCAAAGTATTGTTGGCCCGCATTTGTGGCATCTCTTGACTACATTCACATGTATCTATCAAGAAAATAAAGGAATCTTATTTATGCTTACTGATTTCCTTGCTCTGGGTTATAGTAGATTTCTAACAGGTCATGTGTATTCTATAGATACAGAGATGAAAAGCTTGAAACAAACAATAACCTTGTATGCGGCTTTCCCTGTATGTTGTTACCTGTTGGTCCCTGTAAAAAATATTTGATCAGAATGCGAGTTGCATTTGTTGGTTTATGATACTTCGGCGTCACTAAATTTTGTTCCAATTTACAGTAACTTGAATTTGTTAGCATACCTTATTATACTTCTAAAATTTGTGGTTTTCGCATAACTGAGTGAATTAGCTGCTGCTGTAGAACTCGGCAATACGCTTGGCATTCAAGTAAGAGTTGCCACCACAATAGTTAAAGCGTAAAGACCAATAAGAGTTGCAGTACAGGTCATGGCCTGTGTCATGACCTTAATTTGCTTTTAAACCCAAGTTATTAGCTCATGGAAAATTCTAATCCAAAGTGGGCCAAGTGTTACGACTTCCTTTGAACTACTAAAATTTATGTTGCCTTTTAACGAATTTAGGTTGCATGTTTTATGTGGAAGATATTTCATCATGTTACTGGCATAGACATAGCTCCTCCTTCGGGCATCAGTTGAATCTACGGCACTAACTATACATTGATCCAACCGCAACTCCGAAACCAGCTGTTCGTCCTTTTTCTAGCGTGCCAATTCTTAAATGCTTTCCAGTAAATGTGTAACACCATATCGTGCGCTGATGTTTACAATTATTTCAATTTTAATGCCGTAATTTATCAGTTTTAGTTTAATGACAATATGGTTGTTGCTTACAGTTACAGGTGCCAAGAAGATTCCAGGCTAACTGTTCAGACGCATCTGAATTGAGTAGGGTTGCTATTTTCTCTCAACCATTGTTGTTAACTGTGCCCCAGCACTTCTCACCACCCGACCACTACAACGATGCCAGAATCTGTTTCACTACATGTAAAACATTGAAGTTCTTGTACAAATGATACAAAGCGCGCACTTTCATCAGAATAAAATTTACAGCTTTTTAAATTTGAGAATGAAAAGTTAAAACTTAGACCCAAAAAATGCACCTCATGTTACACGATTGACAAAATTGCAGTCAAATTGTTAGAAACACCTTAACTGCATATTCTAAAGGTCTACGTGACTATAATCACTTAATTTAGAGATGCAGGAATTCATGTGAATTAAATTAAAGCCTGTGAACACCAAAATTTGGTTGCATTGGTTAAAAAAAATGCTAACCATTCTGACGTACCAAATATTCTTCAGTAAGTCTTCTTCCTCACAACTGACTTACGCACTTCCTTCTTTACACTTGTAGATCCTGAAGCAGACGTTCCTAGCATCTCCTGGTATAAATCCCTTAACCTGTAAAGTGCGGTAGGTAAAAGAATTTACAGTCAATCCACCAGAAACAATGACTAGTCAAACGAAAGGAACAAAATTCCACAACATAACCCAACACACCCCATTCCACCCCAACTTTCATAATTATCACCTTGGCATACTGATAAAGAGAGCAATCACTGATACTCCAACGATAAGAGGAAATACAGGTGCAGCTGTTAACTCCTGAACAAATGAAACAAATGGCTTCATGCTATTATTACCTCATATCCATCTCGCTTGGATAATTATAAATCATTTAGTACACTAGAGGTGCTACAACAGAACAGCATGTTAGTTCAGTAAACACCTAGTCACCACTAGGACCAATGGTGAAATATAACCATTGCCTTCAGGAATTGATCACTTGCTAGTACAGTCCAGATGTGCTGCTTTGCTAGTGAAGGGCATACCTGTTTCCGATGGTCCTCCTCTTTTACTTTGTATCTGAGTGGCCCGATATGGATTTGGGTTTGATTTTCTAAGTCTACTTCAATAACTTCAGATTCGAATTTGTGCGTGCTCGTCCTGAGACCAGATCGAAGTTGCACAAGGTGCTTACCCTTGCACAAGTCCTTAACCTGGAAGAAGTGTGAAAGTGGCAATGGGAAGACCGATTCAATCTTCGATGGGTCACTCGCTGACTTGATTTCTACCATGAGATTTGATTCTAGCTCCCTATAACCATTTCCTTCAACATTTCCACTTAAAATGGTCATTTCTGGCTTTTCAAACACAACAAAATCTATCCCCTTGATATCCTCCAAACCAACCTACACAGAATTTTATTTAAAGAAGAAGAAAAGGTTATCCATAGCACATAAAGTGATGAATCAATACATATATAGAGTGGGACAAAGAAAAGAAGATGCTAGAAAGAAGCATGCAGAACTTTTCAACCACACCAGGAGGGAATAAAAGGGATATTTTTCATTTTGTTAAAGTGTATGTGGACCCCGGTACAGGTATCAGGATTTTTTTTTCTTTTTTTTTTCTCTCATAGATAAGTACGACATGAAAAATCGTGCATTAGATTAAGTATAATTCAACGTGATTTGGCAGGAAAATTAAACAGTCTAGGTACCATCGATAACTGTTTGCTTTTTAGAATTTCAAAGAATTCCTTTAAAGAAAACTAATAAAAAATAGGAACATATTAGAATGTGCGACAATCAGACAAGCATCACCATGACAGTTGTCCAGGTTACAAAATTTCAAGACTCCAACCGTGACAAGATGTACATGTGTGTGTGTGTGGATCCATACATACAGATACAAATACATGTATAGCGAGAGAGTGAGAAAGAGATAGATCGGGAGGGAGAACCCATTGTGACACAAACATGTAGGTTACAAATGTCAAAATATGAATCATGACTTGAATTGGAGAGAAAATCTTCCAGCTGATCCAGTAATAAAGGAAAGGGAACTCGTAAATGAATTAAAAGCAGAACATTCCCTGAAGTCTAGACAAGGTAAATTATACTTCTTGGAAGAAGATGTACCAAGGAAAAGGAAAATAAAGTAGTCCCATATGCAAACTAACATGAACAGTAAACCATGAAGTAAAAAATCCATCTCCATGTTCAATGCTCAGAAGGCCGACCTTGTTTTTGTCTTATGTAATTAACAGATAGAGGGGGTCATCAGTAAATTATGGCCTCAACTCATATAGCATTTATCACCATGTTCCAGTAATGAATGACTACACATTTGTTCCCCTATTCTTTGATAAGGGTACTTTTTCAGTTATGAATTAAAAATTTTAAGAGTGCTAATTGGTGGCAAATTCAGCCTTATGTTTGGCTTCAAATTTTGGGAGCAAGAAATGCACCATAATTCAATAAATCTGATTTTTAAGGTAGCAACAAGGTTTTAAATTTCAAAAGGAGATTTGGAAGCTCTAGAACAGGGAAATTTCACATCTTTGCAATATTTTCTGTAAAACGCTGCATTGAAAATTTTCTAGCTAAAGAAAATGTCAATGAAAGGAATTTTGCTGAATTTCAGGGGAAATTAAAACAACATGGCAACAACATTGAACAAGATAAACAAAATTATCAAGGAGAAGCCTATTTCCTAGCATCAGTGACAAGGTGTAGAAGAAAATTTTTTAAGTCAATAGGGTTTCCCAAGACATGACAAAGTCTGGGAAATACTTACTTATGAGATCATAAAATGAAATACCTAGATTCTCAGGATATCATAACATCTGTAAATATAACTAAATAATTGATAATATTATACGATTAAGAAGAAATATAGGGAAAAAATCATATGTAGACAAGAATGTTACTAGTGAAAAATAGAATCATAGCTCAATAATATTATTGCTTTAAGCATTGTTAATTGATTGTCCATTAATAGTAAATAGAATAGTTAAAAGGGTACTTTGTTGAACAATATCTCACAATCCAACAAAAACTAAATAGGACAACAGGAAAAAATATTTAAAAAACCAAGTGGAAAAAAAACTACCATTTTAAAATCTATATAACGTACAAATGCTAAAACTAAATTAAAGGGAAATCCATTTTATAAGAATGAATCATATGAAACATCTTGCCCCAGGCAATCCCATCTGTCACCCAATGCTTTAGCACCTGGGTGTCACTAGGTTACAGTGCAGTAACTCAGAGTTCTGTCAAATAATGAATCGATTGCTTAAGTGGTGCTTTGTAGTGCGAAAGCTTAAGTGGTGCTTGGTAGCACTTTCACTACACTTGGTATCTTAAACAATAATTATGATGCATTAAAGCAATTCATGCATTATCTAATTTTCTCTTTTTGGATAACTAAAACAAAATCATGGTTCAAAACACCATCAAACAGAGCAGTAAAATTTTCACAGTTCTAATTATTTATTTACAATGTTCTCTTATACAAAACATTGGTAAATTTTTAACTTCTCTTGTAGGATATCTAAGCACCTTGATCCACAGTAACACAAAAATGTAGCCAAAGAAAATCTGAAGTTCCAATAATCTTGAAAACTCAGTGTATCATCATAAAGTAAATAGAAAATTTTCAATTATGAACCCTTGGACATCGAGTAAATTAGAAAATGAGCAATGCCTGATAGACAGGCTTACCTCAACAACAACAGATTCTGGAGATGCACGTTCAATCCTCGTGCTTCCCAGGTCTTCCTTTTCCACTACTCTAATTAAATACGTTGTACCAGGATAAAGTCCTCTCAGACGATAACTTCCTGAAGCATCTGTTGTTGTTTCCTCATAGTAACCTTCTGACTCTGATCTAGCTTCAACAGAAACACCTCCCTCTGGCTGACCAGATAATAGTGTGACCATACCCATTGTACTGCCAAAGGGAAAAACAATTTTAAGTTTTCTCGCACCATAAAAGAATATAAGAAGAGTGAATTCATGATTCATGGACACATTTGCTTGGGCAGCTGAGCTAGACTTAAATATGTAATTTCATGACTGTGAAATGGCACACCAACAGAGCCACAGATGCCTATGTTTCTAAGGTATGTCAAAGTCCTAGTTCTCAAAATTCCTAGCAGCCTAGTCAACCAGCTTGTTGCCTAGGTGAAAAAATAGGCAATTAGGTGCTCATATGGGCAACAAATTTTACAAAAGTTTTATAAACATAGTACTTATAATAATGCATAAGTGATAATTACTTCTAAAAAATTTATAAGTAATAACAAATATTTTGATCAAGAGTAAGAAAATAATAAGTTAAATATAAACATAAATTTATCTACTTATAGCAATAAGTGATCTTAAATAAATCTGACAGATCCCTAACATAATCACATGCGGACACAAATTTGGACACAGACAGTAGAGAATCACCAAGATTTGGCTAAATGCCATGTCACCTAAAATTAAAAGCAAAGAGATTGAAAAAGAAAAGAAAAAAGATCAAATCTCTCTCCAGAAAAGGTTCAATTTCATCTCAACTCTTCTTGAATGCATTCAACTAAATTGATTTTGTCTCAAGTCCTCTTGCATGCATAACGCAGATCAAGAGGTGGGGGAGAGAATTGGTTAATTTTTTTACCGGAACAAGCAAAAATTCGCCTGTGGCATTAAAAACTTAACTATTTTAACAACATAGATTTTAAATTAAGCATGTCACGTTACATAATAATACATGTATATGAGCGCTTGATCTACGTATCATTGTCCTTGATTTCACTTTTTCATTAAAAATAACTTTTACTAATTTGGGGAAAACATTAAAAACTCATAAAAAATTTTGAAAAAAATATGGAATATTTTTTATATTTCACATCACCCTCCTGCTCCTACCAACCTCTTGTCATTGCCTTGTAGCTTCAAAATGAAGCCCTCAGTCAAGAATGAGGGCTTATGCCCTTGTTTATAGAGGAAGGGCATAAGTTCTTCTTCTACGATGTGTATATATGTGTGTGTGTGTGTGTGTATTATGCATGTAAAAATTTATTAATATGATATATATGTATGTATGTAGATGTAAAAATTAATAAAATAATTTATTAATATTAAAGTGATATTATTATATTCCTATAACTATTATACATGCATACACATGTATATACATATATAATTATTATCAATAATAATATATCATTATAAAACTTTTTTTTAATAATAACTTTATAATATTTTATATTTTTTTTATAATTTGTTTAGATTGTTTTAATTTTTAAATATTTTGGTATAGCAACACGAAAAATGCAGCAGCACGAGCGGCATGATGGCAAAATTTTGGCAAAACGACACATGGGGCCCTCACCGAAACAGCACGGTGAACCTACTTCCATCTCATTCCTCCATATCAACTTAGTTTCAACATATGCACGGGTAAATAAAATGGAAACTAGCATCCTTGCCTCCTGGTTTTTGAGACAATAAAACAAGAATATAAACATGCATGCACATATAACATTGAATTTTAATAAGAGCAACATCTGAAGATGAGATTAAAGACATTATTATAACACCAAACTGAATGATAAGCAAAGAAGACTGGAATAGATGCAAAGTCAATCAGGCAAACCTGTAAGCAACTCGAGTAGCTTGGAAAATGACTTCTTTAGACTCACCAGAACCAAGTTCTATTGCTTGTGCTGGAGGTGAAAATGAATACTCCTACAGAAGTAAACAGAGTGACATTGTATCATAAAGTTCGGTTTTTGAGGCAATCAGAGAGAGAGAGCGAGAAAAGGGGGGGTGTTGGGTGAGAAAGTATCAGCATTATAAGATCTAGTAGAGCACCTTAAGCAGTGGACGCAGATAGAAACTTCCAGAAAATAAGTTCTCAAACAAGAAATATCCACCAGCCCCAGTAACCGAATTGTTTCTGTATCCATCTTCTCCACTCAAGGATAATAGAACAGAAGGAAATTGCACCTTGGCTGCTTCTTTAAGATGTATATGCACAGAGATTTCACTAAGCTTCTGACATGAAAATGAATGAGATCCAACTGGCTTCACATGATAACCTGGCTGCATAGACACCAGAAAGCATACCCTCTAGTTTCAGAAATAAAAAAGCTCAGATTCAAAATATAAGATAAATGTATATATGCTTATAAATATACCTAATCCCTGCCTTGCACTAGATAATCACTGCTTCTTTAATTTGGCTTGATTTAGGATGGAACCACAAGGAAATAGATTCACATCTATAAGATAAAGTTCTTGCACTAAAGCAAGATCCTAAGAAGGGTTGACTTGTAACAGAGAAAACCTTCTACATTTATGAGCACAATAGCTTCGTTCAGACTCAAAACCACATTTTTATGCTGCAGGCTCAGCTTTTGCATTCACACCAAGTTACAGTTACTATTCACACCTATGTGATGCGTTGGCCTAAATTTCTTCTGATATTCAATGTCTTTAGGAATTGAAAACCCTAAAAATTGGTTTTCCAACCTAATCAGGCTCAAAGCTAAATTGGTGTTATGCAAATAACTGAAGATTGGAATTCCAGACTTGTACAGAGCCAAAGTGGTCATTTCACCAATCCCTTGCACACGTGCACACACACACGCACAAAAGAAGGAAAAAAATGACTTCAAAAAAAATTAATAAGAATGGTCCAAAAGATGTCAAGTTGAATCAGAAAAAATAACAATAAACAGTTATGTTGCAAAGGGAAATGAGATCAACTTATTCAATACATATTCCACCAATGATTAGTAATGCTATTAACCATGATTACAACCAAATAAGCTTCTCTTAAGGGAACAAGAACAGGAATTCACATGCTCACAAAGATTTCCGCATTCAATCAAATTGGAGAAAGACACGTCTCAAGAGCTACCACCCACATCACATAAATCACTGATTGGGAAAAAGGAAAACTTTATCACATGAAAGGGGCATGAGCTCTTGAGACACATGCTTTTCTCCAATCGAGTGAAAAGGGAAAACTTTGTTCCCATGGGAACCACCATTTCAGGTTCCTTTTGTTAGATTAAAATACTGAAGTATGTTCTGCTATTTCAAAACACTAAGTTCACACAAAAATCTGAGATCATCTGAGTACAAAACAGAGATATGTAACTGATTCCAGTTTCTCGTGTGCTATTGAGCTTTCATTTCTAGTGTTTCAAAGTATAATTACCTACATAGAACAGATATAATGTGAATAAATTTTCTTGCACAAATAAGAAAGAAATAAATTTTAAAGAAATGCTTCTGATTATTAATGTTCTAGGGTTTATAAGTATAATTATCACCCTAGAACACAGATAATGCCAATAAAGTTTCTTGCACAAACAAGAAAGAAATAAATTTTAAAAAAATGCTTCTGATTATTGATGTTCTATGGTTTCAAAGTGTAATTAATTGCCTAGAACACAGATTATGTCAATAAATATTCTTGCACAAACAAGAAAAAAATAAATTTTAAGAAAAAAATGCTTCTGATTATTGATTTTCCTAACCTTTGATGCCTCTATGTTGTAATGTGTGTCATCATATAATGGACCTGCCACAAATAAACCATCCATGCCTGTTGTGGTTTCCAGTGCTAATTCACCTTTCTTAAGTGGTGCATTGAAGCTTTCTTGTGCTGCTATAATCCTGATAAAAACACCAGAAACAGGGGGAGAAACTGATCCTTCAATGTATAGTCCCAGACGACCAGAAAACGGAGAAACAGAAGCTTGGCAGCCATCATTAATCACAGACACCTAACACGACAAAGTAATCAATACTCAAGACCAACTTCAACGAACAAATTTAAGAGTCCAGAGTGAAATAAATCAAAGCTGCTGCTCACATGGCGTTCTCTAGGATAAAACAGCATCTTCTTGCCTTCATTATTCCTGTAATACATCAAAACTCTTGTGAGTGCATGAACAATCCAGTAAAAATAACCCAGTTTGTTGAGATCCATTTCATCAATCACACGCACGCACGCACACATGTACATTAATAGACATACTAGAACAGTTTCCACTGAATTTATAGAACACTTGCAAATAATGTGCATTCAGGGGTTTCAATGGCTGTCATTATCTAATAATTAATATGGAATAATTTCATAATCAAAGCAGAAGCGAAAAATAATAAACTGGTCTGTTGTTGTGATTCCAGGTTGATTTTCTCCTGCAACACTTGAATAAGAAGTTCTATTCACTAAGGTTGAGTTTGAATAGGTGGAAAGGAAAGTAAAAGAGCGTTTTCCAGTGTTTTCCCTTTATTTTAAAAGGAAAACTTTGAGGGCCTTTCAGTGTTAAAAAGAGGCACCTTGGGAAAATTGCTTTTGAGTGGGCCTACATCATTTTCCTTTCCTTTTACATATATTTTGTCTAACCAAACACACCATAAACCTGCATTATATATAAAAGGTGTTATGATCGAAAACAGTCAATTTCAAAAAAAAAGGAAAAAAAGAAAAGAAAGAGCGGTGATTTAAGACAGGGCAACGGTGTCAAAGAAAGCCCAGGTAGGCTCCCTCCCTGCAACTGAATTAAGTGAGATCCATTTCAGAACCCACCAGAGCCGGTGAAAATTTCCGACACAGCAAATGCTCATCTCAATTATTAGCTTGGATGATAACTTGATTCCTATACAGAACCCATGCGGTGAATTTTCACCGAGGTGGTGTCAGCAACAAAGGTCTTCTCAATCATGCACCAAGTCAAGCTAATGAGAGTTGCCACAGACCATGAAGGAAAACCCTAGCCGTTTATCCTTAAAAAGGTATTAACCAACTGGTTCTAGAACAATCCTTTAGTTCCTTTGCTCGTGTGTCAGCCGATCTGGTAGTTTTGCGTGTCTAATTGAGTTATGAGAACCACAAGATAAAAAAAATGATATCTGTCATCCGAAGAGCAAAGAAAGATGTCTTTCTCCAGAAATGGTCATTCTACTGAACCCCACCTTCAACAAAGCTGCAGATTAGGAGTATTTAACTGCATTCCTGAAAATTACTGGACCTGAAATTTTCATTTTTCATCACCCAGAACTGTATGTTATATAAGTGGCTGTGTTCAAGAGACAGTCTGCATCAGAAACAGTCCAAGAAAGGCATTGATCCACCTTCAGATTTTCACCATTTGCATAATTTCTCAAGTCTGCACTTTTATGAAGTAGCACAAGAACTTAGTGCCTACAAAATATAATCTAGATGGAGAGGAATAGGCAAGGGAACATCAAGTGAAAGAGGGAGGAGAACCCCCAACGAAATGGATGATGAAAGACAATCATTTCTCTGTATCTTCCTTTACAGGAAATTGGTATCAACCAATCCTTAGAGATGACAGCATATGGGCATCTTAGTTTACATCTTTTAGCAATCATATTTCAAAAGAAAAAAAGTGATGCTATATAGGACCATTTCATGTTTTGATATTACATGCATAAGTAATTTTTCATAGACCCTCTGCTCTTCCAAAATATCAATTAAGTAGAACAATACATTGCTCTGTGCTCACAAGCAAGTCAACAATCCAACCACCAGGTTGGCCTAAAGACTCACCCCACACGTGTGGTGACTCAGGATAAGTAACAAAATAATATTAGCATGCTGCAAGTTTGTGGAACTATTGATTTAGCAAATGAAATCTTAAGGCCAATCAGTTGTCATTAGCAAAGGCTTCATGAGGAGACATAATGACTCGAGGTTACTTTCCTCATATGATTTACTAAATAAGCAGAGGCCAACAAATTAAACAGTAAAAGACGTGTAAAAAAACAAATTACAATATCTAGAAATGATGTCATATACCATGAGAAATACAATATTTTCATTGAATATTCCAGGCGTCCATTTAAACAAATAGTGCAAAGTTGCTCTTCAAAGGGCTAATCAAAGACTTCATTGCTGAAAGGAGGGGAAAAAAAAGGGCCAATTTCACATACCCTGGGTCCCTAGGAATGAAGATAAATTGTTCCCCCAAATTTGCCCAGATTGAGTACTCATAAACAGCAAAGCTTGTATGATCATTTCCCATGGATATAAATCTGGCATTACTAAAATCGACGTGTTCGCCTTCATTATTCAGGATGTCCACAAAAATATTTTCTGGTAAATCATATGTCCCTTGCTCCATTCTTGAGTCAATGTGTATTTGTCCTTTAAGAAGATACTTCTCTCCTTTCAGATAGATAGGCTGCAGAAAAACACAAAACAGTGAGAAATCAGGGGATGGGAGATGTAAACTGCACAATCATCATACCGATGGATTTGATGCATCGAACTCCACAGATGAACTCCCAAAGAAGATGCAAGAGTTAACAAATTGAAGCTGATGCAATCCAGGAGATTCTACACATATTTGCTGAGACCCTTTCTGCAGTTCAGTTAACACAAGTTTTTATAAAGAAAAAGAAATAAAATTGTTATAAGAATTTCCACATTGTAAAGAAGTTTAGAACATGAATTCCACATTAACACATGCTTAAGGATTTCTGTTACAATTATATGAAACTCTAGTCTGGATCTTCCTTAAAGGAAGCAAGATACCTTTATACTTAAATTCACAGGTGAAGCTTCAGGGTGATGCATGTAAGCATCTACGTCATGGGTAGAAATTATACTCATCCAGTAACCCTTCTGAACAAAAACAATTCCTTTAACATCCTCAGCGCCAACATCAACATCAATAGAGGTCTTCTCCCAGCACCATTTATCTTCTTCGAACATGGCTGTAGAAGGCTTATACTTGACCTAAAAGAACAGAAGAATGGTTGGGGTTGTGGGGTGGGGGGTGGAGAGAAGCTGCAATGAGAAACTTGGTACCACTGAATTATTATAAGAAAAGATGCCAAAGAAGAAAAAGAAAAGAAAAAAAAAGGGAATACCACAACAACAACAACACAGCAGAAAGCCTTACCACAACTGCAGGTGTAATTAAGTCAGTTTGGATCGGCTTTTAATTATCAAACCAAGACCAAACAGAATCGCAGTTAAGCAAACCGAAAACTGAATCAAACTAATTATTTTCTTTTTTACCATAACCCGAACCCGTATGTCTGGTTCAGTTTCTATTGTGGTTTATATATACACATAAATATGCATTACTTTCAAGATAAGGATTAGCTAAACCAGAAATATATATCTACCGCTAAAGATCTAAAGAAACAAATTTCATACCTAAATATTAAAGATCACATTGGCAGATTCAAAAAATTAACCAAAAAAGAAAAAAGGTACGAAAGCAAAGAACAAGATAAAAAGCTGTATTATTTTTTTACAGGTTTTTAATCATAAAAGCTGTATTTAATCATCAAAAATAAAAAAGATAAAATCTGTATTTTGTTTTTCACAACCAAACATCACAGAATAAGAAATTATACTATTGAGAAACTGAAACAAAAAGGACACAAAAACCCAACACATTTGCCTTCAAATCAAGATGCTTCTTCCAAGCATTAGAGACCTACAAATCAAGATCTATGGCCATTTTGGGGTTTCTGCTGCAATTTTCAGGGTTCTTGCAGACCTTCAAATCGTGAGAGAGAGAGAGAGAGGTGGGGGGAGGGAGGGAGTAAACATACCTTTCCCAAATGCCAAGCCGTCAAAGAGCTTTCATAAAGGAAGCAACTTAGTTGGAAAGAAGTGTAAGGATAGGCTTTGATGTTTAATATGAACGATTTGACAGCCTTAATCCCAACTAATTGGGATTGGCAACACAAATTCTATTCCTCAATTCAAGCATATCAAATACAGTATTTTCAGCCAAACTATATAAATTTAAATTATTTCTGACCAACCCCATCCCAGTCCCTTTTGGTTTTCTCTCACCCTCTTAAAACTTCCACCTTCACCCCTCTTAATTCTATCCCTAGATTTCCATTTTTCATGCCAAGCCATCTCAACCTATTTTAAATTATATATCCTACTTGTAATCTCTTATACCCATTTGGGCAACTCCAAGAATCTCTCAGACAGTTTTACCTAATCTTTTTAGTCCTCACACATCTATCTTGATATCCTCATCAGAATAATGTTGATCCTATGAATATTTTATTAGTTTATCGTCCAAAACTCTGTTCTATTCATGACATATAATAGCAAGCCTAACTGAAATCTTATAAGTTTCTCCTTCAATGTTGAGCGGATTACATTGATTACACAACACTCTAGAAAGACCCCTCCACTGAAGCCATCCAGCACTAATTTTATAGCAGCATTCTAATTGAGATCCCACTCCTCACGGATATTCAATCTGAAAGTAGATACAATGCCAGGGCTTCAAATAACAATATTGGTCCCTGCCACAACTGACACATACAGGTGATGCCAATACAAACAAGCAGCTATTCTAGGCATCATGGTTTAAATTCACAGTTTATAAATATAGTACCAGTCCATTACAATTGACAATACAAATTACACGAGTCTCACTTAGACACTCCCTGCATCTAGGGCTGTATGTAGGGTGAGTTGGACAACGTTTTTACTAGTTTGGGCCCAGTGCAATTTAAAATTAGCTAGCTGCCCAAACTCAGCCTGGCCTGAAAACTCAGTGAGCTCGAAAGAAAAAAAAACGAAAACTACTACTTTTTGAGTTCGGGCTGAGTTGAGGCCAGCTTAAATTAAAAGTATGTCTCAGGACATCAGCAAAATAGGATCGAAGAGCAGATAGAAACTCTTAGGCCTTTCGAATTTGGATTGAGTGGCCAACCATCAACAAGAAAAAGCTTGAGGATTGAGCTTTGAACATGAAAAACTTACAGAATGAAAAGCAATGTGAAAAATGAAAAACACTTTGATTTGGGATTTAGGTCTAAGGAACACACTTCAGAAATTCTTCAAAGCCATCGAAAATCTTGGGCAATCTCACCACACATATGTATGCTTTGTATGAGGGATGGGGAGAAAATCATCTTTTTGTGCTTTGCGATTTTTGTTGGTTTTATTTGGATGAGATTGCTCTCTTTGGCAGGAGTACAGTGGGTACTACCAAGAAATACATGTGATATGGCAGTACAATGGGTCTTTCCACATATGTCGAAGCAAGGTAGGAGGCTTTATTCTGGAGCGTTCTTCACTACCATCTGGTTTTTGTGGATGAATAGGAATAGAAGCATTTTGAAGATAAATGCAAGGAAAAAGGGGGCAACTTCAGACACAGTTATGGCCCTTGCAGCTTTTTAGAGTGGGGGAAGTTGTAAGAATTTGGATAGCATAGTTAAGTAGAGGTTTTTCTTCCTATATCGTATGCATGTTTAGATTATGTTGTGTTTTTTTTTTCTGTTCTGGTAGTATTCCAATTCTCATAGGATACTACCGTTCATTGTATGCTTCGGCATTCAGCATTCAGCATTTTTATATACACTCCATTACTGATAAAAAAAAGAAAGAAAGAAATATTTGATATAAGTCGTTAGATTAAATAAATCAATGGCTACATACATACATAGATCTAGGTTGTACTAACTCTGCCAATGCACAAACTGAACTCAACTTTGGGCCTAAAATTAAGCCCAGACCAAACCAAACTAGATAGTCCAGGCTGTTATTTCAGCTAGGGAGGGGGCTTCAGATGGGTCAGGCCAGATTTACAGCTCTACCCAAACCCAAGTGCATGTAAGTACGTAACACTGTTCTTCAGTTACAATGATGAAAAAGTATATTCTAAAACTATGACAACTAGTAAAACACAATAATTAATTGGAAAGAAATACAATTAGAAAAAACACAAAATACCTCGAGCCTGTACTTTCCAGGGAGAACTTTCGGAAACACAAAGTTACTACTCTCCTCGTCCAAGCTAACTATCTTTTTCTCTTCTTTACTGTTACCAGCCAATCTTACAAGTGAAACAGAAACAGATGTGCCACACTGTTCTTTGCAGATTACGGTACCATATAAGTTGACTTCTGCCTGCATTATGTAAGAAAAAACAAACACGTTGAGTACTAACACCATGTAAAAAGGTTTAACAATCTGAATATACCAATAATCATCTATCCTAAAACCAAACTTGAAGAATAATACTCATTAAAGTGTTAAAATATCCTTGAAATGAATGCTCCAGAATTTTTAAGTTTCTCTTTAAAATCTTATGAATTTTATTCTTTAAATCTTATGAATTTTTTTTTTTTTAGCCTTTTGCTTCCTTACTTTTGCCAGCAACCTTTTGAAAGTAAATCCAGACGGAGCTATATCTATTGTGTACAACTAAATGAGCATCCACTTGATAACCAAAATGAAATATCATAACTATCAATAACTGATGTACGATTAATATAATGGCTGCTTTATACTAATGTTTTATAACTTCATATTAACAACCCTGAAAATTTTTTTATTAAACTTCAAAGAATTCATAAAGACCATTCTTAGCCAAATTTTATGGAAATGAATGGATAATCTAGAGAAAGTTTTTAAACCATTGTTGAACCATTCATGAACATCTTAAGAGAATGACAACTCAAGGGAAATGTCTTATGACTTCATATTTAGAATCCTGAAACAGCTCCAGTAACTTTGTTCAGCCAGAAAATAGCTTTAGAGTTAAAAAGAAAAAAAATCTGATAATGAACCATTTGTGAATTTGTATTAGACTTATAAACATTCAAAAGACCATTCTTGGCTGAAATTTTATGTAAAGAATGTATCATGGAAGAATCTAATTTTCAAACAACTTAGAGAAATACGTTGTAGATAGCAACATTTTTAAAATAAGACAAGCAAAAATTGGACCCAAAAAAACAACAAACAGGTCCTTCAAATATTTGATACTACAAAAACTTTACCTGAGAAAATTCAACGTCCAGTAATGGACCATTAATGATGACATCAACATAAGATGGTAGGAAAAGAAGCCCAGGAGCACTCTCAGGTGTGGCAGGCAAGGCAGATAAACGGTATTCTCCAGGGGGAACCTGATCAATAACCAACAAAGAAACATGCACATTCCATCATTGGGTAGATGATAACAATAAAAGATATAGTACTACTGGGTAGATGATAACATTATGAAACATTCATAAATCTGAGTACTATTATCAATTTTATGTAATTTATGTAAATCCAATAAGATATGTTCCAGTATTACCATGGTCATTGCACCAACACAAATATTCTAACAATCCAGATTTATTTTGATACCAAATCAAAATTTCCAATAAATTCTCTCTTTTGAATGAGCTTCCTCTCACAGGAAATTATAATTTAAAACATTGCTTTGTACTCTTCAACAATTCACATTAAATCTTCATCAATGATGAGACATAATGGGTCAACAAAATTTTAGAAAATGAATTAGATCATTTTTATACCATAAACCTGCCATTCAACTTTCAGCCACACTTATTTACATTCAAAGTGTCCATTTACCTTGATTTTGGTGTAGTTAGATTTTTTTTATTACCTATCCAATAATACAAAGATAACAATTCAGCTCTATCTTGATGGAGTTATTGCCAAGATACAATGGATGTGGACAATCATGACGTGGATTTCAGTTTAAGGTTATTTTTAGTTATTTATTTGTTTTACTTTTTGTATTAGCTTAGGAAAGTCTTCTATTCGGAATAATACTAAACATAGTTCCCTAACGTTTTAGTTTAGGTCCATAAATACTAGCTGCATAGCAGAATTCAAGCGACAAATAAAAAAATCCCAGCAACTTTCCTCAAGTTCATAGAGGTGAGTGAGACTCGTCTCTCCATGGTCATGGTAAAGGCACCACCAAAACCATGATCCAAGTTCCAAGATTGGCGAGGCTCTGATTCAGGAACTGGGTGCAATATTAAGATCTTTGGTCCGTAATTTTTTCTTTTGGGGTACTCGTCCTTTATCAATTTTAATCCCCATCACGACAAACACTGAAAGCTCCTAGTATCCATCCTACATCGCAAGATACCTCTACACCCATTGCATAAGGAAAAGAAGAAATCATTTGAACCATTGTCACCGTATAACTTACCAAGAACTTTCAATATTTCCCATTTAAAAAGAGAAAAAAAAGGTCTTCCAAGTTCCAAGAACCTTATACCTTATATCCATATTAAAAACACTATTGAGATCCATTCTTAATTCTGGTCTGTTTAATTGAGTATGAATTTTCCATGTGAATGATTATGTTTCTTGATGGGATGTTAGGAAGAGCTTCCCTAATGTTCGTACATGGGAGAGAGTTACTTTACGAAAGATTGCAATTAGGCCAATGAAAGTTTGACCCCCTTCCACTATTTCAAACTCATTGTCATTTTCTTTTTCTAGATAGCTTCCAGAGAAAATGTCAAATTCTTGCAAACCTCATTAACTTATAACTTTTCAAATGATTAAACCCCATATTTTGCTTTCTAATACTTAGTAGCACAAAGGAGACGACTCTCCTTTAAAAGCAGTCACTCAAACAACAATTTTGTTCCAGCCAGTGAAATCTTGCACTAAATTACTCAACTTCATCATGAACACAAAACTAGCTTCATTCTGAACTTTGTCACCTCCCTACACCTAGCAATCAAATGAGAAACAAATCTCCTATGCCAAATTTGAAAAACTGAAAGACCAAAAATCTAGAAAATATCCCTACTACTAAGCAACACGATGAAAGCTTCCCACTTCAGAGATGGGAGAAACCTATCTAAACAGCAAGCCAACAGACATTCCTATAGAATAAGGTGTCATTGTTAAATAGAAGATTTGTGAATTAAGTACTAATAAAAAAATCTAAAAAATTATCACATGCCCTCAAGGACCTGTCTCTCTTCTTGCTTGTGATTCTTACAGTCTAAATTCTCCTCCTATGTAACAATTTCTGTGCAAATAATCCAGCTCTTACCAAAAATACCATAATGTCCATCAACTCTCATCAATGCCTAAATGAAAGACACATATAACACAAAAACTGCACCATCCACATGCCACAAGATTCTCAATATTGTATGAAGCATGTAATTATTTGATTTCGTTAATGACACTAGAGAATTTCTTATTTCATTTTAAGAAAATTTGATAATAATCCAAGCAATAACAAGTAACAACCAGCTAATGTTCCTCAAGAATTAGCATACATTCACAAACAAATTGCAGGAAGGTAACTAAAACCCACTATTGCTGGTTATGATTACACACCTCAAAACAGAAATTTCCCCTTTCATCCGTTTGTTTCACTTGAGGTTTAACGCTTGCTGGCCCATGTGTCAAAGCTACCTGCAACTCAAGACAATAAAGAAGCATTACAGAGTGAAAGGAAATTAGTAACTAATTACCTATGAATTTCCATAGCCATTTCGAATGTGTGTGTATATATGTATACATAGGAAAAGGATGATACTATTTTCTTCCTTGATATTAATGCAATTTCCCATTAATCATTAAAAAAAGGAAAAGGATGAACCCTTTTTCCTTTTTCTTTTTCTTTTTGGTTAATCCCCTCCTAAGCTAAATCAGCTTTGGAGGTACTCCTTTGGTAGGAGAGGCAATGACCCCAACCTTTAATTAAGGATGAGCTCCCCATATGTATCGCACAGGAAACCTTCTCTATCAACAGCTCCAACATGCAGCATAAGTTTCTCTTGAAAAAAATAGTCTGGCCCTAGCCATCCAATCAAGGATTTAAATTGCTGATCATGTCAAAGGCGCTGTAGCCAGGCACTGTATTCCATGGAACAATCAGGAATCAATCACGCTACTTTTCTAAGGAGACTCAATTTTTTCAGTTATTAGTATTTTTCTTCTCTTTTTCATGGGCCCACCAAGTGCCATGTGTTGGCATTCTGATGTACATATAAGGATTTCTTATCCACCACATGTGTTTTGTGTATGTGCATATCACAACCAAACTTAAAAGAACTTAAAATATTAGCAGGCAAAAATTACCTTTGCCTTGTAACCTGAACTAATCATCCGGACAGCACCACAGACATCATATAAGACTGCTCTAATATCTGCAACCGATGCCATATTTGGCAGAACCTAATTATTGGAAAATATACAAAGCATTACGCCATCAAATTAATTGGGCATAGAAAAGGCACAATAATACATGGATACAAATATAAATTTGTTTCAATTGTAGTGATGATTAGCTTATCTTATAGAAAACAAAGAGAAGGACAGCAATATATTTTACCATAAAATTTTCCAATTTGTTGAACTTGTAATGGTCCTTACTAGCCTCTATTGTATATTGCTTGGATGAAACCTGGCAATGTTTCACAGTTAGCTCAATATGAAAAAAGTTGAAGTATAGCCAAGTTATTAAACCATACACAAAAACTTTATGAATAACCACTTTCAATTGCAAAATTTTAAAAAAATTGCATTATCTGGTGATCACTTTTTTTAGGCCTATAACTGGCATTGATGTCATAAGAATTAAACAATTCATTAAACCCATAAAAAATACACACAGTAGCTAAGTTCCCAGAAAAGGGGTTTTTGATATCTCATTCAATTAAAGCCCATAAACAATTCCCACAGATTAACTGAATTTTCTTGAAACTAAAGCAGAAAAAGGTGTTCACAAGATAAGATCCAAAAGGACAAAGATGGGAGGATTTTTATGGTAAAAGATAAAAAGTTGAGACCAGCAAACTAAACATTCCTAAAGTAGATGCTGACTTTCCGGGTTCTAATGGACAAAGCAGAGGTGATTGAATGGATAGAAAATGAAAACGTGATAAAAATTGGTAGCTATTATTTGAGCATTGCATTGGACAACAAACAAAATCATTGAAAATATACTATGTACCTTTGATATAGGACATTAGGAAAAATGAGGAAATCAGGGTCTTCGGATCATTCTGTCTTAGGTAAAATTTAGGGAGCAGTTTAGTCATATTCATATATTTGGGGTTCTTTCAGGGAGCAGTTAAATCATATTGATATATTCATGGTCACTTCAGGGACTGTCACTTGGTGGGACAGTAATAACTCAGGCTGCCACTTTGCATGAAAATGCTCACAATTAGATCTGTTGTCAGTCCATTCCTCCAGGGCCCTGCTTTCACCGGAGCTACACAGGCTACGGACCTTCTGTTCAGGAATGTTCCATATTTCATTTAAAAGTCATTAGTATTATGTAACTTATATTGTGGGAACTTGAATTACAGATATATTGATCAAAAAGTCACATTAGACTTTTAAGCGTGTCCGTGAAACTACAACCTATTTAAATAGCTTGCTCGAGGCTGTTAAATGTAATAAAATATGACTCGACTTTATGGTCTTTGAATAATCAATGAAAATTCTCGAAGAAAGTCCTTTTCCATAGCTGAAAATTAATCTATCTGCATACCCTTTTATGGCCCTATTTAACAGATTCTTTCCATTTTACAGTACCATTGATTTATCATCCTTTTTTTTTAACTATTATGGTCTGTGCCAACTTTGAATTTCAGAAAAAAAATTTTGGTTGCAATTCAAGAAGCGAATAGGTAGATTTGGAGTGGTCAAGTAACTTACAAATTCAATGAAGTAATGAACAATTAAAGTATTAAATTTCTGCTTATAAATTGAGTGTAATCTTTACAAGGTTTTTGTTCAGACAAACACTGCCACTACACCATAGCAAAGAAAAGATAAACAATTTTTTTTATCAGTAAAAGATAATTTTATTAAGATGAACAAGAAAGCCAAGAAAGAGGAAGTTGCAGAGAGAGAGAGAGGAGGATGGAAACAAGTCATTTCCCACCCCTAGAAATTCCTACATTTGAAAAGCTACCATAAGAAGAGAAGATATCCCAAGTCTCCATTTTAAAAGAAGGTAAAGAAGAGACCCACTGGAATAGAGACCTTTCAACATCCTTCACCGAGATTTCAAAGTACTGCTGTTTTGCCTTGAAATATCCTCCTATTTCTTTCTTTCCACAATACCCATAAAATAGCAGCTAGACACATATTTCAAAGACTTCCAGCTCTAGTAGTCAATCTATTCCATTTTTAGCATTGAAGCAATAGATCAAGGACGTTGGGTTGAACCCCTGAAATGTGAAATTTCAAAATGAAATAGTAACGTAGGAACATAGCTAACTCACAATGCATGAGCAAACAATCAATAGTATCCTCCTTATGCTTGTACATTTTTTTTTTTTTTATCAGTAATAGAAGTATATGTTAATACTGGAGAAAAAATAGAACAAAGTTATGGTACACAGACAGTGTACCAAACAACTACAATACTTGATAGCAAGCCCAACCATAGTCAAACAAACTAGGTAGCCTTCCCTTTCTATTCTAGGAAGGACAATTTGCCCAAAAATTCTTCATGTTTGATGTTGTCTATTGAAATATAAGCTGCCAACCAACTTTGGATAAGGCTCAAAACCTTTTTCCCCAAAAATTCAACCTTTGTCTCTGTATTTCTGAAAATTCTTCTGTTTCTTTCTCCCAAGTCACCCACGTTATAGCTGCTGGCGTAACATTCCAAGCCATGTTCCTAATTGATTTCCCTTTCATCAGTCCCCATGCCTCCAAGACTGATCAAAGCTCCTTCGTTGCACCCAAGGGATCCCAAACTTGGCTATAATCACATCCAATAGCTTCCATACCTCTATGCAATGAATAAGAAGGTGGTCTACATTTTCTTCATCCCTCTTACACATAATGCACCTATTTGGTAGATGCCAACCTCTACACTTAAGATGGTTTACCATTAATATCTTATCAAGAGCTGCCGCCCAAATGAAGAAAGCCACCTTGCTTGGTAGGAGTTTGAACCAAATCACTTCATTCCCTCTGAAGTTACTACCTGTAAGAGTCATGGACTGAAATGTTGATTTGACTCTAAAGATTCCTAATATCCCTTTAATCCACTTTCTAACATCTTCCTCCCGGCCCACTTCAATACAATATATGTCCTTCAAAAGCTCTTCAAACTTGTCTAATTCCCAATCAAGGAGGTTTCTTCTTAAAACTATTTTCTTCATCTTCCTTATGCTTGCACATTTCACATCTATAACCAAATTATCCACCGTAGAATTTTACCTTGACTTGCTGTCCATAAAAAGAAAGCAACTCTGGTAGGGGTATGGCTGCGCCAAATCAAACTACAAGCTTTGCAAGAATTCACAACAGAGATAAGGTGCTTAAAATAAGAGCACTGAGAAGATAAACAATTTTAAGATAAAATATTAAGCAGAATGCAACGGAGCAACAGAAGCATAACAAAAATTGAGAGAAAAGCGACATAACACAAGCAATAATACAAAGAAACAACAATGATAGTGGAAATTCGTACGGCTTATCAAGCATCAATTCTCCCATACAATAGAAAGAGAAAGTAAACATTATTTGATCATGTCAAAATTATGGGTGTTACAGATATTAGAAATTGAAGTACTAGAACGATGACATAACACAAGCAATGATACAAAGAAACTACAATGCCATAAAAGAACTACACAGGAAACTTCAAGCAAATTGGCAAAGTGAACTTCCCCAGAATGAAAACAATACCAAGGATAGAGAAAAACAAATGTAATAATGCTGTTTGCTGTTTAACAGTATGCATTTAGTTTTACCTGGTCAAGTTTGTAATATCCACTTTTGTCAGTGATGCACCTTTCTTGACCATCAACTGAAACTTTAACACCATCAAGCCCCACACCATTTCCATGAACTACACGTCCCCCAACAGAAAATCCAGTCACCTGTTAAAGTGATTGGAGCAGGCAAAGATGCTAAAAAAATGAACAAAGTCACATCAACACAAAGACAGAGACAACAGCTGAATGAACTTGAAGGAGGGTGGGAGGGAGAGAGAGAGAGAGAGGATGAATGCCCATGTAAATAATTGTGAGTTTAGAACTTCTTAAAGATCCTCATGCTCCTTTCTGCCCAAATATGACACAGAAAGGGCATGGCAGAGAAAAAAATCATTTCAAGGTTTTGTCAAGATCTTTATAAGAAAACTTATTCTTATAAAGATATTGACATGGGTTAGCTGGTTGGAGATTGGGTAGCTGTTTGTTTTTTAACACCTGCTGGTCTATTTTCTCAGTTTTCTGTGTTCTTGTCATCTGTTCCTTTTGAATTCCTATATTCATCCCCCTTCTTGCAGGTTCTAGATAGTTCCTGTAATTTTCCTCTATATATATAAGAGAAAATGTAAGGTATAGAACAGTTGATATTTTGTATTTGTCAGTGATATTTAACAACTTGATTTATTTGACCACATTAGCACATTTTAATAAAGAAGAATCTTCTTAGAAACTAAAAACATGTTCATGCATGTAGACCATTTCCTAATGCTACTGTTTGAATCTAGTAAATAAACCAAAAATACAAAATACAAATAAAACTACAAGTAGTAGTAGTAGTAATAATAACAACAATCTCAATAATGATAATAATACTTTCAAATGGATAAATCCACAAAAAAAAAATGTTTTCAAATGAAATGAGAATAATGGAGTAGATATACACCAAATAGGAGACCATGGCCAATCATTTTGAACAGATAAGTTTGAATCTGTAGTACCTGAAATTTTTGTAGGACAGTAACATGCTGATGCTCAACAGATATTGACAATAAAGGAGGTGAAACATCGAAAGTTGTATTTTCACCCTTATAATAGGGCAAAAGCTCATAAGCACCTGTAATCACAGCACACAAACTTAGCATCAGTTTTATATAAGATGCAATGAAATTTAGATATTTATATTAAAAAGGGGAAAAAAAGAAGATGATAATGATGAAAGATGGAGAGAGGCATCATTTTCCTATTGTTGTTAAAGTTCTATCCAAGTTGACCAACTAACTTGAATACAGGGTCCTCTGCAAACAATTATGGCTGCCAGAATTTTTTACTGTGTTGAGCCATAAATCTACCGATAGAAAAATGAACACGCTCACTACAAATTGTAATCTCCTCAAGACTCATATTGGTTACGTGCGAAATGGTTCTAGCAAGTTGAATATATGACATTTTAAAGGATTAAAATATCTATAACAAATGGTGGATGTTATTTTCATACAAACAGAACCTCTTCCATAACTTTTTGTGCAGTTATTTTATATATTTAGTTAGTTAAGAAAATAATAACAATAATAACTATACCATATGCATTGGTGAAAAGAATAGATCCTTGTGAATGGTGGATGGATTTAGAATAGATCATCATTAGGGATAGTTTAAAAGGCAAATTATAGGAAAAGGTCTGCAACATTAGATTATGTTTTGATTTTATTTAAAGAATAACAAGCAATTTATCAAACAGCAAGGAACCAATTTTCAAGAATCCAAAAAGAGCTGAAAAATCAAAGAAACACACAGGCAGAAAGATAAGTACCGCAAGGTATTGAGTTAAATGTAAACTTTCCATCAGCATTGGATATCGCATGGCAGAGAGCTTTTCTGTCCCCAGGTGGACTACCAGACCCCTGGGGGCAATCCACCTTTAAGACATCATTAGAATATAAATAAATGTGCACTCCCAAGATGGGATTTCCCTGCCGGAATAGAAAAAGATAATTTACATTAGCTTTGGTTCCTTGAGGCACATCACATTTTCTAATATATTACAAAATCTCGTTTATATATTACAAATTGACTGTAGATGTCAGAAGTTATTTTCCAAGCATATAATTTTACAAGGATGTTATATATATATGATCAATCAGAATCATCATAAGTTCCAAATGTTTTAAAATTTGTTACTAAATAAAATATTATCAACAAAAGATGGATTTACCAGCTTAGCAAGTTCACATATACAAACATAAATGGCTTCACATTGAAGTTAATTTGTTCTATTAAGGTTCTTATTTGCTTAGGGTTTCTACTCCAATTAAGCCCATTAAAAGAAGAAAGAAATAACTATTGCTAGATCTTGGATCAGTCTAGGCTGAAATATATCTGCCTTGACCTGCAAAGGATCAGTTTGGGTATGGTCGTGTCATTATTCAGAGCGGTTTGTGGGGTTAAATAATGGCAACCTGATGTACATTGAATTGGATTTGGTATGTAACATCCGACAGCCTTTGTGGGCGGCTGTCTGGGGGCAGGCAGCTAAGTGCTAACATGCTACCAGGTGGCAGGCTGGTGTGCATATGGTTGGAATCCCACATCGACCGGGTATGGGAAGAGGATGTGCTAAATAAATAGGTCCTTGGAACTACATGGTAAGAGGCCTTTTGGGGGGGTAAAAGCCCAAGAACAAAACCGTACGGGCTTACTCCTAAAGCGGACAATATCTTACCATGTGGACCCAGGATGTTACATGATATATACCCCTTAGTGTTTTAGGTGATTACAGTTTAGTGCTTACACCAAAATTAGGAAGTAATGTCTCTATACCAGACAAATGTCTTCCACCATACTTGTACCAACTATTTACTTTAGTAATATTCAGCATTCTAGTAAAATAATTTGAGCACTTATATAAGATTGGAACACAACAGAAATGTAATAGGTTGTTCCTACTGTCATTTTATGGATGAGAATAAAAGAAGCAATTAAATCAATTCCCTTTTGTGTTAGAAGTCTGTTTTAAGCATACTGCCAAATTAAACAGCATCTTGAAATACAATTCCCCATACATCCAAGCAGATAAAACCCAAACAAAATGGAGATCTATCTAATACATAAAGATCACTACATTTAAATTGGACTAATCTCTTCTTCAACAGCACATACATTGACCACACAAAACACAAGTTAGCGGTCCATTCCCCAACTGCACCCAAGCAGTACCAAGAAAACCCCACTTAATGCATAGTTGGGTCATGAATGTCATTTTCTTCCCAAAGGGACCAATCAGATCTAATGCATCAGTTTCAAAAGTGACTAAATGCTCATGGTCCACACTGACCACAGACCTTCCCTCATACCCAAAAGCTTGTCCTTATTGTTTGTTGCAGTGTCAACGTTCCAGAAATTCTTTCACCGGCTGCCCATAGTAGTCCCTAATCAGTCTCCAATCCCTGAAGCCCCAAGCTCTCCTTCTGTGCAGCTGCAGTTGTCCAACTATTACCAGCCACAGGAGTGGGTGGCTATGAAACTCCAAACCACCCTAGATAGGACCAAGACTTTGGTCCTCATCCAAGGATGATGGGTATCTTCTAGCACTTTCATAGAGTATAGTAGCATGGCAGGGAGTTGTTTCATGATAAAGAAAAGAATTTCTTATAATCCAACCTAGACACACAGAGAACGCAAATGCACAATTCCATTATGGCTTGCTACAACAGGTGCAAATCACAATTAATTCAGATTTGGTTTTCTGACATAACCTGAACTCAGCCAACCCAAATTGACAAATCAGAATACTTACATACGGGTTCTTGTGCCATTCCATTGTACATTTAGAGACATCAAATAATACAAAACACTCCTCATACTGTTGATTTCATACTATCTCTCTGTTTTTTTGGTTTTTTCATGGGTAAAGAAACTGATCTATTAAAGAAATCAGGAACAGACGACGTCATTATGTCTTTATTGACAAGGCAAAACCATTTCAGTAAGCTCTCCATTATTTATTTGCACATCAAGTTTACTCCATGCCCTCTATTATTTATTTATCTTCCAAAAAGAAAATTTTAACTCCACTTAGTTATACTCAATATATAACAAGTCTCTTGAATGACCCACACTCTGCTCCATAAGAGTATAAACAGTCTTGCAACATCCTATAGAATTGTACTACTCATTTCAGTGATTTCACTGGTATAATTTGTAAAAAGGAACTCTTATACGCAAATTTAAACTTAAAGCACGTAGCTTGTCATCAATCATAACAAACATTTTACTCCTTTGCATGACTAGAACAATGGTACCCAAAATCATGCCCAAAGCAACTGTTGCGTTCAACGCATCTTTAGTTTTCCCAATCAAAACCGCATTAACAAGAAAACATGCTAGAGAAACAAATTCTTTACTTTGCCCATGTGTGAATAATATGGTGCTTCAAATTTCTAAAAAAAAAACTTTCATATTAAAACATAACAAGTAAAATCTTTCCAACATAAATCCAAGTGGTTTTCACTATAATTTAAAGTCAGTGCTTAGAATACCACATAAAATTGTAGGACGTATCATTCCAAACAGAGTAAATCATAAGAATCAAACTTTTGTACAGAATTTCAAAGAAATTAATTACCTGGGCAACAACAGACCCATGAATATCATACCCAGGGACAAAGAACACATCATCTAGTATCTTGTTTCCAAAACCCAACTCCACCTGCAACAATTGTACGCAATGAAGTAACTTCTCAATGCATCTTTCATCAACACTGTCAGACAAAAAAGGCAAACACGTGCATATTCATACGTGTATCTGTGTGCATGTGTACATTTGTGTGCGCATTTGTATATACGTCTATACATGATATACACATGCATGTATTGGAAAAAATATATCTACTAGTCAAAAGATATATTACATATATTAAAAAGTAAATATTTCAACATAACTGAATTAGTAATGGAAAAAAATTATAGTCAAAAACATATAGAAATTAATTATGTTAGATAGATCACAAAGACAGCTTTTCAATCGATTCATCTTAACAACATGCAAATCTATTGATTAAGAGATATCAATTTATAAGAAATTGATATCAATTCAAGGATCTCATTCTTTTGTATTGGCTAAGAAATTAGGGGCCTAAAGTCCAAGATTAAGATATGGAACAGAGAAGTATTTGGAAAGATTGACAAGAAATTGGAAGACATCTCGACCAAGTTGAAAGAGCTAGAAAGCTTAGAGGAAGGAAGAATGCAACTAAAGGAGTTGACTGAGAAGGAAAGGTTGAAGATAGACAATAAGAGAGCAGCGGCGATGTTGGAAACAAGCTGGAGGCAGAAATCAAGAGCTTTATGGCTAAAGTTGGGTGATAAAAACACAAGTTTCTTTCATAAAACAGCCAAAGCAAGGGGGAGAAAGAATCATATAGACCATTTGGAGGTGGATGGTTCCCTACTTCTTGAAGATAAGGAGATTAAAGAAGCTGCGGTTAGTTTTTACAAAGATCTCTTCCAAGAAAGAACCAAGGTGAGGCCCCTTTTGGAAGGATTGGAGTTTGCTGCACTGTCTAGTACCCAAAGAGTAAAGCTGGAAGATCAAATATCTGAGGAGGAGGTTACGAAGTATCTTAATGAAATGGAGGGGGACAAGGCACCGGGTCTAGATGGATTCGCTATAGCATTCTTCAAGAAGTGCTGGACCCACATAAGAGAAGATTTTATGAAGGCTGTCCACGAGTTTCATGAGTCAGTTGTTCTTGAAAAGAGCTTAAATGCCACATTTATAGCTCTCATTCCTAAGAAAGAAGGAGCAGCGTCGATAAGAGATTATAGACCGATAAGCTTAGTGGGGAGCTTCTATAAGATATTGGCAAAGGTTCTTTCAAATAGGATGAAGATGGCTCTCCATGATCTCATCTCTCAATCTCAGAACGCCTTTGTGGGAGGCAGACAGATCTTGGATGCAGTCTTGATGGCCAGTGAGTGTGTAGACTCGATCCAACGAAGGGAAGAGGAGATGGTAATGTGCAAATCGGATCTCGAGAAAGCGTACGATCACGTAAATTGGGATTTTTTAGCCTACCTCATGCGGCAAATGGGATTTGGAAACAAGTGGTGCAATTGGGTACACATGTGCATATCTTCAACATCATTTTCAGTTCTTGTAAATGGAATGGCCGCGGGTTTCTTTAGATCATCTAGAGGTTTAAGGCAAGGAGATCCTCTATCACCATTGTTGTTCTTAATTGTCATGGAGGCTTTAAGCCGTTTAATTGAAAGAGCATCTTCTCTAGGCCTGGTAGAGGGTGTTAGTTTTGGGGATGGAAGACTAACCATATCTCATCTGCTCTTTGCTGATGATACTATAATCTTTTTCAAGGCTCAGGCTGCCCAACTTTTGGTGATCAGATCCATTCTCACATGTTTTGAGGTTGTATCGGGTTTGAAAGTGAATCTTCAGAAAAGCAAGATGTTTAACGTTGGAAACAATGAAATGGCGTATGAGTTAAGTGATATTCTAGATTGCAGTTTGGGTGCCTTTCCAACTAAGTACCTTGGAGTTCCAATTGGAGCTCTTTTTAAGGCAAAAGCAGTTTGAGAACCGTTAGTTACCCAAATGATGAGAAAACTAGCAACATGGAAAAGCAGATTTCTGTCCAAAGGTGGCAAGTTGATTCTCATAAAAAGTGCTCTGTCTAACCTCCCCACATATTTACTCTCCTCCATTCTTGCCCCGGTTTCCATCATAAGAAGATTAGAGAAGATCCAAAGAGATTTCCTTTGGGCAGGTTGGGACAATGCCACTAAGTATCACCTTTGTGGGATTGAACAAAATGTGTAAAGATAAGAATGAGGGAGGGTTGGGTATTCGAGATCTTTGCCTCTTCAACCAAATCCTATTGGGAAAGTGGTGTTGGAGATTTGGATGTGAAACATCATGGCTATGGAGAAACCTGATTGTTATCAAACAAGGATATGATCCAAATGCTTGGCTGCCCTCTGCGGTGAATGGCACAATCTGTTGCAGCTTATGGAAACCTATTAGTAGACTCTCTTTCTCTATTTTACCTGGATTGAGATTTCAGTTGAGAAAAAGGGATAGTATCAGATTTTGGGAGGATTTATGGTGTGGTAACTCCCTGTTAAAGATGGCTTTTCCAGACCTCTATAGCATATCCTCAGCACCTCAAGCATACATTTCAGACCTTTATCCTCAAGACTCTAATGTCACTACTTGGAATCTGAAATTCAGGCGTGAAATTTTAGATTGGGAGATGGATTCTCTTACTAACCTTGTTGAGTGCATAAGTGGCTACCACCCGAACTTAAACCAAGATTGCATGAAATGGATGTGGAGCAAGAAGGGTGACTTTTCAGTAAAAAGTTTCTACACTCGTATGCACAAGAAGGATAATGATCTCAAGTTGTCAAAGATGCTTTGGCAACCCCTTTTACCCTCTAAGATAAGTTTTTTCTTATGGACCGCAACGCTGGGGAAGATATTAACTTTGGACAATCTTATGAAGAGAGGATGGCATTTACCTAATAGATGTGAATTGCGCAAATCAAATATGGAATCAGTAAACCACTTGCTTATTCACTGTTCGGTAGCTCAATGACATATGGACTGCAATGCTGGTAAGATTCGGAGTTGCATGGGTACAACCTAAGGACTTAGATATGGTCCTTTCTTCATGGGGCAAGTGTTCGGGATCTTCTCGCATTCAAGTAATGTGGGGCTTAACACCGGCTTCTATCTCATGGATATTGTGGCGGGAGAGGAATGACAGAATTTTCAATCATAGATCAAGACCTCCAACGACTTAATCCAGTCGGTACAAAGATGCATTTTCTTTTGGGCATCCTTGAATGCCTCTTGTAATGGATAGGATATCCAGGATGTTTTAGTATGTGAGAATTTTCAACTCCTTTAGGTTCTTAAAGCTTCTATTTTCTGTACACCCTTGGTGTACATGTACCTCCTTTCTCTTATCTTAATATAATCCTTTTATTACCAATCAAAAAAATTTTATAAGATGAACACATTGATATTCATTTTTTCAAGAGTTCACACAGAAAAATTTGTTTACATGTCATTTTGTGGTAAGGAGAACACAATTAGGCATAGATTTATTACTTATTATGACTAAAATTTCATTTCTTTGTTATGTGTCAAGGCTTTTTCAATAAGAAACGTGTTAAAGTTTAGCCACTCAAAAAGGAAAAACACACACATTCATACAAACATGAAGAAAGCGAAAGTAGAAAGGGAAAATAAAATGAACAAAACAAAGTATTATAATAAAGAAAAAGAAGAAGAATCCACCTCTGCAGAACCTCTAACTTCAATTTTCAAATCTGCATGTGAGGCACGTATTCTATATTTTCCTGCACAAAAGATTAAAACTAGACCAGTTGATAAAATTCCATCAACATAATCGTAGGTGAGGATATTTTACAATGAGTCTGTATAAATGACCAACGAATAAATATCATAGCCATTAAAATATGGTGTCTTCATGTCAATCACCAAAATAATGCATTGCATACCATTCAAGTGATACATGCTGGTCATAGATAAGTTATTGCTTATTTCTTTTTCCTTAAAATAAAAAGTTCATGTTTGATCTAGTGACTGTTGAATGCATCAATTAGGCAAGGAAGCTTTGCACAGTACAGGAACATGGCAATTGAATGATAAAACAAAGTATGTGAACTTCAAACCTGGGGTAATGTTTGTGAATGAGTAACTTCCCACAGATGATGTGAAAACAGAAGATATGGTATCATCAGTTTGTGACAAAAGCTCAACTTGTACATTGGATGGCCCCCCATCTTTTAATGAACAACTATTGCCACCGACAGCTCCAACAACTCTTCCAGATAAGGTGAACCTAAAAAACTATGGATCAAATGGGAGCTACAACACACCAACAACTGGACAAAGCACAACTAAAGAACCTAAAATCTACCAAATATGGAAAAAAATAATAAAAAGACAGAATACAAACCCAGTGAAACGAAAATTAATATCTTCATTTGCATTGCAACCAGCATGATCAACAATAACAGGAACCTACAAGAGAATTACTTATCTTAGATTAAAGAAAACTGCACTACTAGAGGAAGAGTACACAAGGATGAGGCAACATTATGAACAAGAAGGAAATAAACTGGAAACCTTATCTGGGTCCCATGACCATCCTTCCGGTCCCTTGATTTTAATTACATAAGAACCCTGTAAAACAAAATACTTACCTTTAAAAAAACTGCATTGTGCATAGCATAATCATACTGACAATATAGCCCATTAAAACTAAATACAACATTCTCTTAGACACCTTCCGAAGGAAATTATGTTTACTCTAGAATTGCTGCTAGATGTGCAATAAGCACAAAACACAAAAACAAGAATCCAGAGTGGCAGACATCCTTTGAAGGCCCTAATCTGGCTTTCTTGGTTTATATGGTGCCAGTTGTTACAGTTGATGGCAATTAATTACATCATGATTGAAGATAGAAGCTCATCCATCCATATGATGATCAGCAGAATTAAGGTTTTGGCATCCCATGGTGCAATGGCATCTAAAATTCCAAAGATATCTACTTCTATATCATTAAGAAACGATTAGATTTTCCTCTAGAAAGTGGAAATTATATCATTTGGGGCATCCTCCTAGCCTCCGCTCACTGCAAAAACTAAACCTAATTTTGAAAATTGCTCTTTAGGTAACCATGGATGATCAAGAAAAGTGCCTCAAGACCATGAAGGGGATGCTATTCATTTGGATTTTAATCCTATTAGGAAAGGAACTCTAAATATGAGAGGCACGTAACTTCTTTATGAATTACAGAAGCTAAAGTGCTTAATATATCATTAATCAAAACATATAAGGTAGAAACAAAAATAGATATATCATGATTAGAGGTGGAAAGGAATTATCAGCTTAGAGGTGGAACAGGATTTATTTCAGGCTAAGAACATGCATTGAGTCTCCCGGAGACTTAAGCATAGTTCTGCCAACACTTTTCTGACAGCCTAGATAAGAACAGTATTGCATACAAAGCATGTCTTTTGTAATGCATCAACACCATATGTGGTGGAAACTTGGAGTTCAAAGCTGCCTCCTTGCTTCATCCATTTCTAGGTATCCTAGCTGAGATGCTTGGATAAAATCTCATAGAAATGCAACCAAAGAATAGCTATATTCTGGCTGAGACTTCTTCTTTTGATGATAGATATCTAATAAAAATAAACAAAATGAAAACAAAGAAATGCAAAAATACAGTTCAAACACAAACCTATAGAGGAAAAGATCACAAAAATGAATTGTCATTGCTGACAATGCTGACAACCAGAATTACTTTATTCATAGAATCAATATTACATGTCAGAAAAACTGATATGGATACATATCACGCAATATAACGACGTTACCATGCCAAATGGAAATGATAAATAAAAGAAGACATTCTGAACATATAACATTAAAGATAGGCAAAAACACCTTATCATATACTGGAATAAAATAGTAACCATTTGGAGCACACTGGGTCCTGTCCTTGACCAATCCATCCACCGTGCGAAGCTCAACCTACAAGTTGATAAATAGCATCAGCATCATTTTCTTTTTTGAGAGCATATGCTCCATAAATAAAATCAGGATATAATTTCCAGAGCATGTGGTCCACAGGATCACGTATGAATAATGGAAAACATGATACTGGAAGTCAAAAATCTCCAACATTTTGGATATACCTAAAAATAAGAGCAGTTTATGGTCAAAGCATAACAAGCTCTTCCACCTCAATGTCTGGTTTAATGCAACAGAGTGGGACACTCAAAACTTCTTTACTTTTTCGTTCAGGTAGGATAATGGGAATAATGGAATATCTACATCAAAAATTCATTTTTCCCACTAGGCTACAAGATCAAGTCATAAAAATTTCTTTTTAAAGATAGAAGTTACACAGATTCTACAAATTTCCATTGAGATTTGGTATTATAAACAAAAACCCTCCCTATCACTTCCAAAAGAACAAACCCATCCCCCCTAGTTTCTCTCCTCTCTCTTCTCTATCACAAACATGTTCATTATCTGTCTGATTCTCTCTCTCCTTAAGATATGGTTTTTATGATGGCTATTAAAGCATCATTATAACCATTAATAAATATGAAGCTAAGGGACTATAACATTATTTCTGAAAACAGCAGAAGAAAAATAATGTACATTATTTTCACTTGTTTTTGCTATAACAGTCATTGTTCTGCCATTTTGAACATCTAAGGCTCTAATCATTAGTTTAGTTTAACAATAACATAAAATATGTAAAATAACATTACTTAGCAACAAAACATTCAAAATAAGAAGAGAAAATCTGCTTGCTACTTCAGCAGTTATTTCATTGTAACAGTTAATAACAATCCGATGCCTATATCATCACAACCATTATCAAGGTCATTTTAAACCATGCCTTTAAATCCCTTTACTTTAGACGCATGGTATTAATTTCAGCAACAAAAAATAATTAGGCTCCTCAATTAACCAATTGATTTTTTCTTTCTGATAAGTAATGGAGACTTTAGAAATATGGAAAATAATTACACAGAAGATGGTAGCAATAAGATAAAGGATCATGTTATTCAAATCCAAGGATAATGCAAAGATCCAGAGAAGTGCAAATCGGTTAAATTTCACCAGTGAGCAGTGTCCTTCTCAGGCCCTTGCTTAGCTAGGGCATCAGCCACATACCTGGCTGATCTATGAATCCAATACAATAAGATGTTTGTCTTGGATGCAAGTGCCAAGTGCAGCATTAAAAGTTCTATTATACATTTGCAAACACTTTCGTTCCGTCCAATTACATATCCACCTTCTTCTCTAGCACTGGATCCGTGAGTGATAATCTTAACTGGCTAGATGTCTTGTAGGATATCAAACTTACACTGCTTCCAATCACTGAAATCAATGAATTCTATGTGCTACGTTTAGAAGTAGCACAAAAAGGTAAATTCATACCGTGATGTGAGAATAGTCCAATTTTGCATCACTTGGCTTCCTTGACTTTCTCAAAAAGGAACTTGCCTGAAACAGTGAGATGGACTTGGCTGTCAGCAGCACAAAAATAAGTCACAATCCACTAACAATCGGAGAAATACCAGATTCAAACAATTATATATAAACAATTAAAAGAAAAATGAACGATAAGAATGGGCAAAAAGACGAAGAGTATGTTGCAGAAAAGAACGAATAATCCGGATCCGTAAGTTAATAACCAATGAAATCAGCCACCGAACACGAAATCAAACTAATATCGACACGGATCGGAGGCAAGATCGAGTTCGCTGAAATTGTAGGACTCACCTCGACAAATCCACCACAACCTTGTATTGAATCTGCAGCGGCAGAAGTAACGAAAATTGCGATCAGGAAGTACAATAACACGCAATTAACCACCATTTTGCCTAGGGTTGTGCTTGAAAACCCTGTGAGTATAACGTATCAATCGCTCGACATGGGATCAAAGAAACACTCTTCCAGTGGTGCAAGGGTTTATGGTTTTTAAAAGGGAAACTTAATTTTTAGTGGTACTTTATCAAACTATTTAAGATTCAGGTAAACTATTCCATTTGTTTTGATGTAAAATCTAATACGGAAAATGTTTTCCAGGTAAAATAGGGTTTTTTACGTGTTTGTTTCAATGTAAAATACAATACAATGTAAAAAGATTTTCTTAAAAGATAACTATTTTCCAGAAAATGATATACCACTAAAAAGGCCGTATGTCATTTTCCAGAAAATGGATCATGCACGATATCTAACAAAAGTGTAACTCAAGTCAGTTCGATTCAGGTTGAGGTTAACCCAAAACCAAACCGAAATATTTGCAATCAACCCAAACCAAACCGAACTACATTCAAAAACGAAAAATATTAAACCAAAAATAAATAAATAACCGAACCGAACCAAATTATAAGTGATCAACTCAGTTCAGTTTAACTGAGTATCCAACCAAAAACTGAACCGACTTAGTTCGGTTTATGGATTTTTGGACCAATATTGAACCGAAAAAACTAAAAAACCAAACCAAACCGAAGTCAATTGATTTGAGTTCGGTTTTAACCGGACCAAGTTGCACTCCTAATATATTGCATAAGAAAATGAAAAATTCTCATTTTTTAACTCTATTTTCCAATGTCCATCAAAACAGTTGAAAAACTTCGATTTTCTTGAAAATATTTTCCAATGTAAATGTTTTCCAAGGGGAAACGTTTTACATCAAAACAAACGGAGCGTTAGAGACCGTTTGGTAATGTTTTTTTTAAAAACAGTTTGAAAACCAAAAACCTTTCAAACTGTTTTCCGATTTTTGAAAACGACTAACAAAAACCCCGTTTGGTAACAATTATTGTTTTTTTGGGTTTTTAAAAACAGATTACAAGAAACCTGTTTGGTAAAAATGATAAAAAAAAAAACAATTTAAGTTTCAAAATTATAAAAATGCGTTGCAATCAAAAAACAAGTTAAGTGAATGCGAGCTTGGGGCATTCCAAGAAACAGTATTCCTTTTTAGAATCTCTTCAAACAGTTTCCTTGTAGAAATCAAATCCTCGGTCCAGGCATGGCACGAAACTATTGTATTCCAAGCAAATACATCTCTTTCAGGCATTTCATCAAACACTCTTCGAGACTCATCCATTCTGCCCAAACAAAATTGCCATCGACAATTTAACATTACCAGTGCCACAATCTGCCCAGCATCCACCGTCACTTTTGTATTTGCACCCTTACCAATGCCACACCATTGATCCCATGGCCTAGAGAGGTCTGACTGCAAGTGATGCTTGGTCTATTCAAAGTCAAGAGCCGAACCCATTCACTCTAAAGGTGATCCAATTGAAAGAAGATCATGATATCCATCACAACTATGAGCTATGGATAGATGATCGATTGGACAAAACGGATCACTGGATCTTCCCCAACATGATTAAAAAAACATCATTAACAAAGAACAACTTAAAATATGTAAACGTCCAAGCCCTTCTTGCTCGTTTCTTTATGTTCGCAAAAAAAGTAACCTGATTAACCTAAACCGGACATTTATTCACACAAGCAACCACAAAAACGAAGACAAACCGCACCATCCTTCCAGATTCCAAAGGACGTGATCAGCATAACAAGTGATGTACTACCTATCATGTCGAGCGACCACGATTGACGACATAGGCGAATAATACCTGCCGTAAATTGGTGTAGCTCCCCGGCGGAAATTGACGCTGGCGAACCTAATGGCCGACACAAGAACTGACAGTAAATCCACCATGAAATACCAAAGTTCTCCAAATCTGCTCATGCTCTTTCAGGGAGAATTCAAATAAAATAATTACGAAATTGCCATCGACAAAAAAAAAACAAATATGGTTTTGCGTTTTTAAAAACCGACATTTTCAGTTTTTAAAAACGGGGATGATTTTGAACCCTTTTTTTTTTAAACAGTTTGAAAACGAACAATACCAAACATGTGTTTTGGTTTTCTGTGTCTAAAAACCGAAAAAACGGTTTCTCAACACGTTACCAAACACCCTCTTAACATTCAGTGATTTTTACTATTACAAGCCGTTTTCTTCCCCCAATACCCTTTTCTCATTTAAATAAATTAAAAATTAAATAAACAGGTTTCCAAGATTGCCCTTATTACATTTGAAATTGATTGAATTAAGTATATTTCCAAAAGTGCCCTTTACCCCAACTCTCTTATTTTTTATGTTTATTTCTTTTCAAAAAATAATAAAGAAAGAAAAGGAGGAGAAATATAGTCTCAACAAAATGACTTGTACAATATTATATCTTGACTTATGCAGTTATAAGATAACTAGTACCACTCAATCAAATTACATATATGTATATATATATATATATATAATATGTGCCTATAGAGAGACTTGTACATATTTACCAAATGACTTGCACAATTTTATATACCGACTTATACGACTCAATTAAATGACTTGTACCTTCTATCAATTGACTTGTACATCAATATACCCTAACTTATATACCAATATAAACTTCCACTTCTCTATCAAATGATATGTACTGACTTATACCTTTATAAGAGTACATGTACCACTCAATTAAATGACTTGTACAACAATATATACTAACTTGTATGCCTATACAGACTTATACCCCTCTATCAAATGAATTGTACAATACTAAGTACTGACTTGTACATTTATAGAAGGACTTGTACCACTCTATCAAATGATTTGTACCTTCTACCAATTGACTTGTACAACAATATATACTAATTTGTATGCATAAATAGACTTATACATATCTATCAAATGACTTGTACAATATAATGTATTGATTTGTACAGATAAAAGGTGACTTATACCAATCAATTAAATGACTTGTACCTTTTATCTATTAACTTCTACAACAATATATGCTAACTTGTATGCTTGTACAGACTTATATCCATTTATCAAATAACTTATACAATGTTATATATATAGAATTGTACATTTATAGGAGGAAATTTAACACTCAATCAAATGACTTGTACAATACAATATTCTAACTTGTACCTTTATAGGGATACTTGTACCACTCAATCAAATGACTTGTACATTCTACTAATTGACTTATACAACAATATACACTAATTTATACGATTATATAGATTTATACCCCATCTATTAAATGACTTGTACAATGTTAAGTACTGACTTGTACATTTAGAGGAAGACTGTACAACTGAATCAAATGACTTGTACATTTTATTGATTGACTTTAACAAAAATATATACTAACTTGTATGACTAAATAAACTTATACCTCTCTATCAAATGACTTGTACAATACAATGTTTTGATTGACTAAATAGACTTATATTTCTCTATAAAAGGTACAAGTCATTTAATTGATTGGTACAAGTCGCCTTTTATCTGTACAAGTCAGTACATTGTATTGTAAAAGTCATTTGATAGAGATGTATAAGTCTATTTAGGCATACAAATTAGTATATATTGTTGTACAAGTCAATTGGTAGAAGGTACAAATCATTTAATAGAGTAGTACAAGTCCTTCTATAAATGTACAAGTCAGTATTTAGTATTGTACAATTCATTTGATAGAGGGGTATAAGTCTGTACAGGCATACAAGTTAGTATATATTGTTATATAAGTCAATTGAAAAAATGTACAAGTCATTTAATTGAGTGGTACATGTACTCTTATAAAGGTATAAATCGGTACATATCATTATACATGTCATTTGATAGAGAAGTGTAAGTTTATATTGGTATATAAATCAGGGTATATTGATATACAAGTCAATTGATAGAAAGTACAAGTCATTTGATTAAGTCGTACAAGTTGGTACATAAAATTGTACAAGTCATTTGGTAAAGATGTATAAGTCTCTCTATAGGCACATATTATATATATATATATAATTTGATCGAGTGGTACTAGTTATCTTATAACTATATAAGTTAAGATACAATATTGTATAAGTCATTTTGTTGAAAAGAAATAAACATAAAAAATAAGAAAGTTGGGGTAAAGGGCACTTTTGGAAATATACTTAATTCAATCAATTTCAAACGTAATAAGGGCAATCTTGGAAACTTGTTTATTTAAATTTTAATTTATTTAAATGAGAAAAGGGCATTGCGGGAAGAAAACAACTTTAAATAGTAAAAACCACTGAATGTTAAATGTTTTGATAAAGGTTCTATGAAACGTACCACTAAAAATTAATTTTCCCTTCGCTGGGGAAAAAAAATTTAATTAATTCCCAAATTTTAAAAATTAGTAAGCACCCATAGATTTTCTCATATCTACATTTATACCCCCGTATTTTCGGCAATTACCGTTACTATCGAAAAATTTCCCGCCACCTATATTTTACTTCCTCCCGATTCAACCCAACCCAAGGCTAAATTTGAAATTGTAGAAACCCTTCAGAAAATCTCGAATTGGGCCAACAGGTAAAACTAATGGGCTGATAATTCAATAGTTAGTTCTTGGAGCCCAATGGCATCAACTCAGTTTAAACTGGGCCTTTCTGCCGGTTCTTTTAAGGACCGTAACCTTATTTGACCTGGTTTTGTGAAAACCCTATCAGGCTTGAATTAAGGATGCTAAAGCCAAGCCCAACTTGGGTTAGCAATTTCAATTTATATAGAAAATTAGATTTTAATGTTTTTTATGCATGTTTAATATTGTTTAGTGAAGGTCTTTGTGGTGCGTCAATTGGACAAGCTGACAAAAAGTTGCCTTATCTTATATTTTGAATATAACATTTGAATCCAAACTATAATTTGTTAAGGAAGCATACAATAGAAGATAAAAGTGTTGTGAATCGTGCAAGGTGAATAGAAAAGTTATAGAATAAAAAGTAGAACACGAACATAAAAAATTTAAGTAGTTGGGCAACGTGCCTTACATCCAATGCATATGGCAAAAATTCAAGACCATATCAACTGGTCCCTTACACTGGAACATCTGCTGGTCCAACAGTGGAAGGTGTGTACACGTAGGCTTCACGGACCTATGTGGACATGTATTTCACTATTGGACAAGTAGATCTTCCAGCCAAGTGCTCCAGCAGATTTCAAGTCCAACAATTCTCACTAAGAAAATTTTAATCAGGTTTACATCAATGGATATATACTAATCCTAAACTCCGTAATTTTTTAAATCCCAAAGCGAGAAGAAGGCAATTTATATTTGTTTAATGAAAGTTATTCCTTCCCATTGTTTGTTTGAATTTTCTCTTCTTTGGTTACAGGTGGCTAATCGGCAGCTAAAATTCAAACCCCAAACCGTTAAACGAACGGTTAGCAAGAAAGTCCATTGAAATCTGAAACGCCAAAGTCAAATTACAGTTCCAGTTTTAATGGAAAGCAGATCGTTTCAAACCAATCAATGCTACCAAATTGCCGTTTTCTCTCTCCTTCGCTCATCTGTAACTAACTTTTCTCAACAATCAATGTCCAATCGACTGGAAAGAGAAGAAGAAAAGAAAGGGAAAAAATTAGAAAATATAGAAAAAGGAAAAACAGAGGAATCGTATTTGGCTATTCGCCCCTTTTTGTCACTCTCAGCTTCTCCGTGCTGCCTGGTTTGGTCCCACAAAATCCAGGTTAGTATGTAGATGTTCCAATCTCCATGGAAGAGGAAGATGATCTAGGTTAATCATATAGGATCAAAAGAAAACTTAGAATTCGTGTTCTTGTCAGTCCAGGCGTACAGGAAAACGTATTTCTTTGCACCGGAAACGCTCCTCTGTTTTCCTGTATGCCAAAGCGTTTCTCGGCAGCCATGAACACCAGAACCCAGATATTGTTTTCTTTCACTCTACTTGCATTTCTCTTGAACATCTTCCATGTTTCCAGCGACTCAAATTCATATATCCTGAGTTGTGGCTCTACGACCGGAGGAACAGATTCTGATGGCAGGAAATGGGAATCGGATGCCAAGTACCTCGCCTCGTCGGAAGACTCGATTCCTGCCAAAGCTGAATCCCAAGACGCCTCGCTGCCTTCTGTAATTCCATACATGTCTGCCAGAATTTTCACGTCAGAAGCCACATACAAATTCCCTGTTTCTCAGAAGAAGCGTCACTGGATCAGACTCCACTTTTACCCTTCTTCTTACAGCACCCTCAACGTCACCGATGCCTACTTTTCGGTTGAGGCAGGTGGATTTAGACTCCTAAACAATTTCAGCGCTTCCATTACAGCCCAGGCTCTCACGCAATCTTACATCGTTAAAGAATATTCTCTAATCCCTTCCTCCTCCGGCCATATCAATGTCACCTTCAAACCTTCTGGCAAGCACAAGGGATCCTACGCGTTTATCAATGGCATTGAGCTGATTCCCATGCCTGATATATTTGAATCGGCAACAATGGTGGGGTTCTCTGACCAATCTGTCGATGCCGATAGCTCTACGTTGCAGACAATGTACAGGTTGAATGTTGGTGGGCAGTTTATCCCGGCGACAAACGACTCCGGACTAACCCGTACATGGTATGATGATTCTCCATACTTATACGGTGCTGCACTGGGTGTCACGTCTGAGGCTGGTAAGAAAGTTAGGATTCGGTATCCATCAGAGAAGTCAAGTTACATGGCTCCTGTTGATGTGTACAGCACAGTAAGGTCAATGGGTCCGGATTCGAACCTTAACAAGAATTATAATCTAACATGGGTGTTCCAAGTTGATGGTAATTTCATGTATCTTGTTAGATTCCACTTCTGTGAGCTGCAGCTGACGAAGATGAATCAGATAGTTTTTGATATATATCTTAACAACCAGACTGCACAGCCAACCGCAGATGTGATCGCTTGGTCAGAATCAAAGGGAGTGCCGGTGTACAAGGATTATGCAATATATGTTAGTGATGGACCAGGTGATGAGCAGCTCTGGGTGGCACTGCATCCCTCTGTCTCTGCGAAGCCTGAATTTTTTGATGCTACCCTTAATGGTTTGGAGATACTCAAGCTCAACGACACAACTGGGAACCTGGCAGGCCCAAATCCAGTACCTTCACCTATGCTCCTTAAGGCTGAAGCTGAGAACACAAGGACATTTGCTCCATCGAATTCTGAGAGCAATGGTCATGTAATTGGCTGGTCTTTAGGTGGGGGTGCTGCATTTGGTGTACTGGCCATACTTCTCATTGCAGTCTATAGACGCAAGTTTAGGGACCCTGGATCAGACGGTGCATCTGGTTGGTTACCACTCTATGGTAACTCACATTCATCTGGGAGCAAATCCACTGTCTCCGGCAAGAGTACAGCGAGCAGTAACGTTTCCTCTTTAGCGGCAAACCTTTGCCGGCATTTCTCATTAGCAGAGATAAAACAAGGTACGAAGAACTTCGATGAGTCTCAGGTTATTGGGGTCGGAGGCTTTGGGAAGGTCTACAAAGGAATTGTTGATGGAGACACAAAGGTAGCCATTAAAAGATCAAACCCATCTTCAGAACAAGGAGCTCATGAGTTCCAGACCGAAATTGAGATGCTGTCTAAACTGAGACACAGGCATTTGGTCTCACTTATTGGGTACTGCGAGGAGAATGATGAGATGATCTTGGTGTATGATTACATGGCTTTCGGGACACTGAGGGAGCATCTATACAAGAGCAACAAGCCACATCTATCATGGAAGCAGAGGTTGGAGATTTGTATTGGAGCTGCTAGAGGACTTCATTACCTACACACTGGTGCCAAGTACACTATAATTCACAGGGACGTGAAGACAACTAACATTCTTTTGGATGAGAACTGGGTTGCCAAGGTTTCTGACTTTGGGCTCTCCAAAACAGGTCCCAACCTCAACCAGAGCCATGTTAGTACAGTGGTGAAGGGCAGCTTTGGATACTTGGATCCTGAATACTTCCGACGACAGCAATTGACAGAGAAATCTGATGTATACTCCTTTGGGGTTGTCCTGTTTGAAGTCCTTTGTGCAAGGCCAGCACTTAATCCTACCCTACCAAAGGAACAGGTTAGTCTTGCTGATTGGGCATTACACTGCCAAAATAAGGGAGTTCTTGAAGACATTATCGATCCTCATCTAAAGGGAAAGATGAACCCAGAGTGCTTAAAGAAGTTTGCAGAGACTGCTAAGAAGTGCTTGTCTGAACATGGAGTGGACCGCCCTTCCATGGGTGATGTGTTGTGGAATCTTGAGTTTGCTCTCCAGTTGCAGGAAAATCCTGATGGAGCAAAACTGATTGCTGAGGGCAGGGCCAATAACACGAATGATTTTCGTGAACCCAACTTAAGCATCGGAGCCGAGAGTGAGGTGAGTGAGGAATCAGATGGCCTGAACACCAGTGCAGTCTTCTCTCAGCTAATCAATCCAAAAGGTCGATGAAGTGAATTTTCTCAGGCATGGATGTGCTGACGGATGGGATAGGATGATGAATACGCTGTTGGAAAATGAACAAATAAAGCCAGGTTCTTTCCTTTTTTTTTTTCATTTCATCAGAGGATAATGCTTCTTCTGTTTCTGTCACGTATGGGTTATCGCTCTCTCTCTCTCTCTCTCTCCCCCCCCCCCCCCCCCTCCCACTCTCTTCTTCCTTTTCAGTATTGTACACAAGAGATGCTTTGAAAACTGGTAGTAAGTTGTAATAATTTCAAACGAAATGTCTGTGGAGTTGAAGCTCGCTTCTGCCTGGTGCTCCATTGAACTAATATGCTGTTAGTATGTTTCCTATAAATTTTTGTTCTTTCTTCTGGGGTAATTTCTCACAGATGTACTGTCCATATTAGAAGAAGCTCGAATCATTTTGTTTAATTCCTCAAATTTCCTAAAAGCATTTCCTGTTTTTCACATTTACATCCCCTCGAATTGACTTATACCTCTATCTGCAACTATAAACTGTTCCTTGATTACTTTGTCAAAATCAGGTTTCTCTCATGGAGTTCTATCACACCAACTCATCAGCTGGACCCGGAGTATCGATAGCATTCAGCAGAAACGCTACACACGACTGTTAGGTGTCTCTTTAAGAAGCATCTCCACTTTATTTTAAACTCTGGATTGCATTCATCCTGTCTCCATTTCCTTCATCTCATTTTCAGAATATTTTCAAAACTGAACCACCTTCTTTCTGACGTTGAACTAAGCAAGTTATGATTCACTAATTATCTCAGCCTAAAAAAAGTTTGAAATGGAAGAAGCTTGAAAAAATGTGGATTTAACAATAAAATTATCACATTAAAAAGTAAAAAGCCAAGGCAGATCTGACGTGCTTGGTGCTGCCCAGGTTCGAACTGGGGACCTTCAGTGTGTAAGACTGACGTGATAACCGACTACACCACAGCACCTTGATGGATTTGTGTACTTTGCTCACCAGAATACGAATATTAACCCTTCTGGCATTGTTTGGGTCCTACCTTCTATTTGGTTAGTTCTAAACCGGATAGAAAAACCAAAATTTAATTGCATTAAGTTTAGTTTATGGTTTATTGCATGAAATATCTTTGGTCTTTATTTACGTACACATGTATAAATAGTTTAATTTAACAGGAATTTTAATGGTAAAATAAACTAATTTTTTAATTTTTATTTTTCATATGAACAAAAAAAATCTATTTTTTGTCGTCTTTCTATTTAAATCGAATCGATTGAAACCCTATCAAATCCACCCAAGTAACTTTGAATTGACTAGTTCACCTTAAATAATCATATATATATATATATATATATATATATATATTATATTCAAGCAGAATATAGAAATACCACATTCTCTCTCCTCCACATGGACATCCCTTTTTTTCTCCAATGGTCCTTTTGGGCCACACCTTAAAATAATTTATTTAAAATAAATAATTTCTTAAAATACATACATCTTACCTCCACATGGACATGATATCTTTCTCCAATATTATCTTTAGCTAAATTAAAATTATATAATTAGTTCTTATCTTTTAAGAGTCCTAGAAAACCCATAATTATCTTTTAACTAAATTAATAATGAAAATAATCAAAAATATACTTCTCTCTTTTTCAAGATAATGCTAATATTCAAAACACAAAAAAATAAAACTCAAGAACGCAACAAAAGATCATATGATTAACAATGAAAAAAATTTCAATTCCAAATATGAAAGTAAGTTAATAAAAAAAAAAACCTTAACACAAAAGATAACACTGCAACACGGATACGGAATTGAGTAAACTAGTTTTTGGTGATATATTTTAAAAATAAATTGAATTCAATCACCTACTTCTTGATAATTGTAAATTAATTACACTTTTTAAAAATAATTGAGTTTGAGTGTTATTTTACTATTAAAACATATTTCTTACAAAAATACCCTCATAGTCTTGCAACCAAGTTGTAACCTATTATTAAATTAAATATATGTATACCCATTCTCAATTATAAGCCAAATCAATATTTTGTCCAATAATTTATGTACAGTGTCAAAATTTTTAAATTAAAAAATACATTTTCTCCAATGTTATCTTTAACTAAATTAAAATTATATTATTGATCCTTATCTTTTCAGAGTCCTAGAAACCCATAACTATCTTTAACTAAATTAATAATCAAAGATATAATTCTCTATTTTCGAAAAAAATTTTCTGAATTTGCAATTGTCGTTGAAAACAAAAAAGAATAGTTAATTTTTAGATATATCTTAATTTAAATATTTATTTTACTATTATTTAACAATAGTAGTGAGACAAACTATTTAAAGTGGCCCTTTTTCGGGTGCCACTTTAAATATTTATTTTAACAGTGAAATAACACTGAAAAAAGAGGATTACAATTTATTATACAGTAAAACCGTATAATTTTCACTAAATAAAAGTATTGGCAGTCAAAAAATAACCAGCAAAATATTGAATCCTGCCATTAAAAGATTAAATGACACAAGGAATTATTGCCATATAAAATCTTAGACTATAAATAAATTACTAGTGTGCTTACACATGATAACAAAATGTCCAACTATTATATTTACTCATTGCAGCGGTTATTTTAAATTATATAAAAACAACTATTTAAATATATATGTTCCTGTGCTTAGCACAAGTAAAACAACTAGTTACTCTTTAAATTCGACCCACATTTAGAGGGATCACGTGAATGCACCACTCGGTGCAATGTGGCTTCATCAAGTTGCCAAGCACGTGACCTTTCACGACCCATATAATCTTTTGTACTTTTCACTCACCATGGTCTTTTGTAGCCAGAGGAACTTGTCTAGTGCATTCCATGGTACCATCCCCACCCTCACCTCGAATCCACCCTATTTACTTTAAAAATTTTTTTATTATAAATGTCATTTTTACATATATTATGTATAAAGAATACATATTTTATTAATATTTATATTATTAATTTATATATTGTAATTAAAAATAATTTTTTATAAGTTTTATAATGCAACTAGGCAAACCCGACCGACCCGTTACCTATTTGATAGAGGCAGGTTAGGGTTTGGTATTACCAAAACCCTTGATAGGGCGGGTTTGGCATTCCTAATTTGAGGAAATGCATTCTTTTGTAGTATATACTATATAGCATACCTAATGTTGCAAGGAATTGTACATATACAATTTAAATTGGTATTCATATACTTAATCAAAATGATAACGTCATTGACATTATAAATTTATAAGAGGTAATATTATGACACCTTAATACTTTGTTTTTGGCACGATTTAAAAAGAGAAAATGAAAATCTACTCCCTCCCCTTCGTTTTTTAATTTTTCTTTTCACAGACCAGGACCCAAATCGAAAATCCCAACATAACTCCAAAGAAATTTTTTTTGGAGTTGGATTATTTTCATTATGCGGCCGTTTTTAATTTCGTGCTTCAATCAACGACTCGGAATCGTGGTCTAAGTAATTAGCATTTAGCACAGGCCGTACGAGTTAGCCAGCCCAGACTCGCTCGTGAGTAGAATCACCAAGAAGCCCACGGAAAATTTTAGGGAAAATTACCATACACCCTTACTTTTAAAACTTTTAAAATTTTTTTCCACGAAACACTACCCTAGCTACTAAATACCTACTTTACATTGTTTTTTCAGAAAAAAAGACGAGATGTCTCATTTCAGATGTCAAAAGGATTAAAATGTCCATTTCATCCCTTGATATACAGTTTTATATTTAAAATTTTGGTTCGTATGAACCGCCCACAAATGAACCAACCAGTCCATTTAAAAAAAAAAAACCCGATCTTCACCCCCTTTTCAACTCTTTAACCTAATTAACATTTATACTGCGACTGTCGCCGGAGTCATTTCATCGCCGACGTTCAGGAACATCAGGTAAGCTCTTATCTTCTTTCGATCTTTATTCGTTTATCTCCCTGCTTCTTCCTCAACTAATCACACTTGCATTTTCACGTATTGTTCGTTATCAATTAATCAAATTCCATGTTCATGGATTGTTCGTCTTTATCGTGGTCCACAAGTTTGCTTTCCCAAAGACTTGTAAGCCTTATAGTATTAAGCACGATCAAGAGAGTAACTGCTCCATTGATTCGTGGTTCACAGGTTTGCATTCTCAATGACTCGTGAGAAAACAAGAAACAATTTTGTCCCTTTTAAATATGGAGCGGAGGTTGCCTCGATTTATTTGTTTATTGATGTGTAGTTTGAGTAACACATCAATCATTGAAAAAGTAGAATACGATCAATGACTCGTAAGCCCAATGACCCGTAAGCCTCATAGTATTGAGCGCGATCAATCATTGAAAAAGTTCTGCAAGAAATTTCAAAAGTAGTGAATCAGAAAGAAAACGAATTAAAGCTGATGACTTACTAGATATCCCCGGAAAACAGTTTGAATCCTCACTACAACCCATCTCTCTCGGGCTCCACCAAACATGGTTCCTCTTCCATGGCTCGTAAGCCTCACAATGGCAACGGTCGCCTGCGCAGCGGCCACGGCAGCATCAGCCGCGGCCGCAGTGGCTGCAGCCACAGCAATTGCATGCTTGTTCAGTTCTTTCTCGGTCTCTTTCTAATAAGAGCTTAGCCAATCACCATCCACAGAAGGTATATTCGCTGAGAAGGTCCCTGGGATCTGTTTAACACCGACATAATCCCTTGCCAAAGCTCCACCTTTTCTTCTCTTTTCGGTCACCGGAGCTCGAATTGTCTCTGTTTTCCTTGTCTTTCTTCATCTCCAACAGCCCTTTTAACTACTTGGTGGCTCTCCCCATTTTGCATAATTGAAAGAGGTGAAGGAGAGAAACCTAAGAAGCACTGCAGAAAGTGAAGACGATAATGTATGAAATGGAATAACCTAGGTGGAGCTTTTAGGAAAAAGACACTTTTACCGCTCTCAAGGATCTTTCCATGTTTCATATAGAGAATTGATGATTACAGAGTGGGAGAAAATTTAAAAAAGCGTACCAATATTTGCAATAAAAAGGTGAAAAAAAGGGATTAAGATCTTGGATTTCGAAAAAACAATTTAAAAAACAAAAAAAGACTTTGGGATGAAACCAATCCTTTTGTCGCCATGGCTGTTTGCTAACAACTAATGAAGCTCCTCTCTACAGACTCACGTCGTTGGAGGAGGCGAGGAAAGAAGAAGAAGAAGATGAGAGCTTACGTTCCTTAACGTTGACGGCGAAATGACTCCGGCGGCAATCACGGTAAAGTTGTTAGGTTAAGAATGTAAAGGGTTGGAAAGGAGATGAAGATGGCTTGGGTTTTTCTTTTAAAATGGACTGGTAGGTTCATTTTTGGGCGGTTCATACAAATCAAAATTTTAAATATAAAACCATATATCAAGGGGTGAAATGGATATTTTAAGCCTTCTGACATCTGAAATGGGGCATCACGTCTTTTTTTTCTAAAAAGGTATTTAGCAACTATGGTAGTGTTTTGTGAAAAAAAGTATGGGTGTATGGTAATTTTCCCAAAATTTTATCAATTCAAAGAAGCCTCCAAGGTATGGTTGACAACTTCTGTTGACTCGATTCAAGAAAATAAAACACAGAACCGAGTTAGCATTGTTTTGACGCTTGAATTGTCGCCCGTGACTCCATTTGGATCGAGATCTCCCTATAATCCCCAGGAAGAGGGCACAAAATTGATGAAATCGTCATTCATTTTTTTAGGTGATTATCTTTAATATATCGTCAATAATCATGGTTCGATTCTTGTTGCTGCTCGCAATCTTCACCTCTATGTCGGTTGGATTCGCGAACTCGCATGAAGAGAAAGGTGAATGGAACTGTGATTCGAACCCCGATACTCGAGTCACGGCCAATTACAGGCCTGGCATCATAACCCTTGATGGGCGCGCTGACGACTGGGAGGACGTCGACGGGTTTGAGTTCTCTCTTCTCCCTGCTTTAGACCCAGACGAGGAAAATGAGTATAAAGGTGGGAAGATGACTGTCAAGGTATGATTCGCTCGAAAAGGATTTCGAAGATTTGTCTATTGGAGCTCTTTCTCTATGTGGATTTCGCTTTATTACGACGATAAGTCATATAAAAAATTTTTTTTTTAAAATTTTACCGGAGAATGCTTTTACCGCGTTGGTTGTGCTTTGGGCTTCTTTATCTTTTGGTCCTCTTTATCGTTTGTAACTGATGGTTCTTTTTGTTTAATTTTATCCTTCCTTCAATTTTCTTCTTATTCTTCAAATATTTTTCTTATTTATCAATAGGCGTTGCATGATGGGATTGATATCTTCTTCATGTTGCAAGTTGGCGGTGAATATGCATACACAAAAGGGTGAGTGAAATTTTTACTTAGTTTATTTGCGTTACTAAAATTTTGAATTCGTGCTTTCTTGTTCAAGCTTCAAAGCTGTCGAAGGAAAATGCCAAATTACGAAATTTGATCACTTTTTTCCCCCAAACTATTAAGGTTGTTTGTTATTATACACACACGTTATATATATAATCATTATTGGAGGATTTTTGAATAGTTGGTTCTGTTTTCCTAAGGAATTGGGTGCTTATGATTTTTAACCTCAAATTACATTTATTGTATTTAGATGAAATATTTTGAGAAGTATCATCTTTTTCTATCCTCAAACGGTGTTCTTTTCACTTTTTCGTTATTGTTTCTGAATGCAGAGTTTTTTTATTATTACATCAGCATGTTGATGTTTGATTTAGCATAGATTTATGTAGCTATATTCTCTTCAATCAAATATCACAAAAAGTATCAACAAAGGAGCTTGAAAGCTAAGGCTACTGAAAATAATAACCAAATTATAAAAATGCCTTTTCCAAGCTAATTAGGATGGGCAACACAAATAGCCATTTATCATTCCTGAATTTCAGATGCTTAAAACATACCTCGTTTTTATTTCCAGTTTTCAACGCATCCTGCTACATCTTTTTTTAGCGAAATGCATGTAAGTTCCTTCACTGTATTTAATTATTTTTGTACCATAGCTTATATGTTTATATTTGTGTGCTTATGTAAGTCTGTGTGTGTGTGCGTGTGTGGGCTCACATTTATACATGCACTTCTAAAGTATACTGATTATAAATGTGGAGGGTCTTATCACAGTTAATTAGGGGAAGTCATCCAAAAGAAAAAAAAATTATTTTCTTTAATCATCTCATCAAATTTACATTTGGCTAAATTCTGTTCTGTTTCTAATGATATATCTTCAGTTAAATCACGTTATTTTTTTGTTTTTGTCACCAATGGTTTATGATGCTTATACTTCTTAAAATGACATTTCCTTCCTGAATTTTGCACACCTCTGGGTAATGCAGGATCAATAACAAATGCCCATCTGTTGCTCTCATGTTTCAAATTGGTGGCAACGCCTCTTATCACAGGGTAAGCAGTTTAGTGCCTTGAACTAAAAATTAGTTGTATCCTTTCTACTTGTTTTTCTTTTTCTCTCTCTTTTATAATAAGCATTAGAAGAAACAAAATTTCTTTTTCATTAGATGGGTGACTGTAAGGAATCGCGAGATACTTGCACCCGCAAGACTTGCCGGGGTCATGAGGTTGACATTATGCACTTCTCAATTGGGAATGCTATTCCAGGACGGCTATATGGTGGCAACCCTATAGATAACAGAGATGGAAACGGAGGTGACAGGTAGTAGAGTGGAATTGATTTTTTTTCTAAATTATGTAGTAGAAGCATTGCATGATTAGCCTAAATTTCTATCAATATACTGGCATTTTGTGAACAGGTTTGGGCATTTGGTTGATATCTATAGCTGGAACCCACACTGTCGATTCCTAGATGGTATTGGTCCTTCAGGTATTTATCAGTAACCAATTCTGATATCCCAGTTTGCCTAAACTGAGTATCAATTGTATTCTTGGACAGTTGAACCTTTTTTTTTCCAGGAATCAATTTATAGATCTGATTGCTATATAGTATTTAAAATGTTTTTAGACATATATTAGCTGCCTCTTTGATGTACCATTGGCAAAAAAAGAAAAAGCAAAAAAGTAATATGAACTTCTGATGGGTTATAATAAATGTAGTATTTCTATTTTTCTAAATGACCATTTTAACATATTTATTTGATTATATTGGGCAAAAGACCACTCTGGTGAGCTGAACTGTTATATAATACCTTTGTGTGTGAAGTTCTTAGATATTTACTTCATCAGCTTCCATAAGGAGGTTTTTATGATGTTTGGTTTGCTTTGAACATTGATGGAGTTAAACAGAATTTGAGTAGCCATAAGTTGGCTGAAGATATGATTTTTGATAGGATGGGATGGGGAACAGGATACTCTTTGCCAACCCCAACTAGTTGGGTTAAGGCATTTGGTTGTTGATTGGTTGGTAATTTCTTTTGTGTCAGAATTAGTGCTTTGCAATTTTCTCGTCTTATTTTTCTATTCTCACTGTTGTTATTATTAAACAAAGAAACGACTTAATATGTTTGTTTTTCTGTTTCCACAGGAAATGATTCTAGTGCACAGAATGACTGGAAAGGGGCATGGTGGCATGATAGTTTTGCAGTCCACTCAGGTAGCCACCTTTGGCTTGTTCTTCAATCCATTATATGACATTATCTCCTTCACTTATGATTTTTATAGGTAAAATCTATGTGCTATAACTTGCTTTTTTAAAAGCCATTGAGAGGAGGATGCTTATAAAATAACATTTGGGAGAAGGATTATATCCATTGGAGAAGGGAGTTTGACTTAAAATTGTGGTGTGGATTCCTGAAGTCAAGACACACACGCACTCAGACATGTAATGTTATATACATGGCTTAATAGTCCTAGACATTATTTTAATGGAATTGTTCAATCTGTCTCGGGTTTGCCATTTATATTTATTTAAACTTCAATCTTTAAGAAATGAACAATACTGAAGCAAAAAATTATATATATATATTTTTCATGATTTGAAAGAATCCAGCAACAACCCTCACTCTCCCAATCCACCAGAAAAACAAAAAAATGAAAACACCCCCCAAAATCACTGGCCCCACCCTCTCATCCTCCTCCTCTTCCCCACACCCAAGAAAAAGGGCAGCCTGAGGCTCAAAAATTTTTAGTTTAGATTTATTATTTCAGTATGTATCATTGAATGGTGAAATTTTTTTTGGTTTTCTCATTATTATTAACAATAAAAAAAGGAAAAAAGTTTTTTGTTTTGTGGGGGTGGCATTGGTAATCCAAATGATGAAAAAAAGAGAAAAGGATATGAACACATGTATGAAAGTTTCTAATTGCCCCATTTGAATTTGATAATTCAATCTTAGGTTTTTTCAAACTCATTGTAAAAGAGTGTCCATTTTGGACTAGAGTCAGAGGCATGTAGATTTTCAGTTTTTTGAAAGGGAGCTGGAACATGTTCAAAATGGGGCTGTGTCTTCAATTTGTGCTTGAGATTTGATCATATAATTTCAGTTGAAATTCTTGAACGTTGTCATGATGCAATGTTTTTAGGGGGACTTGTTGTATCTTGACACTGATAACTATTGTGCCCATTGGCATGGTACTTGACATGTATCAGGTGTATCGTTGATGCAATACAATATTTGAACTGTTCAGAATACTTTCTGTTAGATATTCATAGAATAAAGATGCAGTTGCTTTATGATAATTACTGTATTAAATGAAAGCTGAAAATATTGAAGAACCTATCATTAAGAATTAGAACTGTCATGCTAATTGGAGATATATCACTACAAAGTTAGAATTGATGTTGATGGAAGCAGTTTCAAAGTTGGTTAGGAACAATGAGAATTTATTGTCCAAGCCCTTATAACAGCCAGAGAAATCCATATTTGCTCTTCTCTTGCTATATTCACACACCCCCCACCCCCGTTCCCCTTTGTACCTACCTAGGCATAGAAATCCATATTTGCTCTGGTACCAATGATCTAGTGACGGCATTCCGTTGATTTTTCTGATTAGTTTATTTGCAACTCTCTTGTTGTTCCTAATGCTAATGAAATTTCATTTTTAGCTAGATCCATGTTTTTCCCTAAAACGTCTGTTATTTGATCTTGCAGTTCCATCCTTGATCTTAATATTTTCAATTCTGTCTCCAACAGGTTTTTTGGAAGAGGACAGTCCTTATGCATTGGGTGGACAGAAAGGCACATTCTATTTTGAATTTTCCAGGCCTTTAAGAACTACGGATCGCCTTCAGCAGGTTCGATTTCTGCTAATTCTATGTTATTATTTCTTATTTTATCCAAGTGAATTAACCAAAAGCCTGTACGCTCAGATAGTAATTAATTCTTTAGTCAAATATGGTTTCATAATTCGACATTCATATGGATAGTAGTTGGCATGCCCAATCTGTCAGGCTATTTCATAGAGTACATATTAATTAGTATGATGCACCATTTACATAATGCACCCTAATCATCACGGCCAACCTGTAGGCCTCCTCCAGAAGTTTCCTCATCAGATGGATAAGTCTGGGTTGGCCACGTCATCGCTCCATTTGCTGAAGAACTCAAATCTATGTACAGAATGTCATGTCTCTTTATTTTGTTTTCAGGACATTCAGTTCACAATCAATAAACCAAGCAGCTTTTCCGTGGCGTTCTGGTACCCACTAGATGGGAATCCATGGCATAGGTCTGGACACTATTCTGTGAGCTGTGATTGGATACCCTTGGACATTCAATCTAGCAACAATGGTGGGCAGATGAAGGCGGCTTCAAGAAGCTCCTGGGATGCCGCGAGTGCCTTCTCCCTCATCCTATCTGTGGTATCCCTATGTGTCTCTGCTTTTGTAGGATACTGGGTTTCCAGAAACAATTCTGTCCCCTTTACACCCATGGACCATCTCTAGGTAGTACGTACATTGATACATACAATCATGTTTTTGTATCCCCTACTAGCATTTGTTCATTGTTCCTACTTGATCTTGTTTTTGTTTCCGATGAGGTTTATCTGTATGGCAGTCATTCTCACTGTAAAGGAGTATAATTATTCAGTTCTCTGTATTAGTTTACTGGTTGTAAAACAGAGGAGATCGATAGATACTGCATTGATAATTGAAGGAGAATTAAAGAAAATCCAAAATATTGTGGAGCAAAACCAATATGAATCAGTTGTAATCAAATCGATTGATCCAATTTGCAACAGTTTACATTCAAACTTGATTACTTGAACAGAAGCATTGAGATAATTTTTTGGCTGTTGGCCCGGTTCATTTTAGGCTTAGAATGAGTTTTGGCAATAAAATGGGCTTTTGGATACAAATTGGGAATGAGTTTTGAAAAAATGCACTTATCCAATCAGGTCTAGACACGTTTCTCAATTTTTAAAACTTAAAAACACATGGTAATAGGGCTTTAAGAAGTTGTTTTCCAAAAAAAAAAATTAGATAGATAAATAGAACTCAATTTAAGAAGAGAGATTATCGTGTGGTGTCGTGAAGGATATTTGAAGTTCAAATTGCAATGCTGCTGACCGGTTCCGAGAATCCTGTGCAGCAAAGCTTCTGCTGCTCCTGTAATGAAGCCTCTCGCTGTGCTTCGTCCTTGTACCTTTTCCTCTCCTTCAATCAGCCCCTTCCAATGCAAAGTAAACACTAGGTTTCGCAGCTCATGTTCCCCAATTCGTTCAGAGTCGGTGAGCTTTCTCAGCATCTTCTGTTCGTTGTAACTCCTTCAAAATTTGTCAACTGCTATTTTAAATCTTTTTCTCCCGTCTTGATTTTCCAGATTAAAGTGTCCAGTACAGCTTCGACACCTGAATACAAGCCCGGCCTCTTCGATGATTTCTTATTTTCATTCTTCCGTAGCAGAGTGGTCCAGGTGAGTTCGATTGGCAGCATCTGAATCTGAGAGGACCGTGAGATGGTATTTGTTACATAGTATTACAATTTTTTGTGATTTCAAATTTTATTTCAAGGGTGTAACAGGAGCTTGGATGGGATTCAGAGAAACCTGGATACGACGGACTCATGGAGCTCGTAACTCATCTACATATGAAGGGAAAAAGAAATTCCGATACCGAAGAAACTGCGGTACTTATAGATTCTTTTGATCTTTAAGGGCATGTTCTGTTCATTCTGCGTAGAAACGAGAAAATTAATGAGAAAGTTTATACGATCAAATGGAAACTTGTCTCTAAATGATGATCGATGGCAGGTTCGTATATTAAGAACGTTGCTCCCTAACTGGCTGTTGGAACTGTTTAAATCGCTAATTGCACCAATCGCAGGAGGAAGATTAGCCGCAATAATGTCTGGTTAGTTACGGATTCCCTTTGTTTAATTATGAAAGCTATAATTTCTTTTGGAGCATTGCAGACATTTTTCTCGTTTGAATGCTAATTTCACACTATCAGCTCGAAGGGTTCACTTAAAATTTGTTGTGATTTGTAGCGAGGGCAACTGCACTTTCTTGTCGATGGCTAATGGGACCTTGCTCTGTCAACTCCATTGATCTTCCTGATGGATCCTCCTGCAGAAGTGGGGTACTGATTTGGACTTCTTTGATATCTTATTCTGATACAAATAGAATAGTTTCTTTATTTTCTGCCCCAAAGTTTTATTCTTGTTATTGGACACTAATCTTTTCAATTCTTGCAGGTGTTTGTCGAAAGGTGCAAGTATCTGGAAGGATGCAAATGTGTGGGAATTTGTCTCAATACATGTAAACTGCCAACACAGGTTGGTGCCTTGTATACCTACTATATTTACCTATTTCCTTGTAATTTTTTCATAAACCAATGGATGAAATTAGATGCTTTCTGTTATATTTTTCTGATTCTTAAGATGCCAACTACAATCTTCATCAAGTGCCTTTTTAACACTGAACAAATAAAGTTTTCTCTGTAAATTTCGGTCATTTCGTGCTTTCTTGCACGCACTCTGAAGATCTTGTCATATTGTGATCCATTAAATTGATTTCAGATTTCATTCTGATCAGAATACCTTCAAACGAATATTTGCCTCAAGAATAGAACTTGGTTAGATAAGTCTGATGAGCTACGAGGTGTGCCAGTTCATTTTTGTTTGGGATGGCAATAAACTATATGCATCCCAGTATGGATAGGACTCATGACTTGCATATTTGATGCATATAACTCTACCTAATGAATGCCATTTTCCTTTTAATTAATGTTGTGTGGCTGTCGTTCCAGACATTCTTCAAGGATTACATGGGAGTCCCTTTGCTGATGGAGCCAAACTTCAGTGATTATAGTTGTCAGGTATCTTTCAGTTATTGAATGATCTTGTTTGAAAGTGTATTTAACCTTATATATAGAAAGCAGCAGCCCCTTTCTTTCTCTCTATGTGTGCGCGCGCGCATGCATTGATATAGTGTTAGCGATTACCCTTTAATAGTTACTTAGTTTAGTTTTATGTCTAGTTTACTTTATATCTATACCACTTGTACCAAAATTAAGTAGGAGGTTGAAATCACAATGATGGAATGTATGCTCATGTATGCTCGTCCTTTTTTCATGTTACACTGTATATCTTTTTGACAACAATTTTCTCTTCACATGTAATTGTCATTGTGGCAGTTCAAGTTTGGGATCCATCCTCCGTCACCTGCAGATGACAAGGCTTTCAAGGAACCCTGTTTGGAGATATGCCCAAATGCCAGTCGGCGCCGAGAACTTGGCAGAAATGATGAAGCGACAGAGTGCCCACAGTCATAGAAGTGGTCTTTTCTTCGTGTGGCCATTTGTTTGGCGGATTGTCTCTGTTTTGATTCCAAGCGTGAGCATTTACTATCCCTAGTTTTTTTTTTGGTTACATGTGTGAATGATCAAACGTGTCAATGCTTTCTGAGTTCCGCTTATGAAATAAAGCTTATCCCACATGTTTTATCAAAAGCGTAATTAAATGATAGCCCATGCGAATCTCAGAAGCAAAGGAAGAGCTAAGATAGCCCATTCAAACTTGTTTCTGAACAGGTTTAGGGGCTTTGACCTATTGTCTAAATCAGTCCACAGACGGAAATCACTTGTCTTTTAAGGTGGTTTGGGTTTGCCGAAGGGCGTTAAGACCAAATGTCATGTGGATAATAACCTGTTTAAAATCAACCGAAAAGTCAGCATGGTATTGACTGGTATCTTGTATGCTGCATGATAATCAGACAATAATTTTCTCAACATTTAAGGGGAATGTAAGCCGACAAGCTTGCTAAATAAAGGAGACTGATCTTGGATATTGTATTAGAAAGTGTTTGCAATTAGACCCGAAGGGCCTCAGTTCAATCTTCTTTTAGCTTTATGTTTTGGGCATCAAGTATAGATTCTTGTAGAGGGTTAGACAGTCAATAGTTTCTTGTGAAATTTTTCTTTATTTGTAGTTGCTGTTCTTCTTGCTTTTCCTGTACACTTATCATGTACTACTTTGCCTGTGTGGGCTGTTTCTTTTTTGCTTAATATATTTTCATTTATTATTGATCAGGAAAGAAAAAAGAAAAAAAATAGACCTGAACCTGTTGTACCTACACTAGCAGCCTGAGGTTGTTCAAGGTAAATGATTTTCAGAAGTCTAGCTTTAGAACCGTATATTTAGTTCTTATCATTCTTAATTTCTATAACTCAGTTTTGAAGTGTGGAAATAAAACATTTTTCCCATTTGCATGCATAAAACTAGAGCTTTTAATTAAAGCAATTATCTGATCCCAGACGGTACAATAAAGCTCCAGTTGTTATAGCGCTTCAGATCTATTGATCTTAATTTTCATAGTTTCTTGAGCAGAAACAAATACATAATCATTTAAAGATACGGTTGAGAGTAGCAGCCAGTCGAACTCCAGCTTGAGCCAACCTCAAATTGACTACAGGAAGGCGGGATCGAAAATAGTCATCTGCAAACAATTGTGGGATTATTCCTCCGCATCTGAGAAAAACAATGATATGTATGAAAATCAAAATCAAAATCAAAATTATGGTTAAGTTACCTTCTAGTACTGCATCCTCAGTTACACCTTTATATGCCCAGTCGCATGCCGCTTTAATACTTTCAGATGCATAGCTGCAGACATGAACTAGCCTTATTTTACTTTTTATGTAAGTAATAATTCCTAACTTTGTTGCTGATTAGGTCATGAAACCATCAAGAGTTATTAATTCTTGTGAATGTCCAATCTAAGTTATTAAGGCAAGAAGTTTCTTCACCAAGAACAAGCCTGCCCATGAAAACATACATATTTCAAGCAAAAGACAAGTCAATGTAGTCATGTTTCTCCCTTTTAATCAGTTATCTTCTAATATCTTATATAAAATGGGGAGAGAAAATTTACATGTCTGGACATGCTTTCTTATTGAGGCTGCAGGTCTCCCACTGCTTTACTTGATTTGCCCATTCACCCTGTTAATTAATTTTGAAAGGGTTAAAATATATGTTTAATGTGGATATTGGCAAACAGAAAAGGATGTTTGAAACACAAATAACCTCCTCTCAGTTATATGCAGTGTGTTATACCGTGATATTCTGCTGGATTGCATCAATTAGAGAATCCACGTTGGAGTTGTAAAACCTTTCTTCTGCTGTCTCAATTATGTTGGTGTCCCAGACCTGTAGACATTACCATCAGTATGCTGGTGTAGATTTTCAATGTAGTTTTGTGGTAGCTGGGTGAATAATTTGAAATAACTATAGACTAGTTCTAACCAAGTGCTAAGGAAACTAAGATGCTTTTTGAGCAACTTGTTCAATAAGTTAGTATTTAGGCATCTATTTAAAAGAATATGGATGCGAATGTCAGGGTGAACTTCAAAGTAAGACTCACATGATGAAGAACTTCTTTCCTCTTGTACCAATGGATATTAATTGTGTTGCCTCCCCTATCTGAAGTAAAACCTACATGTAGTGGCTGCAATGAGGTGGTAACATTAGTTGTATGAAGGGGGAAAGAAAAAAGGATATTCTACAATATACATATGCAAGCATATGCATGTATATCTGTATTTGTCATATATAGCAGAGCTTTTATTTTTTAACCTGCTTCATACCTGATGGATGTCTCCAACAAAATGTGAAAGGAAGAGAAGTGCTTCTGTTAGATTATCTGATTACTCCCATATTAGTTGTGGGAAAATGAGCACATGTTAGTAAATAAGCAGGCATTCACATCTGTTGAAATTAGTTCACTGCATACGGCATTTGTGAGAATTACTTTTATGCACCTAGGTATCTCTTGAACCATCTTATGAAGTTCTAAAAGGAGAAATGTTTGATCTGCAGGAAAGTCCTTGATGAACAGACAAAAGCAGTGAAGTCTCAGTTAAGTGGTGTGTGCAAATGGCAGCATCTTTGATGAACAAACAAAATCTTAATATGGTATTTTATCTAATATAAAATGAAAGGAACAGAAGAAGATACATCTATTCAAGCGAGGAAGTATTCTTACATTCGGCTTGAGAAGAAGCACTCTTATAGCTGAGAAGCTGGGTAGTATAATTGTTAATTGCACCAGCAACACATCTATCTTTTTCTCCATCTTCATCCTTGCAGTCCCCTGAATTTTAGAACTGATCATTCAGTATAAATCATGCCATTGAAACGAAAATACAAGTTTAAATGCATCTATTTGTTAGAATGTTAGTATGTTGTAATGTAATGTGTTATAATGCTGTGGAATGCTAAAGTTGTCTGCATCCATGAGCTCAAGAGAAATTTAGATAATCTTCTCTTTGAATTGCAAAACAGAGGACAAATATGAGCTTAAAGTGAAGTTCAATGTATAGTTGCATCTTTGTCATTGTTATGCATGATTGTTACTATTATCTTCTGCTGAAGGCATTCCACAAATGATGGGTTTCTCCTTCAGAAAAACAAGTGCAGTTAAGCAGAACAGAGCGCAATCATGAAAAAAATGGAGTAAAGTTCACTCACTGCTGTACTGGTAGCTGCAGAGAGAATCAGGGGTATCGATGTAGTGAAGAGCAGATGACCAGTGATACCGGAACTTAACATGGTCTGCCCATGAGCAGACACTTGCCAGATCATTCTGGGCGTAGTCTGGAAGGAGCTGTTTCACAGCCTCTGCAGCAGCATCACTCAAACGAGGCTGAAACATTACCAAAGACAGGAACACAAAACCAACTGCTTAGAAACTCTTTATAAAATGAATATGAGTTCACAATAGAAACCTGAGCTATCCTGCAAACGGTGAGATGCCCATCTGTGCCCCAACCATGAATGATGACTGGAAAGAGGAACATCAGCAGCACAAAAGCTAGTCCGTGGAACCTGCAGGACTCCATTGCTTCCTTTTTCTTCAGAAATATGGACTAACTGATAGGTTAGTTCAAAATCCAAACAATTTATCATGTGGGTTTAGATGATTACTGGTGCGGAATGTGTGAAGAATCCTTTCTGCATATTCTGCAAAAGCTATTTAATGCGTCTACATCTACATTACATGTTTGGATTCAAGCTTATCGTGTTCAATGTGAACACAGCACAAACGTTCACATTGCCTTGTCAAAAAGTTTCCCCTTGTCAATGCGCCTACGTTACCTCTTTGTCATAATTTTCCCTTATTTAAATGACAGAAGTAACCTGCGTTATTATAACGAAAGAGTTATATCAATAGATATATTTGGGTCATTTTGATTCAAAGATACGGATTCCTTTCATGGAAAGCAATAATGTTTAGATATTTATTCTGTGCTTGCAAAGGAAAGGAACCTAAAACGTCGGATGTAACGGCCGAAAGGTGCGAACGCATTGAATGCGACGGCGCGTTACACTCTTCTCCAAAACAACAAAAAGTGCTTCTTCAGTTCGAATGATTGAAATTTAGAGGTCGTTGGTAATCGTTTTTTTTTAAATAGTTTGAAAACTAGAAACGTTCTCAACCAATTTTGGGTTTTTAAAAACAGATGCCAAAAAACTTGTTTGGTAATAATTATTGTTTTTTGAGTTTTTGAGAACAAGCCACAAAAAAAATGAAAAATCCATCTTTTGATATATCCATCGATTAAATGTGGGAAGAAGAAACAAAAGCGTCGGTAATCAACTTGCCTTGCTCTCGAATCAACTCAGTTTGCTTTAATAAAATCTCTGCCTCTGTAATTTGCTGCAATCGCCATCTTTTGTTCAATCCCTTCAAGTTTGACTTGCCCAAGCCCTTCAGTCCCTCTATCATCACCAAACTCCTCGGTAATCGTCAAACTTCTTCCATCGGAACCGGAACATACTCCAGAGCCATCTCTGCTACTGGATCGTCAGTTAGGGTTTCTGAATTCTCTCTTTGGTGATTGACACAAAACACTTGGTGAACGCTCTTCTGCAGATCTGCTTGAACTTCTCTTTTCTCTTCAAGTCTGACTTGCCCAAACCCCCAGGTAGTGGATATAGCAGAATTGATTTCGAGTATATACGCAGACACCATAAACACGAGACAAGGGAGAACCAGTGTAGCCATGCCCTCGTTAAACATATCAAAGCTTTTGTTCATCTCATGAAATCGCTCTCTGTTTGCTGAAGATCAGGTTTCAGCACTTGACAATGGAGGAAGAGAACTGAAAGTAGAGGAAGACGATTTGAGTCAAGAGGAATCAAATTAGAATATTAGAAAATTGCCACAGTTAAAAAACGCAGAAAATGGTGTTCCGTTTTTAAAAACCCATAATTTGGGTTTCTAAAATCTAGATGTTTTTGAAACTGTTTCTTTTAAAAACAGTTTAGAAACCATTGATGCCAAACATGATTCTGGTTTTCTGTTTTTAAAAACAGAAAAACCGTTTCTAGACATGTTTCCAAACACCGACTTAGAGGCTGTTTGGTAATGTTTTTTTTAAAAACAATTTGAAACTAAAAACGGTTTCAACTGTTTTTGAGTTTCTAAAAACAGGTGACAGGAAACCCGTTTGGTAACCATTGCTGTTTTTTTAGGATTTTGAAAGCAGGTGACAAAAAACCTATTTGGTAACAATTACTGTTTTTTGGGTTTTGTTATGTATGTTTATAATTATAATAATTTTTTACAGTTATTTCAATTAAAAACATTTTTATAGATATTTATCTTTCATATACAACTTTTTTTCTTACAATTTTATATTTATGCATAATTTAAAATTTTTTTAAATTCAAAAATCATTTATATATTTATAATTATTATATATAAAATATAATTATAACATTATAAAATAATGTTATAAATAAAGTTATAAAATAACGTTATAAATTATTATATATAAATTATAATTATAATGTTATAACATTATTTATAATGTTATATATATATATACATAAAGAGGGCTTACGCCCTCCTTTAAAAAACGAAGAGTAGAAGCCCTTCCCTTAATAGAATAAATTGCATCGGCGCAGCCACACCAGCAGGTTACGCCATCGACGCTCCGGAGCAGAGATCACTGTTGCCTCTCGCGTGGTCTGTCGGTAGTAAAATGGCATTAGAATCATAATCAGATCGGACAATCGGAAAGCATAGGCCAAGGATGGCGAATAGGAGATAGAAGGCGAGGAACAAGAATGAGCCCAACGATGATGTGGGCATGTTCGTGAGGAGAGTCAAGTCGAGTCGAGGCATGGCGAGCTCTGGATGTAGCCCCCTTCGCTGAAGAAAGAAACAGAGAACAAACCACTCTTTACTGAATAATCAACCAGAGTACCAAGTGCAAAGACTTCTTTGAGAAGCGCAGATCCCGTCTCCGGCTTCTCAAGTCAAAATGCCGATCTCAATTAGGCTACTGAAGATTCGCTGGAGAATGTGTGTGTGTGGTTGTGAGGAAGACGAAGAGGACTTTTCGTGCGAAGAAAGAAAGAGAGGCAGAGGTATCGGAAAGAAAATAAATAAGTTATTACCAAAATGCCATCAAATCAGAAAACGAGTCATCGTTTTTAAAAACCGAAATTTTCGATTTCTAAAAATAAGGTTGTTTTTCAACCGTTTTTAGGAAAAACGATCACAACCATCAATACCAAACAAGTTTTTGGGTTTCGTGTTTTTAAAAACCAGAAACTGTGTTTGAACACGTTACCAAAACACGAAACCCAAAAACTCTGATTGGGATATTTGTTTGCCCAAACGGTTAAAAGCAGGTCCCACCGTTTATTGTTTTGGATCTTATGACTTCTACTATGCTTGGGAACCAAAAACGCGTTCAAACAAATATCCCAATCAGAGTTTGTTTAATAAACACATGCGACCGAGCCTCGAGGGACATTAGGGCTTAAGGGAGCATCCGAGAGTCTGAGACCCTCTTTGAGTCCTACAGTGAAGTATTCAACTGAACCCAACTGGTTTCTGATGCCAGATAATTCACTGGATTCTATCAAGGGCAAGTCTGGATTCTTCAAGAGTACAACTTAAGCAAGAAGAAACACCATATGTTAGACCCACATTACAATGAGTTCAATCCCAAACTTTAATCAATTAGGAATGTAGCATTTTAGCCAAAATAAGGAAAACAAACATACAAGAAAAGGGGCCAGGATCGTAATTCTAGCCGATCTGTAGTGCTATAATCTGATAATAGTTTTTTCTTTTCTTTATTTCATTCAAGATATGTGTTTGCAGTTCCACTGATAAGCATATGAATATATTAATTCCCATTAATCTATTGCCACTAAACGCTTCCTTGTGCCTTCAGAATTTCTGGGTTCTGGTCAGTGTTTTAGTAATTATATGAGTAAGAATTCCAATTGGACAGAAAAACAAGCATAGAGAAACCGAATGCCTCATCTCGATCCCATTTTCCAGGCCATCATGAAACACCTCACTGCATGACAATGAAAGTGTATCAGAATGCTTCATAGTTTGTCTGCTTCTATAGAAAACAAGTTAAATAATATAAAAGAACCCACACTGCTCATTTACATCTCATAAAGTACACGTTGATCTGACACAAAATATTTGTAATTCATGTGCGTGTGCAAAAGAGGGGGAGAGAGAGAGAAACCTTGCGGCAAAAAGATCTACACCCAACAAGTGAATCCATGCAGAAGCCAAGGTCATCTCGCTGGAGAACATCTTTGCTATACTATGGAGCTGCAAAGGTTCTGTCATGAATCAAACTACAGATACACATACGGATAGGAAACAAAAGAAATCATTTGAGTACTGAAAATTGAAATAGATGGTTTCCATGGTCCGCAATTTAATTCCTGCAGAAGATTTAAAGCACCAGAAGTAAATGCTGAATCTGAATATGCTGGTAAGATACATACCTCTGGCAGCCAATATTTACTTGCAAACATCAACTGTATAGTATCAGGTGTCCAAGAGAGGTAAAGAAGATATGCATATAAAAGTCCAAGCACAACATACGGTACTTTGCTTTCCATTAACCTCTTAGTCTGCATATTAAGTAATCAGTCAAGTAATGTAGCTTGAATAAAAATGGTGGCTTAACTATGATTGCTTTCAGTTCTACTGGCATTAAAGCAAGTATCTCAATCCAATCAAGCAAAAATACCAGCTTGGCTTTAGGAGCCAGGACCATGAGTGTGTAGAAAGGAAGAACAGCAGCTGTTCCTAGGGTGAAAACACAAGTAGCAATTTGAGAACTTGTAAACCCTGCAAGAAAATTTTGTCCATTGAAAGTATGAAATAAAAGATTTCCTATTGATGGAACAGAACGCAAATTCATAAAAGCTTCTTTTGCAGACTCTGGATGAAATGCATAAAAATTCTTAAACCCCACCATAATTATTCAGACATATGGATCACCAATTCTTGTCGGTAATCCAGGTACAATTAATTTGTTAATTAGCATCACACTTCCCTATATGATGGGTTTTAATGACAACATTCTAATTATATCAAAGAGAGAAAACTGGGAACTGGGGAAGAGTTAATCATATTCCAATTTTTAATCAGCAACAGTGATGCTTAAAGAAAAATGTGCGCAGAAACCATAGGACATAACAGCCTAGAGTACAAAACCATGATTTAGTGACTATGTCAGGGGGTAAAGCTTCTGCACATGTGTCTCCCTTTTATGAAGTCCACTATTAACATCGGATCAACCACAATTCTTTCAGATCCTGATTTCTACTAGAACCAAATGAGGACCTTATAATCTTATAAATCAGCCTATATTTCCTGCCAAGCCATCATCTATATCCTTTGTAATAAATATGAACAGGAATGTGGAATGCCCACTGCAGCCAGTTGATACTATCATATATCTTGGAACTTTTGTGCACGTATTATTCCAGGGGGGGAGTATCTTTATTGGTATCTTTTCCATACAGCATTGAGGCCATTTAGGAGGAGAGGAATTCAAGGATTTTGAAGAATGCCTGCATGCTTTCAGGAATCATATGAAGGATCTTATTTATGATGGCCAAGTGTTTCTCTATTTTATTGGAACTCAGAGTTGTAACTCTAGTGTTTTGTTGAGAGATCAGGAGTAAGGTTGAATTTTCTAACCTCTTACATCCTAGGATTCAGGTTTTATTGATGTTTGAAGCCTCCAGGACTTCCACATGAAAACTACCTGAAAGACCGACAGATTGTAAATTTCGGGTTTTTAAATTTCATGTTCTCAGATCTATATTTTGGACATTGTTCTAGAGTAGACAATTCCTGGCTTACTGATATTGTTCAGATATCCTTATTTCTTCCAATCAATCAAATTAGGTCACGGCAAGCAATTCATAACTTTAGGAGAAGATTAAAATGGAAGCAGCTGCACAGTGTTGAGTCCTATATCACAGACTCAGTGGGGTTCTAAAATTGTACAAGTTTAGCAAATTTTTTCTGAGACATAAGAATGAAGGACCAAATTGTAAAATTTTGCACGCTTATTTACCAACAATTGGCAAACCAGATGCTGTTTACTAACATCAGATATTTGCAAGCACCGTCTAACTACAGATTCAGAACAAATCTCACATGGAACATGACTTAGAGCAAAGGAACACTAATCTCTCACCACGATAACTGTATTTGACCATTAAAGATCATCTAACAATCAGAATATACTTGAATAGTTGCAGTTAGGCATGTCAACAAAGAATGTCAACTTCCAGATGTGAGGTGAGCGATAACAAATGCATGGTTAACAACGGAAATGATGATTTGTGAAGCAAATAATTCTCAGTGAGTCACATCTGGGTCATTGAAAAAAAAAATGTAAGCTCAGCATAACCAAATGGAAGTATTTATAATAGAAATTCTAGAAATACCATGAAAAGAGGAATAAAAGCTATAGGGTAGGAATTGCAACTCATAAGCCCAATAAGAAAATGCACTTAGTCAATGTAGTGCATGAAACCTCATATAAATAACCAATAAGAAGCATCATTGACAAGTTGCATTACATGAAGCAGATATTCCAAAGCTTCTTCTGTAGGGCACATACAATGCAAAATTTGGCCTGCTGACAATTCGTGATCCCCCAACAAAATTCCATTCATTGCTTAGCTTGCCCCTTACTTTTTCAACTCGTTGGCCAACAAGTTCAGTGCTCACGTCCCTGAGGGAAAAGATGGATATCTGATCCATCCGAAAAGTAGACCGAGGTTGTGTAAGCCATTGCAGATCATTCTGCAATAAATGGCCTCAGTAAACATCAAGTTCTCTAACATCAGTACTTGCCAAATTGCAACGTAAGAATATATATAGATAATATGCAATTGTTAAGTCCGCTTTTAGATATTAGTTTTAATGAGTTGGGGATCTGACTCAACTATGAACCATCATAAAGACACCTATAAATCAAACTATCCAGCCTGTTTAAAGCACCAGATGCTGCTGCCGACATATGAATTTCTTAGCAGAAACTCCATCAAATGCCAAATTAATCATTTAACACAACGAGTAGCATCAATGTCTTAAATCATGGATTGAACATTGACCTGGTCAGGAAGGACAGATTTGTTGCTCAACTAATGGTCATTCTGTCCCGACTCAGCTGACATTAAAAAGGTTTTGGAAAAGCAAAATAAGAAAAAAGGGTCCTTTGAAAGGGTAGAATAGCTGGTCAAAACAGTGGAAATATGAATTTCTTACCAGAAACTACATCAAACACCCAATTAAGAATTTGACACAAAATGTAGCATCAATTTCTTAAAGCATGGATTGAACATTGACCTAATCAGGAAGGCTGGATTTGTTGTTCAACTAGTGGGCCATTCTGTCTCAACTCAGTTGACATTAAAATATTAAAATGTTTTGAAAGAGCAAAAGAGAAAAAAGAGCATGTGTGTGTGTGTGTGTGTGTGGGGGGGGGGGGGGGGGGGGGGGGGGGGGTTGGTTGGAATAGCTGGTTAAAAGCACGGGTCCCACTGTTTCAGTTGATTCACAGTTTGTCCAATTTTTATCGTTGTTTTGCTTTGTTTTTTGGTTGTTTGTATGTTTGTTTTTTTTTCTTTTTTTCTTTTTATATTCTTTTACCTTGAATGGGGAGAGTAGGAGAAAACCTGTTATTGGGACCATATCGAAGTAAATTTACTGGTTGATCCAGCCCAAGTTTTGAAATTGCATAAAACATAACTATATTAATATGCAAAATAAACCCTTAGGAATAATAAATAAGCCAAATCCCAATGAAGATCCTTCAATATAAAATTAAGGGGAAATTTCTGTTTCCCCAACAGTTTCTGGCAGCCAAGGGTATTTATATTATGTAAGTTTTCCTACTCCCCACCACTTCTGCTGTGGCAAGTCTTTAGATCTATCTTGACCACAAAAAAAACTGCGGAAAACTCATTATCTTCTTTCCTTCCTCTTCACTCCACATTTAAACCATTTCATTCTTGATAGAGCACATTTTAAAACTCTTGAATTCTAGTCTTGATTTTTATAGACTACCAGATGTTTTATATCCAATTTACGAGTTCTCTATATAGACTATGATGAGTCATTAGTATGGCCATGCAAGATCAGGTTCCAAACAAAATCGGCATCATGGAATGGATAGGATTATCCCATTGACCATTGTCCCTATAAGAGGGATACCCCCCAAAAACCTTCTGCGGATCAAACACTTATATGGACTTTCCGCATGAATTTAGTGATTGAATGAACAAACTAGCCTGCGTAATGGGGCAGATGGAGCGGAGACATGGAACTGGCAACCCCTAACGGGAAGGAGAATAGCTTTATCTTTATTCGGCCATCATGTTTTCGCTGGGGATGCCCTAAAAAGCAAGAACTCAAATTGAGATGAAGAAAGATTTTTTTTTTAATTTCAAGTTCGCTAGATAAGCCTCTGATTGTGGACAAAAACACTTTCTAAAAGGAAATCCTAGAGTATCCGAGGCGCGGATCTAAATTTTGCGTAACTCCATTGACATGCTAGAGGAAAGTTGAAACGGAAGAAAAATCTTCGAAGCAAAAATGGCGATACGTATCAAATGCTAAAAAAGCTCCATTACCAGGTTTTTTTTGGGGGAAAAGGAAAATGGCGAAAAAAGGCTCAATTGAAATCAAACAAGAAAAGCATACTCGAAAACAAGCAATGTAAGAGCACAGACGACCGCGGAAACAATATCTAAGCCGTTTCATGAATACATGAAATTAAGAACCCAGACAAGGCATCCGACCAATTACATCTTTCTTGTTTAAGAGGAAGACAAATGGAAACAAAAAAAAGGTGTATGCGAGCACGACCATACCTTGAGCGGCATCTGAGAACATCGAAAACATGCCGAGACGACCATCTCTGTTTGCAAACGAAGCCGCTAAACAACGGTCTCTTCATTCGGGTTATAGTTGGTCAACAGACTACTTATTTAAAAAACTATTAAATTTACGCCAAACAGGAATCTGAGATCTCGCCTTCCACCAGCAACGTCGCACGAATACACGGTTCAGACAGACAAAAATGGGCACTGAGCACTCACCGAACCAGATAACGTTCATCTTTTTTCTTGTTCTTTTTTTTTGGAATTATTGATGAAGACAACAGTGGCAGCCTGGCAGGGCAACGGATATAAAATGCTCGAGCTTACTTGCTAACCGGTCCAACCGGTTTTTAGCCGTTATAACAGCAAGCCGCACCGGCGCTCGGAGTTTAGGCCTTAGTTTGGTTTGAACCAATGACTTCTGGTTTTGGTTTAGGTTGAATCCGGACTAACTAAAACCTGAGCCATGCGACCCTATTAGACTCTGACAATTGGTACGTCTCGCTATAAGCTCAAAACTATAGCCTTTTAATTTTCGAAAAATTTTTGTTACTTCTCCGACATTCTAAATCCTGTGAATAAGGAGGCCGCCCTTTGGATCCTCACCTACTACAAAGTACAAACCATGACAATTGTTAATTCCCCGCGCGGCGCCCCCTCACACATTATCCTCTTCGGAGACCTAAGCGATGAATCGATGATGTCGACGCTCCCTTTGTTTTTCTGTTTCGTTTTTTCTTGTCATGTTGAATGATATACATTTCCGTTGAGGTGCACGTTAGACTTATATAAAACCTGCGTTTCCGTCTCTTCACTCCAAAACTAAAAGTTAAAGAGCTAAAAACAAAAATTGAAGAAACGAAATCGAAATCGAAGTTTCTGGGCGACGGGCAGAAGGAAAGACTGATTTACGAAGAAGTCGTCTTAATAGGTTATTTTTTCTCTCTTGGAAATCTAATTTTTTAGGACTTAAGGTCTCTGATTTTTCTTCAAGCAATGGCGTTTGAGCCTGGGAAGTGTCCGCTTCGAGCTCCGGTATCGCTAGTGTGGGTCTCGTTCGTTCCTTATTCGCTTGGAGTTACCGATGATGTTTGAGCCTCGGAAATATTGCTTCATATGTAAGTTTTCGTGCAATGTTACAGATTTACGGAGCAATCTCACTCGATGTCTGCTAAAATTTTATAGATCTGAAGTGCTGGTGCTCGGCATTGTTGGCGATGTTGAGCTTTGTAGTGTTATTTTCAATATCTAATGGTAAGACTCTTTCAGATCTTGTAAATGGCTGTTGCTTTGTTGATTTCCGACCGTTTCTTTTGCTTGCGCTTGGATTTTTGGTGATAATCGAGTTTTGTTCAATATTATTGACGAATGGAAAGCATTTCCTTGATTAAATTGGTACTCGTACATTTGGCGGATTTGTGAGTTACATGAGTGGTTAGGGGTGTTGATCTAGCTTATGTGTTTTGTTTTATAGGTCATGCTAGCTGTTGATATGCTTCTGTATGTGTTTTGTTTTATAGGCGATGTTAGCTTTTGATATGCTTCTGTACATTGTCCTTGGCGACATCTGTAGACGAGAAAGTTCTAGGTTACCAGCGAACATATTATTTCTGAATTTTTCTCTTTTAAACTTAAGTTTTGCTCCATATTTTGTAAAACCTGATAAGCTGATTGACCAGGCAAATACAGAACTGTCTTGTTTCTTTTAATGAGGCTCTTTTTAGAATTTGAGACTTCTCTTGTTCACCAATGTTACTACGGTAGCTCAATTCTATGAATTTCCTTCTGATAGAAGTTGCAATCTGTTGTTATTTGAAAATGCAGGCTCGTTGACGAGGTTTCAGCGATTGATGACAGAATATTTGATTTTTTTATTGGTTATGGCATTCATCACAGATGCTGAAGTAAACATCGGCCTACTGAAAGCACCTTTGGTTTCTCCAACCACCGCCCCATTGTCTGCACCTTCTATTTCTCATCTTCCTCTGCCAGCAAATCTTCCTCTGTTCCATAGGCGACACAGAAAGCATTTTTGGATGCATGGTGCAAATTCTCCTCTGTTAGCACCGGCACAGCCTCCGGATCATAGCTTGTTAAAAACTTCAGGTCATCCCCCATCTAATACACACTTATCAAAGCCATCAATGAAGAAGGGCCAATTACTACCGCCCAGTGCTCAGCTCATGCCTCCTCATGTGGTAGTTATTGCACCCACACCTTCCAATGCCGGTATCATTTCTTCTGGTTTAGCTCATGCACCATTGACTCCTCGAACCTCTGGTAAAAATATAGTGTGAATTAGCTGTTTATTGCTTTTTTATTTTTTATTTTTACTCTTGTTTTTCTGGAGCCAATTTGATAAGTATTTTTATCTACAAGTCTGCCATCAAAGTACCTCGTATTTTATATTGGGACTCATTGCTTTGATATTAATATAGTATATTGTTTCTCATTTTGACAGACTGTTGTGAGCCAAACATGGTGCTTAAACAGGGGAGTCACATTTGTCATTGTGTGTATCCTATAAAGATTGACCTCCTCCTTCTGAATGTTTCACTTGGCTCAAACTGGAGCCCTTTTCTAGAAGAATTAGCTTCTCAGCTTGGTTTGCGAGTTTCTCAATTTGAGATCACAAATTTCTATGTTCTAAGCACAGCAAGGGTAAATATTTCAATGGATATTACTCCACATAAAGGGATAAGTTTCTCTTCGAGTGATACTTCTGCAATAAACTCTTCAATTGCTATGCATAGGATTCATCTTGATCCTAAGTTGGTGGGTGATTATAAACTTCTCAATTTAACCTGGTTTTCACTGTCAGGCACTTCTCATGGTAATTATGTCTCATTTTCTCCCATCTCATTCTTTATAGTTTGAAGACTTGAATTTGGTTTATGCTAATTTAGTACATATTGCTTTTGTCCACTTTCAAGTCATTAATGAAGAGTGTTGAAATAAAATTGATCTCCAATTCCAAAATTGCCTGTCATGCTGTAAGAAACGTGATTAGTTTGGATGAATACCTTTTATGAAAGTCATAAGCTGAATCTCTTTTGGCCTAATGTGTTAAATGAGTCAAACATAGTTAAACAACTCATTAGATACATACTTCATGTTACTTAGCACGTAAAGCAGGAAAGCTGCTTCTAGGAAAAGCATCAAGTGTACCTTGAGTTCTCATGGAAGTCTGGATTTATTACAACAGGACAGCTCTGATTTTCTCTATAAATTTGCAACTTATTTAATGCTTTTAAATACTTCATTCATGAATTATGAGCATGCAATCAGCCAATCAATACTCTACGAAAAACAAAAGTTCTTTTATAAGACAAATCTTTGCTTAGTGTCTTCAATGCCTAGTTGTTAAGTGAGTCTTATTATTGAGAAAATTTCAGATGAGAGCTGATCTTATTGATCTTAATATTTCTATTTTTACTTGAACTCCCAGATACTATTGAAGTACCTTTTCAAATCTCTAAACAGGAAACTTTCTTTATACTTACAGAGTTCAGAAGATTTGACGTTAGCACTTCATCAAACTTACAAATATGTACTGTGTAACAATTTGGGTTGTGAATTCTGATTATCTTTTTCTTTTGAAGATTTTTCTGTAAGGTTGGGCATGCTTCAGGACATTCAAAGATACACTAAAACATTGAATATGGGGCTGGATTATTCCATAGATGTAGCTTCATTTTCTTGATTTCATTCTTAATTTAGCTCTGATTTTCTCATGTGCATCCTACATTAATCTCCCTTCTTCTTTGCTTATAGAAGTGGGTCTTACCTTGTTCTGTGCTCTTAAATTCTGTTCTTGCTTTGTCTCCTCCCCTTCTATTGACTTCTTTGTTATCTTTCCCCATACCATTGAGATTGAAATGTTATAGCAGCAATAGATTATCCAAAGCAAAAAAAGATCTGTCAGGTGTTCTGTATAAATTTTGTATTTGATTTGTTTCATTAATAGAGAAAATGGAATTGTCATTTACAGGATCAAGTTCTGAAATACCCTTTAGAAGAGAACGGAGTAACTGAAGATGTCTCCGTATATTGTTTAATGGGCATGAGTTAGGAGGGGATAATAGACCATTTATATTGCCAATGTGCAATGGATAGGGCAATATGAAGCTTCTTTTTGATAGAGCCATACATATTTCGATTTATCCATGTTTATTCTGGTCCAGTTGGGTCTGAAACTCAGACGAAGCGAAAATCCACCCTCAGCCATGAAATCTTTAAGTGGGGGTTGTTTCAAGGTTGGAGGCTGTCCTATATATTGAAAGAAAAGCAATCTATTCAATTCCGTTTTTATATATGTTCAGATAACTAGTACTTCATGCAAAAAAAAAAAGGGTACCATGACCCGGAATAGGTCCCATTGAACCAGAGTCTTGGGAGGCGTGGATTGACAACAGAACTAACCTTTGGCATTTTATGCAATGTTGCTGACTTGCTGCACTTAGACTCGACATGCATTCTCATGTTGGCAACCAGGCTTCTACCATCATATCAAGTGACTTTCCCTTCATATATTAACAAAAATAACCTAAAAATTCTCTCTTGTAACAAGTAGTGATCATTAAAGGATTTAGCTGAAAGTGGAATAATTGAAGATGCATGATAAGTGGACACAAATTGCTATTCTTATCTTAGGTTATTGTGCTTTCTTGGTACTATTTTTGTTGATAAAGTTTTCTTTATTATTGATGAAGCATATGCGATTTTATATTTGATAGCAGCTCTGATAAATTGCTACAACTTTGAATATGACAGCTCCCACTGCTGCTACTTCACCTATTGCTGCCCCACCTTACTTGTCCACTTTGCCAATACTTGTTGCTAACAAAAGGAGCAAACATGCAAGTTTGATTCTTTTTTTCAGTATTGGTGCTGGTGTGCTCATCATCGTCATCGTTTTATCTGTGCTAATAATTTGTTCACGAACATCCGGTAAAGGAAAGAAGAAAGAACCTCTCAAAGAAGTTGGTATGTATTTCATGTGCAGTAGAAGGCAGTTTTAATTTCAAAGTGGAATATTTGGTATAGAGTCTCTTTCTGCTTTAATTTTTTGAATTGTATCTCCAATATATTTTGATTCTTCCAGAGGTGATGTAAGATGGATAACTTTGTTGTGCTGGTAATTCAGTACATGCTGCTAAATAGTTTATCATGTTTATAATCTTTCCAAATGCATCTGGGAAAATAATGACAATCAGAAGTCGAAATGCATCAGCCTTTTGCTGATGGAAGTGGTTTCTTGCTATGCAAAGTTGGCAATTATAGAAAGTTAGACCTCCTTGAAAATGGAACTTTTCTCTATACTAGTTCCTTTAATTGTTGAAGTTAAGTTTTTTTTTCATCAAGTCTCAAAAGGATAATTATTGAAAAGAGTAGCAATGGCTCCTCTCCACTAATAATCCCCATATTGTTCTCCACTTTTGAGTTAGATTGATTTTATTCGGAGGATAAAAGTGTACATAACATGGCTAATGAAGCCTTCTAGGAGGTAATATCATCCGTGTAAAGATTATAAACAACTGATAAAACGACAAATCCATATGGTACATGCATTCTGTTTTCAATTGGAATGTCCCTAAAGAAGTAGTCATTCATTGCTCCAGCTTCTGGGATAACTGCCACACTATTGGATAGCAGGAGGTCCCCGCAAAACCATACCAAAACCAAGAACACAGTGATAAAACCTAAAAGCCCCCAAAACTATATGTCTATATACAGCTGTCCTCACATAACAGTAAAACCTCACAATCCCTAAATCACCTCGTCTGCACACAACTCCACCAACTCATCAGATGTTGCCCCAATAAACGTATCTGCTTTTAGTGATCCATGCTTGGCTAAACCCTAGATGCCTTGTTGAAGAGATGCAATGCCTACTTGGCTGTCTATCTTCAAAATCTGATTTTTTTTTTCTTTTAAGCTAATTACGTTAATTGCTTGAAATGGTAAAAGGTACATTGCACCTGAGTTTGAGGTCTCATATAGGTTCGGAAACATTGAAACCACAACCAAGTATGTTTTCTTTCTTGGAAGTGAAAAAGAATACACCAAATCTCATTTGAGTCCTAAAGTTCTGTGATATGCCCCCTTTTCAGCTTTATACAAATCCTGTAGTATATTCTTGTACTACTCTAGGTAAAAAAACGATTCATGTATTGGAAGTATTATATTGCATTATATAAAGTTGGATTGCCTTAACTATTCTGTACAAGTAGAACTCCACATGAGTTCGGGTTTTCACATGATGCGTACAACTTTAAAATTTTTGCTCTTTAATCAAATTATGCATCTGTCTTCTCTTTTTTTTGGCAGCAAAGCAAAGGTCTTCAGATACAGTTTCGGTAGGAGGATCTCTTCACCACCCTAGTAGTACACGGTTTCTTGCATACGAAGAGCTTAAAGAAGCGACAAATAACTTTGAGCCTGCAAGTGTGCTTGGAGAGGGTGGCTTTGGTCGGGTTTTTAAAGGTGTCTTAAATGATGGTACAGCAGTAGCTATCAAGAAGCTTACTAGCGGAGGACAGCAAGGTAACAAAGAATTCTCGGTTGAGGTGGAGATGCTTAGCAGGCTGCATCATCGTAATCTTGTGAAACTTGTGGGTTACTATAGCAATCGTGACTCATCACAAAATCTCCTCTGTTACGAACTTGTCCCAAATGGGAGCCTAGAGGCCTGGCTTCATGGTATGTTATGCTATTGCTTTATAGTGTTTCTTCTAATACCTTAGTTTTTATTTTCCTCAGCTACTTTTAGTGAACATTGATTGTGTAAAAATGTGATACCCATTTTTATTCAGGTTCCTTGGGTGTAAAGTGCCCTTTGGATTGGGACAACAGAATGAAGATTGCACTTGATGCTGCTAGAGGTCTCGCCTACTTGCATGAGGACTCACAACCATGTGTTATTCACAGGGATTTTAAGGCATCCAATATATTGCTCGAGAACAATTTTCATGCTAAAGTGGCTGATTTTGGTCTCGCCAAGCAAGCACCAGAAGGCCAGGCAAACTATATGTCCACTCGTGTGATGGGCACATTTGGGTGAGCCTCACTCTTTCCTCCTGAAAATGTCAAATGCTTTTTGGCATCCTAATCTCAACGTTGATATGATGAAAGTAAATTGTTCTACAGGTACGTAGCTCCTGAGTATGCTATGACTGGACATCTACTAGTAAAGAGTGATGTATATAGCTATGGTGTTGTCCTCCTTGAATTGCTGACTGGAAGGAAGCCTGTGGATATGTCACAGCCAACTGGTCAGGAGAACCTTGTAACTTGGGTTAGTACTTTTTGGTCCATTCTACTTTTCATTTTGCAACATATTAAGGAATGCACCTGTAAGAACGTGTGAGAGAATGCGTATTGAAGAGCATGAGAGATCAAGAGGAAGACTGAAAAAAGACATTGATGGAGTTAATAAAACAAGACCTGCACAAACTAAAATTAACTGAAGAAATGATTTTTGATAGAATGGGATGGAGAGACAAGATTTGTGTCCCACTTTGGTTGGAACTGGTTTATGTTGATTAAGGAATGCAAATGGTTTGCCTTTATTGGATTCTACAATTCTTTCATCAGTCACGGGGAGTTCTATATCTCAGCTCCAAGGATTCACATTAAGTTTTTGGTGGTAAGTGGAAACATCAAGGTGGACCAATGCTAAGCAAGGCTTGGTATACAAATGGGATTAGTAGGATTTAGAGGATTCACATTTTTCTTGGGCTCACTATGATTAATAGGGCATAAGCTTGGGTTGGCACCATTCACTTAGTCATACTAGCCAGGGCACAAAACTGAATATTTTAATACCCATTAAAATAAACTAAAAAATAGTAAACTCCAATCTTAATGTCCAAAACTCAAAGCCACAAGTTTATTTTTGCAGATTATAAGTGAAAGTTAAACAGGGGGGGGGGGGGGAGTGAATGTGTAAACTTATATGGTAAGATTCTAAGCAAGAAATTTTTTACCAAGCCAAGCCGACCACTGCTCTCCACAAGCTCATTAAGTAAAGATGCTTCTTTCTGTTTTTGGGCTTGCTTATGTAACTTTTTTGTTGAGCTCGGGTTGTAAGAGTTGGGATACCCCCGCTCTTTAAAACCCCTAAGGCCTACCCCTAACACAAGATGGTACGAATGAGGCACCTTGTTGAATTGTTACTTTGCATTATGTTATCAAGGGAACAAACTTCCTATTTTGTTGGTGGTATAGAGTGTTCCCCATTTTCTACCTAATTAACGCAAGCAAAGCAGTAGCTTAAGAAAGTCATGCTGAATATTCTTACATTCTGAATATTTCATTTAAGTTTCACTTTTTGGTAGCAAACATATTTATTTTTATTCTTTTTTCTTATAGACTAATACTTATCAGTCTATGCATGTGTTCCCAGCATATTGGATCTGTTAGATAGCCTCATCAATATCCTTCGAAAGATAGCATTCTTGAATATTGCTGTTCAGTGGACATTGAAGTAGTATATGATTTCACTCTGGTTTGAACTAATGAGCCTATTCTTATTGTGTAAATCAGTTCAGTCAGAAATTATCTTTGTATTCTGAAGTCCTTTTCCCTGAAAAGCAAGGGATGTGCTTGTATGAATGGATGTGTCGGGGCTAGATTTTTTCTTTAATATCCTGAGCAATGAGTCTAGTACAGGGGTTACTTCTGTTTGTAGTTGCTTTTTGAAAATGTTGCAGCAGTTTGAGGAGTTTTCTGGAGTTCAAGGAAGGAATGAGTTGAGGAGCAGTACCAAGCAATGATAAAATTGCAGAACAGAATGTGACTAAAATTCTTTAGGTTGTTATTGTTATGATCTAATGGAGGCAGATAGTTGTTCAGATTGGTTTTTCTCTTGTTGGTTTTTTCATGGAAGGTTATTGCAAAGAGAATGGAGAGTTAATCTAGAGAGGGAAAAAAAAAGACACTTTATTAACTGTATTTTCTTTTTTTGGGAGCATGCTTTCCCAGCACCAAAAGCTTGAGTTGGTTCTCTTCAAGTAATGAGTGTTAATTCAACTTCTCCCTTCTTTTCTCTATTTAATTCCCAGGTATTCAGAATATCAGGGTTTTGAGTCTACTTCTGAAACTAGTGGTGCAAACAAGTGACCAAAAACATTATGTGAGGAATACTGGGTTTTTGGGAATCCCAAATTCTACAGGATACCCTTGCAATGAATGCTGTCAGCCATCCTCAGGAAGTTGCATAGCTGCATGCCTCTTAGCTTGATATCCTATACATCTTGTTTTAAAAGTGGTCTCTATTATTTACTAGTTAAGCAAATATAAGTGTCTATTAAGTAAATATATATTATGCATCATAATTTTCTTGCCTGTTTTGGTTTATAGATGGTCATTTCCATAATTACTTGTACGAATGAAACTATTGGGGTTGCTTCTTTCAGACAAGGCCAATTCTTAGAGATAAGGATCGGTTAGAAGAGCTTGCTGATCCAAGGCTTTCAGGCAATTATCCAAAGGATGATTTCGTGCGGGTTTGCACAATTGCGGCAGCTTGTGTTGCTCCTGAGGCAAGCCAGCGACCCACAATGGGAGAAGTGGTACAGTCACTTAAAATGGTGCAGCGCATCACAGAGTATCAGGATTTGATGGTAACCACTCCCACCTTGCGGCCCAACCTTAGGCAGTCCTCTACCACCTACGAGTCGGATGGCACTTCATCTATGTTCTCTTCAGGTCCTTTCTCTGGTTTTAGTGCTTTTGATAATGATAATATTTCTAGGACGGCAGTGTTCTCTGAAGACCTACATGAAGGGCGATAAAAACTGTTGGGTAAGATTTTAAGGAAGCAAAGGTTGGCGTGGCTAGAGGTTGGAAAGGCTTTGGGAGAATGAGCTTGAAACAGTATGCTTTCTGAACGATGGTGTTATTTTTCTTTTATTTTCCTTGTAGAGAGAACTGCATTTAAGATTCTTCCAGGGGTTGAGGGGTTCTCTGATTGGTGGATTACTTTGTATATATATTCCATGTGGATTTCTCTTATAAAGGACTTGATTTTTGTTCACTGTTATCTTTTTGTTGTTCCTATATATGAGATAGTATTCATGTTGTTGTTTTTCATCCTATTTACCTTTTTTTCTTTCTCTAAATTAATAAGGAAGCTCTGCAGCTAAGGAATCAATTCCAAGTTGTATTTAGTTGCAGCATATTGATTTATATCGAGTATAGTAATTTTTGTTTATGCATTTTACTATTAGGAGGTAAAATAGGATTCGTTACTGGGGATTCAGGGCGGTTCGCCCACATGTCAGAAGGCAGTTCGAGAAATGAGGTGTTGAAGAGAAGCTCAAAATCGAACCAGCCTCCATTGAGACTCGGTGCACACTGCACAACATGGTGCGGCATAAGAAGATGACGATGAAGCATGAACATCAAAAGACCTTGAGGGTTCAAGAGTTACCTCATACTACGTATAGAAGCAAGCGTTTCTGGCTTTCACTTGATAACCTGACAAGCAAGGAGCATTGGCATTCGATCATCCGCTTAAGAAAGCTGAAGCAGCAGCTCGGAGAACGGAGACAGAAAATGCAAGTAGATGAAATATAGCTAATTTTGGCCTTCTATTTTGGGCGGTGGGAACCTTCCATGCCAGAAATATGGCTAACAGATTCTTCCCCCACGTTATCCTCGCGTTTTTATCAGTTTATCCCACCTTCAACGTTTTAAGACTTTTGATCCCAATCCCTCAAAATCCCTAAACAAAAGTCCCTAAAACAATGCAAAAACAGCTACTGTACAACGGCTGCCATTACAGAAAATCCTCTTTGCATGGATGACCAACCAAATTTCCGAAGAATTGCATCCCGTCACTTTCCTTCAATCCATTTTCTTAAGCTCCACCTTGATCACCTTTTAATTTTCCTTCTTCTCAGTCTCTGCCTTTCTCCGTCTTCTCTCTTCTTGAGAGATCATGGAGGCTGATAAACATCTACTAGTCATCATCTCGCTGTCCTCTCTTCTCTTCTTCAACTCTGCAGACGCCATATGCGTACCCCGCAACATCACGCACGCCAGTCGCACTCCTCCGCCGGTTGCACCCCATCACGACCACGTCTCCTCGCCGCCGCCGAAGTCACCCGCAGCGCCACCGCGTCATGTGTTATCGCCACCTCCGGTCTCACCCCCGCCGACGCAGAAACCAAAACCATCCCCACCTCCATACCACTCTGAACCGCCGAAGCCGGAGCCTTCCGACCCCACTGCTCCTTCACCATTGATTCCTCCATTGTTACCGTCCATAAAAATCGATCCCGCCATTAAGAAGATATGTACCAGCACTGACAACCCTGATATTTGCCTCTCCTCCATCGCTCCCTACCTCAGTGGCAAGGTGGATCTCGTATCTGTCCTCGAAATGGAGGTAAAGGCATGCAATCACGGTGCACAGATTGCCCTGGCCGTGGCGACCAGGATTGCCAAGGACCCCAGTACACCACCCAGGACAGCCTCGAACATCGACGCCTGCAAGGATACCTATAGTGATGCAATGGATAATCTCCAGAGTGCCATTGATGCGATCCCGGCTCGTGATGTTGGGACCATTAACAGCATGCTTAGCGCGGCGTTGACGGATTTTGGGACATGCGAGGACGGGTTTATGGAGCTGCCGGGAGTGTTTTCGCCCATGGTCGCATATGATGAGATGCTCAGTAAGCTGGCTAGCAATTGCCTGGCCATTGCTTCTTCGATCCATTGATGTCTTCTTCCCATGGAGTGGTGCTCTGTACTGTGATGTTTATCGTTATTCAGATTTCTCCTGTTTTGGGAATGTTACGGAACAAACTATATATGTTGAGAGGCATTGAGAAGATCTTTTGAAATAAAAAGGAGGTTTTTGAAATAAATATCTTCTCTATGGTACCGAAATTGTAGAATATTCCAATCAGTACCTCATGTCAAATCTGATGTTTGTGAATCAAATTTAGGCCATGATATTGTTTGACAACGAGAAAGATAGAATTCATAAAAAAAGAGATGATAAAGTACCGGAATGAATTTGAAATTACAAAAAGTGAATATGATACATTGTTTTGATAGCAAAAAAAAATTTCCCCTTTTCTTTGTGGAGGAGTTGGAGAAGGGAGGGGTTGTAATTTGTAAGAGTCCAGTAGTCGTTCCAAACAAATTCGTTGGGAAAGAGGCGTATTCTTAAATTATATAAAAATATGAGGTACCATCGCAAGAATTAGAAAACCAAAGGAGAGTCTTCGAAAAGAACCCACAAACAGAAGGACAGAATGGTGCAAAACCCGCCAAACGGGCCACAGCTCTCTAACTTAGGCACAGGTGCGTGGTTTCTTAACCTGTACGCAGCTGCAGGTTCTGGCGTGCGTAGAAGATGGTTGGGAGAGAGAGAGAGAAAGAGAGAGGGAGAGAGATGGGTTTTGTTTATTGAAGCATTGACAGCAACTTACAAGGTAGGCACAAGACCACGGAGTGTTGGACGTCGTTAAGAGGAATATGGGGCACTGTAGGGGGCGTCTCCTTTACGACTCCTCCCGTCATGTTCTTCTTCTTCATTCCGTACCTCTTAGACTTCAACCCCTCTGCCTTTCTCGATCCATCCAGACAACAAAACCACATTTAACAAGTGTTACAACAGGCAAAGGAACAAACCCGAACCCGACTCTAATCCCAATTAAATGGCACGCTGATGCGTGTGGGATTCATTACTTCTCTGTACTCTTCCCTCCTCTTCGACTTCACGGCGAGTTAGGTTTTTCATGTCTTCATCGCCTGTGGAGGTAAGTTCTATTTCTGTCTCTGTTATTCGTTACTTTTTTGCTAAATTATGCGTTTTTTTTATATTTTAATTTCATTTTCTATTTGCTGGTCCTCGCAATTTCATATCATTGGAGATCCGTTGCTGTTCTTTTAGTCCGGGTTTCTGTTTTTCTTTGATGCCCTTGATGTGATTTTTGGTCCTCTTTCATTTGTTTGATCATTTTGTTTCCTTTTACGGTTGGATGTGGATTTTTTTTAGTTATTATATCTCAATCCGGATTCATATGTATCGATCATTTCATTTTTATTTCTGGTTTGGGGCTGTTGGATAAAAAGGTCTTCTGTTTTTCCTTATGCGACACTTGATTTTGATCGGATTTATTATTATTTTTACCACCTAAAATTCTCACTTTTTATGGCATTTTGCTTTGGGGTTATCTCCTTTTCCACTGGTTGATTGTATTTTTCTATATTTTCAATTTTTTATTTCTCTTTCCTGTCCTCCTCCATTTCTATCATCCTTTCTTTTGTGATTTTCTAAGGTTTGTTGACGAATCTGGTTATGTTTGTGATGCTTTGTCCTTTTCCATTACTTTATAATTTCTAGTTCCGCTGTATTGTTTGCATTTAATTTTTGTATAGTTGATAATTGTATAATGCGAACTTATACTGTATTGTCTATATATTTTTTCTTTCTATTAATCATTTCTGCCAATTCAATTTGACTTACATTTGTTGGTTACGCTTAAGGAATATGTTAAAAAGAATCATTAAGAAAAAAAAAACTTACTATTTGCATCTTTTCTCATTGTAACATTTCAGACTTGCTGCCCGTAAATGGTCATTATGAGTATCCCGTCCAAATTTCTTGAAAAGCTGTTGCACAACTAGCTGTGGTTGTGTTAGTTCTTATTTCCCTTATGGAAGGTGTTGGTGGCTCCACGATAAATGGTGTAGGTAGCACGGTGAGGAAGAAGAGGAGCAACACGTCCCGGCGGCCTCGGCCTGATTCTCAGCCATATCCTGAAGGCCGAAATTTTTCATCCCGATCGTCAACACCACCTTCAGACAACGTGAGCAAGGCCTCCAGTGATGAGAACATTGGTTATGATACCGGTTCTCAGAGGGAGGAGTTTAATCTAAACCAATGCACATCTTCGGCTTCACCTGTTAACAAAGATGTAAGTGAAACTTCACCTAAAAAAGTCAGGAAGGATGATGGAAGATTTGGAGAACTTGATGCATTTTACAGAACTGGTGGTGGTTGGAAAGGTAATAATGAAGAAGGACGAAGTGGTTTAGATTTCAAAGGTTGTAGTGAAGGTGTGCTTTCCCCTTATAATTGGAAAAGCATGAACAAGGTCGAGGAAGACTTAGAATTGCAGTCAGGAACTACGGATAGTCATGTAGGCAGCTGCAGGAATTATGAAAGTCATGATTCAGCACAGCCAATGACATTGTCTGAGGGTTTGGTGAATGAGAGCAGGCCGAGAAAGGTAAAGCTCAAGGTAGGTGGTGTCAGTGTCACTCGTACAATTCATTCAAAATCCACATTAGATGGTGCCTCTGGCAGTGAACATTATATAAAATCATCTTTCTCTTCAGATGCTGATCGGCCACGGCAGAAGCTTATTCTACAGGTATTTCTGCCTGACCTTTTGTTTTAATATCGGACATTTAACTGTGTTGGCTTTAGACTCTTATGTAAGGAAAGATTTAACTGTGTTGACTTTTACATATCAGACCTTTTGTTTTTTGCTCTTGAACACTTTCCCGTGTACTTGTAATGCCTGTTTGGGCTATTATGTTTTAATATATTTCCATTATTACCGACAAAAAAAAAAGGGAAAGATTTCCTTAACCATGTTTTAACTAAATAAAGCATAATTGAATGTGGATATGAGGTCACTTTTTACATTTGTCTAAAAACTCTAAAATGTATGTTGGGGTTAGATTCTTTGCTTTTGGAACGCTCAAAGTAAGGGACTTGCCAAGGAACTTCTTAGTCCAAAGTCTACCGTTATCCGGTGATCCAAGCCACTTGACAAATGACCTTACCTTCACCAGTTAAAATCATTAACTTGATTTATCCAGCCATATAACCTATGTCAATAATCAATTTCCAGCTAGACAAGGTTGGCCTTTTGACTGTTTGAGCTTATCCCTTACTAGGTGGGATTCATTAATTATACAGGTAGAAAATGGGCTAATGTACTGCATTTGGCTTGGAAAATAATTTGAATCAATCCTTGATATCTTATGTTATTAATTATGATATCTTTAGAATGAATGAAAAATACTACAGAGTCTTTATATTCGAGCACATCTCTGGTTCAGGATGATTCAGATGATGATCAATCACCTCCTGATAAGGGTTGTAGCTTGCAAGGAGTCCCGTGGAAAGATTTCTCGAAAGTTGGTTCTAGACTCAGCAAGAAGGAAGCTGCTTCAAAAGGAAAGATGTCTGACTTTGGTGTCTCCAAAATGCAAAGGGACAATACTGAATCAATTCGTAAGAGCAAGCGTGTTCCAAAGAGGCGAGTGTTGGATGGGGCATTTGGTGATAGTGATGAAGATGAGGAGATCCGATACCTTGAAAGACTCAAAACTTCTAAACTTACTGCACATTATGGTGCAGAGTACAAGGATGATGCGGGAAAAGGAAGCAAGAAATGTCAAAAGATTTCACAGGTTTCAAAGAGTAGGTCAATTGAAGGCGATTATAGTGAACATGTGGGGGATTATACATCTACAAGGTCAGGACGGAATAATAAAAAGAAACCAAGATCAGAAAGAGTGTCTGAGGATACAGATTATGCAGAAGAGGAAGAACCAGTTTCAGATGGTGGCCCTGAAGCTAAGAAGAAAGGGCCGAGGAAGGACTCTTATGATTTATTGAAGGATGGCAAGAAGGAAATGACTCTCACAACTCGGCAGAGGGCCCTTCACTCAGGAAAAGACACATCTTCAGGATCTGGTGCAAGTCTGATTGAGTTTCCGAATGGGTTACCTCCTGCTCCACCTAGAAGTGAGCATTTCTTTCTTCCACGCACTATTATTGTATAAGAATCTTCTTTTCATTATATTTTGAATTCCCCATTTTATTTTGTTGTTTAATTGGCTCAGAGCAAAAGGAGAAACTTTCTGAAGTGGAACAGCAACTTAAGAAAGCTGAGATGGCCCAGAGACGCAAAATGCAAGTGGAGAAGGCAGCCAGGGAGTCTCAGGTTTGTCTCTTTCCATTTGGTTTGTTGTTTCTGGCTTGTGGATCATTTTAACTTTCAGAAAGGAATTCACACTTGTTTATTCGGTCTAAATTTATAGGCTGAGGCAATTAGAAAAATTCTGGGCCAAGATTCCAGTAGGAAGAAGCGAGAAGATAAGATGAAGAAGCGGCGGGATGAATTGGCGCAGGTATTGAGAAAATTCATGGGGATAAATTTTTTTCTACAGATTATGATTTAGGACTAAATGTATTTTGTTGCGAATATTGTTTCGTGCAGGAGAGGGCTGCCAATGGTATGACACTTGCATCAAATGCTGTTAGATTGGTCATGGGCCCTTCCGGAACAGTTGTTACATTTTCCAAGGACATTGGATTGCCAAGTATATTTGACCATAAGCCTTGCAGGTAGTATCCATATCTTTTTTATCTGCTTACCTGTTTGAATATTTTAGTTGCAAATCACCTGGTTGAAAATTAAAAATTCAATTGTATGGGATATCTGTGTTTGTTTTCTGATGTCTTGATGAGTTCTTGACATCCTGGTGTGGATTTTCAGCTATCCTCCTCCGCGAGAAAAATGTGCGGGTCCATTTTGTACAAATACATATAAGTATCGTGATTCCAAGACGATGCTTCCTCTATGCAGTCTTCAGTGCTACAAGGCCGTACAGCAGAAAATGAAGCCCATTCCTACTTGCTGAGATCCGCTGCAGTCTTCTGCTCTAGGACTTCAATTGATGTATGTAATCTGCAGACTCTCTGTTATTAAGTATTAGATTATGTAACTGGATGGTTGTGGGAAAACAATTTTTGTTTCATCTTTATGGAGCTCAAGACAAGTTCTGGTTGATCATTTAATGTGAGCTACAATTAAAGTTAGATGTATGGAAGTCTTCCAGGCTCCATGAAAATAACTGTCACACGTTTCGTATGGAGGACAAGAATGAAATCTGGGGTCTTTAGGGAAAATTAATTTTTAGTGATACTTTTTTTTAACATAATTAAGATTTAGTCAACAAAGTTTTGACTTTTAATGAATCTTTATCAAAATAATTAATTTTTAATTACATTTTACTGTTATCAATAAATTCTTCCAAAAATACCCTTATACAACTCATTTTCAGGACTTGTACAAGCAATAAATTGGCTTGTACAAGTCAATTCAAAAATTATTCTCGAATATCCATTAATGAAGTAATTAGATCATTACATATATATATATGTCTAATTCTAATAAATTAGCAATTTAGCCACCCTATTTTATATTCCAATCATGCTTTCTTGCATATAAAAAATTTACAAATAAAACACGGACGTTGCCTTATTGATTATTAATATGTAGTTCCATATAGGTAATAAGTAAGTCGAATATGATAATATGTCTCATCGATTAGTAAAATATATTTTCATGTAGGTAGTGAGTAAGTAAAATATAATAATTATGTCTTAATTATTTGTAACTTATTATCTAATTTATATATTAGTTAGGTGTTATTTGCTTATGGGTCTCATCTTGATAACAAGGTCTAAATCTGTATGTATGATTTAAATAACATTATCATGTATGGTATAATTTTGCACACAAGAAAAAAACAGTCTTCGAAATTAAATAACATTGAATAACATTATCATGCATGATATAATTCCGAATTATGGATCTCATTTACTTGTAGGAAAAATTGATCTTTTCACTTTCTATTTTACATAAAACACCATTTATTTTTATTTTTAATCCCGAAACGCAACAAAAAATTGCCCATTTTCCATTTTGCATTTACCTACGTAAAGTATTGCATGCGTTACCCACCAGTAGATATTAAAAAGGGTAAATTACACTTACCTCCCTTGAGGTATGATATAATTACACTTACCTCTCTTGGGGTTTCTGATATAACACTGTCATCCCTTGACGTTTATGTGTGGGTCACACTAACACCCCTCACTACATTTTCCGTATTAAAAAATAAATAACTTTTGAATGTATGACTAAAAATTAATTTTTTAAAATAAATTTTAGTCATACATTCATAAGTTATTTATTTTTTAAAATTAATTTTTAGTCATATATTCAAAAGTTATTTATTTTTTAATACAAAAAATATAGTGAGGGGGTGTTAGTGTGACCCACACATAAACGTCAAGGGATGACAATGTTATATCAGAAACCCTATGGAGGTAAGTGTAATTATATCATACTTCAAGGGAGGTAAGTGTAATTTGCCCTATTAAAAACCTTCGGAAAAATTATAGGAAAAAGCCTCCTCTAAGAAAGCCATTTTGCTTTTAAGCTTATAATTTAAATTATGAATATTGTAGCGCCTCCTTTTTTTCACATTTTTATAGATAAAAGACTCTATTTTTATTGTTTTAGAGATAAACATACAATCCCCAATGGATTAGCTTGTATCCTATGAATGATTAAACTTGTAAACCATTGTTGCATTCACTTGCAATCACCTATAGTTAATGGATATGCTAGTAAGCGTTATTAATTTTGTTTCGGTTGCATTGACTTGTAACTAACATGTGAGGCCTTATGTGTAAAAATTTGGGAAAAGGAAGCTTGCAGCCTTCATGATATAAAGTGTAAGCTTAAGAGCAAAAAGGGATGTCCCAAAGCCTTAATCACATTATTTTATCCTTCTCATGTGACAAAAATTTTCAAAATCCGATAAAACTTTTCGCGTAACAAACCCTTAAATGAAAGCATCTCTTCTTAATCCACCCATCGGCCATTAAACGTCACAAAACTTCCTCAAAATGGTTACTTTAAATAGAGACAGACAAGAGAGCAGGAATAACAAACCCCTAAATCACAGTATCTCTTCTAATCCACCCATCGACCGTTAAACGCCACAAAACTTCCTCAAAATGGTTATCTTAGACAGACAAGAGAGCGGGAATAATAAAAAGGAAAAGAAGAAACAAGCGGCCATTAAGGTCAGTTTCTATCCTTAACGCGTGACAAAACTTTCTTTTGGCGTAAAAAGACCGTAATCATTGTATCTCTCCGAAATCCGTTTAACGTCACAAAACTTTCTCAAAATGGTTATCTTGACAGACGAAAGCTGGAAAGAAAAAAAATGGGAAAAGAAGAAACAAACGGTCATAATGGCCGTGCTCACCGTGATCGCCTCTACTCAATCAATCACTCCAGCGCCATTATGCCCCGGGGGAGGCTGCCGGATTCCAATCATTCGCGATATTCAGCCGAACAAATTCAAAATTTGAAAAGAGGGGAGGGGAAGAGAAAGAGAGATGGCCGAAGCATGAAGGGTTCTATCAGACAGAAGAAGAAGGGCACTGGAATCACCAAATTTCATCCAAAGCCGAAGTCGAAAGCCTCTTCCGAAAGGTTTCCTAAGCCTTCTGCGACCTTTGGCTCTGATCATTCGCAACCAGCGGCCTTGATCGCTCATGTTTCTCTCGATACTCAAGACGATTATGATGAACAAGAAGAGGCATTGAGGCAGTTCGACGTGAACATGGTGTATGGGCCGTGCCTTGGGATGACTAGATTGGAGCGTGCTAAGAGTGTTGGTTTGAACCTGCCGATAAATGTGGAGATTCTTCTCAGAAAAAGGTAAGGTTGGGCAGGGCCGCAGGGATGCCTATGGGATGGACGTGTTTAGGACCTTGCTATGTTCGATGATATTGTTAGGCAGTGGACACTAGATGTTTGATGAAATTTACAGTCGCTTGCTGTGTTGGTGGTGTTTTCTTGTATCGAAAGAATTGGTACCTCCTGTACTAATAGTGATCATTGACTGTGGGGGAACCTCTGCCAGAAGACTCTGGAGGAACCTTTGCCAGAGGAGTAGTGATCCACAGGTGAGGATTTATGAGTTTCTTGCTGATGCATTCGAGGGCGATTATCTGGAGGAACCTTTGTCAGAGCAGAACAAGTGCAACCGCCTGCTGAGGATGACGCTAATGGTGAGGAGGAGGCTATTGAAGGTGCCAATGACAGGGAGGACAAGGAGATCAGTGATCACGTTTGAAGGGTAAAGGTTTCTATCTTGGCCCACTCTTTCTTATTTTTTGTTGCACCTAGAAAGTAGTAATGTAATGTTAAACTGTTGTGATGGTTTTGTGTTACCAGTGGTAGTGATAATGGGGGCATCCCTGAAAACGTTCTACACCAATGGAGGGCTGAAGCTGAGAGTTGCATGGATAATTAGTTCTTTGATTGTGGCTTCTGTGAGGTATTACCTGCTTCAGCCAATAATTGCCAAGCATCATCCTCTTGACAATTTGACCTTGACAGATTCTGATGAATAGGGTGTTTCTTTGTTTGAGCAGGGAGCCGTTTGAGGAGTCTAGGGTGAAGCCGTTGTCTGCTTCAATGGCATCAAAGCGGACTATTGTTCCTGCACTGAACAAGACACTCTGGTATGCTGTGCATTTGGAACTTCCTGATGGGTTGTGCTGAAAGGAGCAACATTGATTGCCATCAGGCCAAGTGAGCAGACAGCAGCAATGAAGGAAATTTCTGATGTATCTTGGCTTGGGGTTTCATTGGCATTCGAGGCAACATATGGAACAACAGCAAAACTACTGGTGAGAAGGTGAACCTACTTGTCTTGAGACGAATTCTTTCTTAAGGGTATGGAAATGAAGGTAAATTGCCCGGCCCTCTTTATCTATAATGGCTTGGATGAGATGGAAGTAACTAACAGTTTTGGGATGGGAATTTATCTGTTTGTGCTTCTTTTTTCTTGGGTTTGTCTTTGAATTGTTGATGTCTCTAACAAATTCTTTATAATGTTTTGCATATTTTTCCATTAAATTTTATTATGTTTTCGTAATATCCCTTTTCGTTCTTTTGTACTATTTTTTCTTACAATTACAATTCTTTTATCACTCAATTTTAATCTTTTCCTTTTAACTATTTCTCAAATAATTTAGGCTTTTTCTTTAGTCATAGAAAATTGGTATTCTATCTTGTGATGTGGTGGTACTATATCTTTATATTCCTCTTTGGTTTTTTCATTTATTTTGTTACATCTATTTCATGATTTTTATTTGCATTTGATGATCACATTTTTTTTTTAACCTTTACCATATTTGCATGTCTAGTGTTTTTTCCTATTTTCACTTTTTGTCTTTTTAAGAGATTTAATTTAGTAAATTTTTGGATATTTATTTTTTATTTATGTAGTTTGATTTTTTTTGTGTATTTTATTGGAATTTAGACTTGTTTATTCATTATTATGAAGTTTTCTTTTTGGTTTTTCATTTAAATTTTTTTAGGTTCATTTTTGTAAGTTTTTTTTTTCTTTTATTTAATTAAAGCTTTAGGTTGATTTAGTTCTATTTTTCACTTAAATTGATTCTTATTAGTTTTATACTTTTTTTATTAAATTTTAATAGTTTCTTGAGCAATTTTTTGTTTTTGATTTTGTAATATATATTCGCTTTCAGTTTAGATATTAAAAAGTATCTATATTCTTTTTTATGTTATTTTATACTTTTTTATATAGAATCTTAGTGTGCCTTTGCCATTTTTGTTTCTTTTTCTATTTATTTTTATTTCATTATTTGGTGCCCTTTGTCACTTAATTTTGAAGTATATTTTTAGCTTTTGCTTGGATTGTTTGATTTTTAGTTTTCTTTAATTATATGAGTTTCATTAAATCGTTTTCTAGATATATATTTGTATTTTGTAATTTTTCCTTTTTTTTGCATAGTCATAAGTATTAATCAATTTCTCATTTTCCTATTCTTTAATTTCCTTTAAGGAATTTGGCAACTTTTTGTGACTATCTAAGGCAAAATTAGAGTTTAGTCACATTTTATGAAATAAATAAAGATTAAGTGATGGTTTTGAAATAATTAAAATTAGGAATACTTTGAAAAAAATATTTCAAAACGATTGGTAGTATATTGTTGCAAGTTTTATCTGGACTGAATTGCACGTTCATTATAGGGTATACATAGAATCATCGTAGGTCATGCATAAAATCATTATAGGGCATTCAACGCATTATGATAGGCCACACACCACATTATTATAGGGAACACGCTACTATATCATAGGGGGCACAAGACGTCGTCATAGGGCACACACCTATCTAGGAAATAGACTTATAATGGGTAATTTAGTCCGAATAAAAGTTGTGACAGTAAACCACAACTTTTTTGAAATATTTTCTTAAACGTATGCCTAATTTTTTAATTATTTTAGAAACCATAAATTAATCTTAGTTTAGTTATAAAGTGTGATTCAAACCTAAATTTGCCTTGCTAAAAGCCATTTTTTTATCGTGTTGTCAAATTTACACCTTCCATGTTTATATGGAGGTATTAAGTTTTTTTCTTTTTAGCAATTTTTTGTTTATACTTTTTGTTTAATTCTCATTTCAATGCCCCTTATTCCTTTTGAATTTGAACTTATATAACCTTTTACCTATTGCTTTTGTACAATTTGCTTCTTAATTGCCTGTATTTTCTATTTTTATTTTTCTTTTTTTTTTTGGTAATATTTTATGTAGGGTGTATACATGAAAGTTTTGACGTGTTTTGTCTCCGTTATGCTTTGATATCTTTTTCTAACAATTTTATTGTATTTTTTTATTTTATATTTTATCATAAAATCTTGTTGACGTTTTCTACGATTCAATATTTTTATGTAGTCACTATTTGTTTTTGATTTTTATTTATTTTTTGTTAAATTGATGTCCTATTATCTGAACAAGGATATTTTTCTTTTGGATTACTTAAAATTTTGATGATTCAATTTTACATGTCTGTACCACATTATCTTTTTTTTTTTTTTTCTTTTTGTTACTTATGATTTATATATATCGCCAACCCCACTTTGGTGGGAATTGGCTTATGATGATGATGATGATGATTTCTTCTATTAGTTCTATATATATTTTAAGAATTTTTACTTTATTTTCTTTTGATATCATTAAATAGATTTCTAGATGTTTAGTTGTATTTTATGGTTTTACTTTTTTCTTTGTATAGTTTAAGTTGCCACGAGTTCTTAATCTTTCTTGTATATGTCTTTATTGATTTTTGATATCTATTAGTTCTTTTACTTCTTTATTTCAAGCTAATTACATTTATCTCCCTTGTGGTTTCTAACAGCTGCAAATACGTTCCTTTGTCTATGTTGTAAAATAATTAAAAGAAAAAATTTTACTATTTAGCATTATTAAATTTTATCTAAAGTAATAAAAAATTAATTATTAAAATAATTAAACTATCCATTATTTTAAATTGGTTACTACTATGTTTAAACCTGAAAAAATGTGAGAAATCTTAAAATCTTAAACATTTTCTACTTAAAAAAGGGTGATAAAGTCATTAAAGAACATTAAAATTTTATGAATATTTGTACAAAAGAGAGGGATATGCAATAGACAACAAAACCATAAGGAAGGGAGGTTGGCATAGTTTTAGAAACCTTAGGGGCAGGTATTTGGAGTTATTAGAAACCAGAACGGAGGTAAGTGTAATTTTCTCTTTTTTCCAATTGATTTCTTTAATTGAGGTTCATAATATTTAGGTGTATTTATACGTTTTTTTAGCTCATTTTTGTAGCTTTTATTATTCTTATTTTGTTTTGGCTTTTATTTAGTTTAGTGTTTTCTTCTTTGTTTTTTATTGTTTGATTTTTTTTAACAATGTTTAAATTGTTTTTTTAAAGATAGTTATCTCATTGCAAAGATCTAAACAGATATTTTATTTTTTCTTGTTCCCTTTTTATCTGTTAATTTTCCGTTGTTCTTCCCAATTTTTTTTAGCGTTTGCTTATAATATTTCTTCAGTCTTAATGTATTCCAATAAGTTTTTTTATAATTTTGCGATTGTTTCTTGAAACATATGAAACCAGTGTCCTTTTCTATAATTTGGTATTTTTCTATTGTTATTATTTGATTCTTTTTCCCATGCCTTTCCCTTTTTAATTGTTTTCTTTAATGACTTATTTGTTGTTCTCTTCTGTGATGTGGTAATGTTTTTTACATTCACATAATTTATGATTTTTTCTGTAACCTTATTTGCTGTGTTTCTTAATATATATTTTTTTGTATTTATATTTCTTTATTTATATGTTTTTATTCTGTTTTAATTGTTTTCCTCTTTTTTATGCCATAAGGTCTTTATTGCAGATTTATATTTGTGTTCTAATTTTTGAAGTTTGTTTTTCTAAAGTTTGCCCTTTTTTATTTTTATTTTTTGAAAGTGCATTGACAAGGTTAATATGCGTTATTCTTTTCTTTTATATTCGTTGATGTCCTTTGCACTTGTGTTTTAACTTGTTTTTCTCATAACTTCTTGATTTTAATTGTTTAACTTCAATAAGTTATTCAGTTTTAATTTTTTTTATTTACTAAGGTTCTACATCCACTTTTTTTTTTTTTATTATATTGTTTTTACTGATTTCATTTGTCTAATATTTTGATAATTATTTGTAGTTTATTTTTATATTTGCAGTACACTGCTACTATTAAATTTTATTATTCATGGTTTTTCTAATTATTTTTTTACCATTTTTGCCCTGGTGGAGTAACTTGAGTGGAATGGAGCAGACCAGGTTTTTATATCAACAGGCTGCAAAGGTATTTTCCATTTATATCTCATTGCCAAAATTTTAGCAATCTTAACTAATGCTTCTGGTTGTTGGATGGTTTAAAAATGGTGAAATATCATGTTTTAGTGTTTTAACATTTAGTTGGATGTTGTTATATTGTCAACACAGTTTTCACTTGCATGAAATGGATATCATTGGCTACTTTGTCATAATTACGAGTATTGCTTTTTAGATATTTCTCATATATAATGAATCTAACAATCATTTGATTATGTCCATTTCTTGTGCTCTTTTCCTTGATTAGTTAAATGATTTAAGAAAGTACCAAAATCAATTTGGTTTTTTTCAAATTAATATTTTGTGATAAAGATCTGTAAGGGATATCCAATTCATTATTATTTTTACATGAGATTTGAGTATGCAATTAAGTTTTACTTTTAAATTAAAATTACATAATAGGTAATACTAAAAAAAATTAAATGAAAGTGTTCTTGTTTCTAATTTTATTTAATGAATTCTTTATGCTCCCTTATACTCGTTATGGAGCGAAGTTGTTGAACATATCTAAATACAATGATTCAGGCTAATAAATTCATCAATTTATATTCTAAGCATGTGAAAAAATGAAAAAGAAAAGAAAAGGTTTACAAATGGCATTCAGCTTGCACATAGCTTCCTCAATCTCATCCTTAAGTCCAACTTGAAGATTCTTAACCAAGAAAGTGTTACGCTCAGGCAAATATTTCGAAACTTGGATGCCTAATACTTAATATAGTCTATCTTTTATTCTCCATTGATTGATCTTCGAGCCTACTGTAAAGGGGAGTCCTGGGCCATGCCCACGTGAATCTCCTATAATTCAAGAACCCTCTCTTGGTTTCCTTCACTTCACTAGTCTAGTGACAGAAATGATTTGATTGTTTGATTGGATTCAAAAATCCTAATTTGCCTCTCGATTTTAGTTTTTTGTTGAGGCAATATACCAACCATGAACAGTGATTGATTATTTTTGTGACTGGTAAGTGTTATCCGAGACGACGAATGTGTTTCTCACTTCAAAATGTGCCTGATATAGTGGTGGTTATAATTCGTTGAAATTCATGTGGCAAACATTGGTTTTTCTATTCTCTTTTTTTTTTCTTTTTTCCTCGTTCCAATTTCCTAGCCGTTGTAAGAAAGCTCACACCCTCGATCTGTTTTCAATCCACTCCTCTTTGGACTTTGCTTCGGTGGGACATACACCGGATTACGATATTTTTGATCCGTTCATTGGTTCATCTTTAACTTGGACCCATGTTAGTTTAATTCAGTTACTGGATTCAACATCAAAAGATGCTCAACCCTTGGTATGACTTGACCATTTTGTTGCCTATTGATGTTTCCATAGATTTACCTTCTCGTACATTTTTGCCCCTCAATTTGGATCTTCTTGTCAAACAAGTAAGAGCATTCAATCATTTTTTTCTATGAAGTAATTCTGAGATGGTCAAGCAGTTGAATGATGCCATGTACTTGGTATTATCAATGAATACCTTTTCATCTTTAAGGAAATATGTCATAATTGTCTAATTGCTGTTTGGATAACATATAAGGGGTTCAGTTGATAAAAAAACCAGATATTGTTGTTAAATGTCCTCAGCATATGCTAAAGATCACAAACTATTTTCCCTTGCATAAATGGTACATGTGTGGACTAATTGATTATTCTTTTATGATTGCTATTGCAGCAAAATCTGGCGATGGACCATCAGGTTGCATAGAGTGTGCTAAACATGTTAAGCTAAGTTGCCCAAATCTTGAGTTTTCTGGCCTAACGACAATACGGATGCTGGACTACCTCATCAACTTTAGAGAACTTTAGGATGATGTTTTCTGCACTTGGCAATAGCACATGTTTCTGATATTATATGTTCCAAAATTCTTATGCCTTAAACTTTTTATATCCCCTTGCAATAGGCATTATCAAACCATGGACTAGAGGTTTTCAAGGCACTTGGAATGGCAGAGGAGCAGTGCGAGCTATCCGTAGGTATGTTTGGTGATTTCAAGCAAGCAGTAAGATCTATACCGTGCAGCTGAAACTTTTTTCGAAATAATGTAGCTTAGACTCGGTATTAATAATTCATCATCTTCAAATCTTTCATTCCCATCTTAGTACAAACAACTGGGAAATGTTTCAATGTTTTAAACTTATGATAGGTAGGTAATTAGTTTTCATCAGTCTGTTTGTGACAACTAAAATCTCCCCTTTCTATGTTCCAGTAATTACATCATGGAAAGGGCCTTCTTCTGATTGTCCCAAAATTATGATTTTAAAGTTGATATACTGTTAAGAAAATGTAAATTTATTGAGTCAAACCAAACAAAATTAAATTTTTTGGAAAGTAAAAAATGAAAGAAGCAATATTAATATTGCCTAATTCCTTTGATTTAGAAGACGTGTTACAGATAAGTTTACCTTATGATCCTCTGAGAAGTTGGAGCTCCCACTGAGATATACCTTTTAATAAGTCACAGAACCTCTACTGAAGTTTACCTTATGATCCTCTACTGAAGCCAAGCGATTTTGTGCCTAATATTCAAGCTTGATGGTGCTTGTAGACATACTCATCCACACATGTAGTTAGTTACTTTGGAATGTTTTAACTTTGTGGTTGTATTATTATTATTTTATACTTGAGGTGATCATTGAATGCTCTTCTTTTGTAGGGAATATTAAGACGAGGTTCTAACAGGGCATCCTTGAGGCTTAATGAATATATACATGTGAGGTGACATGTCATTTATCTTGTTTGCTATGTACCTTATCGTTTGTGTAAAGCAGGAAATTTGAAGCTTTATGCCTCATAATTTGTTTAAAACAAGTACTCTATGTCTATTTGTCTTACTTTGTTCCCATGTATGCCTTACAATTTCGTCTTGCTTTCTTAGGAATTTGAGAATGATTTTTAGCGGTGCCTCAAATAAGAAGGAATTTACTTGGTTGATCCACCAACATACACAAAAATCATAAGGAAGCCTGCAGAAATTGAAAAGTGTTGTCTGTGGATGGATTCAGGAAGGCATTGAGGTTTGTTTTGAAATTCTTCTTCTTTTTTTTTTTTTTTTGTGTAGGATGAGTGCTATTGCTTATTTTGGTAGCGATCTGTCTCGTGGGAGGTTTGTTTCATCTTCTTTGGTCATGAGCACATTGAAAATGTCATTGAAAAATGCTTATTAGTTCTTAGATATCAATTTTCAAACAATTAGAATTGTTTGCAAAATAATAATTATTGATTTTTTGGCCCTTGATGTGTTTATGAGGTTTCAGGTTGATAGATTGGTGTTTTGAATATTTCCAAGTTTAGGATGCTGCCATCATTGATCCAAAAGCTCATAGACTCTTTTATTTTGGATTCCAGGTACATGATAATATTCAAAATTCTTCTAAGGTGAGGGGCTGAAGTATTTGTAATGTTTATTGAAAAAAGTTAGAACTATATAACCATCACAACAGCCGGCTGTTGTGATGGTTTGGTGTTACCAGTGGTAATGATAATGGGGGCATCCCTAAAAACGTTCTACACCAATGGAGGGCTGAAGGTGGGAGTTGCATGGATAATTAGTTCTGTGATTGCGGCTTTCGTGAGGTATTACCTGCTTCAGCCAATAATCGCCGAGCATCATCCTCTTGACAATTTTGCCTTGACAGATTCCTATGAATAGGGTGTTCTTTGTTTGAGCAATTTTTTTTTTTTTTGATTTTGCAATACATATTCTCTTGCAGTTTAGATATTAAAAAGTATCTATATTCTTTTTTATGTTATTTTATACTTTTTTCTATAGAATCTTAGTGTGCCTTTGCCATTTTTGTTTCTTTTTCTATTTATTTTTATTTCATTATTTGGTGCCCTTTGTCACTTAATTTTGAAGTATATTTTTAGCTTTTTCTTGGATTGTTTGATTTTTAGTTTTCTTTAATTATATGAGTTTCATTAAATCGTTTTCTAGATATATATTTGTATTTTGTAATTTTTCCTTTTTTTTGCATAGTCATAAGTATTAATCAATTTCTCATTTTCCTATTCTTTAATTTCCTTTAAGGAATTTGGCAACTTTTTGTGACTATCTAAGGCAAAATTAGAGTTTAGTCACATTTTATGAAGTAAATAAAGATTAAGTGATGGTTTTGAAATAATTAAAATTAGGAATACTTTGAAAAAAATATTTCAAAACGATTGGTAGTATATTGTTGCAAGTTTTATCTGGACTGAATTGCACGTTCATTATAGGGTATACATAGAATCATCGTAGGTCATGCATAAAATCATTATAGGGCATTCAACGCATTATGATAGGCCACACACCACATTATTATAGGGAACACGCTACTATATCATAGGGGGCACAAGACGTCGTCATAGGGCACACACCTATCTAGGAAATAGACTTATAATGGGTAATTTAGTCCGAATAAAAGTTGTGACAGTAAACCACAATTTTTTTGAAATATTTTTTTAAACGTATGCCTAATTTTTTAATTATTTTAGAAACCATAAATTAATCTTAGTTTAGTTATAAAGTGTGATTCAAACCTAAATTTGCCTTGCTAAAAGCCATTTTTTTATCGTGTTGTCAAATTTACACCTTCCATGTTTATATGGAGGTATTAAGTTTTTTTCTTTTTAGCAATTTTTTGTTTATACTTTTTGTTTAACTCTCATTTCAATGCCCCTTATTCCTTTTGAATTTGAACTTATATTACGTTTTACCTATTGCTTTTATGCGATTTGCTTCTTAATAGCCTGTATTTTCTATTTTTATTTTTCATTTTTCTTGTAATAGTTTATGTATTATACATGAAAGTTTTGACGTGTTTTTTTTTCTTTATGCGTTGATATCTTTATCTAACGATTTTGTTGTATTTTTTATTTTATCTTTAATCATAAAATCCTGTTGACCTTTTCTACGATTTAATATTTTAAGTAGTCACTATTAGTTTTTGATTTTTCTTTTTTTTTTATGTTAACTTGATGTCCTATTATCTAGACATGGATATTTTTCTTTTGGATTATTTAAAATTTTATGTTTTGTTTATCTTCTTGTTTTTTTTTTTTGGTTACTTACGATTTATATATATCGCCAACCCCACTTTTGTGACAATTGGCTGATGATGATGATGATTTTTCTATATGTATTTTAAGAATTTTTACTTTATTTTCTTTTGATATCATTAAATAGATTTCTTGATTTTTTGTTGTATTTTATACTTTTACTTTTTTTCTTTGTGTAGTTTAAGTTGCCATGAGGTCTTAATCTTTCTTGTATGTGTCTTTATTGAGTTTTGATATCTATTAGTTTTTTATTTCTTTTTCTCAAGATAATTACATTTATCTCCCTTTTGGTTTCTAATAGCTGCAGATACGTTCCTTTGTCTAAGTTTTAAAATAATTAAAAGAAAAAATTTTACTATTTATGTATTATTAATTTTTACTTACTGTAATAAAAAATTAGTTATTTAAATAATTAAACTATCCATTATTGTAAATTGATTATTACAATGTTTAAACCTGGAAAAAATGTGAGTAATCCTAAAATCCTAAACATTTTGTACTTAAAGAAAGGTGATAAAGTCATTAAAGAACATTAAAATTTTTTGAACATTTGTACAAAAGAGAGGGACATGCAATAGACAACAAAACCATAAGGGAGGGAGTTTGGCATGGTTTTAGAAACCTTAGGGGCGGGTATGTGGAGTTATTAGAAACCAGAACGGAGGTAAATGTAATTTCCACTTTTTTCCAAATGCTTTCTTTAATTGAATTTCGTAATATATGTGTGTATTTATACTTTTTTTCGGTCATTTTTGTAGCTTTTCTTATTCTTATTTTTTTTGGCTTTGATTTAGTTTGTGTTTTCTTTTTTTTTTTTTTTATTGTTTGATTTTTTTAACATTCTTTTAATTGTTTTTTTAAAGTTACTTATCTCATTGAAAAGATCTTAAGAGATATTTTATTTTTTCTTGTTCTTTTTTCTCTGTTAATTTTCCGTCGTTCTTCCCAATTTTTTTTTTATGTTTATTTATAATTTTTCTTCATTTTTAATATATTCCTTTAAGTTTTTCTATAATTTTGTGGTTGTTTCTTGAAACATATGAAACTAGTGTCCTTTTCTATGATTCTGTATTTTTATATTGTTATTATTTGATTTTTTTCCCATGCCTTTCCCTTTTTAATTGTTTTCTTTAATGACTTATTTGTTGTTCTATTTTTTGAATTGGTAATTTTTTTACATTCACATAATTTATGATTTTTTTTGTAACCTTATTTGCTCTGTTTCTTAATATTTTATTTGTATTTATATTTATTTATTTATTTGTATTCTGATTTAATTGTTTTCCTCTTTTTTATGCCTTAAGGTCTTTATTGCAGATTTATATTTGTGATCTAATTTTTGAAGTTTGTTTTTCTACAGTTTTGCCCTTTTATATATATATATATATATTTGAAAGTGCATTGAGAAGGTTAATACGCATTATTCTCTTCTTTTATGTTCTTTAGTGTCCTTTGCACTTGTGTTTTAACTTGTTTTTCTCATAACTTCTTGTTTTTAATTGTTTAAGTTCAATAAGTTATTCATTTTTAATTTTTTGTTATTTATTAAGGTTCTACATCCACTTTTTTTTTATATTGTTTTTATGGATTTGATTTGTCTAATTTTTTGATAATTATTTGTAGTTTATTTTTATATTTGCGGACACTGCTACTATTACATTTTATTGTTCATGGTTTTTCTAATTATTTTTTTACCATTTTTGCCCTGGTGGAGTAACTTGAGTGGAATGGAGCAGATCGGGTTTTTATTTCAGCAGGCTGCAAAGGTATTTTCCATTTATATCTCATTGCCAAAATTTTAGCGCTGTTAATTAATGATTCTGGTTGTTGGATGGTTTGTAACTTGTGAAATATCATGTTTTGGTGGTTTAACATTTAATTGGATGTTGTTATATTGACATCACATTTTTCGCTTGCCTTAGATGGATATCATTGGCTACTTTGTCACAATTACGAGGATTGCTTTTTAGATATTTCTTTATAATGGATGTAACAATCATTTGATTATGTCCATTTCTCGTGCTCTTTTACTCGATTAGTTAAATGATTTAAGAAAGTACCGAAATCAATATAGTTTTTTTCAAATTAATATTTTATGATGAAGATCTGTAATGGATATCCAATTCATTATTATTTACATGAGATTTGAGTATGCAATAAACTTTTACTTTTTTTAATTAAATTACATAATAGGTAATACTAAAAAAAAATTAAAAAAAAAGTGTTCTTGTTTCTAATTTTATTTATTGAATTCTTTATGCTACCTTATACTCATTATGGAGTGAGGTTGTTGAACACATCTAAATACAATGATTTAGGTTAATAAATTCGTCAATTTATATTGTAAGCATGTGATAAAATGAAAAAGAAAAGAAAAAGTTTACTAATGGCATTGAGCTTGCACATAGCTTCCTCAATCTCATCGTTAAGTCCAATTTGAAGATTGTTAACCAAGAAAGTGTTACTCTTAGGCAAATATTTCGAAACTTGGATGCCTAATACTTAATAAAGTTTCTCTTTTATTCTCCACTTGTTGATCTCCCAGCCTACTGTTAAGTGGTGTCCTGGGCCATGCCCATGTGAATCTCCTATAATTCAAGAACCCTTTTTTGATTTCCTTGACTTTTCTAGTGACAGAAATGATTTGATTCAAAAATCCCGATTTGCCGCTCGATTTCAGTTTTCTAGTGACAGAAATGATTTGATTCAAAAATCCCGATTTGCCGCTCGATTTCAGTTTTTTGTTGAGGCAGTATACCAACCATGAAATGTCATCGACTATTTTTGTGACTGGTAAATGTTATCCGAGACGATTGTGTTTCTCACTGAAAAATGTGCCTGATAAAGTGGTGGTTATAATTCCTTGAAATTCATGGGGCAAACATTCCTTCTTCTATTCTCATTTTTTTTTTCTGTTTTACTTGTTCCGAGCTAGAGCTTTTGCAATTCTGCCTGTTTGGCAATGTGAACTGCTGCTCCACTCATCGAGGGCAAGCCTTACTTCTTTGTCTATGTTTGTGTCTCTAACTCCCCCTCGTTTCCAATTTCCTAGCCGTTGTGAGAAAGCTCACACCCTAGATCTGTTTCCAGTCCACTCCTCTTGGGGCTTTGCTTCGGTGGGACCCATGTTAGTTTAATTCAGTTACTGGATTCAACATCAAAAGATGCTCAACCCTTGGTATGACTTGACCATTTTGATGCCTATTCATGTCTCCATAGATTTACCTTCTCATAATTTTTAGCCACTCAGTTTGGATCTTCTTGTCAAACAACGAAGTGCATTCAATAATTTTTACTATGAAGTAATTCTGAGATGGTCAAGCAGTTGAATGATGCCATGTACTTGGTATTATCAATGAATACCTTTTCATCTTTAAGGAAATATGTCATAATTGTCTAATTGCTGTTTGGATAACATATAAGGGGTTCAGTTGATAAAAAAACCGGATATTGTTGTTAAATGTCCTCAGCATATGCTAAAGATCACAAACTATTTTCCCTTGCATAAATGGTACATGTGTGGACTAATTGATTATTCTTTTATGATTGCTATTGCAGCAAAATTTGGCGATGGACCATCAGGTTGCATAGAGTGTGCTAAACATGTTAAGCTAAGTTGCCCAAATCTTGAGTTTTCTTGCCAGACGACAATAGGGTTGCTGGACTACCTCATCAACTTCAGAGAACTTTAGGATGATGCTTTTTGCACTTAGCACTAGCACATATTTGTGATATTATATGTTCCAAAATCCATATGCCTTAAACTGTTTATATCCCCTTGCAATAGGCATTATCAAACCGTGGACTAGAGGTTTTCAAGGCACTTGGAATGGCAGAGGAGCAATGCGAGCTATCAGTGGGTATGTTTGGTGATTTCAAGCAAGCAGTAAGATCTATACCGTGCAGCTGAAACTTTTTTGGAAATAATGCAGCTTAGACTCGGTAATAATTCATCATCTTCAAATCTTTCATTCCCATCTTAGTACAAACAAGTGAGAAATGTTTGAATGTTTTAAACTTATGATAGGTAGGTAATTAGTTATCATCAATCCGTTTGTCACAACTAAAATCTCCCCTTTCTATGTTCCAGTAATTACATCATGGAAAGGGCCTTCTTCTGATTGTCCCAAAATTATGATTTTAAAGTTGATATGGTGTAAAGAAAATGTAAATTTATTGAGTCAAACTAGACAAAATTAAATTTTTTGGACTGTAAAAAAAAATGAAAGAAGCAACATTAATATTGCCAAATTCCTTTGATTTAGAAGACGTGGTACAGATAAGTTTACCTTATGATCCTCTGAGAAGTTGGAGCTCCCACAGAGTTATACCTTTTAATAAGTCACAGAACCCATGACACACACAAACATAAGAAAATTGTATATAAATCTGAAGGTTTTATCTACTGAAGCCAAGCAATTTTGTGCCTAGTATTCTAGCTTGATGGTGGTTGTAGGCATACTCATCCAGACATGTAGTTAGTTACTTTGGAATGTTTAACTTTGTGGTTGTATTATTATTATTTTATGCTTGAGGTGATAATTTAATGCTCTTCTTATGTAGGGAATATTAAAAGACGAGGCTCTAACAGGGCATCCTTGGGGCTTAATGAATATATACATGTGAGGTGACAGGTCATTTGACTTGTTTGCTGTGTACCTTATCGTTTGTGTAAAGCAAGAAATTTGAAGCTCTATGCCTCTTAATTTGTTTAGAACAAGAACTCTATACCCATCTGTCTTACTTTGTTGCCATGTATGCCTTACAATTTCGTCTTGTTTTCTTAGGAATTTGAGAATGATTTTTAGCGGTGCCTCAAATAAAAAGGAATTTACTTGGTTGATCCACCAACTTGCACAACAAACATAAGAAAACCCGCAGACATTGAAAAGTGTCGTTTGTGGATTGATTCAGGAAGTCATTCAGGTTTGTTTTGAAATTCTTCTTCTTCTTTTTTTTGTGTGTGTGTGTGTGCGTATGTGCAGGATGGGGCGCTGTTGCTTTTTTTGGTAGCGATTTTTTCTCGTGGGAGGTTTGTATCATCTTCTTTGGTCATGAGCACATTGCAAATGTCTTTGAAAAATGCTTATTAGTTCCTAGATATCAATTTGCAAACAATTATTATTGTTTTCAAAATAATAATTACTTATATTTTTGCCCTTGATGTGTTTATGAGGTTTCAGGTTGATAGATTGGTGTTTTGAATATTGCCAAGTTCAGGATGGTACCATCATAGATCCAAAAGCTCATAGACTCTTTTATTTTGGATTCCAAGTACATGATAATATTTAGAATTTTGCTAGGGCAAAGGTCTGTAGTATTTGTAATGTTTATTGAAAAATGTTAGAACCATATAACCATCACAACAGCCGGCTGTTGTGATGGTTTGGTGTTAATGGTGGTAATGATAATGGGGGCATCCCTGAAGACGTCTTGCACAAATGGCGGGCTGAAGTTGAGAGTTGCATTGATAATTAGTTCTATGATTGGGGCTTCCATGAGGTATTAGCTGCTTTTGCCAATAATAGCTGAGCATCATCCTCTTGACAATTTGACCTTGACAGATTCTGATGAACAGGGTGTTTCTTTGTTTGAGCAGGGAGCCGTTTGAGGAGTCTAGGGTGAAGCCGTTGTCTTCTTCAATGGCATCAAAGCGGACTGTTGTTCCTACACTGAACATGACACTTTGGTATGTTGTGCATTTGGAACTTCCTAATGGGTTGTGCTGAAAGGAGCAACATTGATTGCCATCAGGCCAAGTGAGCAGACAGCAGCAACGTGGGAAATTTCTGATGTATCTTGGCTTTGGGTTTCATAGGCATTCGAGGCAACATATGGAACAACTGCAAAGCTATTGGTGAGATGGTGAACCTACTTGTCTTGAGACGAATTCTTTCTGAAAGATATGGAAATGAAGGTAAATTGCCCGATCCTCTTTAGATATAGTGGCTTGGATGAGATGGAAGTAACTAACAGTTTTGGGATGGGAATTTTTCTTTTTGCATTTCTTTTTTCTCGGGTTTGTCTTTGCTTTGTTGATGTCTTTAACAAAATGTTTATATTATTTTGCATATTTTTCCATCAAATTTTATTATCTTTTCTTAATGTCCCTTTTTGTTCTTTTGTACTATTTTTTTTCTTACAATTACAATTCTTTTATCACTCAATTTTAATCTTTTCCTTTTAACTATTTATCAAATAATTTAGGCTTTTTCTTTAGTCATAGAAAATTGGTGTCCTGTCTTGTTATGTGGTGGTGGTACTATATTTGTATATTCTTATTTGATTTTTCCGTTTATTTTCTTACATCTATTTCGTGATTATTATTTGCATTTGGTGATCACATCTTTTTACCTTTACCATATTTGCATGTCTAGTGTTTTTTTCCTATTTTCACTTTTTGTCTTCTATGAGATTTAATTTAGTAAATTTTTGGATATTTATTTTTTATTTATGTAGTTTGATTTTTTTTCTGTATTTTATTGGAATTTAGATTTGTTTATTCATTATTATGTAGTTTTCTTTTGGTTTTTCATTTACATTTTTTTTGGTTCATTTTGTTAAGTTTTTTTTTCTCGCTTTTATTTAATTAAAGCATTAGGTTGATTTAGTTCTATTTTTCATTTAAATTGATTCTTAGTAGTTTTATACTTTTTTTTTATTAAAATTTAATAGTTTCTTGCGCAATATTTTCTTTTTGATTTTGTAATATTTATTCTCTTTCAGATTAGATATTAAAAAGTATTTATATTCCTTTTATGTTATTTTATACTGTTTTCTATAGAATCTTAGTGTCTTTGCCCTTTTGTTTCTTTTCTATTTATTTTTATTTCATTATCTGCTACACTTTGTCACTTAATTTTAAAGTATTTTTAGCTTTTTCTTGGATTGTTTGATTTTAAGTTTTTCTTTAATTATATGATTTTCATTAAATCATTTTCTAGATATATATTTGTATTTTGTAATTTTACCTTTTTTTGCATACACCTAAGTATTAATCAATTTCTCATTTTCCTATTCTTTAATTTCCTTTAAGGAATTTGGGAACTTTTTGTGACTATCTAAGGCAAAATTAGAGTTTATTCACATTTTATGAAATAAATAAAGATTAAGTGATGGTTTTGAAATAATTAAAATTAGGAATACTTTGAAAAAATATTTCAAAACGATTGGTAGTATATTGTTGCAAGTTTTATCTGGACTGAATTGCACGTTCATTATAGGGTATACATAGAATCATCGTAGGTCATGCATAAAATCATTATAGGGCATTCAACGCATTATGATAGGCCACACACCACATTATTATAGGGAACACGCTACTATATCATAGGGGGCACAAGACGTCGTCATAGGGCACACACCTATCTAGGAAATAGACTTATAATGGGTAATTTAGTCCGAATAAAAGTTGTGACAGTAAACCACAACTTTTTTGAAATATTTTCTTAAACGTATGCCTAATTTTTTAATTATTTTAGAAACCATAAATTAATCTTAGTTTAGTTATAAAGTGTGATTCAAACCTAAATTTGCCTTACTAAAAACCATTTTTTTCTCGTGTTCTCAAATTTTCACCTTCCTATTATCTTGACATGGATATTTTTCTTTTGGATATTTTAAAATTTTAATGATTCAATTTTACATGTCTATACCATGTTATTTTTTGTTTTTCTTCTTTTTTTTTTCTTTTTGTTACTTATGATTTATATATATCGCCAACCCCACTTTTGTGGGAATTGGCTTATGATGGTGATGATGATGATGCTGATGATTTCTTCTATATGTATTTTTAGAATTTTTACTTTATTTTCTTTTGATATCATTAAATTGATTTCTAGATGTTTTGTTGTATTTTATACTTTTACTTTTTTTCTTTGTGTAGTTTAAGTTGCCATGAGTTCTGAATCTTTTTCTATATGTCTTTATTGAGTTTTGATATTTGTTAGTTCTTTTTTTTCTTTTTCTCAAGATAATTACATTTATCTCCCTTTTGGTTTCTAATAGCTGCAAATACGTTCCTTTGTCTAAGTTGTAAAATAATTAAAAGAAAAAATTTTACTATTTATGCATTATTAATTTTTACTTACAGTGATATAAAATTAGTTATTTAAATAATTAAACTATCCATTATTTTAAATTGATTATTACTATGTTTAAACCTGGAAAAAATGTGAGTAATCTTAAAATCCTAAACATTTTGTACTTAAAGAAGGGTGATAAAGTCATTAAAGAACATTAAAATTTTTTGAACATTTGTACAAAAGAGAGGGACATGCAATAGACAACAAAACCATAAGGGAGGGAGTTTGGCATGGTTTTAGAAACCTTAGGGGTGGGTATGTGGAGTTATTAGAAACCAAAACGGAGTAAGTGTAATTTCCTCTTTTTTCCAATTGATTTCTTTAATTGAATCTCGTAATATATATGTGTATTTATACTTTTTTTGGCTCATTTTTGTAGCTTTTATTATTCTTATTTTGTTTTGGCTTTGATTTAGTTTAGTGTTTTCGTCTTTGTGTTTTATTGTTTGATTTTTTTAACAATCTTTTTATTGTTTTTTAAAGTTACTTATCTCATTGCAAAGATCTAAACAGATATTTTATTTTTTCTTGTTCTTTTTTTATCTGTTAATTTTCCGTTGTTCTTCCCAATTTTTATTTTTATTTTTTATGGATGTTTATAATTTTTCTTCATTTTTAATGTATTCCTTTAAGTTTTTCTATAATTTTGCGGTTGTTTCTTGAAACATATGAAACAAGTATCCTTTTCTATGATTTGGTATTTTTCTATTGTTATTATTTGATTTTTTTCCCATGCCTTTCCTTTTTTAATTGTTTTCAATAATGACCTATTTGTTTTACTTTCAATAATGACCTATTTGTGTTCTAATTTTTGAAGTGTTTTTTTCTTTAATTTTTCCCTTTTTTATTTTTATTTTTTGAAAGTGCATTGAGAAGGTTAATACGCATTATTCTTTTCTTTTATGTTCTTTTGATGTCCTTTGTACTTGTGTTTTAACTTGTTTTTCTCATAACTTCTCTTTTTTAATTGTTAAATTTAATAAGTTATTCATTTTTATTTATTAACGTTCTACATCCACTTTTTTTTATATTGTTCTTACAAATTTCATTTGTCTCATTTTGTTGATAATTATTTGGGGTTTATTTTTATATTTGCGGTACACTGCTACTATTAAATTTTATTATTCATGGTTTTTCTAATTATTTTTTTACCATTTTTGCCCTGGTGGAGTAACTTGAGTGGAATGGAGCAGACCGGGTTTTTATTTCAGCAGGCTGCAAAGGTATTTTCCATTTATATCTCATTGCCAAAATTTTACTTGTCTTAACTAATGCTTCTGGTTGTTGGATGGTTATAAATGGTGAAATATCATGTTTTGGTGTTTTAACATTTTGTTGGACGTTGTTATATTGTCAACACATTTTTCGCTTGCATGAAATGGATATCATTGGCTACTTTGTCACAATTACGAGGATTGCTTTTTAGATATTTCTTTAAAATGAATCTAACAATCATTTGATTATGTCCCTTTCTCGTGATGTTTTCCTTGATTAGTTAAATGATTTAAGAAAGTATCGAATTCAATTTAGTTTTTTTCAAATTAATATTTGGTGATAAAGATCTGTAAGGGATATCCAATTCGTTTTTATTTACATGAGATTTGAGTATGCAATTAACTTTAACTTTTTTTAATTAAAATTACATAATAGGTAATACTAAAAAAAATTAAAAAATAGTGTTCTTGTTTCTTATTTTATTTATCGAATTCTTTATGCTTCCTTATACTCATTATGGAGTGAAGTTGTTGAACGCATCGAAATACAATGATTTTGGCTAAAAAATTTGTCAATTTATATTGTAAGCATGTGATTTTTTTAAAGTTACTTATCTCATTGCAATGATCTAACCAGATATTTTGTTTTTCTTGTTCTTTTTTTATCTGTTAATTTTCCGTTGTTCTTCCCAATTTTGTTTTATGTTTGTTTATAATTTTTCTTCATTTTTGATGTATTCATTTATGTTTTTCTTATTTGCTGTGTTTCTTAATATTTTTTTTTGTATTTATATTTCTTTATTCATTTGTTTTTATTCTGATTTAATTGGTTTGCTCTTTTTTTTCCTTAAGGTCTTTATTGCAGATTTATATTTGTGTTATAAATTTAGAAGTTTGTTTTTCTATAGTTGTGCCCTTTTATATATATATATTTTTGAAAGTGCATTGAGAAGGTTAATATGCATTATTCTCTTCTTTTATGTTCTTTAGTGTCCTTTGCACTTGTGTTTTAACTTGTTTTTCTCATAACTTCTTGTTTTTAATTGTTTAAGTTCAATAAGTTATTCATTTTTAATTGTTGTTATTTATTAAGTTTCTACATCCACTTTTTTTTTTTATATTGTTTTTATGGATTTCATTTGTCTAATTTTTTGATAATTATTTGTAGTTTATTTTTATATTTGCTGTACACTGCTACTATTACATTTTATTGTTCATGGTTTTTCTAATTATTTTTTTACCATTTTTGCCCTGGTGGAGTAACTTGAGTGGAATGGAGCAGATCGGGTTTTTATTTCCGCAGGCTGCAAAGGTATTTTCCATTTATATCTCATTGCCAAAAGTTTACTTCTGTTAATTAATGATTCTGGTTGTTGGATGGTTTGTAACTTGTGAAATAACATGTTTTGGTGTTTTTACATTTAATTGGATGTTGTTATATTGTCATCACATTTTTCGCTTCCATGAGATGGATGTCATTGGCTACTTTGTCACAATTACGAGGATTGCTTTTTAGATATTTCTTTATAATGAATGTAACAATAATTTGATTATGTCCCTTTCTCGTGCTCTATTACTTGATTAGTTAAATGATTTAAGAAAGTACCGAAGGCAATTTAGTTTTTTTCAAATTAATATTTTATGATAATGATCTGTAATGGATATCCAATTCATTATTATTTACATGAGATTTGAGTATGCAATAAACTTTTACTTTTTTAATTAAAATTACGTAATAGGTAATACTAAAAAAAAATGAAAAAAATTGATCCTGTTTCTAATTATATTTATTGAATTCTTTATGCTACGTTGTACTCATTATGGAGTGAAGTTGTTGAACACATCTAAATCATTGATTCAGGCTAATAAATTCGTGAATCTCTATTTTAAGTATGTGAAAAAAATGAAAAAGAAAAGAAAAAGTTTACAAATGGCATTGAGCTTGCACATAGCTTCCTCAATCTCATCGTTAAGTCCAATTTGAAGATTGTTAACCAAGAAAGTGTTACTCTCAGGCAAATATTTTGAAACTTGGATGCCTAATACTTAATAAAGTTTCTCTTTTATTCTCCACTTGTTAATCTCCCAACCTATTGTAAAGGGGAGTCCTGCGCCATGCCTACGTGAATCTCCTATAATTCAAGAACCCCCTCTTGATTTCCTTCACTAGTCTAGTGACAGAAATTTATTGAGTCAAACTAAACAAAATTAAGAAAATGTAAATTTATTGAGTCAAACTAAACAAAATTAAATTTTTGGAAAGTAAAAAATGAAAGAAGCAATATTAATATTGCCAAATTCCTTTGATTTAGATGACGTGGTACAGATAAGTTTACCTTATGATCTTCTGAGAAGTTGGAGCTCCCACAGAAGCCAGGCGATTTTGTGCCTAATATTCAAGCCTGATGGTGGATGTAGGCAGACTCATCCAGACATGTAGTTAGTTACTTTGGAATGTTTAACTTTGTGGTTGTATTATTATTATTTTATGCTTCAGGTGATCATTGAATGTTCTTCTTTTGTAGGGAATATTAAGACGAGGCTCTAACAGGGCATCCTTGAGGCTTGATGAATATGTACATGTGAGGTGACAGGTCATTTGACTTGTTTGCTGTGTACTTTATCGTTTTTGTAAAGCAGGAAATTTGAAGCTCTATGGCTCATAATTTATTTAAAACAAGAACTCTATACCTATCTGTCTTACTTTGTTCCTGTGTATGCCTTACAATTTTGTCTTGCTTTCTTAGGAATTTGAGAATGATTTTTACCAGTGCCTCAAATAAGAAGGAATTTACTTGGTTGATCCACCAACTTACTCAACAAACATAAGGAAACCTGTAGACATTGAAAAGTGTTGTCTGTGGATGGATTCAGGAAGGCATTGAGGTTTGTTTTGAAATTCTTCTTCTTCTTTTTTTTTATGTGTAGGATGAGTGCTGTTGCTTATTTTGGTAGCGATCTGTCTCGTGGGAGGTTTGTGTCATCTTCTTTGGTTATGAGCACATTGAAAATGTCATTTAAAAATGCTTATTAGTTCCCAGAGATCAATTTGCAAACAATTATAACTGTTTGCAAAATAATAATTACTTATATTTTTGCCCTTGATGTGTTTAGGAGGTTTCAGGTCGATAGATTGGTGTTTTGAATATTGCCAAGTTCAGGATGGTGCCATCATAGATCCAAAAGCTCATAGACTCTTTTATTCTGGATTCCAAGTAGATGATAATATTTAAAATTCTGTTAGGGTAAGGGGCTGAAGTATTTGTAATGTTTATTGAATAAAGTTAGAACTATATAACCATCACAACAACTGGCTGTTGTGATGGTTTGGTGTTACCAGTGGAATTAATTATGGGGGCATCCCTGAAGACGTTGTACACCAGTGGCTGGCTGAAGCTGAGAGTTGCATTGATTATTAGTTCTTTGATTGCGGTTTCCGTGATGTACTACCTGCTTTTGCCAATAATAGTCGATCATCATCCTCTTGACAATTTGACCTTGACAGATTCTGATGAACAGGGTGTTTCTTTGTTTGAGCAGGGATCCGTTTGAGGAGTCTAGGATGAAGCCGTTGTCTGGTTCAATGGCATCAAAGCGGACTGTTGTTTGTCCACTGAACATGACACTTTGGTATTCTGTGCATTTGGAACTTCCTGATGGGTTGTGCTGAAAGGAGCAACATTGATTGCCATCAAGCCAAGTTAGTTGACAGCAGCAACGAAGGAAATTTCTGATGTATCTTGGCTTGGGGTTTCATTGACATTCAAGGCAACATATGGAACAACAGCAAAACTACTGGTGAGAAGGTGAACCTACTTGTCTTGAGACTAATTCTTTTCGAAAGATATGGAAATGAAGGTATATTGCTCGGCCCTCTTTATCTATAATGGCTTGGATGAGATGGAAGTAACTAACAATTTTGGGATGGGAATTTATCTGTTTGCATTTCTTTTTTCTTGGGTTTGTCTTTGCATTGTTGATGTCTCTAACAAATTCTTTATAATGTTTTGCATATTTTTCCATCAAATTTTATTATGTTTTCGTATTATCCCTTTTCATTCTTTTGTACTATTTTTTTCTTACAATTACAATTCTTTTATCACTCAATTTTAATCTTTTCCTTTTAACTATTTCTCAAATAATTTAGGCTTTTTCTTTAGTCATAGAAAATTGGTATCCTGTCTTGTGATGTGGTGGCACTATATGTTTATATTCTTATTTGGTTTTTTCATTCTTCATTTATTTTCATACATCTATTTCATGATTTTAATTTGCATTCGATGATCACATTTTTTTTTACCTTTACTGTATTAGCATATCTAGTGTTTTTTCCTATTTTCACTTTTTGTCTTTCTAAGAGGTTTAATTTAGTAAATTTTTCTATATTTATTTTTTATATATGTAGTTTTATTTTTTTTGTATATTTTATTGGAATTTAGATTTGTTTATTCATTATTTTGAAGTTTTCTTTCGGTTTTTCATTTACATTTTTTTTGGGTTCATTTTGGTAATTTTTTTTCTTTTATTTAATTGAAGCTTTAGGTTGCTTTAGTTCTATTTTTCATTTAAATTGATTCTTATTAGTTTTATACTTTTTTTTATTAAAATTTAATAGTTTCTTGCGCAAATGGTACATGTGTGGACTAATTGATTATTCTTTTATGATTGCTATTGCAGCAAAATCTTGCGATGGACCATCAGGTTGCATAGAGTTTGCTGAACATGTTAAATTAAGTTGCCCAAATCTTGAGTTTTTTGGCCAGACGACAATAGGGTTGCTGGACTACCTCATCAACTTCAGAGAACTTCAGGATGATGCTTTCTGCACTTAGCAATAGCACATATTTGTGATATTATATGTTCCAAAATCCATATGCCTTAAACTGTTTATATCCCCTTGCAATAGGCATTATCAAACCGTGGACTAGAGGTTTTCAAGGTAGTTGGAATGGCAAAGGAGCAATGCGAGCTATCAGTGGGTATGTTTGGTGATTTCGAGCAAGCAGTAAGATCTATACCGTGCAGCTGAAACTTTTTTGGAAATAATGCAGCTTAGACTCGGTAATAATTCATCATCATCTTCAAATCTTTCATTCCCATCTTAGTACAAACAAGTGAGAAATGTTTGAATGTTTTAAACTTATGATAGGCAGGTAATTAGTTATCATCAATCCGTTTGTTACAACTAAAATCTCCCCTTTCTATGTTCCAGTTATTACATCATGGAAAGGGCCTTCTTCTGATTGTCCCAAAATTATGATTTTAAAGTTGATATGCTGTTAAGAAAATGTAAATTTATTGAGTCAAAGTAAGCAAAATTAAATTTTTTGGAAAGTAAAAACATGGAAGAAGCAACATTAATATTACCAAATTCCTTTGATTTAGAAGACGTGGTACAGATAAGTTTACCTTATGATCCTCTGAGAAGTTGGAGCTCCCACATAGATATACCTTTTAATAAGTCACATACCCCATGACACACACAAACATAAGAAAATTGCATGTAAATCTGAAGGTTTTATCTACTGAAGCCAAGAGATTTTGTGCCTAATATTCAATCTTGATGGTGCTTGTAGGCATACTCATCCAGACATGTGGTTATTTACTTGGAATGTTTAACTTTGTGGTTGTATTATTATTATTTTATGCTTGAAGTATTCATCGAATGCTGTTCTTTTGTAGGGAATATTAAGACGAGGTTCTAACAGGGCATCCTTGAGGCTTAATTAATATATACATGTGAGGTGACAGGTCATTTAATTTGTTTGCTGTGTACCTTATGGTTTGTGTAAAGCCGGAAATTTGAATCTGTAAGCCTCATAATTTGTTTTGAACAAGAACTCTATACCTATTTGTCTTACTTTGTTGCCATGTATGCCTTACAATTTCGTCTTGCTTTCTTAGGAATTGGAGAATGATTTTTAGCGGTGCCTCAAATAAGAAGGAATTTACTTGGTTGATCCATCAACTTGCACAACAAACATAAGAAAACCCACAGACATTGAAAAGTGTTGTCTGTGGATGGATTCAAGAAGGCATTGAGGTTTGTTTTGAAATTCTTCTTCTTCTTTTTTTTGTGTGTGTGTGTGTACGTGTAGGATGGGCGCTGGTTCTTATTTTGGTAGCGATCTGTCTCATGGGAGGTTTGTATCATCTTCTTTGGTCATGAGCACATTGCAAATGTCTTTGAAAAATGCTTATTAGTTCCTAGATATATATTTGCAAACAATTATAAGTGTTTGCAAAATAATAATTACTTATATTTTTGCCCTTGATGTGTTTAGGAGGTTTCAGGTCGATAGATTGGTGTTTTGAATATTGCCAAGTTCAGGATGGTGCCATCATAGATCCAAAAGCTCATAGACTCTTTTATTCTGGATTCCAGGTAGATGATAATATTTAAAATTTGCTAGGGTAAGGGGCTGAAGTATTTGTAATGTTTTTTGAAAAAAGTTAGAACTATATACCTATCACAACAGCCGGCTGTTGTGATGGTTTGGTGTTACCAGTGGTAATGATAATGGGGGCATCCCTGAAGACGATCTACACCAATGGCGGGCTGATGTTGAGAGTTGCATTGATAATTAGTTCTTTGATTGTGGCTTTCTTGAGGTATTACCTGCTTTTGCCAATAGTAGCTGAGCATCATCCTCTTGACAATTTGACCTTGACAGATTCTGATGAACAGGGTGTTTCTTTGTTTGAGCAGGGAGCCGTTTGAGGAGTCTAGGGTGAAGCCGTTGTCTGCTTCAATGGCAACAAAGCGAATTGTTGTTCCTGCACTGAAAATGACACTAGTATGCTGTGCATTAGGAACTTCCCGATGGGTTGTGCTGAAAGGACCTACATTGATTGCCATCAGACCAAGTGGGCAGGCAGTAGCAACGAAAGAAATTTCTGATGTATCTTAGCTTGGGGTTTCATTTGCATTCGAGGCAACATATGGAACAACTGCAAAGCTATTGGTGAGATGGTGAACCTACTTGTTTTGAGACGAATTCTTTCTGAAAGATATGGAAATGAAGGTAAATTGCCCAGTCCTCTTTATCTATAGTGGATGGATGAGATGGAAGTAACTAACAGTTTTGGGATGGGAATTTATCGTTTTGCACTTATTTTTTTCTTGGGTTTGTCTTTGCTTTGTTGATATCTCTAACAAATTGTTTATAATGTTTTGCATATTTTTCCATCAAATTTTATTATGTTTTGTAATGTCTCTTTTCGTTATTTTGTCTATTTTTTTCTTACAATTACAATTCTTTTATCACTCAATTTTAATCTTTTCCGTTTAACTTTTTATCAAATAATTTTGGCTTTTTCTTTAGTCATAGTAGATTCGTATCCTCTCTTGTGATGTGGTGGTACTATATCTGTATATTCTTATTTGATTTTTCCATTTATTTTCTTACATCTATTTCGTGATTATTATTTGCATTTGATGATCACATCTTTTTACCTTTAGCATATTTGCATGTCTAGTGTTATTTTCCTATTTTCAGTTTTTGTCTTTCTAAGAGATTTAATTTAGTAAATTTTTGGATATTTATTTTTATTTATGTAGTTTGTTTTTTTGGTGTATTTTATTGGAATTTAGATTTGTTTATTTATTATTATGAAGTTTTCTTTAGGTTTTTCATTTACATTTTTTTGGGTTCATTTTGGTAAGTTTTTTTTTCTTTTATTTAATTAAAGCTTTAGGTTGATTGAGTTCTATTTTTCATTTAAATTTATTCTTATTCGTTTTATACTTTTTTTTATTAAAATGTAATAGTTTCTTGAGCAATTTTTTGTTTTTGATTTTGTAATATATATTCTCTTTCAGTTTAGATATTAAAAAGTATCTATATTCTTTTTTATGTTATTTTATACTTTTTTCTATAAAATCTTAGTGTGCCTTTGCCATTTTTGTTTCTTTTCTATTTATTTTTATTTCGTTATTTGGTGCCCTTTGTCACTTAATTTTAAAGTGTATTTTTAGCTTTTTCTTGGATTGTTTGATTTTTAGTTTTCTTTAATTATATGATTTTCATTAAATCATTTTCTAGATATATATTTGTATTTTGTAATTTTTCCTTTTTTTTGCATACTCCTAAGTATTAATCAATTTCTCATTTTCATATTCTTTAATTTCATTTGAGGAATTTTGCAACTTTTTATGACTATCTAAGGCAAAATTAGAGTTTAGTCACATTTTATGAAATAAATAAAGATTAAGTGATGGTTTTGAAATAATTAAAATTAGGAATACTTTGAAAAAAATATTTCAAAACGATTGGTAGTATATTGTTGCAAGTTTTATCTGGACTGAATTGCACGTTCATTATAGGGTATACATAGAATCATCGTAGGTCATGCATAAAATCATTATAGGGCATTCAACGCATTATGATAGGCCACACACCACATTATTATAGGGAACACGCTACTATATCATAGGGGGCACAAGACGTCGTCATAGGGCACACACCTATCTAGGAAATAGACTTATAATGGGTAATTTAGTCCGAATAAAAGTTGTGACAATAAACTACAACTTTTTTGAAATATTTTTTTAAACGTATGCCTAATTTTTTAATTATTTTAGAAACCATAAATTAATCTTAGTTTAGTTTATAAAGTGTGATTCAAACCTAAATTTGCCTTGCTAAAAACCATTTTTTTATCGTGTTGTCAAATTTTCACCTTCCGTGTTTATGTGGAGGTATTAAGTTTTTTTTCTTTTTAGCAATTTTTGTTTATACTTTTTCGTTTAACTCTCATTTCAATGCCCCTTATTTCTTTTGAATTTGAACTTATGTTACTTTTTACCTATTGCTTTTATGCGATTTGCTTCTTAATTGACTTTATTTTCTATTTTTTTTGTAATATTTTATGTATGGTGTATACATGAAAGTTTTGACAAGTTTTTTCTCCTTTTTGCTTTGATATCTTTTTCTATCGATTTTATTGTATTTTTTATTTTATCTTTAATCATGAAATCCTGTTGACCTTTTCTACGATTTAATATTTTTAAGTAGTCACTTTTAGTTTTTGATTTTTTTTATGTTAACTTGATGTCCTATTATCTAGACATGGATATTTTTCTTTTGGATTATTTAAAATTTTAGTGATTCAATTTTGTGTGTCTATACCATGTTATGTTTTGTTTTTCTTCATCTTGTTTGTTTTTTTGGTTACGATTTAAATATATCGCCAACCCCACTTTTGTGGGAATTGGCTTATGATGATGATGATGATGATGATGCTGATGATTTCTTCTATATGTATTTTAAGAAACTTTACTTTATTTTCTTTTGATATTGTTAAATAGATTTCTAGATGTTTAGTTGTATTTTATACTTTTACTTTTTTCTTTGTGTAGTTTAAGTTGCCATGAGTTCTTAATCTTTCTTGTATATGTCTCCCTTTTGGTTTCTAACAGCTGCAAATACGTTCCTTTGTCTAAGTTTTAAAATAATTAAAAGTAAAAATTTTACTATTTATGCATTATTAATTTTTACTTACTGGAATAAAAAATTAGTTATTTAAATAATTAAACTATCCATTATTTTAAATTGATTATTACTATGTTTAAACATGGAAAAAATGTGTGTAATCCTAAAATCCTAAACATTTTGTACTTAAAGAAAGGTGATAAAGTCATTAAAGAACATTAAAATTTTTTGAACATTTGTACAAAAGAGAGGGACATGCAATAGACAACAAAAGCATAAGGGAGGGAGTTTGGCATGGTTTTAGAAACCTTAGGGGCGGGTATGTGGAGTTATTAGAAACCAAAACGGAGGTAAGTGTAATTTCCTCTTTTTTCCAATTGATTTCTTTAATTGAATTTCGTAATATATATGTGTATTTATACTTTTTTTGGCTCATTTTTGTAGCTTTTCTTATTATTATTATTTTTTGGCTTTGATTTAGTTTAGTGTTTTCTTCTTTGTTTTTTATTGTTTGATTTTTTTAACAATCTTTTAATGGTTTTTTGAATGTTGCTTATTTCATTGCAAAGATCTAAACAGATATTTTATTTTTTCTTGTTCTTATTTTATCTGTTAATTTTCCGTCGTTCTTCCCAATTTTTTATTTTATTTTTATGTTTGTTTATAATTTTTCTTCATTTTTAATGTATTCCTTTAAGTTTTTCTATAATTTTGCAGTTGTTTCTTGAAACATATGAAACAAGTATCCTTTTCTATGATTTGGTATTTTTCTATTGTTATTATTTGATTTTTTTCCCATGCCTTTCCTTTTTTAATTGTTTTCAATAATGACCTATTTGTTGTTCTCTTTTGTGATTTGGTAGTTTATTTTACTTTCAAATATTTTCTGATTTTTTCTGTAGCTTTATTTGCTGTGTTTCTTAATACTTTTTTTTGTTTTTATATTTCTTAATTTATATGTGTTTATTCTGATTTAATAGTTTTCCTCTTTTTTTTTTCCATAAGGTCTTTATTGCAGATTTATATTTGTGATCTAATTTTGAAGTTGGTTTTTCTTTAATTTTTCCCTATTTTATTTTTATTTTTTGAAAGTGCATTGGGAAGGTTAATACGCATTATTCTTTTCTTTTATGTTCTTTGATGTCCTTCTATGTACTTGCGTTTTAACTTGTTTTTCTCATAACTTCTCTTTTTTAATTGTTAAATTCAATAAGTTATTCATTTTTAATTTTTTTTATTTATTAACGTTCTACATCCACTTTTTTTTATATTGTTCTTACAAATTTCATTTGTCTCATTTTGTTGATAATTATTTGGGGTTTATTTTTATATTTGCGGTACACTTCTACTATTAAATTTTATTATTCATGGTTTTTCTAATTATTTTTTTACCATTTTTGCCCTGGTGGAGTAACTTGAGTGGAATGGAGCAGACCGGGTTTTTATTTTAGCAGGCTGCAAAGGTATTTTCCATTTATATCTCATTGCCAAAATTTTACTTGTCTTAACTAATGCTTCTGGTTGTTGGATGGTTATAAATGGTGAAATATCATGTTTTGGTGTTTTAACATTTTGTTGGACGTTGTTATATTGTCAACACATTTTTCGCTTGCATGAAATGGATATCATTGGCTACTTTGTCACAATTACGAGGATTGCTTTTTAGATATTTCTTTAAAATGAATCTAACAATCATTTGATTATGTCCCTTTCTCGTGATGTTTTCCTTGATTAGTTAAATGATTTAAGAAAGTATCGAATTCAATTTAGTTTTTTTCAAATTAATATTTGGTGATAAAGATCTGTAAGGGATATCCAATTCGTTTTTATTTACATGAGATTTGAGTATGCAATTAACTTTAACTTTTTTTAATTAAAATTACATAATAGGTAATACTAAAATTTTTTTTTCTTGTTTCTTATTTTATTTATTGAATTCTTTATGCTTCCTTATATTCATTATGGAGTGAAGTTGTTGAACGCATTTAAATACAATGATTTAGGCTAATAAATTCATCAATTTATGTTGTAAGCATGTGATTTTTTAAAACTAACTTATCTCATTGCAATGATCTAAGTTGATATTTTATTTTTTCTTGTTCTTTATTTATCTGTGAATTTTCCGTTGTTATTCCCAATTTTTTTTTATGTTTGTTTATAATTTTTCTTCATTTTTAATGTATTCATTTATGTTTTTCTATAATTTTGCGGTTGTTTCTTGAAACATATTAAACTAGTGTCCTTTTCTATGATTTGGTATTTTTCTCTTGTTATTATTTGAGTTTTTTCCCATGCCTTTCCCTTTTTAATTGTTTTCTTTAATGACTTATTTGTTGTTCTCTTTTGTGATTTGGTAATTTTTTTTACATTCACATAATTTATGATTTTTTTTGTAACTTTATTTGCTGTGTTTCTTTATAATTTTTTTGTATTTGTATTTCTTTATTTATTTGTTTGTATTCTGATTTAATTGTTTTCCTCTTTTTTATGCCTTAAGGTCTTTATTGCAGATTTATATTTGTGATCTAATTTTTGAAGTTTGTTTTTCTAAAGTTTTGCCCTTATATATATATATATATATTTGGAAGTGCATTGAGAAGGTTAATACGCATTATTCTTTTATTTTATGTTCTTTGATGTTCTTCTGTGTACTTGTGTTTTAACTTGTTTTTGTCATAACTTCTCTTTTTTAATTGTTTAACTTCAATTAGTTATTTATTTTTAAATTTCGTTATTTTTTAAGGTTCTACATCCCTTTTTTTTATATTGTTTTTACTGATTTCATTTATCTCATTTTTTGATAATTATTTGGAGTTTATTTTTATAGTTACGGTACACTGCTACTATTACATTTTATTGTTCATGGTTTTTCTAATTATTTTTTTACCATTTTTGCCTTGGTGGAGTAACTTGAGTGGAATGGAGCAGATCGGGTTTTTATTTCAGTAGGCTGCAAAGGTATTTTCCATTTATATCTCATTGCCAAAATTTTTGCTTTGTTAATTAATGACTCTGGTTGTTGGATGGCTTGTAACTTGTGAAATATCATGTTTTGGTGTTTTAACATTTAATTGGATGTTGGTATATTGTCATCACATTTTTCGCTTGCATGATATGGGTATCATTGGCTACTTTGTCACAATTACGGGGATTGCTTTTTAGACATTTCTTTATAATGAATCTAACAATGACTTGATTTTGTCCCTTTCTCGTGCTCTTTTACTTGATTAGTTAAATGAGTTAAGAAAGAACCGAAATCAATTTAGTTATTTTCAAATTAATATTTTATGATAAAGATCTGTAATGGATATCCAATTCATTATTATTTACATGAGATTTGAGTATGCAATAAACTTTTACTTTTTTTAATTAAAATTACATAATAGGTAATACTAAAAAAAAATTAAAAAAAGTGTTCTTGTTTCTAATTTTATTTATTGAATTCTTTATGCTACCTTATACTCATTATGGAGTGAAGTTGTTGAACACATCTAATTACAATGATTTAGGCTAATAAATTCGTCAATTTATATTGTAGGCATGTGAAAAAATGAAAAAGAAAAAGTTTACAAATGGCACTCAGCTTACACATATATTCCTAAATCTCATCCTTAAGTCCAATTTGAAGATTGTTAACCGAGAAAGTGTTACTCTCAGGCAAATATTTGGAAACTTGGATGCCTAATACTTAATATAGTATCTCTTTTAATCTCCACTTATTGATCTCTCAGCCTACTGTAAAGGGGGGTCCTGGGCCATGCCCACATGAATCTCCTATAATTCAAGAACCCCCTCTTGATTTCCTTCACTTGTCTAGTGACAGAAATGATTTGATTGTTTGATTGGATTCAAAAATCCCAATTTGCCGCTCGATTTCAGTTTTTTGTTGAGGCAGTATATCAACCATGAATAGTCATCAACTATTTTTGTGACTGGTAAGTGTTATCCGAGACGATTGTGTTTCTCACTACAAAATGCGCCTGATATAGTGGTGGTTATTATTCCTTGAAATTCATGGGGCAAACATTCGTTTTTCTATTCTCATTTTTTTCTCTTCTGCTCGTTCCAAGCTAGAGCTTTTGCAATTCTGCCTTTCTGGCAATGTGAACTGCTGCTCCACTCATCAAGGGCGAGCCTTCCTTCTTTGTCTATGTTTGTGTCTCTAACTCCCCTTCGTTTCCAATTTCCTAGCCGTTGTGAGAAAGCTCACACCCTCGATCTTTTTTCAGTCCACTCCTCTTGGGACTTTGCTTCGGTGGGACATACACCGGATTACGATATTTTTGATCCATTCATCGGTTCATCTTTAACTTTGACCCATGTTAGTTTAATTCAGTTACTGGATTCAACATCAAAAGATGCTCAACCCTTGGTATGACTTGACCTTTTTGATGCCTATTGATGTTTCCATAGATTTACCTTTTCGTACATTTTAGCCACTCAATTTGGATCTTCTTGTACATTTACCTTCTCGTACATTTCATCAACTTCAGAGAACTTCAGGATGATGCTTTTTGCACTTAGCACTAGCAAATATTTGTGATATTATATGTTCCAAAATCCATATGCCTTAAACTGTTTGTATCCCCTTGCAATAGGCATTATCAAACCGTGGACTAGAGGTTTTCAAAGCACTTGGAATGGCAGAGGAGCAATGCGAGCTATCAGTGGGTATGTTTGGTGATTTCGAGCAAGCAGTAAGATCTAAACCGTGCAGTTGAAACTTTTTTGGAAATAATGCAGCTTAGACTTGGTACTAATTCATCATCATCTTCAAATCTTTCATTCCAATCTTAGTACAAACAAGTGGGAAATGTTTGAATGTTTTAAACTTATGATAGGCAGGTAATTAGTTATCATCAATCCGTTTGTCACAACCAAAATCTTCCCTTTCTATGTTCTAGTAATTACATCATGGAAAGGGCCTTCTTTTGATTGTCCCAAAATTATGATTTGAAAGTTGATATACTGTTAAGAAAATATGAACTTATTGAGTCAAACTAGACAAAATTAAATTTTTTGGAAAGTAAAAAAATGAAAGAAGCAACATTAATATTACCAAATTCCTTTGATTTAGAAGACGTGGTACAGATATGTTTACCTTATGATCCTCTGAGAAGTTGGAGCTCCCACAGAGTTATACCTTTTAATAAGTTACAGAACCCATGACACACACAAACATAAAAAAATTGTATATAAATCTGAATGTTTTATCTACTGAAGCCAAGCAATTTTGTGCCTAGTATTCAAGCTTGATGGTGGTTGTAGGCATACTCATACAGACATGTAGTTAGTTACTTTGGAATGTTTAACTTTGAGGTTGTATTATTATTATTTTATGCTTGAGGTGATAATTTAATGCTCTTCTTTTGTAGGGAATATTAAGACGAGGCTCTAACAGGGCATCCTTGGGGCTTAATGAATATATACATGTGAGGTGACAGGTCATTTGACTTGTTTGCTGTGTACCTTATCGTTTGTGTAAAGCCGGAAATTTGAATCTGTAAGCCTCATAATTTGTTTTGAACAAGAACTCTATACCTATTTGTCTTACTTTGTTGCCATGTATGCCTTATAATTTCGTCTTGCTTTCTTAGGAATTGGAGAATGATTTTTAGCGGTGCCTGAAATAAGAAGGAATTTACTTGGTTGATCCATCAACTTGCACAACAAACATAAGAAAACCCACAGACATTGAAAAGTGTTGTCTGTGGATGGATTCAAGAAGGCATTGAGGTTTGTTTTGAAATTCTTCTTCTTCTTTTTTTTGTGTGTGTGTAGGATGAGTGCTATTGCTTATTTTGGTAGCGATCTGTCTCGTGGGAGGTTTGTATCATCTTCTTTGGTCATGAGCCATTGCAAATGACTTTGAAAAATGCTTATTAGTTCCTAGATATCAATTTGCAAACAATTTTAATTGTTTGCAAAATTATAATTACTGATATTTTGGCCCTTGATGTGTTTATGAGGTTTCAGGTTGATAGATTGGTGTTCTGAATATTGCGAAGTTGAGGATGGTGCCATCATCGATCCAAAAGCTCATAGACTCTTTTATTTTGGATTCTATGTACATGATAATATTTAAAATTATGTTAGGGTAAGGGGCTGAAGTATTTGTAATGTTTATTGAAAAAAGTTAGAATTATATAACCATCACAACAGCCGACTGTTGTGATGGTTTGGTGTTACCAGTGGTAATGATAATGGGGGCATCCCTGAAAACGTTCTACACCAATGGCGGGTTGAAGCTGAGAGTTTCATTGATTATTAGTTCTCTGATTGCGGCTTCCGTTAGGTACTACCTGTTTCTGTCAATAATTGTCGAGCATCATCCTCTTGACAATTTGACCTAGACAGATTCCTATGAACAGGGTGTTTCTTTGTTTGAGCAAGGATCTGTTTGAGGAGTCTAGGATGAAGCCGTTATCTGGTTCAATGGCATCAAAGCGGACTGTTGTTCCTGCACTGAACATGACACTCTGGGATGCTGTGCATTTGGAACTTCCTGATGGGTTGTGCTGAAAGGAGAAACATTGATCGCCATCACGCCAAGTGAGCAGACAGTAGCAACGAAGGAAATTTCTTAGTTATCTTGGCTTGGGGTTTCATTGGCATTCGAGGCAACATATGGAACAACTGCAAAGCTACTGGTGAGATGGTGAACCTACTTGTCTTGAGGCGAATTATTTCTGAAAGATATGGAAATGAAGGTAAATTGCCCGGCCCTCTTTCTCTATAGTGGCTTGGATAAGATGGAAGTAACTAACAGTTTTGGGATGGGATTTTATCTTTTTGCACTTCTTTTTTCTCGGGTTTGTCTTTGCTTTGTTGATGTCTCTAACAAATTGTTTATAATGTTTTGCATATTTTTCCATCAAATTTTATTATGTTTTTGTAATGTCCCTTTTCGTTCTTTTGTACTATTTTTTTTCTTACAATTACAATTCTTTTATCACTCAATTTTAATCTTTTCCTTTTAACTATTTATCAAATAATATAGGCTTTTTCTTTAGTCATAGTAAATTGGTATCCTATCTTGTGATGGTGTGGTACTATATCTGTATATTCTTATTTGATTTTACCATTTATTTTCTTACATCTATTTCGTGATTATTATTTGCATAATATGTTCACATCTTTTTACCTTTACCATATTTGCATGTCTAGTTATTTTTTCCTATTTTCACTTTTTGTCTTTGTAAGAGATTTAATTTGGTAAATTTTTGGATATTTATTTTTTATTTATGTAGTTTGATTTTTTTGTGTATTTTATTGGAATTTAGATTTGTTTATTCATTTTTATGAAGTTTTCTTTTGGTTTTTCATTTACATTTTTTTGGGTTCATTTTGGTAAGTTTTTTTGTTTCTTTATTTAATTAAAGCTTTAGTTGATTTAGTTCTATTTTTCATTTAAATTGATTCTTATTAGTTTTATATTTTTTTATTAAATTTAATAGTTTCTTGCGCAATATTTTGTTTTTGATTTTGTAATATTTATTCTCTTTCAGTTTAGATATTAAAAAGTATCTATATTCTTTTTTATGTTATTTTATACTGTTTTCTATGGAATCTTAGTGTGCCTGTGCCCTTTTTGTTTCTTTTCTATTTATTTTTATTTTGTTATTTGGTGCCCTTTGTCACTTAATTTTAAAGTATATTTTTAGCTTTTTCTTGGATTGTTTGATTTTTAGTTTTCTTTAATTATATGATTTTCATTAAATCATTTTCTAGATATATATTTGTATTTTGTAATTTTTCCTTTTTTTTGCATACTCCTAAGTATTAATCAATTTCTCATTTTCATATTCTTTAATTTCATTTGAGGAATTTCGCAACTTTTTGTGACTATCTAAGGCAAAATTAGAGTTTAGTCACATTTTATGAAATAAATAAAGATTAAGTGATGGTTTTGAAATAATTAAAATTAGGAATACTTTGAAAAAAATATTTCAAAACGATTGGTAGCATATTGTTGCAAGTTTTATCTCGACTGAATTGCACGTTCATTATAGGGTATACATAGAATCATCGTAGGTCATGCATAAAATCATTATAGGGCATTCAACGCATTATGATAGGCCACACACCACATTATTATAGGGAACACGCTACTATATCATAGGGGGCACAAGACGTCGTCATAGGGCACACACCTATCTAGGAAATAGACTTATAATGGGTAATTTAGTCCGAATAAAAGTTGTGACAATAAACCACAACTTTTTTGAAATATTTTTTTAAACGTATGCCTAATTTTTTAATTATTTTAGAAACCATAAATTAATCTTAATTTAGTTTATAAAGTGTGATTCAAACCTAAATTTGCCTTGCTAAAAACCATTTTTTTATCGTGTTGTCAAATTTTCACCTTCCGTGTTTATGTGGAGGTATTAAGTTTTTTTCTTTTTAGCAATTTTTGTTTATACTTTTTCGTTTAACTCTCATTTCAATGCCCCTTATTTCTTTTGAATTTGAACTTATGTTACTTTTTACCTATTGCTTTTATGCGATTTGCTTATTAATTGGCTTTATTTTCTATTTTTTTGTAATATTTTATGTATGATGTATACATGAAAGTTTTGACAAGTTTTTTCTCCTTTATGCTTTGGTATCTTCTTCTAAGGATTTTATTGTATTTTTTATTTTATCTTTAATCATGAAATCCTATTGACCTGTTCTAGATGTTTAGTTGTATTTTATACTTTCACTTTTTTTCTTTGTGTAGTTTAAGTTGCCATGAGTTCTTAATCTTTCTTGTATATGTCTTTATCGAGTTTTGATATCTATTTGTTTTTTTATTTCTTTTTCTCAAGATAATTACATTTGTCTCCCTTTTGGTTTCTAATAGCTGCAAATACGTTCCTTTGTCTAAGTTTTAAAATAATTAGAAGAAAAGTTTTTACTATTTATGCATTATTAATTTTTATTTACAGTAATAAAAAAGTTGTTATTTAAATAATTAAACTATCCATTATTTTAAATTGATTATTACTATGTTTAAACCTGGAAAAAATTTGAGTAATCTTAAAATCCTAAACATTTTGTACTTAAAGAAAGGTGATAAAGTCATTAAAGAACATTAAAAGTTTTTGAACATTTGTACAAAAGAGTGGGACATGCGAAGGACAATAAAACCATAAGGGAGGGAGTTTGGCATGGTTTTAGAAACCTGAGGGGCGGGTATGTGGAGTTATTAGAAACCAGAACGGTGGTAATTGTAATTTCCTCTTTTTTCCATTTGATTTCTTTAATTGAATTTCGTAATATATAGGTGTATTTATGCTTTTTTTTGGCTCATTTTTGTAGCTTTTCTTATTCTTATTTTGTTTTGGCTTTTATTTAGTTTAGTGTTTTCTTCTTTGTGTTTTATTGTTTGATTTTTTAACGATCTTTTTATTGTTTTTTAAAGTTACTTATCTCATTGCAAAGATCTAAATAGATATTTTATTTTTTCTTCTTGTTTTTTAATGTGTTAATTTTCCATCGCTCTTCCCAAAATTTTTTATGTTTGTTTATAATTTTTCTTTATTTTTAATGTATTCCTTTAAGTTTTTCTATAATTTTGCGGTTGTTTCATGAAACATATGAAACTTGTGTCCTTTTCTATGATTTGGTATTTTTTGATTATTATTATTTGATTTTTTTCCCATGCCTTTCCATTTTTAATTGTTTTCTTTAATCACATATTTGTTGTTCTCTTCTGTGATTTGGTAATTTTTTTTACATTCACATATTTTATGATTTTTGCTGTTGCTTTATTTGCTGTGTTTCTTAATATTTTTTTGTATTTATATTTCTTTATTTATTTGTTTTTATTTTGATTTAATTGGTTTGCTCTTTTTTTATGCCTTAAGGTCTTTATTGCAGATTTATATTTGTGTTCTAAATTTTGAAGTTTTTTTTTCTATAGTTGTGCCCTTTAATATATATATATATATATATATATATATATATATATATATATATATATATATATATATATTTGAAAGTGCATTGAGAAGGTTAATACGCATTATTCTGTTCTTTTATTTTCTTTGATGTCCTTTGCACTTGTGTTTTAACTTGTTTTTCTCATAACTTCTTGTATTTAATTGTTTAAGTTCAATAAGTTTTTCATTTTTAATTTTTGTTATTTATTAAGGTTCTACATCCACTTTTTTTTATATTGTTTTTATTGATTTCATTTGTCTAATATTTTGATAATTATTTGTAGTTTATTTTTATATTTGCGGTACACTGCTACTATTACATTTTATTGTTCATGGTTTTTCTAATTATTTTTTTACCATTTTTTCCTTGTGGAGTAACTTGAGTGGAATGGAGCAGATCGGGTTTTTATTTCAGCAGGCTGCAAAGGTATTTTCCATTTATATTTCATTGCCAAAATTTTAGCTGTCTTAACTAGTGCTTCTGGTTGTTGGATGGTTATAAATGGTGAAATATCATGTTTTGGTGTTTTAACATTTTGTTGGACGTTGTTATATTGTCAACACATTTTTCGCTTACATGAAATGGATATCATTGGCTACTTTGTCACAATTATGAGGATTGCTTTTTTGATATTTCTTTATAATGAATCTAACAATCATTTTATTATGTCCCTTTCTCGTGCTCTTTTCCTTGATTAGTTAAATGATTTAAGAAAGTACCGAAATCAATTTAGTTTTTTTCTAATTAATATTTTGTGATAAAGATCTGTAAGGGATATCAAATTCGTTATTATTTACATGAGATTTGAGTATGCAATTAACTTTTACTTTTTTTATTTAAAATTACATAGTAGGTAATACTAAAAAAAAATTAAAAAAAAGTGTTCTTGTTTCTTATTTTATTTATTGAATTCTTTATGCTTCCTTATACTCATTATGGAGTGAAGTTGTTGAACGCATCTAAATACAATGATTTAGTCTAATAAATTCGTCAGTTTATATTGTAAGCTTGTAAAAAAATATAAAAAAAAAGAAAAAGTTTATAAATGGCATTCAGATTGCACATAGCTTCTTCAATCTCATCCTTAAGTCCAATTTGAAGATTGTTAACCAAGAAAGTGTTACTCTCAGGCAAATATTTCAAAACTTGGATGCCTAATACTTAATATAGTATCTCTTTTATTCTCCACTTGTTGATCTCCCAGCCTACTGTAAAGGGGAGTCTTGGGCCATTCCCACGTGAATCTCTTATAATTCAAGAACCCCTCTTGATTTCCTGCACTAGTCTAGTGACAGAAATGATTTGATTGTTTGATTTGATTTAAAAATCCCAATTTGTCGCTTGATTTCAGTTTTTTGTTGAGGCTGTATACCAACCATGAACAGTCATTGACTTTTTTTGTGACTGGTAAGTGTTGTCCGAGACAATTGTGTTTCTCACTACAAAATGCGCCTGATATAGTGGTGGTTATAATTCCTTGAAATTCATGGGGCAAACATTCGTTTTTCTATTCTCATTTTTTTCTCTTCTGCTCATTCCAAGCTAGAGCTTTTGCAATTCTGCCTGTTTGGCAATGTGAACTGCTACTCCACTCATCGAGGACAAGCCTTCCTTCTTTGTCTATGTTTGTGTCTCTAACTCCCCCTCATTTCCAATTTCCTAGCCGTTGTGAGAAAGCTCACACCCTAGATCTGTTTCCAGTCCACTCCTCTTGGGACTTTGCTTCTGTGGGACATAGACTGGATTACGATATTTTTGATCCGTTCATCGGTTTGTCTTTAACTTTGACCCATGTTAGTTTAATTCAGTTACTGGATTCAACATCAAAAGATGCTCAACCCTTGGTACGACTTGACCATTTTGATGCCTATTCATGTTTCCATAGATTTACCTTCTTGTACATTTTAGCCACTCAATTTGTATCTTCTTGTCAAACAAGTGTAAGAGCATTCAGTCATTTTTTTCTATGAAGTAATTCTGATATGGTCAAGTAGTTGAATGATGCCATGTACTTGGTATTATCAATGAATACCTTTTCATCTTTAAGGAAATATGTTGTAATTGTCTAATTGCTGTTTGGATAACATATAAGGGGTTCAGTTGATAAAAAAACTAGATATTGCTGTTGAATGTCCTCAGCATATGCTAAAGATCACAAACTATTTTCCCTTGCACAAATGGTACATGTGTGGACTAATTGATTATTCTTTTATGATTGCTGTTGCAGCAAAATTTGGCAATGAACCATCAGGTTGCATAGAGTTTGCTTAACATGTTAAGCTAAATTGCTCAAATCTTGAGTTTTCTTGCCTGACGACAATAGGAATGCTGGACTTCCTCATCAACTTCAGAGAACTTTAGGATGATGCTTTCTTCACTTAGAAATGGCACATATTTATGATATTATATGTTCCAAAATCCATATGCCTTAAACTGTTTATATCCCCTTGCAATAGGCATTATCAAACCGTGGACTAGATGTTTTTGAGGCACTTGGAATGGCAAAGGAGTAGTGCGAGCTATCAGTGGGTATGTTTGGTGATTTCAAGCAAGCAGTAAGATCTATACCGTGCAGCTGAAACTTTTTTCGAAATAATGTAGCTTAGACTCGGTATTAATTCATCATCATCTTCAAATCTTTCATTCCCACCTTAGTACAAACAAGTGGGAAATGTTTCAATGTTTTAAACTTATGGTAGGCAAGTAATTAGTTATCATCAATCTGTTTGTCACAACTAAAATCTCCCCTTTCTATGTTCCAGTAATTACATCATGGAAAGGGCCTTCTTCTGATTGTCCCAAAATTATGATTTTAAAGTTGATATACTGTTAAGAAAATGTAAATTTATTGAGTCAAACTAAACAAAATTAAATTTTTTGGAAAGTAAAAAATGAAAGAAGCAATATTAATATTGCCAAATTCCTTTGATTTAGAAGACGTGGTACAGATAAGTTTACCTTATGATCCTCTAAGAAGTTTGAACTCCCTCAGAGATATACCTTTTAATAAATCACAGAACCCATGACACACACAAACATAAGAAATATTATATAAATCTGAAGGTTTTATCTACTGAAGCAAAGAGATTTTTAGCCTAATATTCAAGCTTGATGGTGCTTGTCATACTCATCCAGACATGTAGTTAGTTACTTGGAATGTTTAACTTTGTGGTTGTATTATTATTGCTTTTTGCTTGTGGTGATCATTGAATGGTTTTCTTTTGCAGGGAATATTAAGACGAGGCTCTAACAGGGCATCCTTGAGGCTTAATGAATATATACATGTGAGATGACAGGTCATTTAACTTGTTTGCTGTGTATCTTATCGTTTGTGTAAAGCAGGAAATTTGAAGCTCTATGCCTCATAATTTGTTTAAAACAAGAATTCTATACCTATCTGTCTTACTTTGTTCCTGTGCATGCCTTACAATTTTGTCTTGCTTTCTTAGGAATTTGAGAATGATTTTTACCAGTGCCTCAAATAAGAAGGAATTTACTTGGTTGATCCACCAACTTACTCAACAAACATAAGGAAACCTGCAGACATTGGAAAGTGTTGTCTGTGGATGGATTCAGGAAGGCATTGATGTTTGTTTTGAAATTCTTCTTCTTCTTTTTTTTTATGTGTAGGGTGAGTGCTATTGCTTATTTTGGTAGCGATCTGTCTCGTGGGAGGTTTGTGTCATCTTCTTTGGTTATGAGCACATTGAAAATGTCATTGAAAAATGCTTATTAGTTCCTAGATATCAATTTGCTAACAATTATAACTCTTTGAAAAATAATAATTACTGATATTTATGCCGTTGATGTGTTTATGAGGTTTCAGGTTGATAGATTGGTGTTTTGAATATTGCGAAGTTCAGGATGGTGCCATCATAGATCCAAAAGCTCATAGACTCTTTTATTCTGGATGCCAGGTACGTGATAATATTTAAAATTCTGTTAGGGTAAGGGGCTGAAGTATTTGTAATGTTTATTGAAAAAATTTAGAACTATGTAAGCATGTTAAGAAGTGTGTCCACAAAATTTAAATTAATTAATAAATCAAGAAAAAGGTAAATTAGGTTATGCATGTTTGAGTCATGTCTTTGTTAACTGTATTTAAATCATTGCAGACTGACCTTTTTGGTCTTCATCTTGTGACTCAAGAATCTAAATTGTGTCACCTCACACATGAAATGATAAACATAATTTGTCTTTTAGGAGAAAGAGATACAACCATTTCTTTCAAACTAAAGGAATGCAATTTATTACAAGAGGTCAGGTTTGCAGGTGAGATGCAGCTGAGTTAGAATGTTGTTTTGATTTGGATTTGACACAAAGCGTGTGGTTTTGTAAACCATACTTGCCCATGTATGCGTTATTTTTGCTGCATCTCAGATTCCAAGTCGCAACCCAGAGTACATTTATCACATGGTAGATGTGTAGGTGAGAAAGACATACTACTGGTTCTTTTGACTATAGTTTTTTTGCGTTATGCTAATTTCAAGTCACTATAAAATATTTACTTTTGCTTTTTGTGTGCATTCTTTTTTGCTCTTTGACTTCTTACAGGAGGCCTGAGAAGATGGTGATGCTAAGTCATCATCCATAGACGTGAGCAGTGATACTGTGAATAATAAAGGCGAGAAAAAATGTGGTTTGGAGGGCCCTGGGCCTGCAAAAGCTTTTGGACTGAAATACTCAAATAATGAACAGACATTCATTGAGAGACAGTCCTGTCATGGGTTCATCCAGTGATGAAAGCGAGGTGTGAAACTCGCCTGGATTGCTCACAACTGCTCACATACAAATACTTGGAGTGGGATCCTCCATATAGTTGCGAACCTTTAGCTGACAAGGCAAGTTGATTCTCTTCTGATCAATATATTGAGCTTCACACCTCTTCATACTTCCTAATGTAGACTTGCACAAACTGTCTCAAATATTTCAATTGTTGCATTACAATATCTAGAATTAGAGGAACTGTGATATACTGCCTGCAAGTTGGATTTTTGTGGCTTGCTATGATTTTCTTATTTCATTTTAGTTATATTTTCTTGGCAGTCTAATTGTTAGTTTATACTTTTATCTTTGAATTGGTTGTGGCCTACATTCTGAAAATGCTGGAGATGGCATGCAGGTACCCATTTATATAGGATACCTAGTACCTACAGGTCCAACAGTACGAGATCTGTATGCATACTTCTAACCTTCTGTTCTCTGTCAGCACCCTTTAGAAGTATGCTTCTCCCCCACTCATTGATATAGACAGGTTAAGTACATCTATAATAACAGGTAGAGGCAGCAGGTAGCTGCAGCTACGTGTCTCAAATATTTGGAAGGCCTTTAGTTTCACGGATATGCCTTCAAAGATCTCACTGCATATTTTTGGGCTTGCGTATTATAAATTCATTGGTTAAATTTGGAATCCCATTGGGGTTCATGAATGGCAATAGGCAAATTCACTATTGCAAGCTATAGACAACTGGCTATGGCTTTTACAGGTAATTACCAATTCTTTATGTCTAACAGAAAATTCCAGAGATAGGGGTGGAGGGGAGCTTTCATTTAGTGCCTTGTTTTCTTTTCAAGAAGAGGCTGGGGATTTAAAGGTTTCAATCAAGGAGTAAACCAGTCTCAATATCTAGAATGCCTTCCACTAAACTCACTTTTACTGCTATGCATGTTGATTTTTGTGCTGTGTTGTCAGTTTTCTAATCTTTTAGTTTTTACCTTAAAGTTTCAACTTTTTTACTTTATTTATTTTGGTATCATTAAATATTTCTTAATATTTATTTGTATTTTATTGTTTTCTTGCGTAGTCTAAGTTGCTCTGAGTTCGTAATCTTTCTTACTTATGTCATTATTTATTTTCTTTTGTTATTATGTTAAAGAGAAATTTTCACTTCCTTGTTTGTTGAGAAAATTAAATTTACCTCCCTTTTGGTTTCTAACAATTTCCAATAGACTCCCTTGTCTTAGTTGTAAAATAAATAAAAATAATAATTTGACTATTTTATATTTTATTTTTTAATGTTATTTAAGGTAATAAAACTTTAAGTATTTAAATTATCAAAGTACTCATGATTTTTAAATTGGTTATTACTAACTTTAAATCTTAAAATATTTTTTCATTGTGAAAAATTTTAAATATTTTTTACTTAAAAAGGGTAAAGTTATTGGAGGACATTCAAATTTTTAATAACATTTGTATAGAAAGGAGGGACATGCAGTGACAACAAAACCAGAACAGAGGATGTCGTCATTTTATATAACCTCAAGGTGGTATTTGGAGTTGTTAGAAACCCCGAAGGGAAGTAAGCGTAATTTTCTCTATTTTCCAATCAATTTCATTATTTGAATTTCTTGATGTATAGGTGCAGTTATATATATATTTTTTGACAGATTTACTTTCTTCCCTCGTCTTTATTGACTGAGCCTTTTCTATTTTTAAATCTTGATTTCTTATCTAAACTCAGTTTTCTAATTTTTGTTATTCTTATTTAGTTTTTAGCTTTGCATCTGTTTATTTTCTCATAATTTGGTTTTTTTTTTTGTATTAATTTTTTTTTTCATTTTTCAAATGATTCATGCTGCTGAGCACAACTGATTGGGAGAAGGAATTTGTATATTGATTAATTGATTGAATCCATGAATTATGCCAATTGCAGTTTCAGAGCTTATTAAGTCAGCTTGAAAATCAAATAAGTTAATTCATCAAGAAATTGAGCCAAGAAGTAACTCATTTTATCAGAAGGTATTGGAACGGGGTTAACTGCTCCAAATTATCAAGGATCATAGATTTCAGTCAACTCAGCTATATTCTTTCTTCTTGTGAAATTTGATTTAGTTCTTGGAATCCACTGCTAACGTTGAGTATCACTGTGGCACCATTGATGTTGCCAGAATGTTACAAAGCCCAAATCCATTTCTCTCTTTATAACAAGCATTAGCTTCAAAACACTGACCAATATGGAATCCAATTCAAGTTATGAGTTCATCCTAGTGAGCCAATTTTATGTTGGTTTGAGTACTTGTGGTCTTGAACACTGGTGTTTATACAGTAGAACCTCAGAAAAGGCTTCAATGGTCTACAATGATCTTGTAAACAATGAATGGCGATAGATGAGTAGAGAATATTGTCGTGCAAATAATTTTTTCATTCTGTATAAACCTAACCATAGAAGTAATATTTTTAGCAATTGTTACTGTTGATTTTTAATAGCTTATTACAACATTAGAATGAATGTTATCATTGAGTGTTGAAGTGAGCCATCCAGCTATTACTCATCCAGCGCTACATGTTTTTCCTTTTAGAGTTTGTCTTTCTACTTAAATGTTTAGAATGCTATGTGGGTGACTCTCTATGTGAGAAAGAGCTTAATGCATTTCTAGTTCCTGTGAACAGGATATTGTCATGCTTGTTAACTTCCCAGGAGTATCAGTTACAGCTGGTAATATTCATGTTTGATTACTTTTTGTCTTATGTATTATTTAGCAAGATGCAATAATGTGGATATGATGTTTCTGATGAGCAATTTGCGTAAATATCACCTCTTAGGTATGGCTATGTTTGATACCATGAGGCATATCTGATCTGATGTTTCTACCGCATGCGTAGGACTGGCAGCTAGGTAAGAATTGCATCCTTGTAGGTTTTGCAATTTTGTCTGACAATTATACGCTCTTTTATCCTCTGTATCTTACTGATCAATGATCCTTTTTTCTTTAATTTTTTTCAAGATATGAACTTCCATTTGCCTTACTCAGACTTGCTTAACATTTTCATCTTAGCATGATTTGTCATTTTGCTGAAGTTTTTATAAAAGAAACTTATTTATTTATTTTTTTTCCTTTTGTACTTCTTATTGTGTCTAAACAGTGTGATATTAGCTAAATGACATAGATGTGTTATTAGAGGTTTTTATATTAGGGAATTGTTGGCTTATTTACATTATTTCTCAACATTTTTTCCCATCTGCTGCTATTTCTTTGCTGGAAGTGAACAGTGTTTTAAAACGTATGAGCTAACCTCTATGCACGTTTCGAAGCCAGGCAGGCATTAGTGGTTAAGGATCATGTCATGAATCATCTGTTATGGTTGATGCTCCCATTATAGTTTGTCTCTTCTCAGATACTGGAATTACAAGAAGTTTTTTTGGGTTCATCTTGATTATGAAGTTTTTTGGGTTCATCTTGATCATGAAGCTACTTGGTTTGCTAGATTCCCGCCACCGTTCTTCCTTGAACATTTTTTTAGTAAGTATGAAAATATTATGGTTCAGACATCAAAGCATTCATATAAGTTTGAGCTAGAACTTCAGTTGAAAAGTTGCAGTAGATTTTCATCTTAGTGGTTTTAAATTGATGTCTCTACTACTGTAAATGGAAGCCACAAATGAAAGGAATTGCAAAGGATCTAATTGTGAGGATATTGTCATCATTAATTGTGTCGTATGCTTGGAAACTCCAGGCATCAGCATGTGGAAGGTTGTAACAGCGAAGGAGTCTTTGTAGATGAAAGAAATGATCCAACTGGACAGACTTAACCTATAAGACTTCTCTGGAAAATTTACCCATTGTTGTTTCTAACAACTGAAAAATTACTGTTGGATTGTTAAAATAATATTTGTAGAAGTTCCTTATGAGGGTTCTCATTGATATGATTCATCAGATGATAGGACTAAAAATTTTGCATCAATAAGATTCATGAAAAATTGCATTTTCCATAGTTGTTTCAACTTCAAGCATTCCGTTAAGATTTTGTTTGTGTTTGTCATAAATTATGATTTAGGAAGATGGACTTATTTGGGCTTGACGCTGCAATTCTATTCTTAATGAGATTTTTTGACTAAAAAGATTTTGTTTGTGTTTGTCATTGCAATGGAGAAAACTAAATCAAATTCAGTCATAGATATTAGATGGTAGATACTGCATATCGGCAATTGCATGTGAATTGACTGATTGTTTCATGTCCTTTTCAGCTTCTTTGTTAACAGCATGGAGGGTTTCCTACAAAGGTAAACACTCTTTCTATTTGGTGAGTTAACATTTCAGTTTTGCCTTTTTTCTGTTTGTTATATATATCCTGATTTTCATAACCAGTATTTTCCATACTTCCTCAAGCTTCGATACCGTGTCAGTGGAATCAGTTGAACCATTCAAACACCGAGGACCTCGTTGCATAACTGGTACGAAACCCAACTTCTCCTGATTAACTAATAATGTTTTAAAAATATATTTAATTATTGATAATTAAAGGACAAAATAGAATAATTGGTCGTGAAAGATTTGCAGGAGATAGACATACCGCTTCCTGCAAGCCCATGGTCAACTCTTAATTTTTTAGAGTAATTAAAATTCAGTTAAACACCCTTTTGCTATTTGCACGTTAAACAAAAGGGCTGAAGATGGGATCCGACGGTTGAAAGGGCTCCAGTGCCCCCCTTCAGAACTTGCGTACGCGAACAACTTAGCGCGACCCACCCACCTATCGCAACGACCGCACCTAAAATATTAGAAATGATGAATAAATAAACTTATAATCGTTTATTGACTTTTTATTAATTTTCCTTTTTTATTCAACAACTATAAGACGAGCGAGAGCGACCTCCTAATCAACGGTTAGATTGAAAAAACAGAATGATAATTTTCCCCTTTTATGATTTTATTTCAGGCTAGACTATAAGGACTTTGGTTTGTTGATTTTGTTTAATATACCATTAAATTAAATATTAATCTGAACAACCCAATATTGTTCTTATCCTTTTCTTTTTAAACTCAAAACTCGTGAATACAACCATGTCAAGCGTCAACGAACTCTGTTCGTGACGCCCACCTGTTGGCTCTTCGCTCTATACATTTATCAGTTCAGAGTCTCAGACGGATCTTCACATACTGTTTCCTCTTGTTTGTGCAAGACGAAGGGATCGAGTTGTGACAGAATGGGTTGGAAGAAATGGGTGCAGAGGTTCGAGAGTCTCTTTAGCCATCCGATCCTGAGAGAACCCTTCTATGTCTTCACGCTCACCATCCTAACCCTCTTACTTCCCCTCTCATTTCTTCTTTTGGCTAGGCTCTCTACTTTACAGTATCTCTCAACCTTAACCACATCTCCTGCTTTGCCTTCTTCTCCCCTATTCTCTCTCTTTCTCTACACCAACCCAGCTTTGCTTAATTCCCTTATTTCCTTTGTGAGCGTAACTGCTCTTCTCTATGGTTTGACGGGCGCTGCCACCCTTCTAAATGAATTGCCGCGGCATCCCGTCCTCAGGCCCCGTCTATACGGTGCATGGATATTCCTTTGCACCTTGCAAATCTGTGTCGGTTTGGGTATGGAAGCGACCATAGCTGCTGGAACATGGCCTGCTCATTCCAGTGTAGTTGACGGGAGGATGTTGATAAGTCGACTAGTTTTCGTTGTGGGGTTGCACGAGACAATGCTCCACTGGTGTAGAATGGTTGTAAGACCGGTTGTGGATGACACGGTTTTTGGGGTTCCAAGGAAGGAAAGATGGGTTGAAAGGGTGGTGATGGCTTCAAGCTTTGGGACGTTGTGGTGGTGGAGGCTGAGGGACGAAACCGAAGTTCTGGTGGTTATGTTGGAGCTTAAGAGAGAGTTGTCTATCGATGTGAGGGTGGCCGACTTTGTTGGTTGGTGGCTATATTACCTAACTGCTACAATTGGTACGGTGAGGCTGCTCAAGTTGGTTTTTTGGCTTGGAAAGCTTTTGCTTTGCAGAGGGGTTGATGTGAACCCTGGTGGGTCGGATGGGGACGATGATAAGGTCTAAATCGGACCCTCTAGGTGATGTTTTTCTACTCTTTTGGGTTTCCTCTGGTTAGACAGCGATTCCAGATTGTATTCTTTCATTCCAACTGTATCCGCATCGCTCACAGCAATGGCTTGTTCTAAGAAATAATCAGAATCAATCCATTTGGTACTTTAAAACTAAAAAATCCATAGTGAGAACAAGTCAAAAATGTTATCATGACCATATGTTAATCAATTTCAAAAATGTTATAATCTGGGAATATCCTGCCTGATGGCCCCAACCTTGATAATAAACTTTGATTAGGTCTTATCAGGCAAAAAGTCTAATCCTTAATGTGTAGTCTTTTATTGGTGCAAGTGCATGGTTTCTCTGTGGTTACACATACAAACTAAAACTTTCTTTTAAAATAAAAAGAGACCCTAAGACCTATCTAGATTCAGCGGTATAAAGCATTAATCTCTTGTACGATCAGCCTTGATCTCTTTCCATCTCTTTTCACAAAAGGCTGACGTTAAAATTTCCATGGCTTCAATATCTATTTTTTTTGGGTTTCAAATGCTACTAAGCTACAACTCTTCCCCTCTTTCTAGTTTCTACCCGGTTCAGTTTTTAAAATGACGACTTGGCGAAAATTTTAAAGAAGGAAATTTATTCTTTCTTAAGAACTATCGTTGCGTTTGGTATTATTTTTTGCTTATTATTTAAAAAAAAAAGCAATTAGATTGCTTTTGCTTCTATAAAGATTTTTTCATAAAGTAAAACTGTTTGGTTCACATTTGCTTTTGTTTCAAAAAGCAAAAGAGTTTTATTATTGCTTTAAAAAAAAAAGAACAATTAGATTGCTTTTGTTTCTATGAAGCTCTTTTCATTAAGTAAAAATGTTTGGTTCACATTTGCTTTTGTTGCAAAAAAAGTATTATCATTGATTTTTGCTTATTGCTTTAAAAAGCAAAAAAACAATCAGATTGCTTTTGCTTCTATAAAGATCTTTTTATAAAGTAAAACTGTTTGGTTCACATTTGCCTTTTGTTTCAAAAAGCAAAAGAGTTTTATTATTGCTTTAAAAAAAAAAAAGCAATTAGATTGATTTTGTTTCTATGAAGCTCTTTTCATTAAGTAAAAACGTTTGGTTCACATTTGCTTTTGTTGCAAAAAAAAGTATTATCATTGATTTTTGCTTATTGCTTTAAAAAGCAAAAAAAAAACAATTAGATTGCTTTTGCTTATATGAAGATCTTTTTATAAAGCAAAACTGTTTGGTTAACATTTGTTTTTGTTGCAAAAAAGCAAAAAAAAAAAAAAAAAACATGTTTGATAATATCAAAGCATAAAAATTACTTCTTGACTAATATTATGACAAAATGCACTATTATTGTAATGATGGGTGGTGGCGAGTGGGGGTGGTGGTAGATGGTGGGTAGTAGTAGTGGTGGTGGTGATGCTAGTAATGGTGGTGGGTGAGTGGTGATGGTGGGGGTAGGGTTGTAAACGGATTGGATTTAGATCGGATCTATTAGGATTCGAATTTGAATCCGATTAAGTTATAGGGTATTCGAATCTAATTAAATATCCAACATATCCTTTATATTAGTTATCGAATTTGAGTCTAAATATAATTTATAAAATCCACATTTGAATATGGATTTAATTAGATATCCATATTCGGCTTATCAAGTCAAATTCAGGTTGGATTTGGATTTTTATTTGACCAATTGACAGCCCTAGGTGGGGATGTTAGGTGGTGGTGGTATAGGTGGATAGTGGTGTGGTGGGGTTATTGTGGTGGTGGTGTTGGTGGATGGGTGGTGTTGGTGGTAGAGGTGTTGTTAGTGGTGGTATTGGTAGATGAGAGTGGTGGTGGTGGGAGCGTTGTTGGTGTTTGTAGTGCTCGTGGGGTAATGGATGGTAGTGGCTACTAGTGATAGTAGTGGTGCCCATGGTAGGAAGTGAGGGTGGATGGTGATGGTGGGTGAGGTGGTAGTGGCAGGTGTTGTGGTAGTTGTGGTGGGTGGCGGTAGTTAGTGGCAGTGGGGATGTGGTTTGGTTATTTGTATTAAAAGCAATAAGCAAAAGAAGCAAAAAATTTGCTTCTCAAGAAAACAGTTAGATTGCTTTTGCTTCTTCATGAGAAGCAAAAACAAGCACTAACCAAACATTCTTATTATCACAAAAAGCTTAATTTTGGTTAAATAAACAAAAAAGCAATGCCTAGCGCAGCCTACATGACGCAGGGAAAGTAAAAAGAAAAGATTAGATATTGTTCTGATAGACGAATTGGTCTATATATCGTTATAGAAGATGAGAAAATTCAAGAACACAATAATTTCTGAGCTTCAAATAAATTTCTTCGGGCCAAAACGAAATTCCTAAAAGCCTTTATATAAGCGTTACAAGAAAACCCTAAAAATAGAAAACTCGAGGCTTACTAGAAATAGAAAAAATGAATTTTACCAAAAAGAGTAAAATTTAAGGACTCAAATTCCTAAAATATAGCACAAAAAAAAAAAAAAAGAATTTCCCCAAAAGAATGACTCAAAACGCAAATTGGCCTATTTAAAGGTGTAAACGATGGAATTTGGCTAAAATCCCGAGACCTCGTATCACAAGTCTGACTTTTTGGGCCCTTTCCAATCAGACTACCAATTTTGACAACGTGACTAAAAATTACCAAAATACCCCTGGTTCAGAAAACAATGTTTAATGACCACAGAAGCCTCAGAACTTGTCCTACATCATTACATCTCTGTTGTTATTTTTTTGATATAATTTTAAAATTGTAAGATAGAGTAGTACACGTGCCAAATGTTGGTAAAAGCAATGGCTTTAGGTAGTTTCTTTCTTAAAAATATAAAGGAGAAGTTATATGTACATCCTTATTTGTATCTATTGGAAATTAAGAAATCTACTAGCTTTATCACTTGAGCTGTCCTTTTCATCCTTTTGTTATTTTAATTAATTTTGGTAAAAGCAATTATTTTAGGTAGTTTCTCTCCCAAAAAATATAAATCAGAAGTTATATGTACATCCTTAAACGTATTCATTGGAAATTAAGAAATCCACTAGCTTTATCACTTGAGCTGTCCTTTTCATCCTCTTATTATTTTAATTAATTTAATTTTTAGGTAGCATTCTGATTATTTATTCATTTATTTGTTTTTATGTAGAAAACGCTATAAGGACAAAAATATTATTAAAGTGTTAGGTTTTAGAGTGTTGTGTTGGCTTAATTTTGTGCCAAAAGTATGTTAAGTGTTTAGGATGAGTCAAAATGTCCATGGTTTAAATGACGTCGAAAATCGAGTTGAAATCAGCAAAATTGAATGTGGCGCTCGTTTAATTTGCCATTCGACCTTGGCTTGAGCGTGAAGAATTTTCATGGTATGAGTTTCGTGTGTGACCCAACCTCGAGCGTGGGAGATGTGTTGTCTCAAGAAAAAATTGGAGCGCTTGCCACCCCAGAGCATGCACTCGTCTTTTTTTTGTTGTTGATAAAAACCCACTAAGGTAGGAATAACCTTAGTGGCACTCTATCGGAGGGAGGAGGGTTGAGGCAGACCCCGACCTGTAGATTAAAATCAAAGCCAAAATAGGGTTACACCAAATAGTGGGCACATCCAACCTTACCCTAATAAAATTCAAGGAAACCGAAAAAGCCAGCAAGAGGTAAGAACCCCAAACCTCAGCCGAATACAACACACCCAGAAAGGGTACAAAACAGTTAAGAGAAAGCTCAAATCTATTTCCTAAAGTGATATAAATTAGTTCTATCATCAAAAAGAGCAATTTTAACCACATGAGGAAGACTAGAGACAGAATTATAAGTGCAGCTCTCTTGTCTTGAACAACCTTCATTGGCCAAAGAATCAGCCACAAAATTTGCTTCCTTGTAGACATGCTTAAAAGTCCTATTATACTTGTTTATTCTAGCTGAAATTTCTCTCCAACTGAATTGGTATTACCAGGGGATACCTTTTTTGTTGTTGAAGCTGTTCACAAGATACTTAGAATCGCTTTCAATACATATACCTTGAATTCCCAAGCTGTCCACCAATCTAAGACCATCTCTTAAAGATAAGATTTCAGCCATGGTGTTAGTAGCATAACCATAAAAAGCTGAATAGCCAACCAAAAAATCCCCATTGGAGGATCTTATAAGCTGTCCACCAATCTAAGAGCATGCACTCGTCTGGCTCCAAGGTTTGAGCGTTAATGTTCATCAAGGCTTCGCGTGCAAATTCCAACTCCTGAGCGTGAAATTCTGGAAATTTCAGAAAACTTCTATTTTTAATCCTTTTCATACCAAACTTCTTGGAGAACTTGTAAATAGGACTAGGATTCATTCAACACATAATGTGGAAGATTTTTGAAGCCCTAGATGTCCTATTCTCTTGTGAAAAATCTCCTTAATGATTTTTCTTATTTGAACCATCAAATCCTTCTATTTTGGCTTGTTCTTTGTCTTTGGAGTTTCAAAATGTTGTTGTGGAGCAAATCTAAAGAGTTTTTCAGATACTTCCAGTCTGTAAGTTGCTAGAGTCTAGCATAGAGATATTGAGCCATTTGAACAAGAGTCTGTAAGTCTTCTTCTTATAGTGGATTTTTTAGGTGGCGTCTGCATAGCCCGTAGGGTTTTTCTTTTAAGAGTTTTCCCTTTATTACTAAATTGCTTTGTGTTGATCTATTATATGCTTTTATCATATTACTTGCAATTTGTGTGGCTCGCTATTAATTGTTTGTGATTGTTTGAAGACTCGTGTATGCCTATTGATCATTGACTTGTTTTTTGTTAATAAAAATTGTAATATCGTTATGTTACATGTTGACCGTCCTCTGGGTGTGTTGTGGAGTCTAAACCTGTACTTTTAATAAAGTATATACTTACTGCATTTCATGGATGCCGCGATCAAAACAATGGCTAATTCGCCCAAAACGGCGTGAAGTATGTCGAAGTCTTTCTTGTAGAGAGACCCCACGTCAAAGAGACCGACCTCTCTATATGTTTCCTAGTTACTTCCGTCTTAGTACTTATCGACTGTTTTGTACTACGCCGTTCCTTCTCCTGGCCTCTATCCTTTAACAATGTCATCTTCTTGTTCTATACTTCATGTCAGTTATGAACTTCTCTTGTTTAATTCAATTGTTGGCTGAAATTTTTGAGGTGATTTTTGTTGAGTTTTCCCTCATAGATCACCAATTTGGATCTATATCCTTGTAACGGTCAGCAATTACAACCCCAAGAAGAAAAAAAATTCTGTTACAAAAGTTTCTTCTTGTGGTATTCGAGAACCAAGTGGCAATTTAATAAAGTCTTAACACATCAACATCATCAATGACAATGACAACATCATGGTTGCCTTTCTTGCTGTTAAAAATATTCCTAGATATGTCAATGCCCAACTTTAATATTTTCGTCCACTCTCCATCTAAAGAAATTCAAGAACCATATATGTAATAGATATTCGAATATGCTGATTGTGTAGTTTGTTACTACAGGTAAGAAATTGCCCTATATATGTTTAAGTGTGTATGGAGTGCGTCTTAGATAAAGCATCATGGCTTGTGTTGAATTCACATACCCAGTTAGCTTAAGAGTTCAACACTGAGATGGAGAAGTCCCCTTTCTCATTTAAGCCTTTTGATTGCAACCTTTATGGTCCTCTTGGAGACTATGTGAGGGAAGGAGGAGTGATGGAAGGGACGCTAAGTCAATTTGAAAGGGAAGAATATTTGGAAAACTTCGATAATATTTGTTCTGAATATGACCTCTCCCGAGAGGGCATGATGTTAAAAGGAGATATGTTTTCTGAAGATCATCAACAATCCTTTTCAGATTTTGGGATGTTAGATGATCTCCACTTTGATGCGGTCTCTGCGCCTGTTCAACCGTTTCTGGAATCATTTCAGTCTAACAATGGCCTAATGCAACTGAACAGTGAAGAACAAACTGTGCCAAGCGGGGGTTTATCAACAGAGGAAATCATGAAGATGGCTGCAGCAAGGTACGTCCAACAATCCTATCAAAATAATGAAGATTTTACAATGCTCGGAGAGCTACTTGGCAACTCTCTGTTGGATCTTTCAGACCAGGAAACAAAAGATATAGAGCTTGCTCAGCTTCTTCTAGCCTCGGCGGAGAGGGTAGGCAACAAACAATTTGAACGTGCAAGTAAATTGATCAATCAGTGCTTTTACTTCTCCTCGAATAATGGGACTCCCACTGAGAGAATTGTCTACTACTTTGCTAATGCTCTTCAAGGCAAGATTGATCGAGAATCTGGAAGAATCACACCAATGGCATCCAAGATCCATGGAGGCCGATGGGAAATGAAAGTTGACGAGAGACTGATGAGTCCTACTCCGGCCGTCCTCGCCTGCATTCAAAAATACCCTTTTGGTCAAGTGTTCCAGTTTACATCAATACAGGCCATTATTGAAGATACTGCATCCGCGAAGAAGGTTCATATTATTGATCTTGGAATTAAGATTGGGGTCCAATGGACCGTACTGATGCAAGGTCTCGCAGCAACAAAACCGAACCAGACGGAACTTCTTAAGATAACCGCTGTCGGAACGATGGCGAGGCAAGTCATTGAGGAGACGGGTAAGAGATTGGCGAATTTTGCCGAAACACTGAATATACCGTTTTCATTCAAGGTAGTTATGGTGTCAGATATGAAAGATCTCAGGGAAGATATGTTTGATACAAAGCCTGATGAGGCCATTGCTGTCTACGCTCCATTTTCGCTAAGATGCATGCTGTGTCGGCCTGATCGCCTAGAAACTCTAATGGGAGTGATCAGAAAGCTGAAACCGGCTACTATGGTGGTGGAAGAAGTCGAGGCAAACCTTAATTCGCCATCGTTTGTAAATCGTTTCGTCGAAGCCCTCTTCTTCTACAGCGCATTATTTGACTGCCTAGATGCTTGCATGGATCGAAAAGATTCAAATAGAATGATCATTGAAGCAATTTACTTCAATGAGGGAATTCAAAACGTCGTTGGAGCTGAGGGTGTGGAGAGGTTATGTCGACATGTAAGGCTAAACGTGTGGAGAGCATTCTTCGCACGTTATGGGATGGTTGAAAAGGAATTGAGCCAGTCATCCTTATATCAAGCAAACTTGGTACTTGAGCGGTTTACTTGTGGGAGTTCTTGCACCCTTGAAATGAATGGCAAAAGCCTAATTGCTGGGTGGAAGGGAACACCTCTTCATTCCTTATCTGTTTGGAAGTTCCTATAGAATTTTCAAGTTCCATTAGAGACTTTCAAACATGAGTCCTAAGTTCATAGAGATACCTGGATTGTGGAGAGCCCTCCTCTTGAAGTTCGAAACCCAATGTACATGGATACTTATGGAGCTGCAAGTCCAAGACTCTGTAGCCATTACTACTAAATAATAATAAATAAATAAAAACCAACATAAGGAGTACTTTCTGCATGTAAGGTTAGAATCTCAGCTTTTAGCTTTATATAATAAATAAATATCATCAACTTCCTTGATTTAGTTTGTTTAGATTAATATTACTTTTCTTGGTTCCCTTTCCTGTAGAATTCCAGTCTTCCATGGAATTGCATTTTCCGGCGGGATAAGCATGTTAAATGTAGGATTACTTGATCCATGATTGATCAATGAGATGATTAGGAACCCGTTAGTACCATAAGCAGCAATTTTATCAGCGCTTTAAAGTTAAATAAAATTCATAAGCTTCATTGGGTAAATTGTACTTTTTAACCTTTCATGTATTAATATCATTTTGGGCTATTATTCTTGTCATGGATGTGACTTGATTTCAATCAATAATTAGATACGGGCCTTGCTGTAAGCTAGCCCCCTTGCCAGGGCTCGGGGTGGACTCCTGAAGGAACTGTATAAGGAGTATTTTTAATTTGAGTATATCTTATTAGGGGAGGCACATGCATACTACACGTCTTTACCTTCAATGTAGCATGAAAGAAAAAAAGTAGTGGATAGTTATAGTTTGGAATTGTTTTAATTGGAGAGGACAATAGTTGGAAAAAAAAAAAAGAAAGACAGAATCTTAAGGGAATATTCTCCCTTTTCCCTTTAATTATTAATAGTATAGATATAAAACACAAACTTAGGGTTTTTCAGGTTGTACCATAGAGAGATTGTTCAATTTTTTGCCATAAAAGGGTTGTGTGTCTATAACCTTTATTTGTTACAAACATATTGAAGAAACCACGTCATGCATAGACGTAGGCATATTTACTGAACCACGTAAATCACATGTCACTTTTTAGTTCTATTTTTGCTTGTTTTTGTTATTCGTTTTCTCAATAATTCTCTCCCTCTATTTTTTTTTATATTTTTTAATTTTTAATACCTAGAAACCAACAGTGAGGACCAGTATATGACAATATTTCTAGAGTTCTTTATTAGGTTCCATTGAGTTTTTTGTAAGATATATTCCATGGTCAATCTCAAGCGAGATTATATGTGATCAATTCAATGGCCAATTGTCCTAAAACTGCATAAAAGATGTCATTTTCTCTCTTGTAGAAGCGTCGTATCCAGGGGACAGACCTCTATATTTCTTCACCACGGTTTGACATGGAGATGCTGTCCCTTGGAGTATTTAAACGTTATAATTTTTTCTTGCTCTAAATGTAAGAGATTTTCCTTGTTGAAAGAATTGTAATCATTATCAAGTGCTCTATATGGCAACATTTCTTTCAATGCACCCAGACAAATAGAGAAGAAAAGTACAGAGGATGTTGTACCCTTCGTACCCATATGTCCTTTGGTAATGTCTATCTTCTTGTTTTATACTATTTGGTGTTAGTCATGAAATCTATAGATTATTAATTTGCCTAGTACTGCTTGGCGGAAATTTTTTTGGTGCTTTGGGATGAATATTTCCCAATTAGATCTCCTAGTTGGATCCACAGCTATCAAATATAACCCCAAAAAAAACAAAGAAGCTATTATTGTTATTGTTGAGATTCAACTGTCCTTCATATCAAATCTTCAACATGTCATTGCTATAAACAAATCGATAACATCGACACATCAACTTCAACATCAGATACGATGAATCTTTTCAGTAAAATAACAAATGAGATAGCAAAAATAAGCAAAATATAAAGTGGGAACGGCCGAACCGAACCAATATTATGCGTATAATATAAACTGAAACCGAGCTAAAATCGGGGTTTTCATATAAAACCGAAACTCAGTCAAAACCAATTAATAAAAACCCGAAACTGACCCTAATAGAAATATTCGATTTGGTTTAACTGTTAAACCGAAAACTTTAATAGCAACCCAAAACCAACCCAACTAGGTTTGCTTTGGTTAAATTTATCATTTTTAACGAACCATTGCAGTCCCTACACGGTTATATGAAAACCAGAAAACCCTAATCGAAAAAAGAAAAGAAAAAAGAATGTGTTTCTTCTGGTGCTAAACGCTGGTACCTGGTGCTAAAAGCTGGTGGTACCATAAATCCCTAAACCCTAACTCTAGTCCCACTATCACCGGCTAAGATTTTGTTTGGGGTGTAGGCTCCTTGTTGAAACGCGGCATGCAATCATGTGTTTCAGGAATGATACCATGGAATGCACTAGATGAATCCCTCTCGAAAAGAAATCTTAATATACAATATAATTGTAGATAGGAATAAACCCCAAAAATATTCAGATGGGGGCACTACCCTCAAAGCTCAAGGGCCCTAATACGGCTCCGCATCGTCTCCAGCGTTGCATTTACAGCAACGCTTACAGCGTTAATGGTTGTGCAAACACGTGTTCCCTCACCTCTCTTGTTTGGCAGATTTAGAGGGAGCTATTTTTGTCTCGTTAAACACATGACCTTTTTTTAAAACCGTAAAAAAAAGAAAAGAAAACTCCTTTTTTCCTTTGCACATTGAAAGAGAGAGGGAAACAAAAATCCCTTTATTTCTTCACCAAAGAACACAAGATCCTAACTTAAACCGAAGGAAGGAAGATAGAGCAAGGACTCTTCCTTTCCAGTCCTCTCTCTTACTCTTTCTTTAGTAAAGAATAGATAAGGAAACCCTCGAAAGATAGACGTTTTTTATTTGCAACCTGTACGCCACATTGCTTGTTTGGTTGTTTACAGTGAAACCTTGCAATAGCGGGATTGAGTGCCCTAAATGGTCAAAGCTTTTTCTGAAAATTTATTTTGCTTCAGACTCACCTATCCTCCTCTCTACGACAAGCACCCTCCTCTCTTTCTCTACCTCTCCCTACTTCAACGAAAATGGAAACATAAACATTACCAAGCTAACCATTGGCAAAAGACATTTATTTTTGGGTACTGATCTGTAATCTTGTAATCTTGGCAACGTTGCAGCCATGATTTCTTTAAAAGAAAGTTCACACAACAAGAAAAAGATAAAAGAGAGGAAGAGCAGGAGAGATAAGTCTTTTTCTAATTCTTGTTCTAATGATCAATTTCATCTCCTAACGATCAACTTGATAGAAAAAAAGAAGGATTTATTTTCTTATTGATTTCACCGAAGTATGCTTGCAGTTGGAAAATATGCTTTTTGCAAATGTTAGCAGGCTTCCATCGTCGTTGAAGGAATATCAGTCTAACTCCAGGAAGAAAATCGGAAGAGGGAAAGGGAAAAGAGATTCTGAAAAAGAAAAGGTTTAAAAAAAAAGGTTTTTCTCTCTCTTAAATGGGTTTCTGCCTTTTTAATGTTGCATGCTTGGACGCGTGTCAAAAAGGGAGTAATGCTGTGATCGATACTTTAAACAAAGTGGTGTAGACGATGCGGAGCCCCCTAATACAATAAATCTACATAAGAATATCAACATCATAGTTGATGTACATCTTTGCTTATATTTCAGCGTCAAACATCATGATTATAGCATATTCGAGGATTTCGTTTGTGCAGTTTGCTACCATAGATAAGAAACTGTCCTACATTAAAGAATAAGTCTTGATCATCTTGTTCAATACACAATGGGCTGTGTTGAATTCACACACCTAGATAGCTTAAGAGTGAGGCGGCTGCGAGTTTGATTCCATACAGCTATGGAGGATTTCCCCTTCTTATTTCAGACCTTCGACAATCTTCACTGTCCTCTTAAAGGTTATCTGAGGGCGGAAGGAGTGCCGAACGAGAGGTCAAGCCATTTGAACGGGACAGAATATTGGGTAGACTTCGATAATATTTTTTTTTCTAAAAATGCCTTACTCCAAGAGGGCAAAGTGGCAGAGGTCTACATTATCCGGAGATCTTCAACAAAATTTTCAGATTTTGACACGTTAGATGAGCGTCCCTTTGTTGCGTTCTCCATGCCTGTTCAATCGCTCGCAGAATCATCACAGTCTAAAACCGTCCGAGCTGGATTTCAGAATGTCCCCGATGATTTTCAGAAGGAAAAAACCCGAAGTCTCCGATGATTTTCAGAAGGAAAAAAAAACCATTCCTGTTCTCTTTAACGTCATTGGGGCGTCTAAACAGCCACCAAAGTGGTCTAAAGAAGTTGAGTGGTGAAAAGCTAACTGTGCCAAGCAGTGAGACAACATGCAGTAATGTGAAAAATGCGGGGTTATCACTTATCTACAGAGGAAATCATGAAGATAGCTGGAGTAAGCTACGTCAAATTGTGCCAAAGCCACGATGATATACCCATGATTGGACAACTGATGCAGTGAGACTCCGTTGTTCTCACATCAGTTAGCAAAGAGTTGCCTTATGTGTTTATATGTGGATTGAGTAAACCTAGCTAATGGACTAGTCTTTTAGTGTAGTTAGGTCGATTTGCATCATTTGGTATTTGGTATTAGAGACAGACCTTCCTAGAGGTGTAGGTGCATGCGTACGTGTGGCTCACGTGAGACTTGTGTACACATGGGACGTGTGTTCTTTGGAGAGGGAGGGAATTGATGCAGTGAGACTCTGTTGTTCCCACATCCCACATTGGTTAGTGAAGGGTTGCCTTATGTGTTTATATGTGGATTGAGCAAACCTAGCTAAAGTTCGACCTAATGAATGCCTTGATTTTATCCCTCAGTTGCTCAGTAATGAGGATAATGCTTCTCTTTCTGCTGTCCCTTCCATGGATGAGGTTAAGTTGGCTGTTTTCTCTCTTTGCCCAGACAGTGCCCCAGGTCCGGATGGGTTCACAGGTTGGTTTTTTCAAAGTTGCTGGAGTATTATCAAAGAAGACTTTTATAGAGCTATTTCTGAATTTTTCCATGGGAGTTCTCTTCTAGTTTCGTTCATTGCTACCCAGATTGCTCTCATTCCAAAGGTTAGTAATCCGGTTTGTTTCTCCGAATTTCGGCCAATCAGTCTTTGTAATTTCTCATACAAAGTCATTTCTAAAATTCTTGCTTCAAGGCTTTCTCCTATTCTCCCAAGAATTATCTCACCTGAACAGAATGCTTTTGTTAAAGGCCGCTCTATATTTGATAGTATTTCCCTTGCACATGAGCTCTGTCAGGACATTAATAGGAAATATGTTGGTGGGAACCTGGTTCTCAAACTGGATATGGCTAAAGCCTTTGATAGAATGGATTGGAGTTTTTTGCTGGAGGTTTGTAAAAGATTTGGTTTTTCTTCCAAATGGTGCTCACTCATTCTTGCTTGCATCTCGAATTGTTGGTTCAGCATTCTTATTAATGGATCCTCATCGGGTTTTTTTAAGTCTTCAAGAGGTTTGCGCCAAGGGGATCCTCTTTCTCCCTTGTTGTTCATTATTGCTGAGGAGGTGCTTAGTAGGGGTATATCTTATCTAGTTAATTCTGGGAAGATTGGTCCTTATTATGCTCGCAGAAATGGGCTATGTATTTCTCATCTTCTTTATGCGGATGACATATTGATCTTCATGAGCGGTAAAAGATCTTTTATCAGATATCTATTGGACTTCATTGCTCTCTATGAATCAGCTTCAGGTCAGAAAGTTAATTGTTCAAAGAGCTCATTTTTCGCCCCAAAGCATTTCAGTCATGCTCGTTTGAATGTTTTAGCTAATGCTACCGGATTTTCTCAAGGTTCTTTTCCATCAAAGTATTTGGGGGTTCCTTTGTTCATTGATCGTGCTTCATCTAATCTTTTTTATGATCTTGTTGCTAAAGTTCAGAAGAAAGTTAGTGGCTGGAAGGCAAAGCTTCTTTCCGCTGGAGCTAAGGTCACTTTGTTACAAAGTGTCCTCTCTAGTGTTCCCATTCATTCTATGGCTTCTATCCCAATTCCAAAGGCTGTTATTAGAAGATTGGATTCAATTTTTTCTAATTTCTTTTGGGGTGAAAATTCTGATCTTGGTCTCAAGAAACATTGGGTGGCTTGGAATTCGATATGTCTCCCTAAAGATGAGGGAGGTTTAGGCATAAGAGCCATTCATGAAGTTATGTTCAGTTTACATATTAAGATGGGGTGGAGACTTTTGATTGATCAAGGAATTTGGGCTAGATTTATGCGAAAAAAGTACTGTAGCAGAGTCCTTTTCATGAGGCTGATTTCAGACATTCCTCCTCAAAGGTTTGGAGGGCTATTATCAAAGTAAAGGAGCACATCATACATAATATGGGATTCGTTCTTGGTAAAGGTCACATCAGGTTCTGGAAAGAATTTTGGACGCCATTTGGTATTCTGGAGGATTTTGTGGATAGTAATCTAATTACCAATCTTGAGATGAAGGTTTTTGAAGCCTTTAAGGTTACTAGTGCTTTGAAAGAGCAGGTCATTCTTCCTAACCTCCCTCCTCATATTCTTATTTTTCTTGAATCCTTGAACTTTGACTTTTGTGATAACGAAGATCAACTGGTCTGGTCTGCAAATCCTAGTGGCATATGTACTGTTGAATCTACTTGGCAGCATATTAGAACAAGAAAAGAGACTTCTGAGGTTTTTGCCAATTGCTGGAAGAATTTTATTCCTTCAAAAATCTGTGTTTTTCTTTGGAAAGCTCTGAAAGGTGCTGTTCCTACGGATGATTTGGTTAGAAGAACAGGTATATCTTTATGCTCTAAATGTCATTGTTGTACTTCTCCAGCCCAAGAGTCTTTCAATCACTTATTTGCTCATGGTGAGATTGCTCAAGAGGTTTGGAAAATCTTTGGGAATAGGTTTCAGCTCCAACACCATCCTTTTCATGATGCCACATCTTGTGTTGGTTTCTGGCTTAATCAGGCAAGGCATCAGGATCACTTTAGCATTATTTCTAAAGTGGTCCCTCACTTTATTTTATGGGAATTATGGAAAGCCAGATGCAATGCAAGATATGAAAACTCTCCAATGGTTCTCACTAGAATTGTTCTTAATGTTAAGAGGTGGTTGCAAGAGGTCTCTGTGTTCATCAAACCTGCTGTTTCTTGCTCCTTTGATAGGGCAATCAGTTTGGAAAGTATGAATATTTCCATTCCTACTATTGCTAGAATACATTACAAGATTGTGAGATGGCATAATTCTCGTGAACATTCCTATGTCCTTAATACAGATGGAACCTCTAAAGGTAACTCGGGGATCAGTGGAGGTGGGGCAGTTATAAGATCCTACAATGGGGAGTTTTTGGTTGGCTATTCAGCTTTCTATGGTTATGCTACTAACACCATGGCTGAAATCTTGTCTTTAAGAGATGGTCTTAGATTGGTGGACAGCTTGGGAATTCAAGGTATATGTATTGAAAGTGATTCTAAGTTTCTTGTGGACAGCTTCAACAAAAAAAAAAAGTATCCCATGGCAATACCAATTCAGTTGGAGAGAAATTTCAACTAGAATTAACAAGTATAACAGGACTTTCAAGCATGTCTACAGGGAAGCAAATTCTGTGGCTGATTCTTTGGCCAATGAAGGTTGTTCAAGACAAGAGAGCTGCACTTATAATTCTATCTCTAGTCTTCCTCATGTGGTTAAACTTGCTCTTTTTGATGATAGAACTAATTTATATCACTTTAGGCAATAGATTTGAGCTTTCTCTTAACTGTTTTGTACCCTTTCTAGGTGTGTTGTTTTCGGCTGAGGTTTGGGTTCTTACCTCTTGCTGGCTTTTTCGGTTTCCTTGAATTTTATTAGGGTAAGGTTGGATGTCCCCCCTATTTGGTGTAACCATTTTTTGGCTTTGATTTTAATCTACAGGTCAGGGTCTGCCTCAACCCTCCTCCCTCCGATGGAGTGCCACTAAGGTTATTCCTACCTTAGTGGGTTTTTATCAAAAAAAAAAAAAAAGAAGAAGCAAACCTAGCTAATGGACTAGTCTTTTAGTGTAGTTACGCCCGTCTGCATCAACAACCCTTTTGTTCTTCACTGTGCTGTCTTCCGGAGCAGCAAAGAAGTGAGTTGGAGCTTGCTCAGCTTCTTCTAGATTCAGCGGAGAGTGTGGGCAACAAACAATTTGAACATGCAGGTAAACTGATCAATCAATGCCTTTGCTTGTCATCCAATATTGGGACTCCTGTTCAAAGAGTTGTTTACTATTTTGCTGGAGCTCTTCGCGATAGAATTGATCGAGAATCTGGAAGAATCACACCCATGGCATCCAAGAGAAATGGAAGACGGGAATTGGATTTATAAGAGAAATTAATGAGCCCTAATTTGGCCGTCCTTGCATGCTTCCAAAAACTCCCCTTTGTTCAAATGATACATTTCATAGCAGTACAAGCCATAATTGAAATAGTTGCTTCAGCTAAAAAGATTCATATCGTTGATCTTGCAGTTTGTATTGGGATCCAATGGACCATACTGATGCAAGCTCTTGTAGCAGCACAACCAATCCAGGTTGAACTCCTTAAGATAATCGCTATTGGAACAACAACAGCACGGCGGAAGATAGAGGAGATAGGTGACAGATTGTAGAATTTTGCAGAAACGTTGAACCTAAATTTTTCCTTCAAGATAGTTACAGTATCAGACATGAAAGATCTCAAGGAAGATATATTTTGTATAGAGCCTGATGAGGCCGTTGCTGTGTATGCTCCATATTCGCTGAGATGCTATCTCGGCCTGATCGCCTAGAAACCCTAATGAGTGTTATCAGAAAGCTGAAACCAGTTACAATGGTTGTCTGTGAAGTTGAGGCAAGCCATAATTGTAGAACACCGTTCCTACTAAAAGCTCAAACTGATACTAGGGGCGAACTTTATATGTTTAATATATTCCTTAACACTCCCCCTCACGTGTGGGCTAGACTCAAACCCATTTTTAGGGAGGCCCTACATGTGGAATATTTTTTCTCAAGTGGTAGAGTAGAGATTTGAACTCAGGACCTAGCATTTGCCTAAGGCTCTGATACCATGTAGAACACTGTTCCTACTAAAAGCTCAAATTGATATTGGGGCGAACTTTATATGTTTAATATATTCCTTAACAATAACTCACCATCCTTCGTAAATTGTTTCATCGAAGCGGTCTTTTTCCACAGTGCATTCTTCGACTGCCTAGACACATGCATGGATCGAAACGATCCAAATAGAATGATGGTAGAAGCAATATACTCGAATGAGGGAATTCAAAACATTATTGTAGCTGAAGGTGAGGAGAGGTTAAATCGACATGTAAAGATTAATGAATGGAGAGCATTCTTCTCACGTTTTGGGATGGTTGAAATGGAATTGAGCCAGTCATCCTTGTATCCAGCAAACTTGATACTTCAGCAGTTTGCTTATGGGAGTTCTTGCAACCTTGATATGAATGGCAAAAGCCTAATTGTTAGGTGGAAGGGAACACCTATTCATTCTGTTTCTGTTTGGGATTTCCAATATTGATTGTGCCTGAGAGCTGATTGTGTGGCTTGCATTCAGCTAATTAATAGATCAGTTGCAGTTTCCATGTTGGATGAGCATGTAAGAAGCAGGATTATTTCATCCATGATTGACATCCAAGATAGAACTATAGTGGGATTACTAGAAGATGGGGAATTAATAATTTCTAGTGATACTTTTTGAAAAGAATTGAAATTCATTCATTAATGTACCCGTTTCAATTTTTTGGAAACTTTTATCAAAATAATTAAATTTAGTGACATTTTACTATTACAAACTTATTTTCTATGAATCCACTTATAACACTCAATAAAATGACTTATACCTTCTATCAACCATTCTGTACATGTACAAGTCATTTGATCGAGTGGCACAAGGGCATTCTTGGAAGAGTTGTGTTGTAACGGTAAAATGTCATTAAATTTAGTTATTTTGATAAATGTTTACTAAAAGTTAAAACCAGAAACATTGCTGACTGAATTTTATTTATTTACTAGAAGTATCACAAAAAATTAATTTTCTCATTCAACTGGTATAAGTCACTTTTCTTAGCTTTTGGGATTACGGAGACATCGGTTAAGCAACCGGAACAAAATTACAGCAGCATTTTTTGTTATGCAAAAACATATATCTTGAACTATTTATTCCCTTTCTTTTTCAAGTATATATAACAGAGGCATACCGGGGAGTTTTTCATTTTTTTTTTTGCGGGGGAGGAAGCAAAATGAAAGGACGACACATGCATCATATAATCAAGAGTTTATGGAAAAATAGGGACTTAAGCCAGGATATTTTTTTAGGCCCGTCGACTATAGCGAGTGGATGGGCAACCATATATATAGTGTTGGATAAAAATACAAAGTATATGGCTGTATACATATAAGGTGCAAGCTTAATTAGCCTTGCTTAGGCACAATTGGAGTTTTTTTTATTACTGTGTTGGGTTGGTCTCGCATATTGTATATACCAACTTAATATTAATATAATACTTTTGGGGATGTTTAGGTTGGGTTTCAAAGCCCACTGTTCGGTTTTTTTTTTTTTTGGGTCTTAAAATCTGTAAACTGAATCAACCTTGGTTCGGTTTTGGGTTGATGTCTTGATTAACCTAAATTGAACCGAACTGAAACCTGGCTTATAAATACGCTTTTTTACATTGAACCAACCAAACAGAATTTGTATATAAATATGTGTTCAGTTCGGTTTTCGGGTTGGATTTGATTGGTTCTCCGTTCAGTTCCTTTCAGTTTTGGGTTAATGGTCAGGAGCCTTGGTTTGGTCTTGGGTTCAGGTCCATTCGGACCAAACCAAACCAAGTTGAACCCCTAGGCTTACCTAGGAACATGTTAGCGGCAGCATCATGAACAAAATATAGATTTTAATTATGCTTAACAAATAACAATGTGCTTACCTAGGAACATATTCGTTCAAAGAAAGGTCACGAATAATATGTCCATACTAGTCAAGAAATACTCGAATATTTCGATTGCGTAGATTATTACAAAAGATTTCTTCCATTAAAGCATGAGCATTGATCGTCTTGGCCAAAATACCATGCGTTGTGTTGAATTTACATACCAGCTAGATAGCTAAAGAGAGACAACTGGAAGTTTGTTTCCGTTCGGCTATGGGGACTTCGGCATTCTCATAGAGATCTTCTTTATTGTCCTCTTAAAGGCTATGTCAAGGGGAAAGGATTTCCAGAACGCGCGGGAGGCCAACCCATATGAACCTGACAAAATACTGGCTGGACTTCGATAATTATTGTTCTGAAAATGGCTTATTCCAAGGTGGCAAAAGGAGCTATATCATCCCGAGATCTTCAACAATCATTTTTCAGATTTCGAGATGTGTTAGACGAGCTCTCCTTTGATGCTGCCTCCGCGCGCCCCTCTTCAATCTTTTGTATAATAATCACAGTCTTAACACCGTCCAAGCTAGATCTCCAGAAGTGTTTGATTTTCAGAAGAAAAGACCATTCCCGTTCTCTTTAACATTGCTGGGGCTTCTAAATATCTGCCTAAGTGGTCTAAAGAGGCTTAGTGGTGACAAGTTAACTGTGCCAAGCAACGAGACAACATGAAGAACAGTGGTAAACGGGGGTTTATCAACAGAGGAAATCAGGAGGATGGCCCGAGAAAGGTTCGTTCAACTATCCTGCCAAAAGTGATGATGATTTACCCATGATTTAAATTATGTTCTCTGTTGGTTCTTTCGATGCAGGGAACAACAGATGTGGAGCTTTGCTCAGCTTCTTCTAGCCTCGGCGAAGAGTGTGGGGAAGAAACAATTCGAACGTGCAAGTAAATTCGTCGATCAGTGCCTTCACTTGTCAAACACATTTTTGTTGATTTTGAAAGCTTTAATTGTTATTTTTTTCAATTGTTACCAAATGGATTTCTTGTTACTTGCTTATAAAAACCCAAAAAACAATTACGAACGTTTTTAATATTCATATTGTTTTTAAGAAAAACGTTAGCAAACAACCTCTAATATATTTCTATTACCGTAGCCGATTGTCCTCTGCTCGCAAAATCAAAGTGATACGATGATAACACCGGATGGGATAGGGTTTTTGGGGTGTGGGTCCCCTCTTGTAACGGGCATATGTCCGTTAGATTCATGATCGTACCACCAAACGGTACTGAGGAACGGGATGAAATCGTCTGCCACTAGGGGTGGCAGTGGGTCGGGTTCATGCGGGTTCGGGTCGGGTTGGTATATGGGGTTAACGGGTTAGTGCTCAACCCGAACCCGCCTATTTAATAAACGGGTTGGGATATGCCAACCCTAACCCAACCCGTCCTAACCCGTTTAAACCCGCCAACCCGTTAATAAAATACTGAATATGAATTCAAAGCTACATTTTCAAACCCGTTCTTCATTTCTAAGGTTTTGTTTTCCCTTCCTTGCACACAACCTCTATGGATTTCCTTAAAAAGAAAATTCTCCAAATTTCAACCAACAAAACAAAAACCCCAACTTTGACAACCACAGGAAAAAAATTTCGGAACCAGTGACCTTTATATGTCAGCAATCCTTGTTATTCAAATGCTTGTAGGAAGGGAAACCCAAATAAAACAAATGTGGGTATTAGTAAAAGAATCTACAGGCCTGGAGACAATCGAATACAAAAGAAAGCATTAGGATTAGGAGTAAAGCTTTGTAAGTAATTTTTTCGGCTCGTCAACAGCTTTATACACTAAAAAAACGCAATAATTGCAACCTTTGACTTTTGTGTCTTGCAGAAAATCCTCTTCAACACCCACACGCAAGCTACCTTAATTTTGGACTCCCAACAGAGAAAGAGAGGTCATGACCGCAACTGGGCTTACGAAAGCCAACTCCTTTTTCCCATACTATATGCAAGTGGTGGTGGAGAGGGAGAGGGGGCCGGAGGAAGAGAGAGGTAGCAGTAGAGGGAAAGGGAGCAGGAAGAAGAAGAATAGGGAGCGGAAGGGAGAGAGAAAGAGATAGAGAGAAAGGAACTGGTGGAAGGAGTACCTTGAGGCTTGAGCGGCAGCCATTGTAGAGACTAGAAAATACAAGAAAGAGGAGAGAAACTGAGAGATGTATTGGGCTTGAGCGGCAGCCATTGAGACCTTGAGGCTTGAGCGGCAGCCATTGTAGAAACTAGGGAAGAAAATGATGAACAAATTTAGGGTTTTCATTTTTTTAACATTGTGTTTGCTTATGGTTATAACCCGTCGGGTTGAGAGGGTAAACCCGAACCCAACCCGTTTAATTACGGTTTGGGAATTTCAAACCTGACCCACGAGTTCAGATATCTAACCCTAACCCGCATTAGAGCGGGCGGGTTGGCGGGTCACGGGTTGAAACTGCCAGCTCTATCTGCCACACCCGAGGAAACGGTAGACGATTTCAACCCCCGAGGAAACGGTCTCCACTGCCGCCCCTGTAACCCGATATAATAGTAATTACCTAGGAATTAACGACGAGACCAGCGTATAAAGGAAAAATTGATTTTAAGTGATAATTTTTCAACATAATTTAAATTCAGTTGTATAATTCTTGATAATTATGTACTAATGATGTTTTTTTAAAATAATTGAAAATCAGTGTCATCTCACTTTTCATAAATAATTTCTTCCCAAAATGCGTGAAAAGACTTTGAAATCCTTTTCGCTTCATTTGCATATCCTTTGAGGGTATTTTTGGAAGAAATTTTTTATGAATAGTAAAGTTACATTGATTCTCAATTATTTTGAAAAAGTAACACTAATTCTCAATTACTAAGAATTAAGCAATTTAATCTGAAATATTTTGAAAATGTATCACTTAAAAACCAATTTTCCCTAGTATATATATCTATTATTGAATTTGTCATAAGATTTCACTGAATTCGCTAGAGATATATTCGACGGATTAATCTAAGATGAGGTTGTGATAAAAACAATGGCTAATCGTCTTAAATTAAGCTGCGTAAGAAAACATGCCATTTTCTTTCTTGTAGAAACACCGAATTGAATGGCCACACCTCCCTATGCTTCCTAGTTAATATTTTTCTTAATTTAATTTATTAACTTGTCTAGTACTGCTTTGATGAAAGTTTTTTGGCGTGCTTAGTTCAATGTGTCCCAATTAGATCTTCTACCAGTTGGATTTACATCCATGTAACGACAGGCAACTATAACCAATAAAAAAAAAAGGGTTAAAGAAATCTATTATAAGTTTCGGTTGAGATCCAAGCGGCGTCCACAAAAAATTCTCACAAGTCACAATGACATTGGTGCATGCGATTCGATAACATCGGCACATTAAAGGATGAAATAGGAACGGGAAAACACTCTTGCTGATCCAGTCGAGAGAGGATGATTCTACGAGCCAATTATATATCCTAGAATCATGGTGCGCATCACCAAATATAGGGCTGATTTACAGAAACTGTCGAGTTTTGCTGTCATCTTTGTCAGTAGTAATTTCGTCAATACATATCAACATCACGGCTCTTGATTTCTTCGGCAAATCAAGAAAGTTATGCTTAGTATATTCTACCAAAGAAGGTTATGAATAATATATTTGATGTCTTATTTGTTTTTGTTGAGAGGTGATATAAAATTACTTCTCTTTGTGTCTTTTTTGTTCTCTTGGACTTGTTACTTTATATGAGGGTATTCATGTAAATGGTAACAATAAAGTTTATATACCATTAGTGTGGTACATGAGAGGGGCTCTCTCATGTGGGTTATAAGACACTAGATGGGGTTCTATTAAGAGAGAGAGTGAGAAGAAGAGGAGAGAGTAAAAGAAGAGACAAGGGTTTTCTCTACAAGGGTTTTCACCATCCCATCTCTTGCAAGGTTTGTTCCAAGTTATTTGGTGGTTCTTTCATAATTGTTTGGGGTTACAAACATATTGTGGAAGGTTGCATATTGGGGGATTGGGTGAATGTTTTATGTGTCAAGCTTGTAGAGAGGTAAATCTTCTAAATCCTCTCTTGTTGTAATCTTTTGCATTGATAGTGGAGTTCCATCTTGCCGGATTGCCCCTGGTCGTAGGCCTTAGTGCCGAACCACGTTAAATCTCATCTCTTCTTACACACTTAGTGGCTAGTTTACACTTTGTTTGTGTGTTTGGTGTATTACCATTACTTTGTTGGGTTGTTTGAACTTCAAAGTATTAGGTAAATCATTCACTAGTGGTGGGACTTCACCACAATAGTTTTTATTGCAAAATCAAGAAATATTCGAATATTCTAGCCGTATAGTTTGTTACAAGAGATAAGAGATTTTACTATATTAAAGCAAGCGTGTTGGTCATCTTGGTCAAAGCTTGTGTTGAATTCATCATTTACCCAGATATAGCTTGAGAGTGAGGAACCTGCGAGAGTCTGATCCAGTAAGGAGATGGAGAATTCCCTGTTCTCATTCGATCCCTTTGATCGCAACCTTCAGAATCCTCTTACAGCTTATGTCGAGAAGGATGGAGTGACAAAATCGGGGCATAACCATTTGAAAAGGCGACAATACTCGGAAGACTTTGGTAATATTTGTTATGATCAAAGTGACCTTCTCCTTGAAATCACAGCGGCAAATGGAGATTTGTTCTTATCCAGAGATTGGCAACAACCCTTCTCAGATTTCGAAATGTTAAATGAACTCCCGGCCTTTGATGCGGTCTCCACACCTGTTCAACCGTTCCCAGAATCATCAGCACAATCTAGTGCTGTACAAAGCGAAGTTCACGAAGTCTCCAAAGTCCAGAAGGAAAAACGAATACCATTCTCTTTCACCTCAACGGGGATTCTAAACAACAGCCCAAGTGGCCTAACGATGTTGAATTGTGAAAAGCCAAGTGTGCCGAGCGATGAGCCAACATGCAGTACAAAGGTAAGCAGGAGTTTGTCAACAGAGGAGATCATGAGGGTGGCTGGAGCGAGGTACATCCAACTATCCTACAAAAGTGATGATGACTTACCCATGACTACTGGACAGCATCTTGGTTTGCCTTTGTTTGGTCTTTCGGAGCAGGAAGCAAAAGATGTGGAGCTTGCTTTTCTTCTTCTAGCTTCAGCGGAGAGGGTAGGCAAGAAACAATTCGAACGTGCAAGTAAATTGATCAATCAGTGCCTTCACTCATCATTAGATACTGGGAGTCCTGTTGAAAGAGTTGTTTACTATTTTGCGAGAGCTCTTCACGACAGAGTTGATCGAGAATCTGGAAGAATCACGCCCATGGCATCCAGGACAAATGGAAGGCTGGAATTGGATGTTGAAGAGAAATTTCCGTTCCCTATTCCGTTCCTCCTTGGTTGCTTCCAAAATCTACCTTTCCTTAAAATGTTGCACTTCACAGGAATGCAGGCCATCATTGAAAAGGTTGCATCGCATAAAAAGGTTCATGTTATCGATCTTGGAATCAGAATGGGGGCCCACTGGATTATACTGATGCAAGCTCTTGCAGCAGCAGAACCTATCAAGATTGAACTTCTTAAGATAACTGTTGTGGGAACAATGGCACGGCAGGAGATCGAGGAGACCGGCAACAGATTGGCAAATTTTGCCAAAACACTGAACGTACCTTTTTCGTTCAAGTTAATTATGTTATCAGACATGAAAGATCTCAAGGAAGATCTGTTTGATATAGAGCCTGATGAGGCCATTGCTGTCTACGCTCCGTTTTCGCTGAGCCACATGCTATCTCGGCCTGGTCGCCTTGAAACTCTACTGAGAGTGGTTACAAAGCTGAAACCAGTGACTATGGTGGTCATGGAAATTGAGGCAAACGAGAATTCACCATCGTTTGTAAATCGTTTCGTGGAATCGCTCTTCTTCTATTGTGCATTCTTTGACAGCCTAGATGTTTGCATGGATCGAAGTGATCCGAATAGAATGATCATGGAAGCAATCTACTTGAATGAGAGAATTCAAAACATTATTGTAGCTGAGGGCAAGGAGAGATCAGCTGTGCACGTAAAGATCGAAGTGTGGAGAGAATTCTTTGCGCGTTTTGGGATTGTTGAAATGGAATTGAGTCAATCATCCTTGTATCAAGCAAACTTGATACTTCAGCAGTTTGTTTGTGGGAATTCTTGCACCCTTCACATGAATGGCAAAAGCCTAATTGCTGGGTGGAAGGCAACGCCAATTTATTCGTTATCTGTTTGGAATTCGAAGTTCCAATAAGGAGGGTGCCCGGGCTGGAGAATCTATGTTTGGGGCATTCAAATAACTTTAAAACATTGCAGGGAGCATTTTCTAGAGAATGAAATGTAAGGCCGGAATACATAATAATCTATGTCATCAACTACCTTTTGTTTTGGTTGTTCAGATTAGTTACTTGTCTTGGTTTCCTATGTTTATAAAATTTTGGCCTTTTGTTCATCCATGATTGATCTCCGAGATTGAAAATGTATCACTTAAAACCAATTTTCCCTAGTATATGTCTATTATTGAGTTTGTCATAAGGTTTCGCTGAATTCGCTGGAGATATATTCCACGGATTAATCTAAGATGAGGTTGTGATAAAAACAATGGCTAATCGTCTTAAATTAAATTGCATAAGAAAACATGCCATTTTCTTTCTTGTAGAAACACCGAATTGAATGGCCACACCTCCCTATGCTTCCTAGTTAATATATATTTTTCTTAATTTAATTTAGGGAAATTTACACTAACACCCCCTGAGGTTTGGGAAAGTGTCACGAACACCCCCTGTGATTCAGAAGCGATCACTTACTACCCCCGTAGTTTGGAAAAGCGTCTGTTACACCCCCTGCCGTTACTTTGGTCACAAACGGCGTTGGATATTTTGTTCTAATGGTGAAAATACCCCTCGTTTAAAACGAGGGGTATTCCCTGAAATACCCTCCTTTTAAATCAAAACACCGGTCTTCTTCTTCTTCTTCTTTGAGTCTCCGATGAGTCTACACCGGTGTTACATGCGACTGCTCCAGCATCCAGGAATGGCTCGATAGTGGAAATAACATGTGTCCAGCCACCATGAAAATCCTTCAAAGCAAAGACTTCGTCCCTAACAATACATTACACTGTCTCCTCCATCTTCAATTTTAAGGGAGCGTATCTGAACCCCCGTTTCGCAGGCGATACTTGAGCAATACATGCAAATATAATGGAATGATTTTGCACTCTTTAAATCATTAATGTGCAAAACGGAGAATCCCAAAATCACAATGCTATATTGGGTTTTTGCAAGACAAGTTAAGCTGCACTTCATTCTAATCTCCATAAAATCACATAACGATTTAGAGCAGAAAGCTCAGTAAAACTCATTTCTGTGAATCAATTAACCACCAAAAATGGAAAGACACGGCCTAAAATACCCAAAACCCAGAAAAATGTATAAGCAATTCCATGATGGAAGCATGTCCTTCGCTGGCAGCAAGATGCAAAGCCGTTCTCTTGTCGTAGTCCTGCACATCGGTAGGGGTACCTTTCCTCAACATCTGGTTCAGTCCAACCCTATCACCTTTCGATGCACAGCTCAGAAAACTTCTGATCAACTGCATATCGAAATCACCCTCCATCCCGCCAAGTATCCTTCTCACTTCGTGTCACTGACCTAAATGAGACAAAGTTAGTAAAGCATCAAATCAGAACCGATCGAAGGAAATTTTGCCAAGAAGTATAAGTTACCGATTTTGAGATCTGGAATTTTGCCGCTCATACCCCAACTGCAGGCTTCTGATATTCTTGCGTGCCGCCACTATCTCCTCCCTCTTCAGTTGTTGGAGGTCTCTTATCTCTCTCGCAATATCGATTTTGAGCTTTGCTGTGAGATCTGGTATTCATATCACCGATTTGGATGAGATTTGGTATACACTATGCCCAAAAAGTCCCTAGTTTTCTCTAGTATTCATATCACCCATCATGTGATCCAAATGAAGCACGGCTGCAGGAAAGCTATCCCTCCAAGCAGGACCAGATGCAATATATATTGCCTGTATGCCGTAGAAGTGCCCAACAAAATAGATCCACGAAAATTTTCCACCGACGGAGTATATTAGCGGAAGAAGAGGAAGGAGGACGAAGGGAGATTTAGGACGAAGAGAGATTTAGGGCTTGGGAGATCATGGAGAGAGAGATAACGGAGAGAAGAGCGTTTTAAACGAGGGGTATTTTCGTCATTAAAACAAAATATCCAACGCCGTTTGTGACCAAAGTAACGGCAGGGGGTGTAACAGACGCTTTTCCAAACTACGGGGTAGTAAGTGATCGCTTTTGAATCACAGGGGGTGTCCGTGACACTTTCCCAAACCTCAGGGGGTGTTAGTGTAAATTTCCCTTTAATTTATTAATTTGTCTAGTACTGCTTTGATGAAAGTTTTTAGGCGTGCTTAGTTCAATATGTCCCAATTAGATCTTCTACCAGCTGGATTTACATCCATGTAACGACAGGCAACTCTAACCAATAAAATAAAAAAAAGTTAAATAAATCTATTATAAGTTTCTGGTTACCAAGGTTGAGATCCAAGCGGCGTCCACAAAAAATTCTCACAATGACATTGGTGCATGCGATTCGATAACATCGGCACATTAAAGGATGAAATAGGAATGGGAAAACACTCTTGCTGATCCAGTCAAGAGAGGATGATTCTACAAACCAATTATATATCCTAGAATCATGGTGCGCATCACCAAATATAGGGCTGATTTACAGAAACTGTCAAGTTTTGCTGTCATCTTTGTCTGTTGTAATTTCGTCAATACATATCAACATCACGGCTCTTGATTTCTTCGGCAAATCAAGAAATATTTATGAATATTTGTATATTCTACCAAAGAAGGTTATGAATAATATATTTGATGTCCTATTTGTTTTTATTGCAAAATCAAGAAATATTCGAATATTCTAGCTGTATAGTTTATTACAAGAGATTAGAGATTTTACTATATTAAAGCAAGCGTGTTGGTCATCTTGGTCAAAGCTTGTGTTGAATTCATCATTTACCCAGATATAGCTTGAGAGTGAGGAACCTGCGAGAGTCTGATCCAGTAAGGAGATGGAGAATTCCCTGTTCTCATTCGATCCCTTTGATCGCAACCTTCAGAATCCTCTTACAGCTTATGTCGAGAAGGATGGAGTGATAATATCGGGGCATAACCTTTTGAAAAGGCGAGAATACTCTGAAGACTTTGGTAATATTTGTTATGATCAAAATGGCCTTCTCCAAGACATCACAGCGGCAAATGGAGATATGTTCTTATCCAGAGATTGGCAACAACCCTTCTCAGATTTCGAAATGTTAAATGAACTCCCGGCCTTTGATGCGGTCTCCACACCTGTTCAACCGTTCCCAGAATCATCAGCACAATCTAGTGCTGTACAAAGCGAAGTTCACGAAGTCTCCAAAGTCCAGAAGGAAAAGCGAATACCATTCTCTTTCACTTCAACGACGGTTCTAAACAACAACCCAAGTGGCCTTGCGATGTTGAATTGTGAAAAGCCAGTTATGCCGAGCGATGAGACAACATGCAGTACTAAGGTAAGCAGGAGTTTATCAACAGAGGAAATCATGACTGCGGCTGGAGCAAGGTACATCCAACTATCCTACCAGAGTGATGATGACTTACCCGTGACTGGACAGCATCTTGGCTTCCCTTTGCTGGGTTTTCCGGACCAGGAAATAAAAGATGTGGAGCTTGCCCATCTTCTTCTAGCTTCGGCGGAGAGGGTAGGCAATAAACAATTCGAAATTGCAAGTAAATTGATCAATCAGTGCCTTCACTCATCATTAGATACTGGGAGTCCTATTGAAAGAGTTGTTTACTATTTTGCGAGAGCTCTTCGCGACAGAGTTGACCGAGAATCTGGGAAAATCACGCCCATGGCATCCAAGACAATTAATGGAAGGGGGGACTTGGATTTTGAAGAGAAAGTAACGTGCCTTACTCCGGTCGTCCTTGCTTGCTTCAAGAATCTACCCTTCTTTAAAATGTTGCACTTCACGGGAATGCAGGCCATCATTGAAAAGGTGGCATCACACAAAAAGGTTCATGTTATCGATCTTGGAATCAGAATAGGGGCCCACTGGATTATACTGATGCAAGCTCTTGCAGCAGCAGAACCTATCCAGATTGAACTTCTTAAGATAACTGTTGTGGCAACAATGGCACGGCAGGAGATCGAGGAGACCGGTAACAGATTGGCAAATTTTGCCAAAACACTGAACGTACCATTTTCGTTCAAGTTAATTATGTTATCAGATATGAAAGATCTCAAGGAAGATCTGTTTGATATAGAGCCTGATGAGGCTATTGCTGTCTACGCTCCGTTTTCGCTGAGACAGATGCTATCTCGGCCTGGTCGCCTTGAAACCCTACTGAGAGTGGTTACAAAGCTGAAACCAGTGACCATGGTGGTTATTGAAATTGAGGCAAACCACAATTCACCATCGTTTGTAAATCGTTTCGTGGAATCCCTCTTCTTCTACAGTGCATTCTTTGACAGCCTAGATGTTTGCATGGATAGAAGTGATCCGAATAGAATGATCATGGAAGCAATCTACTTGAATGAGGGAATTCAAAACATTATTGTAGCTGAGGGCAAGGAGAGATTAGCTGTGCACGCAAAGATCGAAGTGTGGAGAGAATTATTTGCGCGTTTTGGGATTGTTGAAATGGAATTGAGTCAGTCATCCTTTTATCAAGCAAATTTGATACTTCAGCAGTTTGCTTGTGGGAATTCTTGCACCAATCACATTAATGGCAAAAGCCTAATTGCTGGGTGGAAGGGAACACCACTTTATTCGTTATCTGTTTGGAAGTTTCAATAAGGAGGGTGCCCGGGCTGGAGAATCTATGTTTGGGGCATTCAAATAACTTTAAAACATTAATTGCAGGTAGAGGTGGCAATTGTGACCGGTGACCCGCCAACCCGCCCGGTCTTAGGCGGGTTAGGGTTGACTATTTTAATAAACGGGTTGGGTTAGAGTCATGAATTCTCAACCCGATTATAAACGGGTTGGGTTAGGGTTTGACCCCTCAACCCGAAATGACCCGATTACAACCCGTTAATTTTTTTGTGTAATAAAAGTTTGAAAAATTATAATAACAATACTTGTGGCTATTCAATCTTTCTTCTTTTAATATAAATAATGACAAAGGATAAAGTGAAGAAAGACTTTTTACGTATAAATATTTCAAATTTCTTAGTTTCTACTAATATAAATTGACGCATTGATGACAGGTAAAGTTTTTTAAAATTTTATTATTACGTTTTAGTTCTTTTCTTCATGTTATTTTAGTTTTATCTTAATAATTGTTTTGTTATTATGCTTGTTAGGTATCCTTTGATATTAGAATAAATTAAAATTTTTACTTTTTAATAATAATTTAAATTATTTAAACGGGTTGGCGGGTTGAAGCGGGTTAGAGCGGGTTGGATTAGGGTTGGGATATTCCAACCCGTTTATTAAACGGGCAGGTTTGGGTTGAGCCTTCGCTTGTTAACCCCATACATCAACCCGACCCGAACACGCCCGAACCCGACCCATTGCCACCTCTAATTGCAGGGAGCATTTTCTAGAGAAATAGATGTAAGGCCAGAATACATAATAATCTATGTCATCAACTAACTTTTGTTTTGGTTGTTCAGATTAGTTACTTGTCTTGGTTTCCTATGTTTATAAAACTTTAGCCTTTTGTTCATCCAAGATTGAATTATAGTGGGATTATTAGAAGACTGCAGCTAATATAAGCAGCTTTTCTTTGCTTTCGGCAGCCATCCAACGTCTGTGGACAAATTCACAGACATTTCATAAAGAAACCACTCCATGGTGGCTGCAAATGTACTGTAAGATGATTTGAGATGCGCGGGTAGGCATATCTTTGGTGCCCTTTGGCTGCAACAAGATGAGCTCATCCTGATGAGCACAGCATTGTGAAAGAGTAAATTATGCTTTTTATAGCACACGCAACATTTTCTTAATCCCAACTGAAAATATTATGCAGGAAAGCACCGCATAGCTTTCCTTACAAGAATTAAGTCATTATAACTAGCAACATAAAATCATGAACGGAGGAGGCTGGGAAGGATATTCTGTTGGCAACTGGATGTGTCCTAGTAGATACACCCCACAAACTCGGTGTCAGTCAAACGATTCAAGCCCAATCGAGAGGGGAAAAATGCCTGTACAAATTTCATTAATCATGGCTTAAGCTTCATACAGCTTAACGGAGAACGGGTCAGATGACCTAGTCAGGTTACCGGGTTTAACAGCAAACCAAGCAAGCCGAGAGACCAATAGAACAAATTTCCCAATAATTGATCAGAAAGTTCAAAACTGTCAGCTCTGCAGTGACCGTAAGCAATCTTCGGAAAAAACAACTTCTGAGAAACTCGGGACAATCCTCATGTCGCCCCATTGGCCCATTTATAAAGCCTACGGACCCATTAGGCCCATTTATAAAGCCTAAAATGATTAGGGTTGGGCTTAAGTTATGCATGTTGAAGCCCAGTCCACCTCGAGCCACCTTGGTTTTGAATCTCAATGCATATATAAAACTAGGTTAATATCTTTTTTGTATGTATCTTAAAATTATTTTTCGACATTACTAATTAATTTTGTAACTTTTGCTGATAGTTTTCTCCTTCGGTTTTTGAAAAGCAAATATCAAAAACCTTTTATGTGTAAATAAATATAAACATTTCAAGTATTGTGTTTAACAAAAATTACAAAAAGGGCCACACTGCGCGTGGCTTGTAATTCAATAGGGGAAAGGCATGCGCTATGTGCATAGCAAAAGAATAATAGGTTAATACCAAGTGGAGTTAGCAGTTGGTTTAAAGATGTGTTTGCAACCATCCATTTGTGTAGGTGGTTACGATAACTAATTGGGATGTCCATATGAATATGAATCAAAGTGGAATAGTCTTTGGGGTTGAAATCTCCGTCATGAATCTTCATTAATTCTTGGCTAAATAAAATAGTATAAATTTTAGTGTTGGGCATTGGTTGGACCGTGAAGGCCAAAAACGAGAAAGAATATAACTATCGTGTATTGTTTCATTAGGTTTTACTGAATTCTTTTAGAGGTATATTCCAAAAACAAGGTTGTGATAAAAAAAAAGGCTAATCCTCTTAAAACTATGGACAAAATGCCATTTTCTTTCTCGCAGAAACACCGCATCGAAGGTTGAGATCCAAGTGTCCTCCACAGTAAATCTGCACCATCCCATGGTGCATGCAAGTCGTTATCATCGACACATCAACATCACAGGCAATATATCAACAAAATGCTTTGTGTTCATCTATCCTAATAAATATTACAACATCAAACTCTATGGTTAATATATTAATCCAAACAAGGTCATGAATAATATACTTGATATCTTGTTTGTTATTATCGAATAATCAAGAAATACTCGAATATTCTAATTGTAAATATAGTTTGTTACAGTAGCAGATTATAAATTTTCCTCTATTAAAGCAAGAGCGTAAATCATGTTGGTCAAAATATCATGGCTTGTGTTAAATTCCTATACCCCATTGCCTGAGAGCGAGTCAGTTAAGAGTCTGATTCCATACAGAAATGGAGAATCCCCTGTTCTCATTTGAGCCCTTTGATTGCGACCTTCATAGTCCTCTTATAGGTTATGTGGAGGACGACGGAGTGACGAAAGGGAGGCAAAGTAATTCGAGCAGGCTACAATACTGGGAAGACTTCGATAATATTTGTTATGAAAGTGGCCACCTCCAAGACGACACAATGGCAAATGGAGATATATTATCCAGGGACTGGGAACAACCCTTTTCAGATTTCGGGATGTTCAATGAACTTCCCTTTTACGCGATCTCCACACCTGTTCAACCGTTCCCAGAATCATCACAATCTAAAGCTGTCCAAAGTGGAGTTCAGGAAGTCTCTAAATTCCAGAAGGAAAAACAAATTCCATTCTCTTTAACTTCATTGCGGCTTCTAAGCAATTGCAGAAGTGGCCTAAAGATGTTGAATTGTGAAAAGCTAACTGTGCCGAGGAATGAGACAACGTGCAGCACTAAAGCAAGCAGAAGGTTGTCAACAGTGGAAATCATGAAGTTCGCTGCAGCAAGGTACATCCAACTATCCGATGATGACTTTCTCGCGACTGGACAGCATCCTCATTTCCCCTTTTTGGATCTTTCTGAGCAGGAAAAAAGAGAAATGGAGCTTGCTATTCTTCTTCAAGCTTCAGCGGACAGCGTAGGCAACAAACAATTCGAACATGCAAGTAAATTGATCAAACAGTGCCTTCACTTGTCCTCAGAAACTGGGAATCCCGTTCAAAGAGTTGTTTACTATTTTGCTAGAGCACTTCATGACAGAATTGATCGAGAATCCGGAAGAATCACACCCATGCCATCAAAGACAAATGAAATCTGGGAAGCGGATTTTGAAGAGAAAGCAATAAGTCCTCATCCGGCCATCCTTGCATGCTTCCAAAACTTACCCTTTGTTAAAATGTTGCAATTCACAGGAATACAGGCCATCATTGAAAAGATTGCATCACATAAAAAGGTTCACATCATCGATCTTCGAATCGGGATGGGAGCCCACTGGATTATACTGATGCAAGCTCTTGCAGTGGCGGAACCGATCCAAATTGAACTTCTTAAGATAACCTGTGTGGGAACAATGGCATGGCAGCAGAAGATCGAGAATACGGGTAACAGATTGGCAAATTTTGCCAAAACATTGAACATACCTCTTTCATTCAAGTTGGTTATGGTACCGGACATGAAAGATCTCAAGGAAGATCTGTTTGATATAGATCCTGATGAGGCCGTTGCTGTCTACGCTTCATGTTCGGTGAGAAGCATGGTACCTCGGCCTGATCGCCTAAAAACTCTAATGAGAGTGATTAGAAAGCTGAAACCAGTAACTATGGTGATCACTGAAGTTGAGGCAAACCACAATTCAACGTCGTTCATAAATCGTTTCATGGAAGCCCTCTTCTTCTATAGTGCGTTCTTTGACTGCCTAGATGCCTGCATTGATCCAAGAGATCCAAATAGAATGATCGTGGAAGGAATGTACTTTAATGAGGGAATTCAAAGCATGATCGTAGCTGAGGCCGACAAGAGGTTAAATCGAAATCTAAGTATCAACGTGTGGAGAGCATTCTTCGCACGTTATGGGATGGTTGAAACGGAATTGAGCCAGTCAGCCTTATATCAAGCAAGCTTGGTACTTGAGCAGTTTACTTCTGGGAGTTCTTGCACCATAGAAATGAATGGCAAAAGCCTAATCGCCGGGTGGAAGGGAACACCTATTTATTCCTTATCTGTTTGGAAGTTCCGGTAACGAGGGTGTCTGAGAGAGTGTGTTTTTTTTTTTTTTTTGGGATAATAAGCCAACGTTTGTATTAATTTGAAGAATGTACAGTATGCTCAGTCACTATGACCATGCGTATCATGACACCCAAAGACCTATACAAGTCTACAAAAAAGAAAGTAGCTTCCTACTTACACTTCATCTAACAAAAAATTGGGCTGTTAAGCTCCAATTGTCCATGAATGTTTGGTTGTATGCTGAATCCTTTAACTTCATGTCCTCATCTGCAAAACGATGGTGCACCTCCCACTTTATATTCTTTATCAGCTCTTCTCTTGGTTTAAATTCATTCTTGAACAGCCTCCTATTTCTCTCCATCCAAATCTGGTACGTTGTTGCGGCTAAGGATGCTTTCCTTATCGCCATCTTGACATTCTTCCTTTTATGTTTATCCACAGCCCATTGGATCTCCTCCCTCCATACCTTAACACCTCTGCTAATTCCATTCATCTTCAATACTTGTTGTTGGATATGTTTGCAGTATCCACATTCAAAGAAAAGATGTTCAATTGTTTCAGTGTTTGCTTGGCAGAATACACACCTTGATGAGTGGATGATTCCCATATGGATTAGTCTTGCTTGTGTAAGGAACCTCTCCCTAATGCAGATCCAAAGGATGAAGGCATGACGAGGAATGTTGAGCTTAAACCATACTAAGCCGCTCCAACTAGCAAGAGTATGTTGGTGGCATGCATTCAAAAGAGTATATTTAAAATATCAGCTGAATGTTAAGCTGAATGTTGGTTAATCTAAAGAGTGTAATATTAATTAATTAGCTGGATGTTGCCATGTTGGTGGCTTTCGATTAATTTTAAAAATGTCACCAAAAATAGAAGCTAATTTAATTTTTACGTTCTAAAGGGTATTTTCTAGAAAGTGACAAGATGAAAAACATGTTAAATCAGATATGTGGAGAGGAATTAGTTTCCGAATTCTATTTATTTCAAGAAGTCAAATGACAATATAAGAAAATATGAGAAAAATGAATTAGTATAAATTTAAAAAGAAAACGAAGAAAAAAGAATGCAGACAATTAATCTTTATAGATTCTCACCAATCCAGAGTTGGATTAGAGTTTGAACTATCACTGCCACCCACATTATCATACTTTTTCCCTTGATCGACTACCCCACACGATCGACAACTAGATTAAAATCAATGTAAGTGGTGCTGCTCGCAGATGTTCGGGAGAAGTTGCTATAGGAGCAATTATAAGAGACAGCAGAAGGCACCCCCTGGAGTAGTTTCACACCAAATCGATCGGTTTCACTGAGAAGCATGCTACCTCAGCCTGATCGCCCTAGAAACTCTAATGAGAATGACTAGAAAGCTGAAACCAGTGACCATGGCGGTCAATGAAAGTTGAGCCAAACCACAATTCACCATCGTTTGTAAATCGTTTCATTGAATCCCTCTTCTTCCATAGTGCATTCGTTGACTGCCTAGATACCTGCATGGATGGAAGAGATCCAAATAGAATGTTTGTGGAAGCAAAATTCTTAAATGAGGCAATTCAAAACACTGTTGTAGCTGAGGGCGAGGAGAGGTTAAAGCGAAATGTAAAGATCAATGTGTGGAGAGCATTCTTCGCACGTTTTGGGATGGTTGAATCGGAATTGAGCGAGTCATCCTTGTATCAAGCGAATTTGATATATACGTGAGCAGTTTGCATGTTCGAGCTTGAAATGAATGGCAAAAGCCTAATTGGTGGGTGGAAGGGAACACCAATTTATTCTTTATCTGTTTGGGAGTTCCATTAGAGGTGTGTTTCGGAGAGTGTATGCTTGTGGCATCCAGTTAACCCTGTTTGGAAGTTCCAACAGGGAGGGTGTCTGGGAGAGCCTTTGTATGTGGATTCAGTTAACTTTGAATTGAAAGATTTATAAAAGAAGTATTCAACCACCTTTGCTCTGGTTAATTAGCTAGTTTCCTTCGCTTTCTTAACACAGACCAATGACACGAACTATGATGACTCATAATTCAAAGGCAAAATATCGCAAATCAAATAATGGAAATTCGCACTCAAATCCCCACTGTAAATCCAAAATATATTGATGCAACAAAGCCATCACAACCTACTCAAACAGAAGAAAAAACTGCTTCAACCAAGACATGCTTTCTCTGAGGCAACCCCAATCCAAACATGTGGTTCAAATAGATCTTCCCATCTTTCACCGTGGCCGCCGTGGCCAACCGATGCATTGGCCCCTTGAACTTACCAACCACAGAAGCCGTCTTCCATCCATCCAAACTCTCAACCAGCCTCCCAGAAGGATTTCCTGCAACTACAATCTTACTGGGAGACAATATCTCTATACCATCCCCAAAGGACAAGGGACCCCCAGATACCTTAACTACGTTAACCTCGTCGTCCCCCTCCGTCCCAGTCTCAATCTTTAATAAGGTGCCGCCGAATGTATGAATCACTAACAAAAACCCATCAGGATGGTAAACAATGCCATTAAGGCCGAGCAAGTTCTTATACCACTCTTCCTGTGTAAACAACGGGCTCCTTAAGATCGACTTGAACTCGCCCTTTGCTCCCACCTTCCAAATCTTGCTGGCTTTAGCATCAGTAACATAAGCGTTGCCTTCCGCATCCACGGCGACGTCGTCTGCAAAAGCTTTCTCGTCACCTGCATCATTAAAAATTAACAACAAAACTATACATGTTTAATTTTGTAAGGAAAAATAATTCTGAGTGACCAAATCAGATCGACTTGCCGAACAAATAGAGATTTCCCCGTTATGCCAATCGATAGTCCCGTTAATTTCCAATCCAGTTGGATCGGATCAGGTAAGTCCAGGTAAGAGGGTGGTCAATATTGATTAATTTTTATGTGCGAATCACAGCCTACACCATTTTTTTATTTTGGTAAGACGATACAGCCTAGTATTTCGGTCTTTATTTCGCTATTTCTGAAAGAAAAAAAAAAAATTTCGCAATGGCACGCTTTTAATTCCTCACATGCAAATAATATTGTCTAAGTCACCTCTGTTATGTGAGCTAACCAAATTATTTTTGGATTCCCAAAAAAGGGTTTTTAATTTGGTACTGTACTAAAAAAGCCCAATTAGATAGCTGAATCGATTGCACCTTAATTAGTGACTTAGCTCAATTATGTGCCCTTTATACACAAAAATAGTGCATCCTACGCATAAATAGTCTAACATATAGGTTATACATTCAAAATCACCTTAGGCGATCGATTTAGAAAATTACTTAACAAAAAAAAAAGTGCATCTTATACACAAAATGTACATTTACCATGCAAATTGGTAAATCCAAGATCACCCATACAACTAGGCAATTTACGTGTAAATTAGTATCCAAACTTTGAGCACTGTTTTCTATGGCATCTTTAGACTACCTCCTCATAAGGGACCCAATGTAGTCGACTGAAAGGGAGCTATTTATACCCAACCATTAAATCCGAGGATTCAACAATAGGGACCGCAAAAGAGACCGAAAAACCGAGGCTGTGAACATATTTGGATTTGCCCCAAAATTTTAGCTATTTGAAATGGATGGTAAGTTCGCTACAATTGTAATCATACAAATATAATGGACATGACGGGTCGATTGCAAGAAGATCAAGCCCAATTTTTAAAGAATTGATCCTATTGGCTCAAAGTAGAACCGAAAAGATTGCAATTTGCAAGCAAAGAACCCACGTGCAACACGTTCACTTGACACTTGACTCCCATCAAGATGCTGAGTAAATACTCTGAATTTATTAATTTTAGACGATTTTAACATTAAAAAAATAATAATAAGGGCAGATTGGTTTTTAGTGATGCTTTATCAAAATAATTCAGATTAAGTCGATGAAATCTTGGTAATTGGTTTTTAGTGAAATTTTTTTAAAATAGTTGAAAATCGATATTCTTTAATTAATTATCAAGATGTAACTGACTGAATCTGAATTATTTTGATAAAGCGTCACTAAAAACCAATTTATCCAAAAAAAAAACCCTTGTGGGACGTAACTTAAATCTTATTTCAAAAGAACACGAAGCGTTGAGGAAATGGTTGCTCTTACTTACCTGGTCCGCTGAGTTGAGTAAGAAAAAGTCGGGTCCAAGTGTTCAAATCGTAGGCGGCAAGAGCGCTGTAGCGATTCCCGATCACGTCGGCGATGGCCACAAGTAGACGGTTTCTGGGGCGATCGATGAGAATACCGAGCGATGAGTTGCCGGCCAAGTCGGAATCTTTAACGACGATCTCCTCTACCAACACTGTACCCGGCTCGTGATCGCTTGGTACTGTAACTTGAGCAATACCACCCTCAAATAAAGAGACGAGGAACCTTTTATTGAGGTCGTCCCATTTGCTGCACTCCCTCATCCATCCACTGCTGCGATACTCATAAACATGTGTGGACGGCTTGGCCCGTTCCAGAGAGAATATGAAGGCGATGGGAACGGCAGAGATCAAAAGGACGACTAGAAGGAATCTCCCAGAACAAATGAAGGAGGAGGCCATTGGTGATCTGAGAGAGAGGGTGGGGACTTGGTTGAAGCTTTCTCTTTTCTGCAGGCGAGTATGGATGGCTTTTGTTTGTTTATGAGGTTTTTCGAATAGGTGGGAAGTGGGTGGAGACAAGAAGAAGAAGAAAAAGATTCCTTTCTGGTAAGCGGAAGAAAAGATGGAAACCCCATACTCGGACTTTAGCCGCTGGAATTTTCAGAAACAGGCCCTGTGTTTTCTGGTATTTGTGCAAACCTCCTCTCCTTTTTCTGACCAATACCTACTGAAAATCAAATTAACCTAATCTACCTGTAGAATGCAGAGAGGGTGTCCAGGCTCTGATGATTTAACCATGACTTGATGGGGATTGGTAAGAAAAGCGAATTCTTTTTAATGATCTCAAGTCTCAACGGTCTACTTGGCGAGCCACAATACGCCATTACAGATGGTAAACAGACTCGAAATGTTGGTGAATAAGTTGGTATCCTCTTCGTGCTTACACGATCTAATCTGATCTGTGCCACCTCCTTACACGATTAAATATAATAATAATTGTGTAATTGGAACAAGTTTTGTTGAGAATTAATTCGAGATTGATATAAATTAAAATTATTATAAGATATACTTGGGTTATGATTATGGATTTTTCAACCGGTTGATAAATAATGACTAATGAGTTGAGAAGGCGTTCAACTTCCTCAACCTACCCGCTCAACCCGATTATATCGATGTAGAACATCCATATGTACAATAATCATTGTACAATACACTTAAGTGTTGCTAACCCATACCCTACTTCTTGTGCTTTCCACCGTAACTTATTATAATTATTCATGAAAGTTACTAGATGATTGAAACAACATCCTCTTGATTAGTCCCTTAAAAAAGGAAACTTATTAATTATTTTTAAAAAATTTATTTTGAAAATACAATAAGCCTTTTTTTTTATATGAATCGGGTTGGGGGATAAGGGGACCGGCACATAGACAGGACTCACGCACACTTGATGAGGGTGGGAATGGAAAGCATGACTTGTGCTATTACCAGCATGATCTTTTACCACTAGATCAAACGACACCCTTGAAAATACAATAAGCCAATCACAAGCTTTTTGCTATGTGTGGTTGCACAATCCTTCTTGTTGTGGAGGATTTACACCTGTTACTTGGAACAAATTAATGATAAGGTAAGATCAAGGTCTAAGGTAAATTCATGGAGTCAGATGCGATCTTTCCGACAAAATCAATATATGAATCATCTGATAAAGTTGGACGGGGAGTGTAAACGGCGAACAAAAGGCAATTTAGAGATTGCTTAGAACGCTGTGTCAGCTGAAATTGTGAACTCAAGGGATTGCATATTTGCATGTTGGAGTGCTGCATCGTATCTACATGTCTATCAGTGCGCATCTACCGAATCAGTTGTTGGGCCGCAAGCTTTATCGGGCCTACGGATGTCCAATAAGCTCAGTTATAAGGCACCGAGATTTTCTTTTGGATCCAACCCATAAAAGACCATGCTGGTTAAGCCTTTATTTAGAGGTCACGCTTAATTACCCAAGTGGCAGGTGCACCTGGCCTTATTATTGAGCCCAATCCATGTCAATTTTCTACGGAATTTATCTGGCTTAATTGGGCCTTTTATAGGACTGGGTCGGGCAATGTCTGATATAGCCCTAACTGCGATAGAGCTTAATAAGTGGACCATTTGGTCACACGACCAAAGCTATCCAGTGTGATGGCAGGATCGTTTTTGGTATTGTGTTGAGACACTGTCTCTGAGGTGCAAATATTTTGCAAATCAAAGCTTGACGTGTCCTACCGGTTTTCACATCAATATTGCTCTACTGAACAAACCCATGCTTCTTTCTTGGTATGTTAGGCAACTAGTACATCTGTCGCACAAGTAAGATTGAACCCTAGCCTTGGATGCAACATCCTCATCGTCTTGAGACTGTTTCACGTTTCATGGTACCATCCCTGAAACACGGGGGCCCACACCCGATGAAATGCGTTCTGCTTCTTAGGTCCGCTCGTCAACGTCTATAGTGCAGAGAAATGAAAGGAGTCAAATAGTTTAGACGAGAATCTGAAATAATGGAATAATTGTACTGGAAAGGATTATGGGAAAACCCGTTCTTGACACCTGGAATTGACCCCTCTGTATAACCGTGTGTGGGCCTGGCCCTCCTTTGTAATCTTGTCAAAGGGGAATGCATTTCCTGTAAAGCTAGACTAAGGGGTACATGAAACCACCAGAGAGGATGAGGTTTGGGATGTCAGTAGAAAGGGGTGTCCATCCGCACATTTCACGCTGCTACCACTAAGTGGCAACAGATGAAACAGTCTCCTCAAAGGGACTTCCTATAGACTTGGTTCCGTTTTCTTTCCCAGCTAATCACATCTTTCCGATATACAGAGATAGGTTTAGAGTCTGTTACAAATCAAAACATGGTATCTAACATAATTTAATAAACTTACTCATAAGCCTGATTTAATTGGTGACATGCCAAAACCAATCAAATTGCAACTGTGGATGTCGCATTCGAGGTCCGACGAATGTCCGACTGAGTTCAAAGTATCGGCCGTGCATACCTTCTTGAACATTCAATCCCGGCAATGGATCAACGGTCGCCATCATCAAAAATTAAATTAGTGGACCCCAATGTTCATATGCGTACTACGTGCTTCATCTGGTTCGGGTGAAGAGAATTGAGATCCACCCATCTTGCATCTCCTCTCCAAATTGTTAATTGATCGGTCGCTATTTAAGACACTTGGATCCATTCTTCCGAGTCCCGCCATAAGATGGGGGTCCTTCGCCATCGATATCCATCTCATACAGTGTTCTGTGTACCCACCAAGAAGGAAACTTCCGGATTAACCGGTTGCTCCTGAGTCTTTGGCACAATCTCCCCATCTTTATGACTTCCATGTTTTTAGTCTTGAGGAAGGTTAATGCAGTTTTGAGTGCAATTACCCTACCCTGATTTACGGTCAATCAGTGTGGGACCCTCGACAACATACATCATCGGTTCTTCGTGCCCCCTCATCTACTATCCTTGGTGCACACAAATCTTGCATAATATAGAGAGATTATTTACAAGTAATTACTCGATAGTCTTTTTAAAGGAGATAATGAAGTCTTTTCGGTTTGTTTTCGATTGATTCGGCTTGGTTCATTTTCTAATATTTTAATTAGGCTTTAATTTGGGATTCAATAACATCTCAAATCAAAAAAACTAGTGACTTGATTATATGTAGTCAATCCGGTTCGGTTTGGTTTAATTTTAAAACCGCAACCGAACTGATAGCATTAAAAAAAAAACCCAAAACCTACCCTAGTAGGTTTGGTTTGGCTTGATGTATCGGTTTTAATCGAACCAGTGCCATCTCTAATCCCAGGCCAAATTTTTTGCTTCCCTACACGATCATAATAGATTATTAGAAACTTGTTCCATATTTTGAGGGGAGCAACAGCCATCACTCAACCCTTTGACCCATTAATGATTAACCTTAATGATTGATAATTATCTTTCCTTTAAAAATGGATTATTACATAAAGCAAAGAGTATCTTATTATAAAGTCTGCTCCACTTTTGAGTAACATGTGGAATAAAACACTAGATATATAATAAGGCCTTCTTGCCTAACAGGGCTTAATGATTTGAAAGAAATTGCAAATTCACCTGGTCGTTTAAAAGCACAGCCATTTTCTTCATGTCAAAAGATTTGTTATGATAACCTCTCTCCCTTCACCGGAGAAAATCTTTATAATTAGGCGTGCATATTTGCAGTGAAATGTTCAAATATTGTTCCAGTGACATAAGAATAATGATGCGGCCACTCTAAAGCATCCATATATTATAAATTTATAATATATGGAAGTTCATCCACGTATAATATTTTGAATATTCCCCTCTAGAATTTGAGTGACTCCCTTATCCATACTAATTATAACGCGAGGCGGCCCTTGAGATTTGCGCCAACCTATAAACACGACCGTAAACATATATTAATAAAAGGGTATAATGATCAATATGCTTTAATTATTTTGCGAAATAATAATCAATTATACAACTATTTTCTCCCGTCATGTTCAATATTGCACTTGTAGTCAGACTCACATCCCCTACAACAAATGATGTATACATTCCCTCACATTTAGTGGAAGGACCCACCATTTATTTGAAGGATCCACCATTCATTTGGAAGCCCACACACACAAAAAATGAGGGGCTGTCTACAGTTGCGCCGTAGACGATGCCCATCCTGCCAGTCTTTTTTTTTTTTTTTTGGTGGACCTGCCAGTCACTTTTGAACTAATGTAAGTTGTATATTGGTTTAGGTTCATGCATATTATATTAATACGTTGGTACAGTTTTACACGTGCTACCCTAGTCCCTCTACATAAAGAAAGATCTAGTAGAGTATACGACCTAGATTTTGATTCCAACTACAACTGGATGGCGTGGTCAAATAGATTTTTGTCCCCGAGAGCTTTGATCGATGCTGTGGACATTAAATTAAATTTTTACCAAAAAATGAGGGTTCAAGAAACAAATGCGAATCGAGATTTGAAGTATGAACAACTAAAGGTTGACTTTTGGAAGCTCATGTTATATCCAAAGCATGTGGATGCATTCTTTGCGATGAAAACAAACGCTGGAAAAATAGTGATTCAGGAGTTTTATAGTCATTGTTATCAAGGAAATTAAATTAAGGTTGAAGAGATCATCCATGGCCATGGGTGTGATCATATAAGAAGGAGATGGTGCAATAAGAAGCAAGAGACAATTTTTATCAAATGCGAAATACCAATGGACAACGTATACAGCAAGGGTGTATACATCCATCACATGAATGCGTAGGGCACCGAAATGAACGGTGGGGCTCCCAAATGAATATTATACACTCTTGCTGCAAGAGATATGAATCAACGAAATACAAGTAGCCTTCTTTAGATAGATTAAGTATACTGAGCCACAGCTACCATTTATTCCTACCTTAATTCTGAGGATTGGCCCATCACCGTAATGCGTAGGGATTTGATTCGAGGACCTCCAATCACAAGATCATTAGTCCGCCACTTTCAGCAGGGGCGAAGCTACATAGAGCTTAGGGTGGCATTGTCCATCCTAAAATTGTTAAACTTTACTATGTACTTAACATATAGATAGTTTTGTCCACCTTAAAATTTTTAATCTGCCCCTATTATATATCCTTTTAATTACAATCATTCGTCTTCTATCTTTAGTTCAAAGATTTAACTTCCCCACTCTAAATAAAAATCATTATTATACCATTGACTTCCAGGATAAAAATTTTACAAAAATTACTTTTACTTCAAATTGTGCTACTATTATATGAATGAAAATATTGTTCATGAAGGTCATTGAGGGACTTTAAACCGTTTAGCTTAAATTATAACATCATCATTTTATCATCTAACCTATTTAAGGACTTAATATTTAGGAATGTAACATCCTACCATACGTACTTAGGTTGTCAACATCCAAGCATGTGCATTTGCTAGTAATATATAAATAGGCCCTCTTTGACTTAAACTTTGGAGATGTATTATTACCTAATATTACAATGTTTAACGGTTAGTTTAAAAGCAAAAGGACTTGTAGAGACTTCGCTAATTTTACGTAACTTTACATTTAGGACCGTATTTGTACTATACGCGTAAAGGACTCCGCTGGATCGTCGGTCTAAATGTGGAAACGAGAAGGCGATTAACTTAGAGGAAACTGAGTGATACTTTTTAAAAAAGAATTTAGATTCAGTCACCTAATTCTTAATAATTTACAATAATAATACTTTTTAAAATAATTGCAGATAACCGCCGTTTTACTGTTAATAAAGAGCCTCTTCCCAAAGTTCCACAAATGACTTCTAAAATCCAAAAGTAACCTTTAAAAAGACTTTTGAAACCTTTTCTAATACAACTTATTAGAACTTAGAAGTGAGGTTTACAAGAGGTCTTTTTTTTTTATCCTTTTCAAAGAAAATAGATATCAACATTAAATTTACACTCATTCGTAGTTATTCAAAAATAGAAACCCTATTTTCCAATTAATGAAAATTTCCTTGCTGAATCTTTTATTATTGAAAGTATCACTTACCATGTCTTAAACACAATTTTCCCTTAAAGTAAGAAAAAATGGGTTATAGTGTTATTTTTGAAAATAACATAGATTCCGTCACCTAAATCTCGATAATAAAAAGTTATTAAACTAATTGAGAATGAAAATTTCTTTCAAAAGTGTTTATAAAAGACTTGTTTATTTCATTTAAAAGATGATAACGAACAAGTTATCGACATATTACTTAAGGGCATTTTTGGAAAAATATTTTTAGAAAAAATAAACTGACATTTAGTTTTAATTATGTTAAAAAGGTATCACTAAATTTTAATTAACAAAATTTAGGTAACTAAATCCGGATTATTATTTTTTTTTTTGGTAGTGAAATCCGGATTATGCTCAAAAAGTATACAATTCAACCATTAACTTTACGGGGAAAAGACACAGTTCGTACGTAACGATTCTCTCCTTCTCTCTCTAATGAAAAGAAATCACGTATTTCCGGGTCCATTCATGAAATCCTGCCAATAAACACTTGAAACGTGGTACAATGTCATGTCATAGTTAATGTTTGTCAGGAGAGAAAAATTGCTATAAATACGGGCGGCTTAAAATCACGACGACGCGACCCACTTTACTGTTGCAGAGCGTGCGAGAACGTGCGACTCTGGAGGAAGAAAATCTCTCTCTCTCTCCCCTGCCTTCCTACTTCTCTCTTAAAAGGACTAGTAGTCTTTATCTGTACACTAGTATCACTCTTCCCAGACATTCCTATCTCCCTTCCTCGATACTCCAGCTGTACTCCTCTATCTCTCTCTGACGGACCTTGGTTTCGTCTGAGCAAATAAATAAGGGTCTCGTCCTTTTCAGTTTGACTGAAATGAGGATACTGCGCGCCCAGGGATTCAAGTGGAAGCAGAACGGATTCTGATTTGGTTTACTGGTTGTAGGAAACTCTGATGACTCAGGGCTCAGTTCGGAACCGAAAATCCACCTCTGTTGAGTAAGAATGAACGAATTTTATACCTCATGGATATTCAGGTCGTTTGAAGCTAGCGAGTTCCACAGATCAGTATCAGTACGGCATCTGGATAGTTTTAGTTAAACTCCCGCCTTCTATTGTTTAGTTCCTTGACGGTTTGATCCTTACTCCTTAGAAGCTCGAAAGCCGCATGGAAGATTTCTACAGGTTTGATTCTACGATTTCATGTCCAGATGAAATCGTCGGAGTGGAAAATTTTACTCCGTCTACAGGATATCGTGGTGATCATCCTCTCCTCTTAGACACGACCGAAGCGAAATTCTCTGGATCGGAGATGTCTGATCTGATCAAAGCTCAGATTGCCAATCATCCTCGTTATCCAAGCTTAGTGTCGGCCTATATCGAATGTCGAAAGGTGTTTCGATTTTCTCAACCCGATCCATTAATGCCGTCAACAGTGCAAGTTCCCGAAGTGGTTTTAAGCGTTTTCCCTCTCTTTACAGGTGGGAGCGCCACCAGAGATGGCTTCGCTTCTTGAAGAAATCGGCCGAGAAAGCCATCCTACTGCCCGTTGTAACACCGTCGGAGCGGATCCGGAGCTTGACGAATTCATGGTAACTCCGCGCGGCTGAAAGCTTCGTTTCTAATTCTTATTTTATTTTAATTTTTCAACCTTTGATATTCTCGGAAGTTTGAATCGTAATAATCTGAGCCTGAAAGGCTATTTTATTGTCTCTGTTAGGAATCGTATTGCGAGATTCTTCACAGATACAAGGAGGAGCTGACTAAACCGCTCAATGAAGCGACGACGTTCTTGAGCGACATCGAAAGACAGCTCAGTAAGCTTTGTAAAGAAACGCTGCCGACGACCAGCTATCACTCCGGTAATTTTTCTGAGCTCAATCGCCTTTTATTTTTACTTCCATATTCCATAATATTCAACTCGCGCCGGAGGTAGTGGTTGCGAGACCATTGTACAGGTGGAAAATCTAGACGTTTCCTTTTTCACACGTGGAATCGAACATGTGAATGCGGCATGAACACGCAGATGTTAAGCTGTCTTCTGTGCTGCTGTGCCCATGTTAATCCGCTTCTAGAATAAAAATTGTTTTTCTTGTTATTTGAGCTCTAAACAGTGAAGATTCCTGAAACAAGCATGGTGCGTTGTACGTACATTTATCGACTACTTCTATGGAAACAGTATAACTTACAGACACAGAGACTTGCTTTTGAATTTCGTGTTTCGTCTCTAGTGGCAATTTACATTTACTAATATGAAATAGGATGTGCAGAATGATTTGACGGCATAAGTAATTAGGAAGAATTATTTTGCGTTTACAGCATAATTTGTTCTAAGAGTAGTTGTTGAATTTGAGCCTGTATGGTCTAATTGTAACTGTGAAATCGTAACATTGTTTACACTAGATGTGGCAATTGTCACCCGTGACCTGCCAACCCGCCCGAACCCGCCCGGTTTTAGGCGGGTTAGGGTTGACTATTTCAATAAACGGGTTGGGTTAGGGTCATCAATTCTCAACTCGATTATAAACGGGTTGGGTTAGGGTTTGACCCCTCAACCCGAAACGACCCGATTACAACCCGTTTATTTTTTTGTGTAATAAAAGTTTGAAAAATTATAATAACAATACTTGTGGCTATTCAATCTTTCTTCTTTTAACATAAGTAATGACAAAAGATAAAGTGAAGAAAGTAGAGCTGTAAGTAGGGCGGGTTGGGCTGGACTGGGTTTCAATGAGTTCGGGTTCAACCCTAACTAAAATTGGTGAACCCAAACTCTCCTCGACCCGCCCTAACCCAAACTCTTTGAGCCCAAACCTAACCCTAAAATTATTTCTTAAGTTCGGGTTGGGTTCGGGCCAATCCAAACTTTTTTTTCTACTTGATACAATGATACATTCACATATATAAGATTACAATATTTCAATATATATAATAAAGTTTATTGGCATACATTAATGTGTTTGTGTATTAGGTTAAAAAATGATGTCTATAAGTCCACCAAACTTTTGATGTGCGTAAAGAGCCTTAGAACAAAATATTCACTAAGATATTTATGAGTTTCATATGTCTTCCAATTTGATGCAACCATCCATCATAACGCATGGAATTAACAGCACTACAATAAATACAATAGTAGAATTAATCCTAACAAGGCATCTTCTACTCTCAAAAAAACAATAGATAGAAAATGATTACTTGATTAGCAAGCCATCCCTACATTTCCCATTCAATCACTGTTTCATAAAAATTGCAATGTTGCATACAGGACCTACCCTATTTGAAATTCCAGAATTAGTTTCATTGCATTTGCACATTATTTAAGTATTCAAACCTTAATCTAAAAATAATACATTTTACAAAATCAATCAACTTTTGTAATTTTAAATAGACTTAATTAATATTCATGTTTCCTATCTCTTCCAATTACTTTAGAATCTACGTTTTTTTTTTTTTTTTGCTGAGTTAGAATCTACATTTCAAATATTAGAACCACGAAATTACGTAAGAAACACATAACTCATTTGCATATGACCAAACAAGAACAATAAATCAAGATTTTAGGGGATATATTGATGTTAGAAATAACATAAAATAAAATACTACTAAAGTAACAAGATTTTCTGTTTTGCTACCTTATTGGAAATCAAATTTTAATGAAATTTTGCATCCAGCAGTAAAAGACTGGGGATTGAAATATCTGAACTAACTTTGTAGTCAAAGAGGGGTAAATAGTTTTAGATTATATGATGCATAGCCGAGGAATAGAAACAAACCCTCCGAAGCACACATTAATGGATCTCATCCAGATCGAGTACTAGAAAAGAGAGGAGCAGTGAACAAATGGGGAAAGATGAGATGCTTGATTTAAAGAGAGATGCCCGATTTGAAAAAAATAGCAATCGCAAATCCCTTGCTACCAGAACTGTATCCCACCGTATTGATGGTGACGCCGACAACAACTGTATTGCTAGCTCCTGCCGATCGAGCTCCTTTTTTGGGGGTTTTTCTAGCTAGGTTGTCTTTGAGATGTGAGGTATTGATAATAGAAGAGAGGGACAGTGAGTCAAAGAGAGGGGCGAGCAATTCCAACTTCCGTGATAGAGATATGGGAGAAGACAAGAAACTTTTTGGTTTGCAGGAGACAATCGTATGGAGGTTTGCAAGAGGGGGTTTTTAGTGGTATATATATTTCGGGTTATTCTGGTTTTTTCGGGTTGTACCTTGTGAACCCGAGCCCAACCCGAATTCAACTTCAGGCTCAAGATTGAACCCGGCCCAAACCCAAACCCAAACTTATTTCTTAATTCGGGCTGGGTTGGCGGGCTTCGGGTGGTACGGGCCAAACTTACAGTTCTAGAAGAAAGACTTTTTACGTATAAATATTTCAAATTTCTTAGCTTCTACTAATATAAATTGACACATTGATGACAAGTAAAGTCTTTTAAAACTTTATTATTACGTTTAGTTCTTTTCTTCATGTTATTTTAGTTTTATCTTAATGATTATTGTGTTATTATGCTTGTTAGGTGTCCTTTGATATTAGAATGAATTAAAAAATAGAATTTGTATAGACTTTGATATTAGAATGAATTAAAATTTTTAATTTTTAGTAGTAATTTAAATTATTTAAACGGGTTGGCGGGTTGGGTTAGGGTTGGGATATTCCAACCCGTTTATTAAACGGGCGGGTTCGAGTTGAGCTTCGGCTTGTTAACCCCATACATCAACCCGACCCGAACCCGACCCATTGCCACCTCTACGCAGCGGAATGGAAGAGGTAGGGGGAAGAGGCAGAAAACAAAAACGAAAACCCTAGACTAAATTCTCCCATTTTATATTTGTTTGTGTCTTAATCGAGTAACCCGCCGGGTTGATGGGTCATAATCGGGTTGACCCGATTATTCACGAGTTGGGAAAACCCCAACCCGCACCCAACCCAATTAATAAACAGGTCAACCCAAACCCGTTTAAATCGGGTCATTTCGGGTTGACCCGTCGGTTTGGGTTGCCTTTTGCCGGCTCTAACTGGAAGTCTGAGTTTTCTTTCCTTTCTATATGGTGTGATGAGCTTAATTCTTCTTACAGTTCTTTTAAAACATCAACTACGTAGTTGATGTTTCTAAAAACTAAGCGTATATTTTATCATGTGAATAATGATTCAGTCATATGTTTCCCAATGCTACTTGTAGTAATTTAATTTTTATGAAGAAATACAACATGATATTTAATTGGAGCAAAGAGAACACCATTTTAATGAAACTTTCCTTCCACAACCCCCTCCCCAAAAAAAAAAAAAAAATTTTAAGGAAACTTGATAAGAAACATAGTTTAAATGGTAGTGGTGAAGTGACTAATTAGGTCAACATTTGGCCTGGATATCCAATGCTTGTGCTTGTGGGTCTTCCACTTTCTAGACAGCAGTGCAATAGGTTTAATTTTTTAAGCATGAAGAGCACAGTTTCAAGTCTACAAAATTGTCATATGTTAGGTTTGTTGTCAGTAAATCCATCTTATTCATAGGATCTATACTAATTTATGGTCCTTTAAGATTTTATTATTATTATTTTTCCCTCATTCTCAACAAAAAGTAAAAATATAAAATAAAATAAAATAAAAATGTTGATAAATCTTATGTTGATGTATTTGTTTATGATCAAATTGATGCATTTTGGCATCTCTTAAGTGTCAAACAGAAAATTGAGAATTGAGTCTAGCAGCTCCCCAAGTAGGAAATTATTCTGTGAATTCATTTGTTGATCAAACACTATAAAAATGTGAGTTTTATACTGATCAAAGATTCAAGGGTTATATCTTTTATACCAAAATTAGAGTTGGAAGTAGGGAAAAGGTAATCAAAGTAGAACAAACAAACTTTGAACATGCAAGGTATACTTCCAAAGTTTTCCCTCATTAATTCAAATACTTCCATGGAACTTTTCTCTTTATATTCTTATAGTTTTTTTTTTTATCAGTAAGGATATGATGTTATATATTTATAAATAAAATAGCATGTAGAAGTTACAGGTACACACACTGTGTGCCAAAGAAAATCCTATTGGCTACATATCCCTTTGAGACACCCCCCCATAACCACTATATATTCCTCTCAGGTACCATACAAAACCCCACCTAGATCAGAGAATCTATTACAATTTATGAAATCCTCTAGGGGAATTCTAGCTCCTTCTGGGCAGCAAGCAAACCAACTGTAGAGCATTTTCAAGACATTTTTTTTCCATGGAATTTAAAGTCCTTTCCACACTTCTGAAGGTTCTTCTATTTCTTTCACCCCATATTGTCCAAGCAATGGCTGCTGGGACTAAATTCCATATGATATCAACAGGAGCTCTACCTTTCCTCCAGCCCCATGCCTCCAAAAATTGCCTGAAATCCTTAGGATGTGCCCAAGATACATTGAACCTTCGTATTAGTGCATTCCACAGACTTGCTGCCTCTTTACAATGGACTAACAGATGTGCTACATCTTCTTCCTCTTCCTTACATATACAGCATCTGTTTGTGAGCTGCCAACCCCGCTTCTTCAAGTGATCCACTGTGAGAATCTTGTTCAAACTTGCTGTCCACACAAAGAAGGCTACCTTGCGAGGAATCCAATGGTTCCAGATGCTTTTATCTACTGAAAACTCCATATCTGATGTTATTTGCATAGCTGCAAATGCCGATTTGACTGAGAAGTCACCATATTTCTTAACTAACTAGATTCTGATATCTTCCTCCCCCACCTCCTTACTATACAATTCCTTTAGTATACTCTCATAGCTGCTGGACTCCCAATCTGCCAAATTCCTTCTGAGGTTAATGTTCCATACAATTCCCACTTCTGATATTGATACATAATCACATACCAATGCTTGTTTGTTCTTGCACACACTATAAATCAATGGATAAGACTCCTTTAACTTAGAATCCCTACACCAAACATCGTCCCAAAACCTTATTCTTCTCCCATTACCCACTTTAAATTGGCACAATTCCTTCACAGACATGGACAAATTCACTATAGGTCTCCAAAGACTGCATCCAAAAGAATGTTTTGAGGGGATAGGAAACCAACCATTGGTGGAAGCTCCATATTTCTGAAAAATTATTTTTCTCCATAAGTTGTCCTTCTCACACCCAAACCTCCAGATCCACTTTATATTCTTATAGTTAGAATTTAATCAAATTAATTACTAGCCATGGAATGGAATTAAGTTGACGTAATCAATGCAGCTTCAATTCTTTTCAAGGCCATGTTTCCTCTCCAAGTTTTATGTTCCAAATTCATGAATTTTTCCATTAGAGGATTGTATTGTAGCATACACACACTTTAATTGCGTATGCACATGTGCCTTACTGACCATATATGGGCCTTAATGTACCTGTTCAAAATTTTGCTGTTATTGCAGTGTGTATTTCTTTTCTTTTTTTTTCCTTACGATTACAAAAATTTATTTGTAGGACTTGATATTTCTTTTGTTTTATAAATATTTTTTGGCCAATTAATGATGGTCTGTGGTAGAGAAAGTGCATAATGAACATGTTTAATCCCGTATCACTGGAAAGTTTTAATTGTTTGTGTTGTGTTTATTGAATGTTCATCCATTTTATTTTTTTATTTCACCTTCTCTTTTGTCCCTCCCATTTTTTTCCTTTTGTAAGTTTCTTTTTTGTTGTTATTGTTGATGTTGAGAATGAGACATTTTCTTTCCTTGCATGCCTTACAAGTTTTGGCCAATTTTCAAGTCACCTCACTGATAATTGAAAATCTCTTGGCTGCTTAATATCTTGATGGAATAATTGCTTTAACCAGCCCTTTGTCTTTTTCTCATATTCAGAAATGACCAAAACCTTTTTTCTCTTCATGATGCAAAATGTTATAATGCATTTCAACTGGAATTTTACATAACAAACTGAAGTGCATTACTATATAATCACTATATCATTCTGAGCTACAAAATAAAATAAGTGCAATTGTCAAATATTCAATAATTTTTCGTGTAGTGAAAATGTAGGATGAATATAATTAAATTAGTTAATTCTATCCATTTAGTTGGCTTTTTCCCTCTTTAGGAGTCAAAAATATCTAGCTGCCACAAAGTTTTAATCTTGGATTGGTAGATATTGGTGTTTACCCATAAAATCTTACTTCTGAGAATAATCTAGGAAAAGTTTGAGTATTCTTTGATAAGATTGGCTATGATTTTAAATTATATATACGCATAGAAGCGATATCTGAGACGTTTTTATTCTGTATTTTTGTTCATTTTTGTAATGCCTTTCTTGTTCTTATTTCTAGTTAGTAGCTACCATGAACATTCTGCAGAATGAGGGATCTGCGTGCCTTTGTTGAATGGAACAGAAGCAATTTTAAGAGGAAACAAAGTCATTTTTTTGTTCTTTTTATGTGCCTTTTAAGAAAAATTTTAATGGACAAATAAAAAAGGATATTCGGAAGGGCATTCATATCCCTGAGTTGGAAAGTTTTTTAGACCTCTTGCATGACCATTGGGTTTTAAGACAATAAAAAAATAACCAAAATAAGAGGGGTGGGTGGAAAGTAAAGGAAGTTTTGACTGCATTTCATGTCATATTATTTGAGTTCTTTTGTCTACACAAAGATCTAATGAAGCCTTGAGTTTCTCCTATTCCACGAAGTCTGTGTGACACTTCTTTTAGAGCATGACTTGAGCCTAGAAATATGTCTTCGGTGGTATGCATGCAGCTAAAGTGGATTTTGAAGTGAGAATTTCCCGTGGTCATTGGTCACCATGATATAAAAGAAATATGATTCTTTGATTAAGATGACCATGAACTACAATACGTCAGCTAATAACACAGGCATGCTTTTTTTCTTTTTCTATCTGATCTCTCAGATTCTTGAGTCCCACCATTAGGTACTGATCTCGTGAAAACTTGGAACAATTTTGTGTAAAATGTCATAGTGTCTCCTACTGAAGAAGTCTAAAGATTCAGTAATTGCTTTACTGGATTTCCTTTCATACCAATGATAATTTGCATCATTGTTTTCTGTTTTTCTACCTACGGCTAAAAGTGCTTTAATGATATTTTGATAACCCTGGACCCACATGTCACATACAGGCATCTACATGGGCTAAGAACAACTGCAATCACAATTGTTTGCAATTATCAACATCAATCTTATCTGTCATTAAACATGCCTACACACCCAGGAAACAGAAATGGAGAAGAGGAAGAAGAAAATAGCAGAAGGCTCACAATGGTCGGAATCCAAATTGTCAGATGCAGATGATTTTTTGGTTGAGCATGTGCCATACCCATGACATTGCATTGGTGTTTGTGAAGAGATATGTGATAAAAAGCTATGTTCTGCAACAAAATTTAGCATCATGATTATTACTTTTCACTTTTATTGCATTTATACACTTGCTGTGTACTTTGATACCATTTATACACATATGACCCTCCTTAAAATCTTTTATTTATATAAAAGATGACTTTAATCTCCTTTTGCTTTTCTACCTGGGTATCGTCCATATGGCTCCTGGTGAGTAGATGTAAAAGGATGTGGTTACATAGTCAACTGTGCTGACGCCCCACAATATCCATTATGAAAAATTCTGATCCTTTTTATGATCAGTAAGGTGCACGAGGAAATTGTGACAGCATCTTCTATGTCCAATTGCCTGACAGTATTGTGAACTTCATGCTTCTGAGTATAAATGTTTTGATGTTGGAGTTATCAAAGGCAGATACAGGGGATGGTAATCCAATCTTGCTGATGTGCATTGCACTTCAATTTGTAGCTCTATGTCTTTATATATTGCAGTCTGGAGCCCCGGGAATTATTCTGTAAGAATAACAATGAGGGTGTATATCTCTAGGCATCTTAGAGAAATCTAACAGTTGGGTCAGGGTTCTGAGTGACATCTGCAACTGCATGGAAGTTTGTCTGGTAAGTACTTGCTTGTATGATTTCAAGTTGCTCGGAATATAAGCATCATTTCTCATGGGAATGACCCTTGGGATGAGAGAATTGGGAGGAAGAGAAAAAAATTCTTCCTTCCTATCGGTATTTGCGGAGGGTGATATATTAGTTTCATCTTTTGAACTAGCTTCTAGCTCTGTCTTTGACATTTTATTGCTTAATTGTATTTACTGTTTGTGAGACAATCTGAAGTAAGCATTCTGGTTTGACTTTGCTCTCAAGAAAATCTTTGTACCTTTGGCAGATCAAGACATCATTGATGTTCTCATGTGTACATGAGATTAATGGTACATGATCTGATTCTTGTTTGTCCTTTCTTTTTTACAGATGAGCCAGCCGGGACCTCAGAGGAAGAGCTAAGCTGTGGGGAGGTCGAAGCATTAGAAAACCAGGAATGCTCAGGTCTACGTCCAGGTGACCAGGAGCTGAAAGAAATGCTTCTGCGTAAGTACAGTGGCTATCTTAGCAGTTTAAGAAGAGAATTCCTGAAAAAGAGGAAGAAAGGGAAGCTACCAAAGGATGCAAAGATGGCATTACTGGATTGGTGGAACACCCATTATAGATGGCCGTATCCCACGGTAACCTTGTGATACAATCCTTGGCGTCCTTATCCATGTATTTTCAAAACATGAGTGATTTCATGCATTTGACACCCAAAAACGTATACCCTTATTCCCATGCTTTTTAAAAAAAAATGTTAATTAAACATTCTTATTCATTTGCACCTCTTCTGACCTTGCTATGGAGTAAGGATATATAGGAACCTGGCTGGTAGAATGGTTGAACACTGCCCATTGGCCCAAACTGAAAGGATATTGGGTCATGGCTTCAGCGGCTCGACACTGAATCTGTCAGAACCACGAGCTTTAAATAGAATTTTGATTAATAGAATCATTAATACAGCTTATTACCAGTTAGTATGAATCCGTATGAAGCTGCATGGAGCAGTCGGTTACTTCTCACACTAAAATCTGTTGGTTGCATCTGCCATGATTGTCTTCATCCTGTTAGTGTTGTTCATATCCCTGTACGAGTGATTGAAAGTAAGGATTGAATATTTGAACTATCAATAATGATGATGCAGGAAGAGGAGAAGACGAAGCTATCAGAGGTTAGTGGACTTGACCAGAAGCAGATTAACAACTGGTTCATTAACCAAAGGAAGCGGCATTGGAAGCCTTCAGAAGACATGCGGTTCGCTCTAATGGAGGGTGTTAGAGGCATCAGCGGAGGACCTCCCATTTATGACACCGGAGGAGCGGGTGGTAAGGATATATGAGATAAATGACAAACTTTGTTGCATCTTTTTACTGCAAGGCTTCGCGTTGTAAAAAAGGGGGAATTTCTCAGTTGCTACTTTTTATATCATAGTATATCGAATTATTGATTGTTACTTGGTCTTATTTCTTCTTCTCATTCCTTCTGGGAGTGACTTACCAGTGTTTAGAACCACATAATTGTGCAGGGGCAGTTGGCACCACTGTGATACGTGAAGAGTGTATGAAGTAGAGATTTTCTGCAGAAAAACAGCCATATACCCCCGTGCAAAAAAATCACTTGTGGTTGAATGAGTGATACACGAGTGTGGGGGTAACGTTACAATCTGGGGATACTTCGAGCAAGTGCTTACCGTTGACTTTGAGTTACCTAAATGTTATGGGGAATACGAGTGTGGGATGTTGGAACTCGTTTGCGGCACTTGGCTGATCTCTACCTGTAACTTGGCTTTTTGATATGTGCTTCTAGCCTTCTAGTTTTGACATGGATCTGGTCGTATACCTATGACAAAACTTATTATGCATATTTTAATATGTAGGGTTCGTGTTATCGAGTAAATTTTAGATATTTCCTTCCCTAAAACCTGTTGAATTGGTTTATGAAAAGAAAAATCAAATGTATTTAGTTGAAACTAGACCCTGGAGATTTGTAATTGCTTGAGAGCAGAGATACATTTACGATTGGCATTAGTTGGTCGATTAGGAGTGGAGTTGTTATCTACGTAGCCAACCAGCAAGGGATCCCAGAAAAACTGATTGGCATTCCCACCATTTATTTGGGGTCCCACACCATTAATGTGAGGGGGTGTCTACAGTTTAAACAATGCCCATTCTTTACCAAAAAAAAATGTAGACGGTGAACATTTCTTTTAGTGCCAAAATATGGTGGTTCAGTGAAACCACTGGTTAGGATGTGTTTTGGGTGTTGGGCCCCTATTGAAATGAGCATCCATCATCCATCCATCCATCCGTTCCATGTGGGTATTACTGAGTGGCACTAGAGGAAACCGTGTCAGCTAACCAGGCCTCAGGGATCTTTTTTGGTGATTTACCCTAACTGCAAAGTAAAATGTTTTGGATGCTGCCCCTTGGGAAATGTTATGCCCTCTGCCACATTTGTCAAATATTTTCGTTTTCGCTCTACGTATATATACTGTGAAAATGAGCTTCATGTAAAAAATCAAATAAGCCGGCTTGGCTTGGAGAGGTGGAATCAGAGGCTAATTGACAGAAACGATTTTTAATTGCTGTAAGAAATAACTGATTGTTTCTTTTCATATTTTTTTAATTCATATTATTGCGATTTAAGTTATATTTTTATAACTAGCCAATAATGGGCTACGCATCAGCATACAAATTAAAGACGTGTCAGCATGGATCACCGTCGATGAGAACAGGCTCTGCCATGATTAGCTGCTTGCCATTCGCAGCGAGACGACTGTGATTCGGCCGTGGCTACCATGCACGATTACAGTTTAATAATGAATTCTAGATAAAAATAGTCCACAAGATAGAACTTTTTATGAACAGTGACGCGTAATCCTAGCAGAACAAAATACCTCTGTTAATATCTTTAATGGCGGATAAAGTGAAACCTTTAGGGGATTTGGGGCCGGATAGAAAACAGTAGAGCTGTTACAGGTTTATAAACGGTACCACCTGTTTGGTCAGGGCATTTAATACAGAAGTAAGAATCGTCCAAGCCGTTCTTCTAGAGATAGCGAACTTGTTGCTACGCCTAGGTTATGAATACACATTGTCATGATGAGTCACCTGAGAATTAATTTTCCTAAATTCTTCCATCAATGGCAAGAGAAAGAAGAAGCAAAGCTGCAAAAGGAAATGTAAGTGGGGTGTCTCTCTTTTATTATTTCCAAACTGGTAAATTATAAGATGCAAAGATATGAATAGAAGCACGATGGAACTACATATATATCTGATGATAGAGGACAATTAATTAAAGACCTTTTTAGAAGCAATTAGAAGGATCCAATTCCCATGGACGAAAATGAGATCGATCATGAAAGAAATTTTAAGGAAAATCGAATTCTAAGAGAGATTCTCCTCAATAGTCAGTTCTTCCATCACATTTCCATGGTTGAGGGGATTGAAGGCTTCGATCTGGGAACATTTACTGGGTAGAATCATGTGGGGAATCCCCTCGTCATGAGAGTGGATCGTTATCCGGTGCTTGCGTGCGATGATGACGGAGTTTACGACCTCATCAGTGGGATGATAGACGGAAAGAACCTCGAAACCATGCAGATCGCAAGGATCAACGATGGGGTAGAGGAAGGCTCGAGCTCCATGAGCACTCCTCATTAGCAGAAGAGCCCCAGGAGCCATGAAAGTAGCCAGGTGAGCGACGATTCGGGACTTCATCTCCTTGTCCATGCCCACTAGAGCAGCCAAGAAAACGACTTCATATTCGTTCAATTCCTTGGAGAGTTTCATGACATCGGTGGTGTGGAAGAACATTCGTTTTGACAGGTCTGGATCAGACGAAACCAGTTGAAGTGCCTTGGAATTGGCGGAAGGGTCGATGTCATAGTTATGAAAGGAGGTGGTCCTCAGGTGTTGGGAGGCCAGTACAATCGATGTGAGTGGGAGGGGACCTGAACCCAGAAAGGCCACACGGTTCGGGACATGGGTGCAATGGTCAGAGAGGAGGGTGAACTCCAAATGGGAAAGCTTGAGGTAATTGTTATAGTAAGGAAAGTTGTGGACATGGTGAAGTGGGTTTTCATAGGTTCCCAAGATGGTTGAGAAATGGCTTTCAAGAAGACCCTCAGCTTCTCCACATAATTTAATTAGCTTGGATCTGATGCCTTGAACTCTCTTGCAAAGCTTGGTAACATCAAAGGGAGTTGGGTGCATGCATGTGAGTACAAGTTGTGTGAAGAGCATGTTGACATCCTTGCAAGGATGAAGGCTCTCTTGCTTTGAGATTTTGTGATAGATATCACAGACTTTTTCTACCAGCATGTCTTCTTGGCAAACCATGTCGACACTATGAGGCGATCGATCGAGAGAGGACTGTTCCAAGGAAAAAGCCACACTCTTCCTTCTCGAATGGTAAGACACTCCAACGTCCAGAGGACTCCTCTATTTATCAACACCTGTGGGGCCATCTTTGTGTCTTTAGTTGGCGTGTGGATGAGAGAGAAAGATGAAAATTCCAATAATATATGCCGATTACGCCTTTGGTGAATGTTAGTGATCACAAGTCAGAAGGGCTTGATGAAATTGTTGGGGGAGATTGGGGAAGGTTAGTTGTAGTCACCATCAACTAGTTTGTCTGATAGGCAGGATTAAATTCGTGTTCTCAACAATGACGTTAATTGTATTGAGTCTTTTGATACGTACGGTATCAATGAGTTCACACTAACTAGCTCCGGCATTTTAAAATTTATGGTATCAGTGAGTTCACACTAGCTACCTCCGGCATTTTAAAATTTATGGTATCAGTGAGTTCACATTAGCTAGCCCGAGCATTTGAAAATTTACTCTCTAGCGATAGTTCTGGGTCTAGTCTCTATAGGTTTTTGTTAAAGGCGGTAAAAGAAGACTAAGGTACCATTTGGCAATGCTTTTCAGAATTGCTTTTAAATTGCTTTCGAAAGCAAAAGTATTCTTTGGTTATGCACACATGAAGCAATTTATAAGAAGCAAAAAAACAATTTCATTGCTTTTCAAGCGAAGCATAAAAATGTTGCCTCTCACTTTAATCATAAATTTACTTTCTTGCTTTTAAAACCCTCAACAAAAAACTAGACCTGCAAGACCCAACCTACTGAATAAACGGGTTCGGTTTGACCCATGTAATAGCTGGGTCGATTTCGGGTTGGGGATTAGTAACCCATTCATATTCGGGTCAACTCGAATCTAACCCGATAAAGACCCATTTAACCCATGGTTTTCTAGATTGGGATCGGGATCGGGGACCAAACCGGTCCGACCAGATCCCGATACAAATTGTACCAGACCGGTTAGACAAACTGGTCCAAAGCAATCTGATGAAAAAAGTAGAAAAATTTTGAATTGCTTTGGACCGGCCAGTCCAGAATGGTATCGTCTAGTCCGAAACGGTACCGGCTAGTCCAGTTTTAAAAATTCTGGAAATTTTAAAAAAATGCAAAAAATAAGGAAATTCATTTATAAATGTTATAAATTATAGATGATTGATGTAAGACATAATAAAGATGAAAATCTATGTTAAAATGTTAAACTATAACATATAATTTGTTATAATTATAACAAATAGTATGTTATTTTTTATAATTTGACATTATAGCATATCATATTATATGTTATAACATATAATATAATTTGACATATATCAAATTAGATGCTATGACAAATATGACATATAATATCAGATTATATGTTATATGTTACTGTTTATGATAATATAAATTGACAAATAATGATATATTATAATATAAAGATATAATTTGATATTATAACATATAATATCAACTTTATTATATTTATATCAATCATCTATAATTTTTAACAATTATAAATGAATGTTTCCAATTTTTTACATTTTATTGCTATTTTTTTTAATTTTACTGAATTTTTAGGATTGGGCCACTTATGGACCGGACCGGCCGGTGCCGCTCTGGACCGAATGGACCGGACCCATACCGGCCAGTCCAAAGCAATCTTTTTAACTGGATGATCCCGGTACATAACAAACTGAAGTGCATTACTATATAATCACTATATCATTCTGAGCTACAAAATAAAATTTGTGCAATTGTCAAAAAGTCAGTAATTTTTCGTGTAGTGAAAATGTAGGATGAATATAACTAAATTAGTTGATTCTATCCATTTAGTTGGCTTTTTCCCTCTTTAGGAGTCAGAAATATCTTGCTGCCACAAAGTTTTAATCTTGGATTGGTCGATATTGGTGTTTACCCATAAAATCTATCTTCTGAGAATAATCTAGGAAAAGTTTGAGTATTCTTTGATAGGATTGGCTATGATTTTAAATTATATATGCATAGAAGCGATATCTGGGAAGTTTTTATTCTGTATTTTTGTAATGCCTTTCTTGTTCGTATATTCGTTCTTATTTCTGGTTAGTAGCTAAAATGAACATTCTGCAGAATGAGGGATCTGCGTGCCTTTGTTGAATGGAACACAAGAAATTTTAAGAGGAAATAAAGTCATTTTTTTGTTCTTTGTATGTGCCTTTTAAGAAAAATTTTAATGGACAAATAAAAAAGGATATTCGGAATGGCATTCATATCCCTGAATCGGAAAGGCTTTTAGACCTCTTGCTTGACCATTGGGTTTTAAGACATTAAAAAAAAATAATAATAAGAGGGGTGGGGGGGAAAGTAAAGGAAGTTTTCACTGCATTTCATGTCATATTATTTGAGTTCTTTTGTCTACACAAAGATCTAATGAAGCCTTGAGTTTCTCCTATTCCACGAAGTCTGTGTGACACTTCTTGCATGACTTGAACCTAGAATTATGTCTTCGGCGGTATGCATGCAGCTAATTAAAGTGGAATTTGAAGTGAGAATTTCCCGTGGTCATTGGCCACATGATATAAAAGAAATATGATTCTTTGATTAAGATGACCATGAACTACAATACGTCAGCTAATAACACAGGCATGCTTTTCTCTTTTTCTATCTGATCTCTCAGATTCTTATGTCCCACCATTAGGTACTGATCTCATTAAAACTTCGGACCATTTTGTGTAAAATGTCTTAGTGGCTCCTACTGAAGAAGTCTAAAGATTCAGTAATTGCTTTACTGGATTTCCTTTCATATCAATGATAATTTGCATCATTGTTTTCTGTTTTTCTACCTACGGTTAAAAGTGCTTTAATGATATTTTGATAACCCTGGACCCACATGTCACATACAGGCATCTACATGGGCTAAGAACAACTGCAATCACAATTGTTTGCAATTATTAACATCAATCTTATCTGTCATTAAACATGCCTACACACCCAGAAAACAGAAATGGAGAAGAGGAAGAAGAAAATAGCAGAAGGCTCACAATGGCCGGAATCCAAATTTTCAGAGGCAGATGATTGTTTGGTTGAGCATGTGCCATACCCATGACATTGCATTGGTGTTTGTGAAGAGATATGTGATAAAAAGCTATGTTCTTCAACAAAATTTAGCATCATGATTATTACTGTGCAATTTTATTGCATTTATACACTTAACTGTGCACTTTGATACCATTTATATAAATATCATCCTCCTTAAAATTAGTTTCATCTTTTGAACTAGCTTCTAGCTCTGTTTTTTGACATTTTATTGCTCAAGTGTATTTACTGTTTGTGAGACAATCTGAAGTATATAAAAGAACAAGGATTGCAATAGTTTCAATGAACAATTTTCCCACACTCTATTGATGTAATATGTGCTGACTTATACACACAGCTAGGAAAAACTATTTACGGCAATGTACATCAGTTTAGCTAAAACTATATATGCAGCAGTTACAGATATGCAGCAGTTACAAAAATATACAAAATTGATTTTGAATGATCTTGCTTGATTGTAAGCTAGATGTGCTCTGTTCAATCTTGGCCTTGATTCTTGTAATCTGTCTTTATACGCCCCGCAAGATTGAGCTTCCACCAGCAAGCCCAATCTTGTTTCTCAAGATTTCTGTTCTTTGTCTTGACAATGGTTTTGTCAACAGGTCAGCCAATTGATCTCTTGTGTATGAACATGTCGAACTTGGAGAGAGCCACGTTGAACAAGATCACGCACAAAATGAAGATCGATTTGTATATGTTTCATACATGAATGTTGGACCGGGTTGAAGCTTAGGTGCGTAGCACCAAGGTTATCACACAATAGTAAGGGGGCAGCTTTTAGTGGAAAACCCAACTCATAAAGAATGGCAAGAAGCCACATTGTCTCGGATGCCGCATTTGCAAGAGCTTGGTATTCAGCTTCGGTGGTAGATCTTTCAACTGCTCTTTGTTTCTTTGAGCTCCATGAAATGGGATTTGAGCCTAAGAAGCTAATATAGGCAGATGTGGAGGTACGATCATCAACATTTCCAGCCCAATCGACATCGGAATAGGTAACTAAAGCTGGAGGTCTAGATTTTGTGAGCTGTATACCATGGAAAATGGTTTGCTTTAAGTACTGAAGGAGCCTTTTTGTTGCTGTGAAGTGAGTGGTGGTAGGCTTGTGCATGAATTGGGACAACTTATTGACCGCGAATGAAATATCTGGACGTGCCAAAGAAAGATACTGCAGGCTGCCAATAATTCTTCGATATTCTGTGCTGTCCACATTTGCTGTGCCATCAAGTAACTTGAGTGACTGAGTTGTTGAAAGAGGAGTGGAGACATCTTTGGCGCCACTCATGTTGGTATTGGACAATAGCTCTCGAATGTATTTGTGTTGTGAGAGAAAAAGTCCTGCCTGAGTAGGTTAGGCCATGAAGTCTTCAATACTCGTTTTGCATTAATCATCACTGGTCTTGATGAAGAAGCAACTGATTCTTCTTTGCCCGATGCAAAAGCTACTAATTCTACCATTTCTCAAGTACAAAAACTATATTCCAATAGCAAACAAAGCAGAAATACAACAAAAGCCTAGGACAGACCTTCGGCTCTGATACCAATTGTTGGGTATAAAACCCCTTTACCAACTACCCCGTATAGTAAATCCCACAAAACTATACTAGGTTTATAAATTACAACTAATGCTATTGGAATAAATAACTGAGAAATAAATACAAAATCAGAATATAAATGCAACAACTAAATAAAAGAACACCAAAATTTAACGAGGTTTGGCAAGTACCTACATCCTCGAGCACTGCTGACCACTTCCACTAAATGAAGAAGAAAATTTTACAACTTGGATCTCTTTTCAGAAACCCACAAATAGAAGGCTCTCAGTGAGAAAGCCTTCTCTCAAATGAAGAAAGGAAATTGACCTTATTTCCAAACTTACATATACAATGGGGGGTTAACCCCTTTTATAGTTTTTCTAAGGACCCATGGGTCCCATGCCTAATCGGTTTTGCCACCAACTTTACAGTTTGCTCTAATGGGGGGTGTTATAGGCATCAGCAGAGGACCTCCCATTTATGACACTGGCGGAGCTGGTTGTAAGGATATATACATGATAAACTTTGTTGCATCTTTTTACTGCAAGGCTTCCCGTTGAAAAAAAAGGGGGAAATCTCAGTTGCTGCCTTATATCTTAGTATATCGAATTATTAATTGTTACTTGATGGTCTTATTTCTTCTTCTCTTTCCTTCTGGGAGTGACTTACCAGTGTTGAGAACCAAATAATGTGCAGGGGTAGTTGGCACCACTGTGATACGTGACGAGTGCATGAAGTAGAGATTCTCCGCAGAAAAACAGCCATATCCCCCGTGCAAAAAAATCACTTGTGGTTGAATGAGTTAAACACGAGTGTGGGGGTAACGCTACAATCTGGGGATACTTCGAGCAAGTGCTTACCGTTGACTTTGAGTTACCTAAATGTTCTGCGGAATACGAGTGTGTGATGTGGGAGCTCGTTTCGGGCACTTGGCTGATCTCTACCTGAAACTTGGCTTTTTGATATGTGCTTCTAGCCTTCTAGTTCTGACATGGATCTGGTTGTATACCTATGACAAAACTTATTATGCATATTTTAATGTATAGGGCTCGTGTTATCGAGTAAATTTTAGATATTGCCTTCCCTAAAACCTGTTGAATTGGCTTATGAAAAGAAAAATACAAATGTACTTAGTCGAAACTTGACCCTGGAGGTTTGTAATTGCTTGAAAGCAGAGACACACTTACGATTGGCATTAGTTGGTTGATTAGGAGTGGAGATGTTATCTACGTAGCCAACAAGCCAGGGATCCCAAAATAACAAAAAAAACACTAAGCTAACCCAGTTACCCAGGCCCCAGGGATCTTTTTGATCTTTTTTGGGGATTTACCCTAACTGCAAAGTAAAATGTTTTGGATGCTGCCCTTTTGGGAATGATATGCCCTCGGCCACCTTTGTCATATATTTTCGTTTTCGTCTACGTATATATACTGTGAAAATGGGCTTCATGTAAAAAATCAAATAAGAATTATTGAAAACAGAAAATCAGAGGAAAAAAAAAATAGGGAATGGTCGACGCTCACCGATGCATTGCTTAAATCTAACCAAAATCCTAGTTTGCCTAAACTGGTTGCTATATTTGGTTCCTTCACAATTAGAAAAAAAAAATCAAAATTCCTTTACAAAATGGACTTTTTAAGGTGAATGTACCAATCACACGTACTAGGGTTGCTTATTGGGCCGTGCCGGCCCGGGCACGCCTGTGGGTCAGCATAGCAAAGCCCAGCACTGTAGCCATGCCGTGTTGTGCCAGGCTCAGATATTTGGGCACGCGGCCCATTCGGCACACAGGCGGCACGGCCCGTGCTTGGCTTGGGTCGGTGGGCCACTCACGTGCTGGCCTGGCGGGTAGACCCGCCAGGGGCTAGCCCCAAGATCCATTTGGCTAGCCCCATTAAACCCTCAAATCACTTTTTTGACTGTTTTACCCCCCTCCCCCAAATGTCATATTAGGGGGGTATGTTTGTAATTGATTGTAAAAGACCATTTCCACCCTTCCAACTACAAGATAATAGTCATATTGGAAGGTAAAGGTGGTAAAAACTCAATTTTTGTTTTCTATAAATAGCCTAACCCTTCCCACTCCAAACCACACCTCTTCTACATTCTCTCCCTTTCTCTCTTTTAAATTGTTCAAGCATCAAAAGTGGGAAGTCCCTTCTTCTACTTGTCAAATTTGAGATTCTATCCGCATTAATGATGAACACAGTATCCATGGATACATACATGCACACATCCAAAAATACATATACATACAACATAAATATGCATTGCAATTATATGTGTGAATACACATTGCCATGATGAGTCACCTGAGAATTAATTTTCCTAAATTCTTCCATCAATGGCAAGAGAAAGAAGAAGCAAAAGGAAATGTAAGTGGGGTGTCTCTCTTTTATTATTTCCGAACTGGTAAATTATAAGATGCAAAGACATGAATAGAAGCACGATGGAACTACACATATATCTGATGATAGAAGACAATTAATTAAAGACCTTTTCAGAAGCAATTAGAAGGATCCAATTTCCATGGACGAAAATGATATCGATCATGAAAGAAATTTTAAGGAAATTCGATTTCTAAGAGAGGTTCTCCTCAATAGTCAGTTGACTCAGTTCTTCCATCACATTTCCATGGTTGAGGGGATTGAAGGCTTCGATCTGGGAACATTTACTAGGTAGAATCATGTAGGGAATCCCCTGGTCATGAGAGTGGATCGTTATCCGGCGCTTGCGTGCGATGATGACGGAGTTTACGACCTCATCAGTGGGATGATAGACGGAGAGAACCTCGAAACCATGCAGATCGCAAGGATCGACGATGGGGTAGAGGAAGGCTCGAGCGCCATGAGCACTCCTCAGTAGCAGAAGAGCCCCAGGAGCCATGAAAGTAGCCAGGTGAGCGACGATTCGGGACTTCATCTCCTTGTCCATGCCCACTAGAGCAGCCAAGAAAACGACTTCATATTCGTTCAATTCCTTGGAGAGTTTCATGACATCGGTGGTGTGGAAGAACATTCGTTTTGACAGGTCTGGATCAGACGAAACCAGTTGAAGTGCCTTGGAATTGGCGGAAGGGTCGATGTCATAGTTATGAAAGGAGGTGGTCCTCAGGTGTTGGGAGGCCAGTACAATCGATGTGAGTGGGAGGGGACCTGAACCCAGAAAGGCCACACGGTTCGGGACATGGGTGTAATGGTCAGAGAGGAGGGTGAACTCCAAATGGGAAAGCTTGAGGTAATTGTTATAGTAAGGAAAGGTGTGGACATGGTGAAGCGGGTTTTCATAGGTTCCCAAGATGGTTGAGAAATGGCTTTCAAGAAGACCCTCAGCTTCTCCACATAATTTAATTAGCTTGGATCTGATGCCTTGCACTCTCTTGCAAAGCTTGGTAACATCAAAGGGAGTTGGGTGCATGCATGTGAGTACAAGTTGTGTGAAGAGCATGTTGACATCCTTGCAAGGATGAAGGCTCTCTTGCTTTGAGATTTTGTGATAGATATCACAGACTTTTTCTACCAGCATGTCTTCTTGGCAAACCATGTCGACACTATGAGGCGATCGATCGAGAGAGGACTGTTCCAACTTCCAAGGGAAAAGCCACACTCTTCCTTCTCGATTAATGGTAAGAGACACACTCCAACGTCCAGAGGACTCCTCTATTTATCAACACCTGCGGGGCCATCTTTGTGTCTTTAGTTGGCGTGTGGATGAGAGAGAAAGATGAAAATTCCAATAATATATGCCGATTACGCATTTGCTGAATGTTAGTGATCACAAGTCAGAAGGGCTTGATGAAATTGTTGGGGGAGATTGGGGAAGGTTAGCTGTAGTCACCATCAACTAATTTGTCTGATAGGCAGGATTAAATTCGTGTTCTCAACAGTGACGTTAATTGATTGAGTCTTTTGATACGTACGGTATCAATGAGTTCACACTAACTAGCTCCGGCATTTTAAAATTTATGGTATCAGGGAGTGCTACCTCCGGCATTTTAAAACACACAAGCTACCTCCGGCATTTTAAAATTTATGGTATCAGTGAGTTCACATTAGCTAGCCCGAGCATTTGAAAACACACAAGCTACCTCCGGCATTCTAAAATTTATGGTATCAGTGAGTTCACATTAGCTAGCCCGAGCATTTGAAAATTTACTCTGTAGCGATAGTTTTGGGTCCAGTCTCAATAGGTTTTTTTTTGAGTAAAGGCAGTAAAAGAAGACTAAGGTACCGTTTGGCAACACTTTTCAGAAGTGTTTTTTTGCTTTTGAAAACAAAAGCACTGTTCGGTTATGCACACATGAAGCAACTTATAAGAAGCCAAAAAGCAATTTTATTGCTTTTCAAGAAAAACATAGAAATGTTGTCTCTCACTTTAACCATAAATTTACTTTCTTGCTTTTAAAAACCGTCAACAAAAAACTAGACCTGGCAAAAATCGACCCAACCTACCTGAATAAACAGGTTCGGTTTGACCCGTGTAATAGTTGGGTCGGTTTCGGGTTGGGGATTAATAACCCATTCGTATTCAGGTCAACTCAAATCTAACCCGATAAAGACCCATTTAACCCATGGTTTTCTAGATCGGGATCGGGGACCAGACTGGTCCGACTAGATCCCGACACAATTTGTACCAAACTAGTTAGACAGACGAGTCCAAAGCGATCCGATGAAAAAAGTAGAAAATTTTTGAATTGCTTTGGACCGGCCAGTCGAGAACAGTATCGACTGGTCCGAAACGGTACCGGCTGGTCCATAGCCGGTCTGGTCAAGTCTGGTTTTAAAAATTCTTGAAATTTTAAAAAAGTGAAACAAATAAGGAAAATTCATTTATAAATGTTATAAATTATAGATGATTGATGTAAGACATAATAAAGATGAAAATCTATGTAAAAATGTTCAATTATAACATATAATTTGACATATATCAAATTATATGCTATGACAAATATAACATATAATATCAGACTATATGTTATATGTTACTTTTTGTGATAATATAAATTGACAAATAATGATATATTATAATATAAAGATATAATTTGATATTATAACATACAAATCAACTTTATTATATTTATATCAATCATCTATAATTTTTAGCAATTATAAATGAATGTTTCCAATTTTTTAGATTTTATTGCTATTTTTTAAATTTTACTGAATTTTTCGGATTGGGCCGGTACCGCTCTCCACCAAATGGACCGGACCTGTACCGGCCAATCCAAAGCGATCCTTTTAATCGGATGATCCCGATACATAACAAACTGAAGTGCATTACTATATAATCACTATATCATTCTAAGCTACAAAATAAAATTTGTGCAATTGTCAAAAATTCAGTAATTTTTCATGTAATGAAAATGTAGGATGAATATAACTAAATTAGTTGATTCTATCCATTTAGTTGGCTTTTTCCCTCTTTAGGAGTCAGAAATATCTTGCTGCCAAGTTTTAATCTTGGATTGGTAGATATTGGTGTTTACCCGGCCATAAAATCTTACTTCTGAGAATAATCTAGGAAAAGTTTGAGTATTCTTTGATAAGATTGGCTATGATTTTAAATTATATATATGCATAGAAGCGATATCTGGGACGTTTTTATTCTGTATTTTTGTTCATTTTTGTAATGCCTTTCTTGTTCGTATATTCGTTCTTATTCCTAGTTAGTAGCTACCATGAACACTCTGCACAATGAGGTATCTGCGTGCCTTTGTTGAATGGAACACAAGAAACACTACAAAAAAGCCAATTTTTACCGGCGGTAACATACCGCCGCTAATAGCTAGGTTACCGCCGCTAAAACAATTACCGGCCGGTGAACAAAGCGTCGCTGGCGCTGCCGTCGGTGATTGAATTAGCGGCCGAAATAGCGGCGGCAATATATACCCGCCGGTCATGAATACAAATCCACGACCGGACGAACTTTCCGCCGCAAATTGTCGATACTTTACCGTCCCCACATTTGCCGGCGGGAATGTTACCGCCGCTGATGCGACCATTTACGGCAGGAAATGTTACCGCCGCTTATTGCTCATATATTCCGGCCGTAATTTTCACCGCCTCTGTTGCTCCTAGATTTACCGGCGGTTAATTTTACCGCTGGTAAATATTCCAAACATATACCGGCGGTAGATGCACCGCCGCTATATATTCTTTAGCGTCCGAAATCTAACCGCCGGTAAAAGTATATGCCTGCTAAAATATTTTAGCGGCGGTAAAAATTACCGCCGGTAAACGTCTATGCCTGCTAAAAGTAACACCTGCACTTGCTAAACAATGGTTAGTTAGTCTATTCCATTCATTCTAAATACACCTGATATAACCTGTTAGCAGTAAAAACAAAAACTATATATAGCATTCCACCAAATAATGAAAAGTAATCGAACTATATACAGCATTCCACCACTAACTATTCATTTATAGTAGAACATTTGAGAATTATATAAAAGAGTTATACTTGTTTCAAAAAAAATACTCCAATAGATCATATGCATCCATAATGATTTGGTCCTTGAGGAGCTGCTCAACCTGAAAAATAAAACAAAAATCAGTAATACAAGAAGGCCAAGGAAAGCTCAATAATGGCATGCAATCCCATTTAAGCTAACTAGAAAATTGTCTGCAAATGAAAAAACTTAGTAATATTTTGACTGAAGATAAAGTTTTCAAACAAATTGTGATGAAAATACAGGATTCTTATTGCCGACACAATTAGTTGCAATAAGGCAATTTTTTCTTGTTCTATTTTTAACCAATGAAAATATAAATATCTGCTATGCTGCAAAACCAGATAAAGAAACAGATGATGAGCAGTAACACACCTGTGAACAATTTTAAAATACCAAATTTATTCAAATCCCAACTTTAGAACTAACTAGACACAAAAATAATATCCTAAAATTTTTCAGAAAAACGGCTATATAACGCCTGTACATACGAGAATGGGCTAAGCCCCAATCATAAATAATCACCTAATAAACACAGTTTATCATACATAACATAATAAGATATGAGTATTCTAATAAATTTCTCATGCATATACTTCAAAATTCCAATGACAGTTCTAGAATATTAAAAGGACTGTAATTAATCTGACAATCAAATCCCCACACAGGAGATGTCACATGAAAAAAAAATGGCCTTCAAATAATCAAATCCCCACACAGGAGATGTCACATGAAAAAAACTTGAAAATAGATCAAATTTAGAAAAGTACGGAAAAAAAACCAATAGGTAAAATAACTAAAATACATCCAATAGCTGAAAAAATGAGATTAAATTTGAGGATATATACAAACGAGATCACATACCTCGACAGGCGATTTCAGATGTCTGAAAGGATCAATTCACATAATAAACACTGAATCTAAGAATCAAAATGAAAATATAATATAAAATGCCCCTATAATGGACACTATTAGTGAGCTACTAAAAATTTAGGGATTGTTTAGGAACCTAAATAAGCATTTAAATGGGCATAGAACGAAGACTATAATACAATAAGTTCCTTAAACAATAAATCTACAAAAGAGTACCAAATTCAGCCAAAGAAAACAAAAATAACTCTAACATGTGCAGAAATCAATAAGAACTCAGATCTACCATTAGGAACCCATAAATGGAGTTAGACAGAAAAGTTTGGATACTAATATTTTGGCTGAAGATAAAGTTTTCAAACAAATTGTGATGAAAATACAGGATTCTTATTGCCGACACAATTAGTTGCAATAAGGCAATTTTTTCTTGTTCTATTGTTAACCAATGAAAATATAAATATCTGCTATGCTGCAAAACCAGATAAAGAAACAGATGATGAGCAGTAACACACCTGTGAACAATTTTAAAATACCAAATTTATTCAAATCCCAACTTTAGAATTAACTAGACACAAAAATAACATCCTAAAATTTTTCAGAAAAACGGCTATATAACGCCTGTACATACGAGAATGGGCTAAGCCCCCAATCACAAATAATCACCTAATAAACACAGTTTATCATACAGAACATAATAAGATATGAGTATTCTAATAAATTTCTCATGCATATACTTCAAAATTCCAATGACAGTTCTAGAATATTGAAAGGACTGTAATTAATCTGACAATCAAATCCCCACACAGGATTTGATAATCAATTCTCAATTTGATGTTCAAGTTAGGATAATCAATTCTCAATTTGGGTTTGGTTCGGTTTTGGGTTGGTAGTCATAACCTTGGTTTGGTCAACCGAATCAAATTGGACCAAGTTGCACCCCTAGGTACTACTAATTAACATGCCTACCACCTTTTTTTCCAATGAGAAAATTGGAATCCATAAATCAAAGTAATACTGTATATAACGCGAGGTGCCCCCTTGGGAATTGTGACAATTTTTATGTTCTTTTTTTTGTTTTACAACAATGCCCATTGTTAAGACTAATTTTTGTAGGGATTAAATAGACATCCTTGTCTTAGTCATTTAAAACTTAAACAATTTTGCAATTGTTCCCTCCCACCTCTTCCCTTACCATCCGTCTAACATCTTTTTCCTATCTATATAAGTGCAATGTTGCACTTATATAGATAGTCTTATTACTTGTTAGAAAACTTGGAACCCATCAAATTAGCTCCTTAATACATCATCATAATTATAATAACTAGTTCGTGGCAAGTGGGAAAGATGGAAAATTGACAATTTTACCCTTTAAGAAGAAGTTCCATATTTCTTACTTTACCTTTGCATAAATCAATTATATTCCCTTTTTACATTCTTTGAAAAAGTTGAATATTTAAATTTTTTTATAGGGTTACGGAATTTCAATTTTTTAAGGTAATTGGCTTTATGATTAAGTATTTACCAATCACTGAATACATCTATAGCCTGTTTGATTTTAATTATAATAGTACTCCAAAATTAAGAAGCATATATAACAGAAAAAGCTAAACATTCAAGTGAGTAGGATGATTAAATTCAAAGAAAGCTCAGTTATCAGCTAGTTTTAACATTCACATAGGCCAATATATAATACCCAATTCATGAAATACCAAAAAGCAGTGATGCTCAAGCATAAACCTTCCTCAACACACATTGCCTTCCTTTTTCCGATTTTCAACATAAGGTTTCTTAGTTTCTGCCTCGTTTAGGGTTTTGCAATTTTCAACACATCCTTTTTTTTTTATTTCTTTTGGAAAAATAGTTTTAAGTGATATTTTTTAACATAATTCAGATTCAATCATCAAATTCTTGATAATTAATAATTAGTGATTTTTTAAAATAATTAAAAATCAATTTCATTTTACTGTTCATAAAAATTAGGGAAAAACACAAAAGTATACTATTAATAGAATCAAAATTACCTAGAGTTTTTTCTTTTCTAATTTCATACATCAATGGAATTTTTACTAACTACCTTAACTGGAAACCCAATTTCATATATACAAAGACCAAAACAGTTATATTCTAATCCTAAATTTTCGGAAAAACGGCTATATAACGCCTGTATTTATAAGAATGGGCTAAGCCCTCAAACGCAAACAATAAGAAGACAGGACTGCGACAAACAATAAGAAGGATTGGATAATATTTTAGCCTGTTACATAACGTATGCAGGCTGCATTCAGAACTATTGTGAATTCCAATAATGGTAATCAGGATGTAAAAGCAATCAATTGGATCATCTTGAATCGATTATGGACAAGAGGTGGAGACAAAGTTGAAGTTGCTTGTATAATTAGAGCTGGGTGATTGAGCATTTTACAAGCAAACGAAAAAGAAAATTTCAAAAGAGAGCAGCATGAATCATGTACCTGAAATGGTTATGAAGAGACAGGGGATGACAAATAAGAACACAGAGACAGAGAGAAAATAATGGTCTCAATACTCAACATTGATAGGGTTGCTGAAGAAATCAAATTCCTACCATCTATTCCAACAAGTACGGTAAGGCTTTGAGGATGATTATAATGACCATGCCTAAACAAACTTAAAATAGAATTACCTAATATGAGGGAAAATGCTGAAAACATAATACCTAAAGCTTGGACTTCATTAAGGTTGTATGTTGAAATGTGGCTGCCATGTGGAGGACAAGGAATCATCCCTTAACAGGTCAACAGAAGAAATATTGAAAGATAAAGGTAAACATCCACAGATGATATCAGAATCAGTATTACTCCTTTTGGACTGTGGAAAATTCACAAAAAAAATCACATGGTAAAAATTCTGGAAATTGTAAACAATCATATGATCATTCTGCTTTCTGACGACAATAGTTCTGAATGCAGCCTGAATCACTGAGGCCGGACATGGCTTACCGGAGTTGACGAAGAACGTGAAGGCAAAACCCTTGATGAGCAAGGCAGTGATCCTGGCCGGAGGCAACGAGCAATGGCGATGGCGACGGCAGGAGGCAACGAGCAATCGCGGCGAACAATGGATACGGCAATGGGCGACGGTGGAGACGGCGACGGCAATGGGCACCGGGCTCCGGCAACTGCGACGGCAATGAACGACGGTGATGGAATATTCGCCGGCAGAAGGAAACGCGTACCCACAACAACAATGGCCACGGCAATGGGCGACGGCGACGGCGACGGTGACGGCGACGGTGACGAGCAACGGCAACGGCAACGGCAGGCGACAGCGACAGCGCGGCAAAAATTCGCGCAGAACAGATGAAACAGGGAAACAGGGTTCAAATTAGGGATTTTACTGGAATGGACTTTTAGCGGCGGTATAATATTACCGCCGCTAATAACATGATTACCGTCATCCAAACGAGAACTTTTAGCGGCGGTACCATGTTACCGCCGCCAAAAGTATAATTACCGTCAGCAACATACCGCCGGAAAAGGGTTTTCTTTTGGCGGGAGTTCCCGCCAACTTATTACCGGCGGTAAGTATGTTACCGCCCCTAAAACTTGATATCGCGGCGGTAAATCCCGCCGCTAAAGATTATTCGCGCTCAAAAAACTAGCGCCATATGAATTTCGCACCGGTATTAATTTTCAGTGGCGGAAACCATGATTACCGCCGGTAATTATCATTTTCGCGGCGGAATCTTCTTACCGCCGCTAAAAGTGTGTCGCTAATTCTTCACTTTTTTGTAGTGAAATTTTAAGAGGAAACAAAGTCATTTTTTTGTTCTTTGTATGTGCCTTTTAAGAAAAATTTTAATGGACAAATAAAAAAGGATATTCGGAAGGGCATTCATATCCCCGAATTGGAAAGGTTTTTAGACCTCTTGCATGACCATTCGGTTTTAGGACATTAAAAAAATAAAAATAAGAGGGGTGGGGGGAAAGTAAAGGAAGTTTTCACTGCATTTCATGTCATATTATTTGAGTTCTTTTGTCTACTCAAAGATCTAATGAAGCCTTGAGTTTCTCCTATTCCACGAAGTCTGTGTGACACTTCTTTTAGAGCATGACTTGAACCTAGAATTATGTCTTCGGCGGTATGCATGCAGCTAAAGTGGATTTTGAAGTGAGAATTTCCCGTTGGCATTGGTCACATGATATAAAAGAAATATGATTCTTTGATTAAGATGACCATGAACTACAATACGTCAGCTAATAACACAGGCATGCTTTTTTTCTTTTTCTATCTGATCTCTCAGATTCTTAAGTCCCACCATTAGGTACTGATCTCGCGAAAACTTGGAACAATTTTGTGTAAAATGTCTTGGTGGCTCCTACTGAAGAAGTCTAAAGATTCAGTAATTGCTTTACTGGATTTCCTTTCATACCAATGATAATTTGCATCATTGTTTTCTGTTTTTCTACCTACGGTTAAAAGTGCTTTAATGATATTTTGATAACCCTGGGCCCACATGTCACATACAGGCATCTACATGGGCTAAGAACAATTGCAATCACAATTGTTTGCAATTATCAACATCAATCTTATCTGTCATTAAACATGCCTACACACCCAGAAAACAGAAATGGAGAAGAGGAAGAAGAAAATAGCAGAAGGCTCACAATGGCCGGAATCCAAATTGTCAGATGCAGATGATTTTTTGGTTGAGCATGTGCCATACCCATGACATTGCATTGGTGTTTGTGAAGAGATATGTGATAAAAAGCTATGTTCTGCAACAAAATTTAGCATCATGATTATTACTGTGCAATTTCATTGCATTTATACACTTAACTGTGCACATTGATACCATTTATACACGTATGACCCTCCTTAAAATCTTTTATTTGTATAAAAGATGATTTTAATCTCCTTTTGCTTTTCTACCTGGGTATCGTCCATATGGCTCCTGGTGAGTAGATGTAAAAGGATGTGGTTACATAGTCGACTGTGCTGACGCCCCACAATATCCATTATGAAAAATTCTGATCCTTTTTATGATCAGTAAGGTGCACGAGGAAATTGTGACAGCATCTTCTATGTCCAATTGCCTGCCAGTATTGTGAACTTCATGATCTTCTGTTAGAAAAGATTCAAAAGAAAATTAGTGGATGGAAGTCAAAAATTTTATCTCTTGGAGGTAAACTTACTCTTATTCAAAGTGTTTTATCAAGCATTCCCATTTATTCTTTATCTGCCATCCCTTTCCCTAAAGCTGTCCTTAAAAGAATTGAAGTTCTTTTTGCTAATTTTTTCTGGGGAGAAAGCTCTGATCATGGGACCAAGAAGCATTGGTTGAGCTGGGATAAAATAGCCAAGCCTAAGATTGAAGGTGGTCTGGGTATTAAATCTGTGGAGGATGTTATGGTTAGTCTTCAAATTAAAATGGGCTGGAGGGCCTTTCATGGAAACAGTTTATGGTCTCAGTTCATACGTGCAAAATATTTTCCTTCATCTCATCTTCAGAATATTCAAGACAAAAGTGGGAGTTCTAAAATCTGGAGAAGTATTTTAAAAGTTAAGGACATCATCCTTAGTAATACTGCTTGGGAGTTGGAAGAAGGAAGAGTTAATTTTTGGCTTGATCAATGGTCTCATCTTGGGAAACTTTTGGATCATGTTATGTTGGACATGTCTCCTGATTTGGAATTACAAGTGGCTGATGTAATTAGTGAGGCTGGTACATGGAGAGTTCACATGTTTTCTCAGTTTCTCCCTCAAGTTATTGTTGCCGAAATAGTGGATTTATACTACAAGCCGACTAGACTCAAAGATAGGCCTTTATGGAAGGCTTCTTCCACAGGTATTTTTTCCACTTCCACGGCTTGGGAATTAATTAGAAAAAGAGGGAATCCTTCCCCTTGGGGGAAATCTTTATGGGCTAGTTTCTTGCCTTCTAAAGTTAGCGTTTTTACTTGGAAACTTATGAGGGGTGCAGTGGCTACGGATGACCGAATTCAAAGATGTGGTATAAATATATGTTCCCAGTGTAACTGTTGTCTGGGAAAATCATCAGAATCCATAAATCACCTTTTTGCTTTTGGTGATATAGCAAAATCGGTTTGGATATATTTTTCTGAATTGTTTGGCTGCCGTTTTCATCCGCTCCATGATCTTGTCACCAGATTTTCTTTCTGGTTTTCTCATCCTAATGCAAATGATCAGTTGGGCATTCTTTGGAAAGCTTCTCCTTTATTCATCTGTTGGGAAATATGGAAGTCAAGATGTAAGAGCAGATTTGAAGATGATCATATGGATGCAAATCGAATTATTTCAAAGGTTCAAAGATGGCTTCAAGAGGTTTCGTACAATACAAAACCGGTCAAAAATTGTGGGGTGAGTAGAACTTCTATCATTGAGAAACTTAATATCTTCATTCCTTCTCTTCGTTTTTCTATTCCCAAATTTGTTAGATGGAAGTGTCAAAGGTCTTGTTCTTTTATTTTGAATATGGATGGTGCCTCAAAGGGTAATCCTGGTTTGAGTGGAGGAGGTGGGGTTATTAGAAATGCTGCTGGTCATTTCATTGCTGCCTTCTCCAATTTTTATGGAAATACTACAAATTTTACAGCTGAGCTCTTGGCTTTGAGAGATGGTCTTCGTCTTGTTGATAAGTATGGTATTCAAAATCTGCAAATTGAATCAGACTCAAAATCTATTGTGGATTCTTTTGTGGATCTCGCCTCCATTCCTTGGAAGTTCCTTCTTTACTGGAAAGAAATAAAAGACAGGTTACAAGTTGCTGCCAGGGATGTGCGTCACATCTACAGAGAAGCTAATTCAGTTGCAAATAGATTGGCAAATGAAAGTTGTATTCATTTCTCTAAATGTGTCTATGAGTCCATTGATGATCTGCCCCAGAATGTTAAGCATTGTTTGTTTCATTATAGATCAGGTTTATTTAATATTAGATACTAAATGTCTTTTTGGATTGGGGTTTTGGTTGTATGTCCCCCCCTTTCAGTCTTTCTTTGCAGGGGTTTGGTTTTATGTCCCCCCCCCCCCCCCCGTTTTGATGTATTTTGTTTTTGGAATTAATCTACAGGTCAAGGGCTGCCTCAACCCTCCTCCCACCGTTGGAGTGCCACTAAGGTTATTCCTACCTTAGTGGGTTTTTCTAAAAAGAGTAAATGTTTTGATGTTGGAGTTATCAAAGGCAGATACAGGGGATGGTAATCCAATCTTGCTGATGTGCATTGCACTTCAATTTGTAGCTCTATGTCTTTATATATTGCAGTCTGGAGCCCCGGGAATTATTCTGTAAGAATAACAATGAGGGTGTCCATTTCTAGGCATCTTAGAGAAATCTAACACTTGGGTCAGGGTTCTGAGTGACATCTGCAACTGCATGGAAGTTTGTCTGGTAAGTACTTGCTTGTATGATTTCAAGTTGCTCGGAATATAAGCATCATTTCTCATGGGAATGACCATTGGGATGAGAGAATTGGGAGTAAGAGAAAAAAATTCTTCCTTCCTATCGGTACATGCAGAGGGTGATATATTAGTTTCATCTTTTGAACTAGCTTCTAGCTCTGTCTTTAACATTTTATTGCTTAATTGTATTTACTGTTTGTGAGACAATATGAAGCAAGCATTCTGGTTGATTTTGCTCTCAAGAAAATCTTTGTACCTTTGGTAGATCAAGAAGTCATTGATGTTCTCATGTGTACATAAGGTGAATGGTACATTATCTGATTCTTATTTGGCCTTTCTTTTTTACAGATGAGCCAGCCGGGACCTCAGAGGAAGAGCTAAGCTGTGGGGAGGTCGAAGTATTAGAAAACCAGGAATGCTCAGGTCTACGTCCAGGTGACCAGGAGCTGAAAGAAATGCTTCTGCGTAAGTACAGTGGCTATCTTAGCAGTTTAAGAAGAGAATTCCTGAAAAAGAGGAAGAAAGGGAAGCTACCAAAGGATGCAAAGATGGCATTACTGGATTGGTGGAACACACATTATAGATGGCCGTATCCCACGGTAACCTTGTGATACAATCCTTGGCATCCTTATCCATGTATTTCAAAACATGAGTGATTTCATACATCTGACACCCAAAAACGTATACCCTTTTTCCCATGCTTTTTTTTAAAAAAAAGTTATTAAACATTCTTATTCATTTGCACCTCTTCTGACCTTGCTAGGGAGTAAAGATGGGATGGAATCGTCTGCCGCATGCCGCAATGTGAACCGTGAGATGGGGGCATCTCACGGTTCACATTTTTCAAATTTTTTAATTTAAAATCACAGCTCACATTGAAAAATGTAAGCTGTGAGAGGGCGGTATCGTCTGCCGCATTTTCATGCGGTAGACGGTTTCATCCCATAGGAACCGGGATGGAATTGTCTACCGCATGAAAATGCTGAACCGTGAGATGGGAGCACGGTTCACATTTTTCAATTTTTTTAATTTAAAATCACAGCGAAAAATGTGAGGTGTGAGAGGGCGATATCGTCTGCCGCATTGGCCCAAACTGAAAGGATATTGGGTCATGCCTTCAGCGGCACGACACTGAGGCTGCGTTTGGTAACGCTTTTCGGAAGTACTTTTTTGCTTTTGAAAGCAAAAAATTGCTTTTAAAAGCAAAAGTACCGTTTGGTAACGCGCATGAGAAGCAATTTACTAAAAGCAAAGAAGCAATTTTATTGCTTTTCACCGGAAGCAACAAAACGTTGCTTTTCAATTTTTTACAAAATTGCTTTATTGCTTTCAAAACCCCTCGATACCCTATTGCTTTATTCCTATATTAAAGATGATGCATCCATACTCACTTAAGAAGCAACAACGTATTGTTATTGCTAGAGCCGGCAAAATGCCACCCGACCCGACAGGTCAACCCGATTATAAATGGGTTGGGTTGATCCGTTTATTAATTGGGTTGGGGTTTCCCCAACCCGCCAATAATCGGGTCAACCCGATTATGACCCGCCAACCCGACGGGTAACCCGATTTAAAAAAAAAAAAAAAAAGATGGCAAAAGTATCATGTTTCAACCCGATTAACCCCAAAACCCGATCCAATTAACCCCCAACCCTATTTTAATAATATTTTTTGAAAAATAAAAATAATAATAAACGGGTTGGCGGGTTGAACCCGTTTATTGGCGGGTTGGGTTTGGGTTTGGGGTTTTCTAACCCGCTTTAATTTAGTCCAACCCGATTAACCCCAACCCAATTATGACCAGACCCGAGATGAGCTAGCAGGTTCAAGTTCAGAACAACCCATAGAGATTGATGTGATGGTTAGATCTCGACGAAAGATGTCAGAATTAAGAGACTCAATTGCACGTAGACTAGCTAGTGCATATGGATTAACACAATGGTGATATTAGATACTTGTTTAGTTATTTGAATGTAATTAAATGACTATTTTATGAATCTTTTATAATATTGGACTTATATTTTTGAGTATATTTCTAAGTACAATACATAAATTATGTACAATACTTTTATGGAAGCAAAAAGCAATTTCTATGTTATTGCAATTACCAAACATGCTTTTTTGCTTCTTAGAAGCAAAGTAAAAGTTTACCAAACGCATTTGCTTCAAGAAAATATCTTTCAAAAAGCATAAAATTGCTTTTTTGCTTTCTTGCTTTTAGAAGCAAAAAAGCAAAAGTGTTACCAAACGCAGCCTAAATCTGTCAGAACCATGAGCCTTAAATAGAATTTTGATTAATAGATCATTAATACAGCTTATTACCATGAGCCTTAAATAGAATTTTGATTAATAGAATCATTAATACAGCTTATTACCAGTTAGTATGAATCCGTATGAAGCTGCATGGAGCAGTCGGTTACTTCTCACACTAAAATCTGTTGGTTGCATCTGCCATGATTGTCTTCATCCTGTTAGTGTTGTTCATATGCCTGTACGAGTGATTGAAAGTCAGGATTGAATGTTTGAACTATCAATAATGATGATGCAGGAAGAGGAGAAGACGAAGCTATCAGAGGTTAGTGGACTAGACCAGAAGCAGATTAACAATTGGTTCATTAACCAAAGAAAGCGGCATTGGAAGCCTTCTGAAGACATGCGGTTTGCTCTAATGGAGGGTGTTAGAGGCATCAGCGGAGGACCTCCCATTTATGACACTGGAGGAGCAGGTGGTAAGGATATATGAGATACATGATAAACGTTGTTGCGTCTTTTTACTGCAAGGCTTCCCGTTGAAAAAAAGGGGGAAATTAATCTCAGTTTCTTTTTTTTTTTGGTAAACTGAAATCTCAGTTGCTACCTTATATCATAGTATATCGAATTATTGATTGTTACTTGATGGTCTTATTTCTTCTTCCCTTTCCTTCTCTGAGTGACTTAACAGCGTTGAGAACCAAATAATGTGCAGGGGCAGTTGGCACCACTGTGATACGTGACGAGTGTCTGAAGTGGAGATACCCCGTGCAAAAAAATCACTTGTGGTTGAATTGAGTTAAACACGCGTGTGGGGGTAACGTTGCAATCTGGGGATACTTCGAGCAAGTGCTTACCTTTGATTTTGAGTTACCTAAATGTTCTGCGGAATACGAGTGTGTGATGTGGGAGCTCGTTTCGGGCACTTGGCTGATCTCTACCCTGTAACTTGGCTTTTTGCCATGTGCTTCTCGCCTTCTAGTTCTGACATGGCTGTGGTCGTATACCTATGACAAAACTTATTATGCACATTTTAATGTATATATAGGGTTCATGTTATCGAGTAAATTTTAGATATTACCTTCCCTAAAACCTGTTGAATTGGTTTATGAAAAGAAAAATACAAATGTACTTAGTTGAAACTAGCTAGACCCTGGAGGTTTGTAATTGCTTGAAAGCAGAGACACACTTACGATTGGCATTAGTTGGTCGATTAGGAATGGAGTTGCTATCTACGTAGGCAACAAGCCAGGGATCCCAAAAAAACCAAAAAACGCAAGCTAACCCAGTTACCCAGGCCCAGGGATCTTTTTTATCTTTTTTGGGGATTTACCCTAACTGCAAAGTAAAATGTTTTGGATGCTGCCCTTTTGGGAATGATATGCCCTCGGCCACCTTTGTCAAATATTTTCGTTTTCATCTACGTATATATACTGTGAAAATGGGCTTCATGTAAAAAAATCAAATAAGAATTATTGAAAACAGAAAATCAGAGGAAAAAAAGAAACAGAAAAAAAAAAAAAAGGGAATGGTCGACGCTCACCGAGTCACCGATGCATTGCTTAAATCCAACCAAAATCCTAGTTTGCCTAAACTGGTTGCTATATTTGGTTCCTTCACAATTAAAAAAAAAATCAAAATTTCTTTACAAAATGGACTTTTTAAGGTAAATTTACCAATTACACGTACAACACTAGTGCATTATTTTGGGAAGCAAATCGTCTGTCATGCTTCCCTGATTTGCTCCCTGATGTGGTCATGAGATACTGTCATGTGGAGCATCTCATGGCCAATGTTTTTTTCATGTGGGGCCAACCTAAAACATTCAAAAAAGACTGACTGTGAGATGCTCCACATGACAGCATCTCACGGTCACTTCAGGGAGCAAACAGGAAAACATGACAGATGATTTCATTCCATTATTTTGATATAGACGACCCTATCTGGTTTGGCTTGGAGATGTAGAATTAGAGGCTAATTGACAGAAACGATTTTTAATTGCTATAAGAAATAATTGATTGTTTCTTTTCATATATTTTTTAATTGATATTGAGATTTCAGTTATATTTTTATAAGTTGTACGCTTTTGTCGCCGCTTCTTTTTTTTGAAAGAGACATAAATATAAATTAATTTAGGCAAACTAGCCAATAATGGGCTACGCATCAGCATACAAATTAAAGACGTGTCAGCATGGATCACCGTCGATGAGAACAGGCTCAGCCATGATTAGCTGCTTGCCATTCGCAGCGACACGACTGTGATTCGGTCGTGGCTACCATGCACGATTACAGTTTAATAATGAATTCTAGATAAAAATAGTCCACAAGATAGAAACTTTTTATGAACAGTAACCTTCAGGGGATTTGGGGCCAGAGAACAGCAGAGCTGTTACAAGTTTATAAACGGTACCAACTGTTTGGTCAGGGCTTTTAATACAAAAGTAAGAATCGTCCAAGCCGTTCTTCTAGAGATAGCGAAGTTGTTGCTACGCCTACGTTATGAAGGTAACAGATATGCGTCCCTTCTTCTACTTGTCAAATTTGAGATTCTATCCGCATTAATGATGAACACATTATCCAAAGGATACATACATGCACACATCCATAAATACATACAACATAAATATGCATTGCAATGATATGTGTGAATACACATTGCCATGATGAGTCACCTGAGAATTAATTTTCCTAAATTCTTCCATCAATGGCAAGAGAAAGAAGAAGCAAAAGGAAATGTAAGTGGGGTGTCTCTCTTTTATTATTTTCAAACTGGTAAATCATAAGATGCAAAGATATATATGAATAGAAGCATGATGGAACTACACATATATCTGATGATGACATATATAGAAGACAATTAATTAAAGACCTTTTTAGAAGCAATTAGAAGGATCCAATTTCCATGGACGAAAATGAGATCTATCACGAAAGAAATTTTAAGGAAATTCGAATTCTAAGAGAGCTTCTCCTCAATAGTCAGTTCTTCCATCACATTTCCATGGTTGAGGGGATTGAAGGCTTCGATCTGGGAACATTTACTGGGTAGAATCATGTGGGGAAGCCCCTGGTCATGAGAGTGGATCGTTATCCGGCGCTTGCGTGCGATGATGACGGAGTTTACGACCTCATCAGTAGGATGATAGACGGAGAGAACCTCGAAACCATGCAGATCGCAAGGATCGACGATGGGATAGAGGAAGGCTCGAGCGCCATGAGCACTCCTCAGTAGCAGAAGAGCCCCAGGAGCCATGAAAGTAGCCAGGTGAGCGACGATTCGGGACTTCTCCTCCTTGTCCATGCCCACTAGAGCAGCCAAGAAAACGACTTCATATTCGTTCAATTCCTTGGAGAGTTTCATGACATCGGTGGTGTGGAAGAACATTCGTTTTGACAAGTCTGGATCAGACGAAACCAGTTGAAGTGCCTTGGAATTGGCGGAAGGGTCGATGTCATAGTTATGAAAGGAGGTGGTCCTCAGGTGTTGGGAGGCCAGTACAATCGATGTGAGTGGGAGGGGACCTGAACCCAGAAAGGCCACACGGTTCGGGACATGGGTGCAATGGTCAGAGAGGAGGGTGAACTCCAAATGGGAAAGCTTGAGGTAATTGTTATAGTAAGGAAAGGTGTGGACATGGTGAAGTGGGTTTTCATAGGTTCCCAAGATGGTTGAGAAATGGCTTTCAAGAAGACCCTCAGCTTCTCCACATAATTTAATTAGCTTGGATCTGATGCCTTGCACTCTCTTGCAAAGCTTGGTAACATCAAAGGGAGTTGGGTGCATGCATGTGAGTACAAGTTGTGTGAAGAGCATGTTGACATCCTTGCAAGGATGAAGGCTCTCTTGCTTTGAGATTTTGTGATAGATATCACAGACTTTTTCTACCAGCATGTCTTCTTGGCAAACCATGTCGACACTATGAGGCGATCGATCGAGAGAGGACTGTTCCAAGGAAAAAGCCACACTCTTCCTTCTCGAATGGTAAGAGACACACTCCAACGTCCAGAGGACTCCTCTATTTATCAACACCTGCGGGGCCATCTTTGTGTCTTTAGTTGGCGTGTGGATGAGAGAGAAAGATGAAAATTCCAATAATATATGCCGATTACGCCTTTAAAGTGGTGAATGTGAGTGATCACAAGTCAGAAGGGTTTAGATGAAATTGTTGGGGGGAGATTGGGGAAGCTTAGTTGTAGTCACCATCAACTAATTTGTCTTACAGGCAGGATTAAAATAAAATTTTGTTAAAGAAATCTAAATTTGAGTTTTACATGTCATTGAATAGGAACTTAATTTGCGGAACTTTAATTATTTTGTTTGATTGTGCAAAAAGAAACATAAGAATTAGTGTGATTGCATGCAATTCCGATCCATATGAAATTATAGATTAATATTTGATGGATATTTTTTTATATCCACGACAAATTGTTTCATCAGTAAATACGTGTTCTCAACAATGACGTTAATTGATTGATTATTTTGATACGTATGGTATCAGTGAGTTCACACTAGCTAGTTCGGGATTTTAAAATTTATGGTATCAATGAGTTCACACTAGCTAGCTCCGGCATTTTAAAATTTATGGTATCAGTGAGTTCACACTAGCTAGCTCGAGCATTTTAAAATTTATTCTGTAGCGATAGGTTTGAGTCTAGACTTAATAGGTTTTTGTTAGGGTTAAGGCTGTAAAAGAAGACTAAATCAACAACAAATTGTGAGAGTCTATAGCTCATGCTTCTAAAACTTTAAATTTCAAATTTTTGTTGTGTTTTTAAATATTTGTTTTGTAACAAATATATGTGTTCTGTACATCCATAAAAAGAAATCAATACAAGATGGAATGACATCAAAGTGAGCCAAACCATTTTTACAAATCCTTTATCTTTTTCTTTCAGTTTTTACCCAAGCAGGACTGCCCTAACGATACATACCCTAATGGTTATGGTTTAGTATGGTATAAATCAGGTTAGGGGCGGAAAAATGGGTTAGGGTTTAGCTCAACCCACGCCAACCCCAAATCCCCAATCTTACTTTTCATATATGTTATATATAAAAAAAATACATACTACTAATTCATATATGCCATTCAAAAACATTAACATTTTTGCATCTTGTAGTGGGTTAATCCCGACCTACCCTGTTACTAACCAAATAGGAGCAAATTAGGGTTTGGTAGATGTTGGGTTAAGGTTTGCCCAAACCCACCCCATTGCCATCCTTAAACATGTATAAAAATAATTAACTTTGGTTAAACTCATCTTTTGAAAGAGAAAAAGAAAAAAAAAACAAAGCATTTTTGGTATGAGTAAAAATTTATTAAGGGCCTAAAGCTAAAAGAAAATCACCACAATACAAGTCGTGTACTACAGTATAAGGTTATAATCAAGTTTTATAACCACGATTTTACCAAAATATCTTTTCCTTTTAGTTTAATTGGCCCTTCGTGAGGTACCCTGGCCGATGGGACAACCCTACACATGCAAGAACATGATAAGAAAGGTGATACAACCAAAGTAGGGCTAGCAGTAAGCATTAACCGGCCATATCATATCATGACAGTCATGAAGAAGAACAAGTGACATTGCAGGCGAAAGGGAAACTTGATTTATGGACCCCCAAAATACAGTGAGATTTTGAACTCTGTCTTTCTATGGATGAGGATCCAACCTGGGCACTAGGGTTTTACAAATACCCTTCCGATAAGTGCCCTTATGTCATCTGGAATGGCCACTTTTGAGCATTCGTGTCAACATCTAATGTCGTCATGAAAGCTCCCTCTTTCAATTAAAATTCAACTGCCTAAGATGATGAGACGTTACGGTTTCTTTCTTCCTCTCTTTTTCTTTCTTTTACGCTTTCAAGTTGGATGGTTTAAAATCAAGTGCATCAATGTCTTTAAGTAGTGGTACTTTGATGCTTTGTTCTGGTCTCCCCTAAAGCTGGATGGTTTAAAATCAAGTTCATCAATGTCTTTTAACTAGTGCTACTTTGATGCTTTGTTCTGGCCTCCCCTTCTTATTGACCTTCCCTTTTAGCTTTCCTAAGAATTTCGTTCCTTTTTTTCCTTTCAAGTGAACCCCTACTGAGTTGACGAACGTGTTTCCTCCTCTCCAAGAATCTGGTGGTACCGTGATACCATCGGCTCAAATGTGTATTGGGGTGTAGGGTCCCCTATTAAAACCGGCATCCATCCCTCCATTTCATGCTTACCACTAAGTGATACCATATGAAATGATCTTTTTGGTTGAGCGGTCCATCTTCTTCGTATGTTTTTTTTCTTTTCCTTTCATTTCTTTTCTTAATATATCCTTGCAAGCATATATCATATACCTTCCAAAGCAATCCCACATCCCAAGATGCGTGAGGACAATTTCTCGGAATGAAATAGTCTGTGGCATTTCCCTGAGACGGTTCCTGATGCAATCATGAGATGTTGTCATGTGGAGCATATTATGTCCAGTGTTTTACCATATGGGTCCCACTTAAAAACATTTAAAACAATGAAAAAATTCTGATCGTGAGATGCTCCACACGGTAGCATCTCACAGTTGCATTAGGGACCATTTTAAGAAAATGCCACGGAAGATTTCTTCTCCAATTTCTCTATGGCTAGTGCACAAGATCTTATTTTTCAATCATACAAACGTATTATGTAACGTTTTTGTCACATCAGTCGGAAAACAATTGTCAAAAGTTATTGATTATACAATTTGTTTGAGTGCCGTGTTGTAATTTTCTTTTATCTATTTATGGCGTGGATGCCAAGAGAGAGAATCTGCCTGAACGGGTTTTCTTGTGGGCTTAGACGAACGCAGATATAAAGATGAGAAGGGACATGTACAGATATTAAGGGACATGGACACATGGTAAGAAAAAGAGGGTCAGTATGATTGGATCATAGCTAAAAAGAGTCCGTGTGCACGTGAGATTTTGATATTCCATATCATTACAAAAGAGAAAGTAAAAATCCATATACGTAATCTTGTGACACATTTAAAGCAATAAGAGTTTGGAAAATTTAATTTTTAGTAATACTTTATCAAACTATTTAAGATTTAGTCGGTAAAGTTTTGAGTTTTAACTTTTAGTACACCTTTATCAAAATAATTAATTTTTAATGTCATTTCAATGTGACAAATAAATTCTTCCAAAAATACCCATATACAAATTACTTCCAAGACTTGTACAAGCCATTTTAGACTTGTACAAATAATAAAATGACTTGTACAAGTCATTTGGATAAGTGACGTAAGGGCATTTTTGGAATAGTTGATTTGTAATAGTGAAATTGTATTAAAAATTAATTAGTTTGATAAAGGTGTATTAAAAATTAAAACGCAAAACTTTACCGACTAAATCTTAAATAATTTGATAAAGTATCACTAAAAATTAAATTTCCCTAAAAGCTTTCTGGTTAGAACTCAGGAGAAAATAGCGAGGGTCAATAGGTTAAAGCGGACAATATCTAGGATTTTTAGGTGAAGAACACAAGGTAAGTGTAACCCCCTCGTCAAGTTGCCACTTTCAACCCCCGAAAGGAAGGCAAATGCGACCACTCGACGATGACTGAGCTTCCCTTGTCATGCTTTGACAATAGCACCGCCCTTTTCTAGGTTTATCTCCATCTCTCTATTCCTTTTGTAAAAATATATTATTAATGACAGTGACTCAATCATTAGCTTTAGCATCCAATGATTCGAGGAAGCAACAGCTAGGGAAAGCCTTTTGCTAGAAGAGAATACCAAGAAGCTATTTGGTATAATTTTTTCAAAGTTACTTTTTAATTTTTTAAATTAGAATTTTCTTCTTTTTTTTCTTTTATTTGTTTTCAATTTGAAAAGTTGAAAAAAAAAACCCCTTTGAAAAGTTATATCAAACAGCTTTTAAGATGTTACAATAAGAAGGAGGGCTACCTTATAATGAGTTATTAGACCTTGAAACAGGACGGACGCTCTGTAAAAAATGGTGTGTTTGTTATATTATCATCTTCTCCTTTTTGTTTTCTTGTGCTTGTGTTTTTTTTTCCTCTTCCTTTCGCAGAAAACTGTGGCATCTGGTCAAAGCAGTGGAGCCCTTCATCTAAAGGAGACAACGATGGTGAGTAGGGCCTTGCATGTTCTTCGGCTATTATTATTGAAAGCTTATCCTAGTGTCCCAATAACCTTACCGCCTAGCCTATCTCATCCACCCATTCTCAGAGCTTTTAAACCAATCTTTGTCCTCTGAAATACGGGACTTTGTCCGTCACTATCCCAACAGCATCCCATCCCTAACAGGCTTGGCTTTTGACGTGCCCATAATAATTAAAAAATAATAATAACCGTCGTGGGCCAATTAAAACCCCAAAGGGTTGTCCCGGTGGCCAAGGTGGGCCAATTAAAACCCCAAAGGGTTGTTCCAGTGGTCAAGGCTTTGGCTTGGGGGTCTGTTCCCTCCAAGGTCTCAAGTTCAAAACTTCTACGAGCCTTACACTTAATCAGATCATTTGGGTTGCAAAATCCAGAGCCTTACACTTAATCAGATCATTTGGGTTGCAAAATCTTGCATTGGCCTTAAGAATTAGTTACACTTAATCAGATCATTTGGGTTGCAAAATCCAGAGCCTTAAACTTAATCAGATCATTTGGGTTGCAAAATCTTGCATTGGCCTTAAGAATTAGTCGGTTGAGCGTAAACGGACCCGGATACCTTGAGCTCCAAAAAAAAGAACCTGTTACAATTGCCTTCCTCCTCCATGATTCCATACCAAAATAGTGAACTTCTCCAACACCTCTTCTCAATTTCTCTTTTATAGAATTTTGAGACTTTTCATCAGGTTTATTTTTCCACTTCTTTAAATATTTTTCAAGAATCATGGATACTACATTGGAATGATCCAGCTCACCTTAACTGATGTCACCTGAAGTGAAGCCAGCTTATCGACCCATCTATCCTGTATGGAAATTACAGGAATGCTTCGAGAACAAATTTCACAACCACTTTGGAAATCTTATAACGGCTCCCAGAAATTGTTTGTTCAATCTATACAAAGTAGTAATCATCAAAAGGATTAGAGCATTGAATGGTCTTCTGCCACATCTAATGCATGCACTTAAGTGTGTCCATGCAATAACAACAACAACAAAAGGATAATAATAAAAATATAGAAAGTGTAAAATGGACATAAACTTCAACTAAATTAATGTAAGTAATAAGAACTAAAAATTATTTTTTGAGACTACTTTTATATAATAAAAATATATTATACATATTTATAGACGCCAGATAGACAAGTAAGAAGTGATTCAGTGAACCAACTTGTCCAGGTATACTCCCATATGAACCTACTTCATACCCCAAGTTTCAGCTCTAAACGCAACTGAAAAAAGCCTCTCATAGACCAAATGTATCTCTTATATGGAACTCAAAACCAAAAATGGAAAAAAATCTGCATTTGTTATAACATGCAACAATCTTATGCACAAATATTGATTGGGCTAATCTAGGTTAGTATATAGTCCACATGACTTACTCAAAGGATTCCTATCAAGTATAGATGGTATGGTATAAACATTCTAGATAGTGTTATGTAGTGATTGACATAGCAAAAAATGCAAAGGAAATAACATCACCATTTTCAATCAAAAAGAAAAAAGAAAAAAACCTTGAATTTACAAGGAAAGAAAGGGACTCAAAACAGATTTAAATCTTAATACTACTCATCATAAGATGTTTCAATGCAGTATTTATAGCCTGAAATAGTAATTACCTGAAGTAGAAAAGTTCTCAAGAATTGCAACAATTCCAATACAACCTAAAATTTACCCCCAATCATAAAATAATACAGATCTTCCAAAAGAAACTACGACTAAGCAACAGCCCTTATTTTTTTTTTTTTTTTTTTTGGGCAACCATATCTTGGACCAGTGGAATCCTATCAATGGTATTGTCGTAATACCCATCAATACAAATATGAACACATTACAATAACCATTCTGAGTTACAATCACAAATTTATTCCCTGTCGAATTACAATGTGCCTTCTAGCTTAGGGCCCATCAAATTTATTCCCTGTCGAATTACAATGTGCCTTTTAGCTTATGGCCCATCTTCTTCTTTTCCTGTATGCTCATGTACTCTTCTATAACTTCTTCTGCATCAACAAGGTAGGTAACTTATTAGTGGAAGCTTGCTTAAAGAATCCCACTTCTTCAAGGATACTAATAGCAGCCATATCCCACATACTAGATTCCAAACCAAGATAAGTTTTTCACATGGCTTAAAGAGCTTACATAAGACTAACATCTTTCTTTGAATAAACATTAAGAAACATTAGAAAATTGGATGACCGTTGATACATGTAACAAAACAAAACATATGTGCATGTACTAATGAGCTCTTTTAGGACAAGAACTAATCTCGAAGGTTGGTGGGGGTGTGTGTGTGTGTGTGTACATACACACACAAAAATATCCTTTTCATTTCAATTCTATATTTTGAAGGAAAAAAAAAAGTGGAACAAAAATTATGTTGGACTCTTTCGAACTTCGGTAAATAAATGACAGCACTATTGAAAATAATCATTGCCAACCCCAACTAGTTGGGTAAGGCATTTTGCTATTATTTTTGTACCTTTCAGAAATTCAATCACCAAATTTCACTGCATGGTTTCTTGTTTCATGGATGAAAAGTGGAATTGGGATGCCAGTGGAAGGCTTACCACAAAGAAGATCTTGTGTGAGAGTGATATTCTGCCCACTCTAGATCTGTCAGCTCTTGTCCTCCTCCCCCAGTGGCAGAAACTGGTTTACTTTCATAATCAATTACAACTTTACTTCCATCATCTTTGCAAGCATCAGGATCTGCAACTACCTCAGAAGTGTTTGAGACACAATACTTCTGCAGCCACCTATCAGTCTCCCACAGGACATGCATGATGCTCTCTCGAGCAGTGTAACCGTGGCTCTCAAAGGGAAGAACAACTAGACGACAGAGTGCACCATGGCCTTTTAAAGCATTAAAAAAACGATCTGACTGTAGAGATTTGCAAATGAAAAATATGTGGGAAGTCAATAATTTACAGACAGGATCTTTTGAATTGAGGAAAAATAGAAGAACGCAGCCAAAAGAACATGTGAAAGCACCTTGAATTTCAAACAACAAATTCAGTAAAAGCTGTCGAAAATTGGAAGTATGAATTTACTACTATGGTTATTTCCTTCAGAGATGTGTATGATTTAGGACCAGCAGTTAATGCTAAAGAAAATGCTAAAACGCAACCCAATGAAAAATATCTCCCTATCAAACTTTAGAGTGCATACCCAAACTCCTAAATAAAATGATAATAATAATAATAATAGAAAACAAAGAAATAAAGAAAAATATGCAAAAAGAAAAAAAAAAGAACATGGATAGAGTCTATTAAGAAGGATTTGAATACTCATAAGTTGACTAAGATATTTGATAGATGGGGATGGAGGAACACAATTTATGTTGCTGAAAACAGCTAGTTAGCTTAAGGTATTTGGTTTGATCAATTGGTTGATTGCATAAAAGCAATATGCAATATGTACATTATAATCATCTGCACCTGGGATGGAGGTACAGCTAAAACATCGAGCAGCTTCTTTTACCTGCATTGTCAGTGTCCCTGGATTATTATCTTCTTCTCCATGGATGAGTAGGATAGGCCTCTTGATTTTATTAGCTGACATGAAAGGACTCATCTCCACATATGTATTAGTAGCCTCCCACAGTGTTCTGTCTTCGTTCTACACAATGGTTGGTAAGTGGAAACTGATAAGGGAAGACTTATCCAAGCTATGGGAATTCATGGAACTTTTAGCTTTTATAACCAGCAAGTGTACCTGAAAACCAAAAGGTGTAAGTGTTCTGTTGTAAGCACCGGAACGAGCAACCCCACAACAAAACAGATGAGGGGCATGTGCAAGGAGATTCGCAGTCATGAACGCCCCATAGGAATGACCTCCAACTGCAATTTTGTTCGGATGAGCCACCTATACAAGTACCAGAACCAGCAGCTACAGTCATGAACAAAGAAGCAACTACATCAATTCTATTGTTAAGAAGAAATCCAAAGATGCTTACACCACGTCTTATAACTTCCTCCACCGCAGCTTCTGCACTTGCAACAAGCTGATCTACATACCTGATCAACAAACACTAGGTTGATAGCTCAAACAAAACTTCAGGATTCTAAATACACAAATTTTTTTAGTCAAAATTATTTATAACAGAGGAACAAAACCAATTAAATTGTTCTTGAAACTTCACATACTGGGTATAGGCCCAAGAAGTAGGGGGAGTTCAACTTTTCAAGGAACATAAAGCTGTAATTGCGGAAAGACTATGTCAAGACTTTATGAATTATTCTAAACAGTACAATACAGCTGCTACCAGAAGATGATATGATATGGTTTGATTTTGGGCAGATAAGCTGTGTCACAACAGATCATTGAAGGAGGGTTAATTCCTCATTTTCTTTGAGTTGGCCAGAAGTGATAATGCTTGACCATGGAGGTTGAAGTCTGATAATGGGATGAAAATTGGTGTTCAGATCCATAAGAAGTCTCTTTAGCTAGGAGGTGGACTCTGTAAGAAGTTGATCCAATCAGATAATGGACTCCATTCAGGGAAACACCAAAGATATTGGATTTGGAGCAAGAGAGGTTTCCTCACTGTCAGACCTTCTTTATATATATATATATATTGGTGGGGGGTATAGAGAAGGGGGGGGGTATCACTTATCCCTAAAATACAGGTCTTTGCACTGGCGAAATTGATTTTTGGGCCACTGCCTTGAATAAGATACCGACAATGGATTGCCTGGTTGATAGAAGATAGACCACCCCAAACATGTTTATTATGTGTAGAGAAGAGGCTAAGTTGGCGTTATCCATTGCCCATTCACAATGACAGTATGTTCTCACTTTCTTGTAATATCCGGACAGGAGATGGTGATGCCCAACACTAGCAAAGGTTTTATTTGTCAGAAACTGTGAGAAGTAGATTCACTGCAGCTGGAATACATTCCCATTCACTATTTGATGGGAAACATAGAAGGAAAGGAACAGAAGAATCTTTAAGTAGTAGTAGGATCAGGGTTAAGGGTTTAAGAGCGTGATGTACAACTCTTGTGCAGAAAGGGTTCGTGCAATTTTAATATATAATATGCATACATAAGTTTTACTGGGAAGAAAAACCTTCATGTGTAAGATTTTCAGGATGGAAATAAACTAAAATAAAAATAAAGCATGGGTAAAGTACAAAAATTCCTCTATAGTCTATAGATGGAACCCCTATCCTTTGTCATTTTGCAGAGACATTATACTATGGTTAGGCAAAACATACTACAGCGATTAACACTCATTAACAATGTGAGACAACACCAAAGAAGAAGCAAGCAGTATGTAATGTATAATCTAAAATTTCAGCAGCAAGGAATAAAAAAAGGATCTATATGACAGCAATAGGAAAGTCAGAAACTAGGGCACTGTTCAAAAGATAAGCCAATCCTTGATGATGAAGTATCGGGGGACCAAATGTATGGGCCCACCTCATAGATTAGGTAAGCATAAATGAATACTGTCCTTAACAATAATATAAGCAATTTAAACAATTATATGTCATAAATTATGCCAAAATTCCTTAAGCAGCACACCGTATAACACCAACGGAGAGAGAAACCATAGTCCATAAAAATGGTAATTACCTATCATTTGCCTCTTCATCACCTTCACCAATGATAGGAATTGTTGGCCCAGATAGTATAGCAAACCTACATGACTTGGAGCATTTGTCAATTGATCTAGAGACTTTTAAATGCAAAGCAAGAGAGGGGTGCAATAGCAATAAATAAATAGCAGGAAAACTGAGATCGCCAGGAAAGAATAACAGAAAGAGGAGAAAAGGGACTACCCTCTAGCTAGCCAAAGAAGGGCTGATGTTGGACCTATGCCAGCAAACTCATTAGGAGAACCACGAACTTGTCCAGCAGCATCTTTGCTTTTAAACTCTCCAGGGTAAGACCAAACCAAGCATGGAAGGGGGCCATCCTTTGTGGGAGCATAATCTGGTGGCAGGTATAGTGTTGCTGTTAGTTGGACACCATCCTTCCTCTGGTACCTGATCATCTCTTTCTGTAATGATGCCAATTGAGGGTAGGGATGGGAAAATTTTGTGATTTGGCACACCTTCTTATCTGGCCAACTTTGTATGTAATACTGGGTGTTTTCTGTTTTAGATTCTTTGGAGGTCAGTACTTTCAGCTCATTAATATGTAAATCACCCTCATTCCGATCTGACATTAGGGCAACAACTGTCTCGTAATACTTTTCCTTATCGCTCTCCCATATTCTTTCTTTCTCACCTGTAGTTCTGGAAGGATTTATATCAGTTCTCATGTGTTATCAGTGTTCTAAATAAAATCAACTGAGTAATTGTGTAACACTCACATATCAAACAAATCAAGGAAGGGGATATTCCCTTCTGGGGTAGCACCGTTGCCGTTTAATAAAATATAAGTCCGTGCATTATCTTCCTTCCTTAATTTTGCAATAATGTAGGTCCCAGCAGGTGTTCGCCGCAACATTGGAGAGCCAGGGTCAGAGTACACATCTTCTGATGACCTATCAAATAGAATCCGTGGACTCTCCTCTATGGATCCAGGAGAAATAACCCAAGTTCTTGTTCGGCGTGTTTTATACCATGATTCATAAACCAGAGCCAGGGAATCATCACACCAAGAGATCCCACTTTAGATATGAAAATGCCATGCATGAAAGCAAGATGTTGGTTAAGCCACTAAATTGGTGCAAGAGAAAGACAATAAGAAGAAAAACCTTGATAAATCTTTATATCACAATTCAAAAATAATGCGGAAAAATTTCTTTTGAGGTGGGGGTGACTTTGAAGAAGAGAAGAAAAGGGGATTAGGAACAAAGGAGTGCACCATGAGTTCAAAATGGAAAGTAATAACAACTAAAAGGTATAACAACAGAATGATCTAAGAATAACTTGGTATGCATAAGATGATTAATAGTGAATTCTGAACAAAATCCAAGTCCTTTAAGGCACTAGCCTAATTGCCCATAAATATTTAGTTGGCCAAAGCCTCTTAAGCATTTATGGAGCATAGTGGGGGTGCAGAATTCATGACCAATTCAGCAATCAGATCGGGGACGCGTGAATTAAAATCTCCCAAAAGATCTAAATTGTTAGCTTTCAAAAAATTTGATAGTTTTTAGTATACAATTCAAATATCTGTGACATCAATACAAGCAATATTCCTGTGGGGCACAAACTTCAACATCGTCATCATCATAATTTTTGAAGTCTTCTATTATCATCTTTTTAATCACTGGTATTAGTTCCATACCAGTATTTGCAGACATTGGAATGTGGTGATGTGCACCCATCTTGCGCTTTCCTGTGGTGTCAGTTTGGTCGAATTCTGGTTTGGGTCAAACCTGCTTAGCAGGTTTGAGAGTCGTCTTTGCCTATTGAATTTGTCAATGGGTATAGGCAGTAACCCAGGTTTTAAAAAAAATCTGGTCTGGGTCAGAGATTCCAGTTTAATTTCTGCCGGTTCAGGGTTTGCACTTCCGGCCCAATTTTTCGTTCAAAATTATGTACAACCAATACTGAGTACCTTTGATTAAACTCAGTATTCTAATACTGTCTTGACCTGTTACGTACGGGTAAATGACAAAAAATACTGGCAGGACTGAGTTAAAGTGGCTGATATCCTTTGATATCCTATACCCAACCAAGGTGGCTTACCCCCTCCAGTGGTGCTTTAAGGCAGTGCCTTGCAATACATCCGCATATAAGCCAAAACTTGAAACCAATTCTGGAATCAAAAACAAAGGCTGTTTGATTAAATGGGTCATTGGATAGGCACTATAAACCAACTTGACTATAAGGATTCGAGGCTAAAATCATCATTAAGGTATTAAAATGACAATTACAAAATGCCTCAAACCTAACTATCTGACATCCGTGGCCCGGAAGAACTTTGGACTAAAAGAATATGGTGTACTTAAACTACACCCAACCAACTTCCTCAAAAGAGAGAACATGCGGATCAGATGGCTCTGGGTTGTTTGTCTTAGAACTGAAAATGGTTTAGGAATCCACATATTTTCTAATTAATATGAAGAAGTGGCATAAGGATTATTAAGAACCTGTCTGTAAACATTCTTTTTGAGAAATTGGGATAAAGGAACAGGATTCTTTTGTCAAGCCCAACAGCCTGGAATAAGACTTTTTGTTGTTCTCTTGAATATATGCCAAATAACAAAGATCTGTACAAGTGAGTCTAGCCTACAGATACATATACTTAATGACACTGATAGAGTTATAAGCTATGAGTTTTTAAACCTTCAATGTGGACTTCCACTAGGTCCCATTAGAACGAAGTTAGATGCATTTGTCTGAGAAAGTAGTACTAATATGAGCGCCCTCATAGGGAATCCTTGTGTTTCACCCCTTTAAACCTTTTTCCTTGTCATTCCCTTTACCTAGTCAGGATAAGCATTTTGTTTTCTATTTTGAGTTTGTGAAAGAGACCTCCAGCCTATAAAATGATTTTATTTATTTAAATCAAATTAGTAGTTTTGTAATTTAAGTTTCAGTTCGGCAACCTTGCATCTATAAACATAAGCATAACCAAAAATAAAGTAAATAAGGTAAAACTTAACAAATGAAAATATTAACAGAAAAAAAAAATTTTTTTTTTTTTTGAGTCTATAGGGTGTGATTGCTTTTTGGGCATTGGGTTGTGGGGGTTCTACAGGTGGAATTTTGCTCTGTTTCTCAGGTCCATTGTCTCATGGACTGCTTGTTTCCTTTATCTTTCTCTTTGATATTTAATGAAATCTTTTATTAACTATCAAAAAAAATTGATGATAATAATAATAATACAAGAAAACCATCTTTGAGGATAAACACTCTGGAGACCTGAGAGAAATTGGTGAATTTTCTAATATATAGACAACAATGTTGTGGGAATGAAGAAAAACATTCTTAGAATGTTGTAGCATTTATTGACCTTCACTAGCAAATTTTAAAAGGCAAACTTATGTTTTTTTTTTTTTGTTGCGAATAGACATCTTTATTTTCTTTTTTATTACCACTTAAGCTAGCAATTTTTGCTTGGATAGTCCCCGTTCTGTAGATACAAATTATTTTCACTTAAACGTGTATGTGCATATGTTAATACTCACACACACACACACACAGTGTATCTAAGTATGATGAACTAATTTCTGATGCGGCAGTTGTGGAGAGGAAGTAAATTTGCATTACTAATAACTTAGGAGCATCACAGCTATAACAAAACTAGGAAAAGTCCCGTCAACTTAGCAATGCACTCAACTGTCATTTTCATAATAAGAAGTAACGCAAACAACAGGAAGGGGTAACTCATACCCATAACGAAGATCAAGTTTGTGTAAGATCTCTGGCTGTTCACCATTAAGCAGCTCTGCAGGTTGTGCATAAACTATATCACGTGGAGAAATATCCACTTTTGCATCACCTCCATCTTGTGTCTCTACCCTATAAAAACATAATAAGTTAAAAAGGTAAAAGAAACACACACAAAGATAGAATACGTGAGAGACACTGCGCATTTTTATATGTTTTTGTAGACATAGCATACTGAATAGGTTTCTTTATAGTAGAAAAATAATATTTCAGAAATGTTGTACTTATTATTGCATGCAATTCAAAATACAATCTCATACCATTTGCAGATCACATGTTTGAGCTTTTTGACAGAAAATAGCAAAGCATGAGAGGCTCATTGATTGACTCTAAGTTGATAAGTAACTACACTATAACATGGCTAAGATGTATAAGCTGTAAATCTGCGCTATCCTACCCTAGTTAGGATAAGTTGATGAGTAATAACTGCTTGCAAGAATCAACTGAATCGCTCTAAAATGCATTGTAGCTAAAGCTCAATATCAATAACTGATTAACATATAAAAAAAGTACAGGAATTAAGTTTGGAATTCAATACACCAATATCTAAGTTACCAAAGTCATCTCTTCCATAGCTTTTATCTGGCTTTTAATAATTTCCTTTTTTGAGGTTTTGTTTCCACTGTAAGTCATCTCTCTCTCCCAAAAGGGGGGTTTAAGAAATTAAGAATCCAAATGTAAAGATCAGATAATCTGCATTAACTAATGCACTGTGTTTACTTTCTCATAATTCCCTATGCAATAGAGCAGATTGGAATTCTTGATGAGTAGTCTTTTACTGCATCATTGCCATACTTCACAGGTAAACTAAGCTGTCAGCTCCTAAACTTATTACATTGAGTTACAAAATATAGTAATTTTGAAGGATATAAAACTGATATTAATGTTTCTTTTTGTCATTTCAACTTTTCAACTATGCTTGGCGTTGGTCAAACACTTTAAATGGCTGGAAAATAGAGAAAAATGATTTATAAATTATAACATACGTAAACTGGAAAAAAAAATTATTAAAAAGGGCTAGAAAATGTGATATTTGAGTTGCATACCAATAGAGTGTTGAAGGCTTATCTGCTCTCCAATTGATTGAACGCATCCCTTTCCGCACACTATTGAATGCTATTGGAATGTCCTCCGCAAGGGGCAAATCACAAAATTCTCTTACAAACTTCCCATCAGTTGTCCACACATCAACTTTCTTGGGAAATCTTCCACACGGTACTATAAAAGAGTATGGCCGGTGGATTGAACTAATCAAAAGATACTTTTGATCAGGTGAAGGATCCATTGATGTATATATAGCTGGCGAGCCAATTTCCTTCATTGACCCATCTAGAGAAACCAAAATCAGCTGTGTGGTAGCATAGTACTCGAACAAATTTTCATCATACTCGTCTTTCAACAAATCCTGGAATGTTCTGACTTGAACAACATTTTTTTGCTCATTAGACTGGATTTTAGGGCCAGAAGGTACCAATGGCTTCTTTGGTGGATCTCCACGAGATAAAGGGATGGTGCAAACCAATAAAGTAGAGTCATCTACCCAAACAAAACTGTGAATCAGGACAAATATGTATTAGAAAATCAAAGGTCGAAGGAACTTGTCCTAATATTGATAACATATGCAAACAATACTTGTTACCTACTTGTCAAAAACTGCATTTAGATATACATCTGGTGATTGAAACAAAGGCCAAGCTTTGCCTGTTTCCACATCAGCAACCCAAACTTTGAGTTTACTGCAGCTGTTATCCTCCTGATTGATGGAAAGCTCCCAGTCATGAGACAATAAAATAATGGGAATATTACAAATTTAAGTTTGACTTGCATCAAGGTGTAGAACCAGGCAAAATGTCTAGGATAACATACATTAGTACAGGTAGCTGAAGGTAGACCCACAAGGATGGTCTACCTGCATCATATGGGTACATGTATCTCACACTCAGGCAAACCAGACACTATTCAACAGACCCAAATAGTAGACTTCAGTACTCAGAGAGTAAATCCACCATATGAAATAACCATCAGATCTACAACATCCTTGGATGGAAAGACACATGACTAATGACCAATAAGAAAAAAAGTCAAGAGACAGAAACATATGGTTATGAATATTTTCAAGTAATTCGGCAGACAAATTCTTCCTAGTTCGATTTATTATGTATTCGGGTGAAAGTATCAACATATGCGCATGGTAGGAAAAATGGCACTTGATGAGCTGGTAGGATCAACAAACAGGCAAATGCTGACCATCATGCAATCCTTTTAGTAAACTAAAATCAAAAGGAAATTTATTTTTTCATACCTCATCAACTCTGATGCTGAAGGATAAATGCCGACCGTCACGTGACCTTTTTCAAACCAAAAAAATAAACAATGAGAAAACAAGAAGATTAACATATAAACAAAATATATCTACAGAAAAGTAGAAAATCACATCAAGGAAGGTCAAAAGAAGAAACAATATATGGAGAATAATCTTAATGAATAAATGAAGAAAATGATTGCATGCAGAAAGGAGAAGACACAAATGTTTTTCTTTCGTTGGAGACGGAAAGGAGTGGAGGTGGGGCATACAATAGAGCAAGTAATAAGAATGATCTCAAGGTGATGAAAAATAATAATACAATTTCGGCCATGGATTTCCCTCTCGATCATTTCCACTACTGGTTTGTGATCAACAATGGCTACATGAAAAAAATTAGAGTATTATAATTGTATGCTTTGTATAAGATATGTTTATTTTAGATTTTAAATATTATTTTGAAAAATTCTTCATTTTGAAGGTAACAAACAATTAAGCATTGTTTTTGAAAAATTTATACAAAGAAGGAAAAAAAATTTTAAATTAGGAAGTTTAGAATAGAAGGTATAAAATTAGGAATAGAATTAGGGAAAATTTTAAACAGATTGGAACCAAAAAGGAAGAATAGAATAGAAAAATTCACAGAAAAAAAAAAACCAAGAACAAGGAGTGAAGATTAAGAATGATTATGAAAAAGAAAAATTGCAAAAATGTAAAGTAGTATTAATCTCATGACAATGAAAAGACAATTATAACAAATTAAAACCAGGCAAAAAACAGGGAGCGATGAAGATCAAGGATAAAAAAAAATTTAATTAAAAAAGAAAAAGAAAAGGAGATGGTGAAGATCAAATAATGGATAAAAAGGGTCGGGAACCCAGTGCATGAAGCTCCCGCCACTTCACATGATCTAGGGAGGGTCTGGTGTATGGAAACAATATGAATGGTTTCATTACTAATCTATTATGAAAAAAACAAAACTCTCTTTATAAAGTGATTGAGGAGAATACGTGCTTGCCATAACACATCAAACCCACAAGGTGATATGGAGAGGATTGAAAAATGAAAAAGGATTTTTTTTTTTTTAATGGGAAGGGAATGGAATCAAGAAAGATTACTTTCCATGTGATATCCCATACTAAATAACTTCTCCATGTGAGATCAACTGTGAACTACTCGTTAGTTCACCATCTTGCAAATCAAACCTGATAATCCCAAATTTATTGCTTTTGTTTTATTTTATTTGAGTTTGGGTTCCAGTGCATCTTAGATTTTAGTTTATATAAATTTTAGGATTTTGCAAATATTTTATTTCTAGGGTCAAATTTGGGCAAGGTAACCGGTTCGCTGAACCGAGAGATGTCGGGTATCTAACACCTTTCCAACCACTTAATCAAACCTCGTAACCCATATTTATCTGGTTAGAACCAGTCTTGAAATTAATTTGTTTAGTTAATAGGTGACTATCCACACCCTAGGCCCAATGGATAATGGAGATTCTAGTAAATTAGTTTGGTTGTTCATTGACCTGAAACCGAGGTCTTATAGCTAGCATTGTTGATGTGTTTCAGAGAGGCACAGATGATCGACACTAGTCAGTTGATGGTTGAAGGAGATTCAAGCACCATAATTCCTTGGTTCAGTAAACACCAAGGCACATGTCCTTTGGCTTCTTCAAGGCACATGAATCATCACAAGATGTCTAGAACATACAATGGAGAAACATATACATCGGAGAGAAGACCTTTTCAGGGGCAGTCCAATCAAAGATATGATGCACCAGCCACCTGGAATTGTATTTGATTTTTTATTTAGCCATTATATTTTCCTCACTGTTTTCATTTCATGTCCTCCTCAGCCATCCCATGTACATACTTTCATAAATTATTTTTATTTACGGAAACAAAATGATTCTGAAGATATGAACTTCATCTCAGTACTTCATATTTTTGCATTTGCAATAATAGAAGACTTAGTGCTATTTAATGCTTCTTTAGTTCATATACTTAAGCCGTAATCCCAAGATTCATTGTTTGTCATATTTTCTTGCCAACCTTGTCATTGTGACAAATGCACCAAGTACATAGCTTGGAAGAAAGGTTGAAGAATATTCTCACTCTGCAAATGCCTTTGCCATACTTATTCCATAAATGTTTCTTAAAAGTTAAAGATGGCCAGCTTCCCTGGGGAATTCTGCTTGGTCTCAAGCTTTTTTGTGCATCCTCGATCGATCATCAACGATTTCGTTGGTTTCACCAATAACGATTAATGCCTCCAGATTTCTATTTGTTTCAGCTAGAACATTTCAATTTGGCAAGGTCTGAAATGTAAACTGAAACTGGAACTCAAAACCATGATCAATGCTTAAAGTCTCACTCTTAAATATTGACCTTAAAAAAAGTGTCACTCGGATGCAGAGCTGTCTGACTATACCACCTAAATTCAGTTCAACACAATTATTCTCCTCATTCACTTCAAGCCATACCATTAATGAATATTATTTTCTCAGCATTTATAAATTATACCAAATGTTAGGAGATCCAAATAATGAGTGATTAATTCAAGTGTTTATTTTTTTTTTTATCCCAGGAAAGGTTTCTGGGGGCCTTTTTCGTATCAATTTAGTCAGAAGGAGGAGAACACAAAACATAAAGATACTAGAACTTCAATCAGATTCCATCACAATGATCTTCAATTCTTCATTCACAAATAATGATAGTTAAGCAAAGCCTAAGTCCAATTCAGTTTTGTGCATCATCAAGTAACAAGTTTATCCCCTTAGATATGACATTAATGTCAGCAAAATGGAAGCATTGAAGATATGAGGTGCACAGCTTCTGTGATATTTCTCTGTAAATGTTGCAGTTCGTGCAGGGTCAAACTTTCAAGCAAGATTATCAATGCGGAACTTCAAAATTACTTTGCAGAACAAAGCCAATCAACTAACTACTTTGGCAGTAAAAACTAAGAGAGTCACAAAAATAAATATGAACCTCAGGCTCCTTTCAAAATATTGGCAGATAACATAATATAGAGGTTGAGAAACATTATGAAAAGAATATTCTTTCAAGAAGTATGTTAAGGACTTCTTTATAGTCGGGAATTTTGGAAAATTACCAGCTAACAAAATTGATCTTAGCACCATCAGGAAAGCCATGTACCTCTTTCTCTGGCCCCAGCGTACCATCAGGCATCAATTGATGTATTCCTATACCAGAGTAGAATGACCTGAAAAATTAAATTTCTACCATTAAAATGGGACCTATCAAGAAAAAAGAGAGATATGTAATTCATATCAGAAATGAAAGGAATGCTTAGGATTGTCCTAAATCTGACATCTTCTAAACAGCTCACTCTTTTGGACAGAACATGTACAGAGGTATGAGATCAACCATTCAAAAGGTAACAAGTGCCAGGGGTTATCCCATAGCATAAATAAACTGTATAAGCATGCACCCTTACTGGTTTCCTGCTTTTGACCTGTACACTATAATTTTTCCATTTCTTTTTTCTTTTCTTTTTTTTCTTACTTTGGTGACCAAGCTGGATACTGTTTCCATTCACATACTCTACTTAGTATCTAGAAAGATGCAATAGTTTGTAACCATTCAGATGATGGACAGACTGCTTCTCCAGAAGGTCAATGATCAGGTCTGAACATATAAGCATATTGACCCAAGTTCCTTGAAATAAATATATAGAGGAAAACATAATAAATAACAGCCCATCATACACACATTCGACTCCTAGTATTGCATTTTCCATCAATGCGAATTCCAGCAAGCTTTTCTTCTGGTCTTGCTAATTCTGTCAATGGAGGCAAAGCTCTGCGCTTGAGGAATAGGATCTTATCCCTCTGTGGTGAGAATGACAATGCAGGAAGTGGTGGAGCATCAACAATATCTCTTATTTCCGGTGGAGGAAGACGATATCCACCAGCCAAAGAAAAACTTTCTGCATGGTGCAAAAGAAGAAGATAATAATGGAGAGATAGAACAGCTAAAAGTGAAATCAATGCGAGGGATTGAGATGGAACCCTATGTAAGATTAACTGAAACACTACATATTAATATATCATTCAAGGCCAATTCATTTGATGACTCCATACAAGGTAATAAGGATGAAACCAATAAAAAGACATGGGCACACCCGAACCACAAGTAAAACTAAGGGTTATAGATAATATCCTCAATTTACCATCTTCCTGAAGACTGGTAGCCCCACTAAATAAAGCATAATGACAGTTGCTTGATGACATTACTCAACTACAGATCAAACAAAGTAAATCATATTTAATTGAGCTAAAGAAAAATTATAAAATTTGTTTTCATTATTCATGATATATATTATGAAGTACTGTTATCTCTTCAAGAATGACATTACTCAATATAACTAGTATATAACCAGGGATCCAGAATTCATCAATTTAAGAACAAAAAAGACGGCTGAAGTTAGCTGCATAAGCCGGGGAAATAGGCGACTTAGAAAGGAAAATATTTCCAAAAGAACTATTTCAATTATCCACCACAAATTCAAAGTCTATGGTTCCCTTCCTCGCTCGGTGACCGTTGAGATTTCAAACTCCACAAGAAGACGTAATCCAGCAACTAAAGTTTCCACGAATTGTCCCACGGTATATGCAAATTCAACCTCTTGTCTTAAAACTGATTAATAGAAATCCCAGGTCAAACAGTTAATAAGACAAGCGTTCAAAACGTGATTCCATAAAAACAAGAGAAAAATTTTGTTCAAAAACGCAGATGCTAGGCAACATTCTTTGGGAATCAATTAAAAAGAAAAGAACGATTAACTAGAAAGAGATATCTGGATACCTTCCTCGTCGACTTTAGAAGAAGAAACAGATCCATTCGAAGCTCCCCCGCCATCTTCAGCGGCAACAGCACTGACAGGGACGAGACTGTGAAACCTAGAGGCAGTCATGCTGATCTTGATGGGTTTCACAGCTTTTCTTGAATGAATTCTAAGAGGCCTAGGTGCATGGATGGAAGCAGAAACGTTTGAGGAGGGAATGGGTGGGCAGAGAAGAAGAAGAGACGACGATTGTACAGTCAGGGGGGAAGGATGAGGATGAGAGAGAGGAAAGAAATGAGAGAAACGGTGATAGAATCTTTGTAGGTGCATGATAGGGTTGTGGTATACCCTCAGCGGATCAATCATCAGTTATAACGGGAAAATAAAAAAGAATAGGCAAAATAAACAAACAACCCCTAGAGTTTTGAAGAATTACAGGTGCCTCCCTTAACTCTTTCAAATAACCACGACCTACTTCAGATTTTGCGGTTTAAATAGGTTTTTTTTTTTTTTATCAAATTTGTCGAACTAATAAAACTACTTTACCTTTATATAGTTAAATTTTTAACTAAATTTTATTTTTAGAAAATAATTTAAATTTCCAATTCATCAAGGAATCAACTGTAATATAATTCAATTCATATGAAGTTTTTAATAAGTAATTGAGTATTACCTAAATTACAAACTTTGCAATTAAGGGCAAAATGATACAGACTTAATAAAAATTCAGTATATTAACTAATAAAGATGAATATTAGAAGCAATCAAAATTTAAGAATATCAAGGAAGTTTTGTCTATACGGAGAAATCGCACTTGGTAAGCGTTATAAGGAAATAATTTCATTAGAAAATAGATCGATATATAATTTCAAATTTTAAATATTTAGAAATTAAAATTGAGAGCCCAATTCTAATTCCTACTTCAAATTCTACCTTCAATTCCAGTTGATGCCTCAAGAAAAGACGGAAGAACTATTGAAGAGCAATGATAAGATGGACACTCGCAGGATGGCAAATGCCATAGTCTTAATATCCAACGGCTGCCTGCTAAATTGCTAATCATATGCTCTCAGACCCACTTTTCGCTCGTCCCTTTCTACCTTTTTTTATTGGTTTTTCAGCTTTGGTAAAGCTTGTCCTTTCTCATCACTAGTTTGTTCGCTGCCCGAATTTTTTCTTTTCCACCCGTAGGCTTTTCTTTATAGAATGGGACCCGCATGATTGGTTAAAAATAAAAAATATAAATAACAAATGCATGGAAGGTATTAGCATCATAGCATGTGGAGCTGCAAATGCATTGGGCCTGGACCGAATGATATCGAACCAGACTAGCCCAATCAAAAACTAGTACAAGCATGCGGAGCTGCAAATGCGTAGATGGTACAACTGCTTAAGCCCTAAAACGGTCCTCGTCTTCTCAATGGGATCTTATATCACCAATCTCCTTTACAACTTATAGCCTCAATTAGGGTTGTTTATTGGGCCGGGCCAGCACGGCCCAGCAAGCTTAAAGCGTGCCCGTGCCAAGCCTGGCCCGCTAGTGGGCACAGCCCATGGCCCCTAACGGGTCGTGCAGTGCCTAAGGTATTGAATATTTGGCACATCAAGACACGGCCCACTCGGCACGATGGTCCAGCGGGCCATGGCCCGCAGGCTTGCGTTAAAAAGAATGGGGTTTTTGTTTTTTTTTTCCCCTTTTTTTTTACAATTTTGGGGAAAATTGTATTACAATATATGTAAAAAAATGTGTATAAATAATAAATATATATTTTTTAAAATTTTTAAAGCATTTATTATGCACCCTGCTAGCCCTCCCGGCACAGCACAACCCGCCATGGCCCAGCCCTAGCCGTGCCTGGGTTTTTGGTGATGGGCCAAGCGTGACACGACCTATTTGCCAAGCAGGCCGTGCAAGCACAGGCTAATCATGCCCGTGCCGTGTCAGGCCGGCTCGGTAAGTAACCCCAACCTCAATATTGTAATTAAGTGAGCTTTTAAAATGAGCTTTCAAAAACCAAAAACAGGTGTAAGGTTGATTTCTCTCTTTAGTGCATTTTTTAAAACTCATTCCGAAATTGCAACCAAACAACCATTTATAAGGAATTCATTCTAAGCCTTCGAACTCATTTCAAATCATTAAATGAGAGTTCCCAAATTAAATGCAAATGACACCTAAGTAGGGATGGCAATGGGGTAGGTTTTGGCGAGCCTTAACCCACCGCAGTCGAGTTGATAATGGGGAGGGTGAGTCCCCCTGTTTGGTGTATAAAGGCGAATTTTTGTTTTTAAAAATTAAATATACGTATCTTACATATATTATATATGAAAATAATATCATAAATAATATTTTAATATATGAAGGTCGGTTTTCGAGGCGAGTTGGGCTTAACCCGAACCCCACTCCTAGCTCAAATTTAGGCATACCAAACCCTAACCATTATGCATAGGTTAAATGAGTAACCCGCCTCATTGCCATCCCTACGCCTAAGAGTAGTCACTGTCCAAGCCTATCGGACCAATTTATTAAACTTATATAGAATTATAACAAAGTGCCCATTGAAGTTCAATATACAAGAATATTAGATTATAGGCTTGTTGAGTTCCAAAATCATAATTCCAGAGTTTTATACATTAAGATATATTATATATTTATATTTATATTATATATAATGAGAATAGGCCTTCTGGATCCATGCCCACGGCCTTTTTTTTTTTTTTTTTTTGGTATGAAAAGCTCATCGACCCAATTTATAACCTTCTAGAAAATATTACATGTGCCCCTCACAAGTAGTCCGAAGAGAGAAGTGGACCAAGGAAGGAAGGGGGATGATCAATCCAAAAACAAGAAAATTTGTCCAGGGTAAAATTTGCTAATGCATCTGCAATGGAGTTTTCCTCTCTGAAGATGTGAGAAATAGAGATGAATTGGAATCCCCTACACAGGTACTTGGCCTCTTGAATAATGTTAGCCACAGACCATGGGATGTCAAGGCATTCGTTGTTCATGAATTGTACAATGCTCTTGGAGTCACTTTCAACTTCAATCTTTTGGATATTCCTCGCGTGAGCAAGCTTTAGCCCTTCCTGGATAGCGAAGGCTTCTGCTACAATTGTTGTGGTGATACCAATTGAGTGCACTAATGCTGCCATGAATTGCCCCTCGTCCCCTCTCAATATAATGCCATATGCTGCCTTGCCTGGGTTACCCCTTGAAGCACCGTCCACATTAAGTTTGGTGTTTCCTCCCCTGGGCTGCATCCATCTCACTATAACCTCCTCAGTTGTCCTCGTCCTCTTCTCGGCGTTCATCATCTTATTTGGATCATCTTGTAGAGACAGAAAAGAAGATATACTAAGCGTGAGATTTGGTTTAGATCCTTAAAAAATTACCTGGTTCCGTGCTCTCCATACAGTCCAGCAAAGATTAGCCAAATCGGCTAGCCTTAACGACTCATCCCGGTTTTCTCTGATCCTTTCAAACCACCATTCCTTGCAATTTTCTCTCGTCAACAGTGAGGCAAGCCTGCCTCCAGCACCGGAAAAGTAAATGGCCCAAGAGAAGTCACACTCAGTAAACAGGTGGAGAGTTGTTTCGCTTGTTCTGTTGCAGAGGACACAGTCATGTGGATGAACTAGAAGCCTCTTCTGCAGCACATCACTGTTGGTGATATCTCCATGCATTAGTTTCCAAGTAAACATACAGATCTTCTGAGGTACTTTGATCCTCCAAATTCTCTTCCACCACCTGTTAGTAAAATGTTCTTCACTTGAAGTTGCTATTCTATAAGCAGAGGCGACAAAGAAAGCACCATTTCTGTCGAGTTTCCAGATGGGAACATCCTTTGGGTTGCTGTGACTGACATGAACTGTTTTGATGATGTTGACTATGTCTGGGTTCCAGAATTGGTTTAGAAGCTCCAATTTCCATTGTCTGGTCTCTTGGGAGAGGAGCTTTGCAACAGATTGAACGTGAGCCAGAGCATTCCTGTTGGACCTTGTGTCCAGGATGACGCCAGGGATCCAGCTAGTATCTTCAATGGCAATAGATCTGTCATTAGCAATGTTCCAACCTTGACCTTTTTTTATGGGGTCCTTTGTGCTGTTGAGATGCTTCCATATCCGAGAATCTACATTTTTAGAAGAGCTTTCCAAAAAAGAAGTAGCATTAAAGTATTTGGTCTTAAAGAACCTAGTCCAGAAGCTCTCCACATTTGCCAGTAGCTCCCAACCCTTTTTAGCAAGGAGAGCTTCATTGAAAGCCCGTAAATTTTGAAATTAAGCCCTCCAACATTAATAGGTTTACACAGTTTTTCCCAGCCAATGGTGTGCAGAGTTTTGGCTTTTTTAGGTTGGGACCAAAAAAACGACCTGGATTCTTTTTCAATAAAGTCAGTGGTTTTAATTGGGAGCTTTGTGCAAGACATGATATGGAGAGGCATTCCCATGATCACTGAGTTGATCAGGGTGGCTTTTCCAGCTTCGGATAGAAGATTGGCTTTCCAAGAAGCCAGTTTGGCACTAATTCTAGAAGTGACCTCAGCAAAGAGACCATTAGTCATTCTACCATCGGCAAGGGGAATGCCTCGGTATTTTTGAAATTTAGTTTTGGCCTTGACTCCAAAGATCCTACTTATTGTCCCACGGCATTTGCCCTTGATAGAGGGGCTAACAAGAAGCTCAGTTTTTCCCAGGTTAATCTCATGGCCCGCCAAGGAGCAAAAATTGTGAAGAGTCTTAAGCATAAACATACCTTCCCTTTGGGTAACTTTTCCGAAGATGAGAAGATCATCAGCGAACATCAAGTGGGTGATGTGTGGACTTCTGCTGCTGATTTTTACTCCATGGATTGAGCCATTCATTTCAGCATCGAGTAAAGGCTTGGAGAGGACATGTTGAGTTAATATGAAAAGGTAGGAGGATATAGGGTCCCCCTGTCTAATGCCGAAGGGATAATGTGACCCGAAGGACTACCATTGACAAGAATAGAATATGTAACAGTCGAAACACATTGCATGATCAAGTATGTCCAATGGTGAGAGAAACCCGGCTCTTTAAGGACCTTATGAATAAGGTCACATCTGAGTCTGTCGTAGGCTTTCAACAAATCAACTTTTAAGGCAAAGCTCCCCCTTTTTCCGGTTTTTCTCCCCCTGATATAATGCATGATTTCCTGGGCAAGGATAATATTGTCATGAATCGACCTTTTGGCAAGAAAAACACTTTGGTTTGAGGAGATGATTTTCCCATAATAGGTCTCATACGGTTGATCATACCCACGGCTACGCATGACTTTTTCAAAAATTATTACTGTTTGCTGCGAAAGCATCATTAATATAAAGTTAAAATAGTCAAAACTTTTTTCCATTCATTTAAAATTGTACAATTCCAAAACTATTATCTCCTGTACGTGCGTGCACCCCGCCAGCTAGTAAAAGGATTTTATAAACGATGCCTAACCGGATAGCATTGAGCCACGGAGGGATCTTTGAGTCTGTTTGGGGTGTTGACCGACGATATAGTGCTCAAGCGGTACGTCCCCGAAAGACGGGCAGCCGAGAAGGTTACTACGAATGTACGGGGAGATGGAGGAGAGAACCAAAGAAGTCGGAGGAGGCGGTGGCGGTGGCGGTGGCGGAAGTCCAATCGACACGTGGTTGAGCAAATACCGCGAGATATACGACGGAGCGACCAAACATCCTTTTATCATCAGCATTAGAGAGGGAACTGTCGATCTATCCTCATTCAGGCGATGGCTGGTAATATACCGTTTTAACACCCTTGCACTTTGATTTTGCCTTTTAAAATTTTTTTTAATCCCTTAATTTTTAAGTACAATTTGTGATTTGTGTGGATATTTTTCTGGCGTTCTTAATCTTAAAAACTAGAAATGGGATCGTCTTCATCCTGACGATCTCTCTGCTTCCGAGGAGTTGAACCCCATGAAAAGCAATTTTAATAGATTCTGGAATTTTTGAGTTTAGGGTTTAGTCCATGATGCTCAATAACACCGGTTTTGGGGTGGATTTTCCTAACTAGTAACTAGTGATCATGTGGGCCATTTGTTGTGAACATTTATGATAGTCACGTAATGATAATCTTGATTGTAGTTTTAAACATCTTTTGATCCTAAACTCTATGCGAATTTTATGATGCGTTTCTGGTAAAGATGTATTATTCTTCGGTTTTCTTTGTATGGATAACTGTATATTCTTTTTTCTCTCTTTTGTAACATAACCTCATTGCTTTTTTTTTCCTAGAAGGGAGAAAAATAAGTGGACATGGATTGTGGAATTAGGATACATTACCTTGATATCACAAACTTGATCTGCAGTTTTTCCCCAGTATTGGTGGCTACACTCTGAGTCAGATGCTGCCACACGGAGCATCTGATGCTTATTAATTTTTTGTTGTCGTAAATGTTTCACGTCAGGCCCACTTGAATAAACACTAACTGTTAGATGCTCCACGTGGCAGCATATAACTTAAAGCGTATGAAACAATGCAGGAGAAAGTACAGAGGATTTTTAACCTTGTTAATATATGATAACTATTTTCTATATCTTTTATGAGCTTAGTTGTGGTTCAGACTAAAACAGAATGAGGAAACTGTTTTGTGATCCTTTTTACGAGCTTACAATTCTGCAGTTATTGTTTGAACGAAAAAAAACAAAAAAGGAAAATGTTCTGATTTGCCTTTTTTTTTTCTTTCCTATTATTGTTTTTTTCCCCTTTAAAAATGGCCATGGCTACTGATCTTACTTGAATGAAAATCAGGAACAGGATTACATGTTTGTTAGAGAATTTGTCCCTTTATTAGCAAGTGTTCTGCTCAAAGCTTGGAGGGAGTCAGATGATGATTCAGACATTGAAGTAATATTAGGTGGTATCGCTGCTCTGAGTGATGAGCTTCAATGGTTTAAAAAAGAGGCTTCCAAATGGAATGTTCTGCTATCTGGTGTTACCCTTCAGAAGGCAAATCAGGATTACTGCAGGTAAATATTTTGAAGGCAATTTCATTAGTATTTTGACTGGTGTTATTGCTACTACAATATGAAAATAAAATGTTCTATCCCAACTAAATAGGTTTGACAATATAAATCATGTGCCTCCATCCCATTCTATCAAAAATCGTATCTTCAATCGGTTTACAGACACCCAAATCTGTTGTGACTGATCCCGTTTATGTTTTTAATGCTCTTCTCATCTTTATAAATCTTTGAATTAGTGCCTTTCACATCCTGGCACAGCTGCATGCTTAGATTCACTTATATTTCCAAACAATCTTAGCTTACTTTTATCTTATTGCTTATTTGGGCAACACGTAAAGAGTCTCAAATAGTTTTATTTTATTTTCTAAACATTGGAAATAGGAATGCTAGACAATAACATGATGTATTTTTTAACCATGCCGAAAAGGAAAAACAGTCAGTAAACTATTGTGCATAGATACAAAAAACATTTTATCTTTTTGCTTGCTTGAAAGTGCATGACAGTCACCTTGTTCGGAGAAGCAAACTGTATTACATAATTCTGTAATCATGTTTTCTATATTTGTACCGTCATTTGGCGGGTCACCACCTCCCCCCCACCACACACCAACCACCCCCCCCCCCCCCCCCCCCCCCCCCCCCCCCCCACCACACACCAACCACCCCCCCCCCCCCCACCACACACCAACCACCCCCCCCCCCCCCCCCCCCCCCCCCCCCCCCCCCCCCCCCCCCGCCTAAAACAAACAACAGTTCATATCTTGTGGATTGTTAATATTTATGATGATGTGCAATGGGGCCGAGGAACTGTATGGGATGGGGTGTGTGGTGGCTGCCCTAATGTTATCATTTGATTGCATTACCTAGGTAGTATAACAAATTGTGGAGAAAGAGAAAGTAATCGAGTTTTATTTCACTAGATTTCTTCAAAGTTTGATGTGCCCTGAGGTTGAGTATACAGTGGCTATGACAGCCTTCTGGGCTATTGAAGCGGTTTACCAGAAGAGTTTCTCCTTTTGCCTTGAAGATGGCTCAAAGATTCCTGCAGAGCTGATGGAGACTTGCCAGAGATGGGGAAATGAGGGATTTGGTCAGTACTGCCATTCACTTAGGAGTATTGCGGATAGGCATCTGAAGAAGGCATCAGAGGATGTTCTGAAGAAAGCTGAAGAAGCCTTCCTACGTGTTCTCGAATATGAAGTTGAGTTTTGGAACATGAGCAGGGGGGAGGTATAAAAAAGTCCTGTTCTAATTTGGAAGAGATGCAACCCGTGTAAGCTTCCTCTCATATATTTAAATTTCTACGTACTCTGCTATTCTAAATCTAAATAAACTTAAATTTATATACATACAGTCATGGAGTAGGCTGCTAATAATTCAGTTGTGTGTTTATATTTGCATCTTGAACTTTTGGATGAAACCGCTACTAATCGGTTGATGTTCCGTGCGTGTTAAGATCCAAAAAAGCATTCCTCGTCTGTTATGATCGCTGCCATTATAATCATGGTCAAGATTGTGACGAGCTTGTGATATTTTTTTTCCAGTTCATGAAACCGAGATAAACAGGTTCTGTTGTGACCGTGAGATCATTCTTCATCATCAGATCCCTAAAAGGACAACAACGATATTTCATTTTGAGGTCCAATTGTCTATTGTCTAAAAGAACAAAATGCCGTTTCAGAAAGTATAAAAATCTGTGACAAAGAGACTGTTGGGAGCCGTGAACGTCTAAGATACGATATCTTTTGAGATGGACTGACGTGGAGGTCTATGGTTGGTTCTAATTTGATAAGAAATGTGTGTTCCCTGTGGGCGGAGATCCCAATTATATTTCTTGTCTGGTGCCCTTCTTTCTAGTCTCCAAACATTACAACCCAACACCAGCAAGAGCAACGGCGTCAATCACAACAATGGCAACAGCACTAACTGCTATGAGTTTCAGTAGTGGTAAAGTTTTGGCCAAGGCAGATTCAAGCAAGGCCCCGACGCTCAAGTTCTCATGCCTGAACCAGCCATGGAGGTCTGACCCCTCTACCGGTGGTCGGTTGTGCTTCCAGACTGTGGCAGCTGTGCCGGACAAAATATATGAAAAGGTTGCGGAGAGCATCAAGCAAGCTGAGGAGGCCTGTGCGGAAGACGCGGTGAGCGGTGAGTGTGCGGCTGCATGGGACGAGGTGGAGGAGTTGAGCGCAGCAGCGAGCCATGCACGAGCCAGAAAGAAGGAATTGGACCCGCTGGAGACATACTGTGAGGATAACCCTGAGACGGATGAATGTCGCACTTACGATAACTAATTCAGATATGCCTTGGTTGAACTTTTAGACGCTTTTTATGGCTGTTTTATGTTAGATTTTAAGTTAAATTTGGGAGAAAAGAAAAAAAAAAGGACAAAAGAAGGGAACTCATATATCAACTCAGATGATGTGTTGCTATGGATCCCATACTGTATGGAATGATAAATTAGTAGTCGGTGGCGTTTGCGTTTGGTGAATAGTAGGTTACTTGATTTTATATATGGTGGATTCCTTTATGTAAATTGGATGGATCTGCTAGTTCTTGTTTAGACAACGAAGATGGTATGGATTATAGTCGCCTGAGTAATGGTGTTCTTGGATGGAAAACATGAACAAGAGAGACCTTCAGTGCGGCAGACCAGACAGACGTCATAACCAACTCCACCACGGCAGCCTTCTTAAGAGGGGTTGTTTGAGGAGTGGTTAACTTGTTAGGTCTTCATCGTTGAAATCGCCATCGGCTTCAATCGTGTTCGCTGAATTTTACATCTGACAACAAACAGGTTGAAGGTTGCTTCTAGCTGAAGCTCATCCGGATGGCAATCACGTCACTTGCATTATCTTATCTTTTACACGCTGTCATGGTTGTTCGTGCTTGTAAATTTTATCTTGATCAGTTTCCTATAGTAACATTATCCTTCTATATGCGTTTTAGAGGAAACAAAAATAAAAAATGTATAGTTCCTACTTGAATCAGTTTGTGCATATCGTCTTCCACAACCTGGATCCTTAATTTTGACGAACTTGGATGCCAAGAATCATTTTCAAGCAAACAACTACCATCAGTTGATTCAAAATTAGGAGAATTAACAACTCGATATGTAGTAGAATGAACGACGATTAGTAAGACAATAGCATCTACAAATCTGTCCATGGCGCATCTATGGTGACACAATCACCCGCGTATTCAGTCCATAAAACATTAGCTGACCCACATAGAATCAAATCCTTTAGCATCCAAGAAAGTAGAAGAAACTAAATTGGATGGGTAACATGGGATTTAATACAACTAGTTCACAGATTTAGAGACCAAACAATTGACCTACTAAGAAAATAACAGAGTTAATACTTGAGAAAAAAAGGGCAAACCGAAAGCAGAAGAGAAGAGGGTCCACGGAATATGGTGATCTTATCCATTCCCAACACACAGAAGAGAAGAAGAGAGGTCAGACGAGTGATTTAGAACTGCAACATGTCTGCAGAAGCCGTTATGGGCTGAGATGGGCAAGGCAGCTTCCATGGTTTCAGTAGTGGATCTGGGATTTCGGGGATGTCCATGGTAAACCCAATGACCTCCTCCGCAATCTGAAGGACAGAGTTCATAGATTGCAATCTGTCCGTTAATTCCAACATCCGAGCCTCCAAAACGTTGTTCTCCGAAGCGATCTGAAGGTAGATCTGTGTGGTGTCATTCACCCTCCGGATAATGTCACCGTTTTCCTTTTGAAGCTGGCTTGCTTGGTTTATCAGATCGTCCAGACGCTTCTGTTTCCGCATTCTCGACCGCTTCGCAGATTCTCGATTTGAAACCATCCTTCGCCTTTTCCTCTCATCAACCGTCGCGTATTGAGGGCCTCCTTCGGATCCGGAGCTAATGTTTTGCTGCGCAGGCGACATTCTCTCCTCCCTTTGTTTCCTTCTTCCTCGGAAGAATGAGAGAATTCAATGGAATGTGCACGTATAGGAGAAGATCGGGCTTTCAAGAATTACAGCAACTAAACAAGATCACAAGGAGAGGACTGATTCAAGAGAACACGTAAAACCAGTAGAGGAAAACAACTGAGAAAGACTGTAGAAGACGGATTCGCCGCAGGAGCGTTGTGTAGTTCATAAATTCTACAAATGGGATTTCCACATAAGAAAACCTAAAATAATTAAGATCATGACAAAAACCCTTAATTACAATCCCCAGATCGAACCCTGAATAAAGGATTTTGACAAAAGCAGGAAATCGCAGATAGAACAGCCCGATCTGATGTAAGGCCCTAAGTTTTTATCCCAACCAGGAAAACCGAAAACGGCCGAAGATCGAAATTTGGCGAGGAGATAAAACAAATCCACCGAGAAACACCAGATTTGTCCAGGTTATTCTCAAATCAGATAATTCTATCAGGCAACAGAAGGGGGCAGTGAAGGAGAAATCAAATCAAAACCCAACAAAGCGCAAGATCACAAATTAGTTTTGATCAAAACAGAAACAGGGAATCGCTACACATTCATCGAGAAATATGAAGCTAAAAACGCAGTCACTAAGATGACAAAAGGGAGAAGATACTTAGCTCATCGATCTCCTCCGAAACCGAAAGGTAGAAAACACGGAAAATGCCCAAGAAACCAAAACGATCTAAAAGGGGATCTAAACGAGAAGACTGGAGCGGATTCGGGCAACAACAAGAGACGGCGACGCTAAAGAAAAGAAGGTTTCAAACACCGTCGCAACGGCCTTTTATAGACGGAACGCCAGCTGGCTTTGAATTAAAAAAATGCCGCAGCAGGGATAAAGGGGATATTCCGAAGGACGATAGAAATTGCGTAGAGGAAAAACAAAATGCAACGAGGAAATCGTGCCTTCCTAATTTTTTTTTTCTTTAAATCGTGGTTTAACTTCTCTTTTGAACTTAATATGTACTAATAGGATGCACGTGCTGCACGCGTGTAAGAAGGAAGAGAGAAAGGGAAAACGTGTTTGAGAACAGTTCTTAAAATTGATTGTAAATTTTGACCATTATACCCTTAATTAATAAATCTTTTTAATAAGTATGCAAGGATCATTTTGGAAAACTGCATATTTTTTTTGACATGTTTTCCAAGAAGCCTATTACCATTATATATAGTATAGATGCATTAACTTAATATGAAAGGGTCTGTTGTATATATGAAATAAAATCTTATCAAAACCTAAGATGGCTGTAAATATAAGAAAATAGGACCTTGAAAAGATAAACATGAACTAATGATCAGAATCATTCAAACAAGTTGACCCCTTTTTTCTTAAGCAAAGTCCTGAGGGCGCCAACTCCAACTTGAATCATTATTACACAATAACAGCTAAATATGACTTTTACATTTATGTGACATCACGAATTTGTGGTTAATACCAACAATTGAGCATACACAGGATCATGACATGTGCATTAAAAACCAAGAACGTTAACTCGGCCAAGTTTTCTGTTTCTGAAATATTTTTGACGAAATTCAATCGTCTGCGGAGGGCGTCGTGATGGTCATTTTCAGAAAACGCGTTTCGGTTGGTCGATGACCAGACAGGCTACTGTGAGGCAGCTGATAAGTTTCTGTCAACTTTTTGTTTATTATTCGTTGGAAAGCACCTTTATCTTCTTTTATGGTATCGGATAAGGGCACAATCAAAGCGCTCTCTCAAACCGTTCACAGACCATAGATTCCCTCCCTTCTAGAATGAACCGTTGTTTGACGACTCCAAGTTCATTGATTGTCTAGTCTGCTGAGAAAAAAGACTCCACGATTCTTGCGACTCTACATGGACTATTCATTGGCATAGAACTAGAAACCATTGCTTGATGCGAGTGATCCTCTGGCTCTTTGCCTGAAATGCGAATTCAAGTCTAAATGCATAAACTTGACTTTCTACCAGTCCACCTTGCATTGCTATGACAATATACCCCTACATCGGCTCCTGAATCATGATTCTTTTCTCATAGAGAAGGGTACAGAATCTAAAAAATATATTTGTTAGGTAAGCTTCCATGATCTACTCGTCTATGGAATCCAGTTGTAGCTTTGTACTGACGCATCCAGAAACACTTTTGATGGGTCTAAAAGCATAAGGAGTTTGCACGAGAGAATATGGCCTGAATTAAAAAGCACAGCAGTTAACAGCAAACATCAGAGCTAAAGCTTGCTCCTCTACAACCTTCCATCGTGGCCCAAGGATAACAATAAAGAATGACGTCATGTGATGTATATAACTGGGACATGAAACTGGCTGGCACCTGCATTTAAGCAAGCAATACAAAGCCACCATTTATTGTATGAAATCTTCTGCTATGTATACCTGAATTGCCTGAAAATTTTTAATGAGCCTAATATGAGCCGAAGCCTTCCTCAAAGTTCACAAGTTCAAGCTGAGCTATGCAAACAGTTGAATCCAACAAGCATGGCAAACCCTAGATGCTGCTTTATCAGCTGTTAGGAAAACAGCTAGCCAACATTTCTCCCTCTTCCCAATTGGCTGAATGAATATTCAGATAACTGGTCCAAGAAAGAACGACCAGCAGTTTACCCATGACCTGCAGCACAAAACAGGTGCCATCTTTATGATGGAAATAAAGAAATGAATCATTAAAAAAGTAAAAAAAAAAAAGAAAAAGAAAAGGAATTCTTCCAGAATTTAGTTCGCTTGGAAATTTATAACTTTCTATATATGCATACAACATGGAACAAATTAACAGTTATTCCAACCTGCTTGCCCCATAAGATCCCACGGGTTATGTAATATTCCAAGCAATATTTCATTTAATTATCCATAAAAGTGAAAAAAAGAAGGCAAAAGTAGTTACCTTTCTCCTCTTCCCGGCGAGAACTAAAAAGCACCACTGCAAAGATGCCCATCAATGTCTGGAAGGAAACCCTTATCTATCATTTCCTCTCTAACTATTTCATAGGTTATTGTATTGGGGACTAAACCCTTCTCCAACATCTCATTCAGAAGCCTATTTGCTTCTTCTAACTTTCCCCTCTCGCAGAGACCCCTAATCAACACATTATATGTTACAACGTTTGATCGCTTTCCTTCCTTCTCCATTCGTGTTCTCATATTTGAAGCTGCCCTCAGGTTTCCTTCCTTACAAAATCCATCGATCAAAGTATTGTAGGTCACATGCGTTGGACACAAGCCCACTTCAAACATTTCATTTAAAAGTCTGACAGCCTTTCTTGACTCCCCATCCCGACACAATGCACCGATCAATATGTTGTATGTCACGAGATCAGCTTTCACTCCATTAACTCCCATTTCATCCAGAAGCTTACTAGCCTTCTCCATGTTTCCCTCTTTGCAGAAGCCAGTAATCAAGCAGTTATAAGTTGAAACATCGGGTTGGACCTCTCTGTCTAGCATCAAGCCACGCAAGGCAATTGCTTCCTCTGCTTTCCCAACACTACAATAGGCATCAATCAAAGTGTTGAATGTTATGGAATTTGGAACCAGCCCTTGTCTTGTAATATCATCCAACAGCGTCCTTGCTTCCTCCAATTGTCCTCTCTTAGATAATCCATTAATTACGGCATTATAAGTAATAATATTTGGCTTCACATTTGAACCCGACATTTCATCCAGCAAGATAAGAGCTTCATGAAGCTTCCCTTCTTTGCAGAGCCCACTGATTAAAGAATTGAATGTAACAACATTGGGTGTTATATCTTGCATCTGCATCTCCTTGAACAATTTGATGGCAGCAGAAACATTCTCATCCTTGCAATACCCATCAATGAGAACATTGAAGGTAATCTCGTTTGGGTAGATCTCCTTTGACACCATTTCCTTCAGAAGGCTATCAGCTTTGTACATTTTACCAGACCTTCCCAGCTTGCAATATCCATCAATGAGAGTATTGTAAGTAATTACAGATGGAGAACACCCCCAGATTTTCATGTCCTCAAGCAGATCCCCTGCCTTTTGCAACTTCCCAGCCTTGCAAAGACCATTGATCACTGTATTGAAAGTAATTAAATTAGGCATGATCCTTCTCCTAATCATCTCCTTGTATACAATCTCCATCATTCCAGTTTTTCTTTCTTTGACCAACGCATTCAACAAGGGATTACACGACAACAGGGATAACCTGAACCCATAATCACCCGCTCGCTCAAAAGCTTCGTAGGCAGAATCAGTTTTTGAATTCTTCACATACGCCAGGATCAGCATATCAACAATGATTGAATTAGCACAAAACCGTTCGCTCCAGACAGAAATCATGTGAAAAAATGAAGAATTTGAATGTTTTTCACTCTTAACAAAGGCATCCAAAAGAGACCTAATATCTGCATACCTTTTTGCATTTGCCAGCAAATGAAAGAGTCTGCAACAAAAATCAAGACTATATGAAACTCCAAATTCTCTCTCCGACCATTTAAAATACCTTAGGATAATTTCCTCGTCGGCTTCTGCTTCGAATAAGAGTTGCAAGAACCTGCTAGGGTTCGTATCTCTGACCATGCTTCTGAGCTCAAACCAATGCTGTTTGTTGACGAGCTCTGACACCCTAACTTTTTCGAAACCATCTGATACAAGGGTTATATGTCTCGAATGCAAACAATATAAGAAAGGGGTCTGAAGACCATGATCTGACTGATATATCTTACTGGAATTATCGAACGTATAAATTGGGGCTATTTTGCAGATATTAGCTCGTTTCAGATATTGAAAACGGAACGGACTGTTCATGTGGATATATGTTAATTTGCCAACGATAAGAACTGATGAAAACCAAGCCACTGCGTGCATGTATGTTCGGGAAGATTAGAACTACCGTTGTCTGATCTGATAACCTATGTCGAGTTTTCCTTTCAATTTTCCGGTAAATGAAGAGAACCTGAGCATTCGAGCATCATCATTTCTGAAAGCCACCAGTTGCTTGTTCACTCGAAATATCGAAAATCTCTTGATTTTCTTCAACTTGTCTAGTCCTTTCTCTCTTTTCTTTTTTTGGGTAGGCCTTAAATCTGAAACTTTCATGGAGTATAGAAAAAATCCAGCAACTACCAGCCACATTGATCTGAAAAAAATGAAATGCCCTAGAAACACCGATAACGGATTCGGTAAAGTGAAACGCTCTCCGATGTTCGATCAGCAACGAAGAGGCACACAAAGTTTGATCAAACCACAAAACACAAACCCAACTCCGACTAAAAATAAAAAATAGAATGGAGAATAATTATAAACCCTAGACCCCTTTAATCAGTGGGCCGAAGAGGAGTCATCGAACCGCGAGGTGCAAAATGCAAATTGGTTTTGGTTAAAACTGAGAACCGACATAGTCAAACCAGATTTGGGGTGGTTTCAAAGTCTATGGTTCAGTTCTTGGTTATGCAATTTGTGAGGCAAATCTAATTTGATTAGGGATGATGTCTAAATTAAACCGAATCAAATCGAACTGAAACCCTAAACCCAACCGAACCAAACATATACACCGTATGCATATTTGGTTTGGTTTTCGGGTTGGAGTGATCGGTTCTTCTTAATTTGGTCCAGCGCATCGTACACGCCTCACGTGAACAAGAAAACACAACTCACGTTAGCATATTCAGAAGCTGATTGGCTGGAGTTGGTCTTCCCTTGTTGCCAGTGAACCGCACGAATTCGATCGTGTGGCTACCCGTTTTCGTGTTTCGTGGCCATATATGATTGGCTTTTAGGGAATGCGCTTCTAACGTTGGTCTCTCGACTCTCCCCCACCTTTACCGCACGTCTGCATCTTGTCCGTTGATCCGCGGGGACATCCGTATTTTTGTCAAAGAAGAGGAGATGCTTGTAACCGCGACACTGGCATAAAGTAGAAACCAGGGTTTTAGAAGGGTTTTCACGACCACAGTCGAGACTCATAAATCTTTTATCTTTTATTATAAAATAACTCATGTTCGTTTTCGGAATCGATTGTTCTACACGAAACAAATCGATATACAGCCGAGAGAATTAGGGCAACGGAAATCCGAAACTCGAAAATTTTGCCCCATTTTTTCGATTTCATTATCTATGCTGAAGGTTCTATCATCTTCATGCTCACAAGGGGGGTTGAAGAATTTGACTGCCAAGCTTCGGCCAAATGCCTGTAATGGAGGATACTCCACATCTCCATTACTTGGCTTCTTTGGTTCTCTAAAATGCTCGAAATTTAGGAACCCTAATCTATGTAAGACGGCATATTTCTGTTCGGAGTCCGGCAATGATGGTTCTCAGCCGGTGGCGGAGGCGAAGCAAGCGGAGGAGGCTACCGTGGAAAGCGTGGAGGAAGTAGATTCGAAAGCTTCATCGGCTATAGTTTCAACTAATCCTAGAATAGAGGATTATCTAACGGTATCTTTTTTCAAAATTTTATTTCATTTCTTTTTTGGCTTCCTCACTATCTTATTCATTTATTTATTATTATAATTAAAATTATTTTTTGCTTTCCTATCCTTCTTATCTTCGCATTATTCGTTTTATCTCTTTTTGTCATAGAACAGCTTTTTTTTTTTTTGGGTCTTTGAATAATCATTGAACTTTGCGTTACAAATTTGTAAGAAACTCTTACCAAGTTACAGTATTTGCATGGATGTAGAAAGATGATTTGGTTATCACTGCTCTTAACTGTTATGTGAGTCGGTGTTGGATGCACATGTAGATGACAATAGCCAGACTGGATTGTATTGCTTGACCGTCAGGAAAACTCACTATCCATTATTGATATCAATACACATTGAATTTAGGTTTAGGCGAGAAAGTTAGTAATTTTGACAAGCATTGGATAGTCAGTTTCTTTAGGAATGGTATTTTTTTGCATTCTAACATGCAAGACCGTATATACATGGTGGATATCCACTAGCATCAGAACAGGAAAGTATTTGTTGTTTGCCTATTGCATATGATTTCAGAACTAAGTTTTCCTTTTTCATGAATCATTTCTCTCTATTTCTGTTTCTTTTTTCTTTTTCTTTTTCATTACAGAATTGCCAGCAATATTATAATTGGATGCAATCTTTAATAATTAAATTATTTTATTATGATTCATCATGATGATTATCCTTCTTGAAAGTAAAATGTATCTCCTTTAGTCATGTTTATAATAATTGATTTCAAAACTATCGGATCTTTTTATTGTATCAGTACCATCTATTTTTGTCCTGGTTGACTTGTCATCCATGTGTTTTCTTGGCAGGTATTGGCATTGCCACTGCCTCACAGGCCCCTATTTCCTGGGTTTTACATGCCAATTCATGTGAAGGTATTCCAGCTTACTTTTAAGAATATCTGGAATGTGAAATTGCTTTTGTAGACCATTTTATGTTTAATCAACTGCCAAGTTGTGCTGCAGAAGCATATTCTTTATGTGCAGAGCTTGCAAAACTGTATCCTGATGCTTCTGTTGTGATGCATAAAGGGAAAAGGATATATACTCAATAGATCTGGAATTATTGTCTTATTTGGATGTTAGAGTTTACCATGTCTCATAGTTTCCTTTGTGCACTCATTACAAATAATTGAATTTGATCTCATCAGAAAATTCACACTATTGAAATAGGGAAAATTTTGTGGTCAAATTTTTGTTGAATCTTGAAGGAGCATAAAAATGTGAAGAGTTTGGGGAAGTTACAGAGTAACTCCCAAACAAGGACAATTTTGTTTGAAATATCAAGAAAATAATTTCCGCATTTTGCGGAAAATTTAAACCATGAGTACATTTGGATAATCTTGTACATCTTGAATTCATTTGTTGTTCTGTATCATTCTTTGTCACTCCTGCCGTGTGGATGTTGAGTTCTGTTATACACACTGAGAGAGTAATAAGAAGAAATGGAATATTTGTTAGTTATGTCATATTCGTGTTCTCTGTCTCCTCAATTGAGGCTTGCTTCTGTTCATCTTTATTTTCATCTACTGGGGCCTCGGGGGAACACTTCTTTCAAGAGACATGAATTGTCTACTTGTGTCCTCAGCATTATTTTTTCTGCAGGATCCTAAACTGTTAGCGGCTTTAGTGGAAAACCAAAAGCGTCAAGCTCCATATGCAGGTGCATTTCTTGTAAAAGATGAGCCAGGGACTGATCCTAGTCTTGCATCTAGTTCTGAGGCAGAGAAGAACATCCATGATCTCAAAGGAAAAGAGTTGTTCAATCGTCTTCATGAAGTTGGTACATTGGCCCAGGTATCTATTTTAATAGTTTCTTGCCTCAACGTATTAAACTAACTTGGAAGTACAAGTTTGAAACTGTGTTTAAGTGACCATTCACAAAATTATGTTGAATGTGATAACAGATAACTACTATTCATGGGGACCAAGTAGTGCTTATTGGTCATAGGCGTCTGCGGATAACAGAGATGGTAAGGTGGATTTCTACGGAGATAGCTCTGCTATTGTTTTGATTGATTTTCCGATGGCTTTCGGACCCAGTTTATTTTCTGTCTAAAAATCATTTCCAAAGACTTCCATAAAACAGAAGTTGATGGAAACACATATGTCTTCCAAGCAAATTCGATATGTTGGTAGCCTATATTGGTCATTTTTAGTTTGGAAAATGTGTGTCAATGCTCATAAAGTTGAGACATTTGTTATCTAATTTTGTGTTCAGTGACTTCTGTTGCTTAAAAGTTTACGTGACTGAAATACTTGTGTACCTTCTTTGTACAGGTCAGCGAGGATCCTCTCACTGTGAAAGTTGATCATCTCAAGGTATGCCATCTATGTCTTAAGTATTTCTGTAGTTGGTGAATATCTTCTTTTTTTTATTTTTTTATAAAAAAAAAAATCTAAGCTCTGATAGTTTTCAAAAACATATTGCTTGCATTTAATTATGCACGTTAAATTGTATTCTATTTTTTCAGGACAAACCATATAATAAGGATGATGATATTATAAAGGCAACATCATTTGAGGTGATATCAACTTTACGAGATGTCTTGAAGACGAGCACTCTTTGGAGAGATCATGTTCAAACATACACTCAGGTATTTTTCTTTTTATGCTCTCTCCATCTCTCACTCTCTAACAAGTAAATTGTGAAAGCAATCTATACACACACACACACACACACACATATGTATTTATGTATGTATGCATGAATTTACCTATATGTATATATATATGTTTGTGTATACTTGTGTACAAGCCTAGTTATACTTTACTAATTACCAGGAAACAAAAAGAATCAGCTGTTTATTGTGTTAAACCTGATCATTTTACATGTCTCATTAATTTTGTCATATTATCAAATTATTCATTTTTTCATCCACTGCTTATAAAATCAACATCCTCTTTCACATTGGCATGTATGACACATCTATAAATACTGATACATGCTTTCGTAGAATTTTCATTTTAGGAATATGTTATGAAGCTTTTATAACTCTTACTTTATCTTGTGCCTCTGCTCCCCTTTATGGTCACTTAGGTCTGGCATGCAAATTAGCTGGATCAGATCTTGCCAGAATGCTATTTGTATAGGTGAGAGCAACTAGTTTCTCTGTTTGGACTGTGTTGAGGTGAAGACCTGTTTTTGACTAGTGACAAATATCAAGTTGTTGGCCGAAAGGGCTTAGAGACAAAGGTCATCCGTATCCAAAATTGAAGGGTTTAGGATAGGAGGAAATGAAGATGGGAATAGAGCCAACAATTTGTCACCTGATCTGCCAATATGCCCAAGCTTCTGCGCACTAAGTGGGTTCAGGTTGAGTTTTATACAGAGACTGGCTGGATGTCAATCCATTTACGGAAAAGCTTTGGGTTTGCCAATATATAGAGTATAAAAATTATTTATTTTCTGTACACAATATTTCACAAACAAGTTTTCACACACACACATGTGTGTGTGTGCGTGTATAATTCTTTGGTTTAAAATTTATGTATTTGTTATATTAAAAGGGAGATTAAATAGGTAGACAGGTCAAAACAGGTTGGGTTTAAGTTTAAGTTTATTAAATCATCAGGTTCAGTTTTAGCATCAATCCATTAATACCGGATGCCAAACTGGATCAGATCTGCCTGAACTTGATCAATTGCTAACTCTAGATTGGAGCAACCGTCATAATGCATGACATCCATTGGAGAGATCTCAGGGAAATGAGGTAGAGTAGAGGCCGATGTGCTTTGTTCTTAGTGGTAGAATCAATTGAGAAATCTCTCAGAAGTGAGTAGAAGAGAAGCTGATGTGCCTAATTCTCATTGGTTAAGACTCAACCTGGAAAACCATGCTTGTTGTGTGCAAAATGAGCAAGTTGGATTTTGAAATCAAATTTGACAATTAGTGATTTTCTATGCATGCCAGACGAGGTGGTTTGAGTCTGGGTTGTCAAGTTTGGTTTATATACCACCCCCAAGTGTTATTTTGTTGAGCTCATATTTCAATTTTGGTCCACTTACGTGCTCTAGTCTGTTGGTTGCCCACTGTAATTCTGACTCACTATTTAAGAAATCTCTTCGGAAATATCATTAGAAAAATTTTATAAACAAATATCTAGGTCTGTTGCAGTCCTTTCAACATAAGAGATTTTGTGGTCTTTGAAGTTCTGAATTTAGTGTGATTCTTTAAATTTTATCTGTTTGCTAGCTTTACTACAAGTTGGACAGTAGAGCAGGAAGGAAGAAGCAGGGGAAGAAGAAGAGGAAGAAGAATGAAGTGGGAGGAAGGATTTTAGTGGAAAACTGGGTAAGTCATGTCAATTTGCCCTGCTTCATTCGCGAAAGTCATGAGATGGAATTACTAAATGCCCTTAGATACTAATTCTGACAGGGCATTATCAGAATTTATAGGTGAATTGAGTGTCCAAATGAATGCCTGATTATCTTAGACTTCTGATGTCAAAGTCAAAAGATGTCATGGTAAGTTTTCTGGCTGAGGCTTTACCACTAGCTACAATTTAAAATAAAATAAGATCTAATTGAAAATATGCTATAGATAAGTATTTGAGATGGTCTTATAAAAAAAAAGAAGTATTTGAGATGGTGGGGTAACTTAGTTTCCTAAGGGAAAACTAAAGTAAAAAGCTGTGCGCTGATTCAACTAGGTGCAAAAAGTTTTGATATTTAAAAATTCTCTAGTCATTTTTCATTTGCTAATTGTGAAGTCTCATTGTAAAATGCTCTCATGGATTTTTAATGTATAGGATATGTTAATACAACTCTATTAATTATGATATATGTAATTATGCTATGCTCTCTATTTAAAAGGGACCTAAAAAAGATTTTCAAAAGTTCCAAAATGCTCCTGACATTCATTTTTGTCACTGACTGTACAACTGGCTTCTAACACCATTTTAATGCCTGAAACATTGGAATGTTGGCAAAATTGTGCCGTAGCTATGTGAATCTTGAATTGAACTTGCCATCATATATGAAGAATTTTATGTAAATTTTGTGTGCAAAACTGTATCTTATGGAAGCTTGAATGCCTATTGGAGACTATTGCCACCATCACCCGTTGAAGTCCCGACTCCAGTACCACCCCCTACTCTCAATCCCCATCTTTGATGTCCTTGACTGTTCTCATTCAAACTTCCCTGCTCTATCCCTAATATCACCTCCCTAGGCCCACCCATATTAGCTATTTAGCGCCTTCTTTCTTGCCCATGTCATAATGAAGTGCAATGACTGACTGGTATGCAAGCCTGTCCTACTCATTCTTTCAATTAGAGGGATAAACCCACTCATCTATCATCAACATAATCTTCGCCACCACTTGCTAGTTTCCCCTTATTCAGCCTTAAGCTGCTAAACATATGCTGAAACTGTTCCTTTGGACCTCTTACTAGGTGCTCTTTCAAACCAAGGTTTACAGTTTCAGCGGCACAGTGCGGTATGCTGTCGAAATTTCGTTTTTTGAGAGGTATCGATGCATTTCGGCGCAGGAAAATCGCTTATTTGCAAATCGATTGATTTTTTGCAGCATGCCGAGTGAAACGGGCCGAAATGAGCGATAAAGAGAGAAAAAATTGATTTTTTTAAAATTTCATTAGCTATTTTTTGCAGCGTGTCAACGAAATTTCAACAGAATCAAAAAAATCAATTTTGTGTCCAGTTTCTGCCTTCTTGATTTTTCCAGCGTTTCGGCCAGAGTGAAACGGGCGGAAACGAGCGATAAAGAGAGAAAAAATTGATTTTTTTATAATTTTCATTAGCTATTTTTTGCAGCGTGCCAACGAAATTTCGACAGAATAAAAAAAATCGACTTTGTTTCCAATTTTCGCCTTCGTGATTTTTCAGGGATCGGCACGCCCATCGGCACCGAAACTCAAAACCTTGTTTCAAACAGGAGATATTGCTGCTACTCATGGCCACTAAAGATAAAAATAATGCCATTTCTATTGCATGGGACTATCTGGCCGCAATACCTTGGCTGCCCCTCCATATGCCACATACTCACTCTATAATTGATAGAGAAAAAGGGAAAAAAAGATTTAATTATCTTTGAGCTACATTTTTTGTGAATAGGAAATAATTGCTTTTGTACCATTATTATTCCCTTTTTTTTTTATTACAAGCATCTGTGGCAGTCCTTTTTACTTTTTCCTTGCTCAGTTGAGTTTCTTTTTGAATGCCTTAAAGATGTTTTACCTGATTGTTTTAGCTAGAAATTATGTTGATATATTGTCTGGTTGGATTGTTTATATGTTTTAATTGCTTATGTTGAAAGAATTGGTATTCCCAATCTGTTCATGATAGCTATTTGTTTCTTCTATTGGTTTCTGCAGCATATTGGTGATTTCAATTATCCAAGGTTGGCAGATTTTGGAGCTGCTATTTCTGGAGCTAACAAATTGCAATGCCAGCAAGTGCTTGAAGAACTAGATGTAAGAAGCGTTTTATAAATATAGGGTTTGGACATCAAACTGAAGATGATTTTTCACATAATATTTCTAGTTAATTCGTTCTGATGGTATTATATTGGAAGATAGTGCTTGTAGTTGGATTTTTGGGTGAGAAGCTGTTATTTGGTTGATTTAATTATCTTTGAGCTAGTATTAGGTGTTGCAAAAGTGTGTGATGCCCTTAGTCGGATTCTTGTTTCAGTCTTTGATATTACGTTCATTCACAAGGGATCTGATTCTTTTGGTTTGTCCTTTTGATCATTAAATTGAAAAGCCTTATTTTTGGTTAGAAATTTTTTAGACTGTTTTGCAACAAATTTGAAGCTTAGAAAAGCTTCAAATATTCCTCAATTTTGGAAACATATAATTAGAGTTTGAATGATCATATTCTATTGGTTGACATATTCATTTCAGCCGTACTAACTGGCAATGTTGTAACATCTTACTGGTTCAGGTCTATAAGCGTTTAAGGCTGACGTTAGAATTGGTAAAGAAGGAAATGGAAATTAGCAAGATACAGGTACTTCCTGCTCAGTGCTTTTCATGTGTAATTTAATTTTGTGTTAAAGTTCTTTGTTCTTTTCTGTTCCATTTTAATTTTCTGCATTCCATGCCAGGAACAAATAGCGAAAGCCATAGAGGAAAAAATTAGTGGTGAGCAGCGACGCTACCTGTTGAATGAGCAGCTTAAAGCAATTAAAAAGGTTTTTTTTTTCCTGCTGTATCACTTGGTTTTCTGACCTGCTTAAAAGATTATGTATTGCGTCTCTAGAAGCTGTGTTCTCAAGAAACCTGTTTCAGAATGTATTCTTGCTCCATATTTATATTGCTTCGCTGCCTCCATACACTTCGAGGATTTAAACTTCGTTTGTCTTGATTCAGGAGCTAGGTTTGGAGACAGATGATAAGACAGCACTATCTGGTTAGTTCTACTCTTTAGGAAATTTTATTTGTCTAGGTTGTTGTCATAGGACTGATGGAGTTCATCATAACTATATGTGTATTTCACTTGGCACACATGCAGAGTGGTGAGCCCACTGTATTTGTGGATGCCAAGGCAGGAATATCAACCAGATTGGAATTGGATGATATACATTGCGTGAGAATACCATTATTTGGATTTTTGGGGTCTATGTGTTTATGTACTCTTACTGCTTTGCATGCTTGCTCTTTGTACATGGTTGTGGATGCTTCCGGTTCTCTTAGTCTCCAACCTAAGTTCTGCTTTATGATTGGATAGTAGTTATTATGTATTGTTTCTTTTATTTATTTATTTATTTTGGTTTTTAGGTAAGTAATTTGGAATGATTAAAATGGGTTTCTTATCTTTGTCATCCTATGCTGCAGCAAAGTTTAGGGAAAGGCTTGAACCAAATAAGGAGAAATGTCCACCTCATGTTTTGCAAGTTATAGAAGAAGAGCTCACAAAGCTGCAGCTGCTAGAGGCCAGTTCGAGTGAGTTCAATGTAACTCGTAACTATCTTGATTGGCTCACTGCGTTGCCCTGGGGAAATTTCAGGTATTATATAATATTTTTTTCTGGCAAATTAATGTTATTCTGGAGGATGGTTGTTTGATATGGTTGTAAAGTGAATGTCATGCCCTATTTTACATCATAATGACATGAGAAGCTCTAGGGGAAGTGTTTTACAGCTATAACTAGTGCCATTGTTGGATGTAAATTGTGGAGCCCAAAGAAACATTCTCTTTTCTAAATTCCATAATTTTGGTTAGCAAAAATAATTTTCCTCTTTGAAGGTGCAGGGAAACAGAAGAAAAAATAAAGTTGAATTACTTTGCCTCTCCCTAGAACTAGGAGTCGTCCTCACCAAACAAACATATATTGGTTTAATAATGTTTGTTTTATAATTCAAGTTTATCATCTATAGGATCTTGTGATATATATATATATATATATATATATATATATATATATATATATATATATATTTTACTGAGTTATTTCTATGTGATTTAAAAAGCTAATTGTTTGGATGTAGAATCACACTTAAATGTTGACATGGTTCACTTTATTTATAATGCCTATAGGATTTCTTGAATGAAATTTAAGAGGTACGTGTAAATGCTACCACTGAAATATTGAATGAATGAAATTTTAATTTGTAACATATTGTAGGTATGAACTGCCTAAGCAAGAGTGAAGCAACCCGCCTAAAGCTATTGCTCGCTACATTAACCTTCTTAAAAAAAAAAGATAAAAACAGGGCCAAAATGCCCTGCTTGTATAAATCCTAAACTGTCTTTGGTAGGAGGTCATCCTACACCAAACACACCCTCAGCCTGATCAACTTGGGTTTATTTGGATGAGATCTTACTGCATCAGTACTACAAGTAATATACAGGTTTTTTTAATGTCTAATTATTTGACATATTTACTTATAATGAATTTCTGATATAAAATATACATAATCAATGCATAACTGAATGGTAGCAGGGTAAGTTGTGATTGGAACAAGAAATCCAACTTGACCTGATATATTGCTTACCAAACCCAATCCATTATGTGCAAAGTTGGTTACCTGTTTGACCTAGTCATAGACTCATAGTGTCTATTCCTACCATTAAGATCACAAACATATGTAGAATTGCATGCTTGATGAAGAAAATATTAATTCTGATAGTTGTAATACAACTTCCCTGCAGTGTTGGATTCATCAAGGGATGGATGCTCATAGATTTTCTGGTGGGCTGTAGTACATGCCATGCGCACAAACTATATTACCTATAAAGAATAATTTATATAACATGTATTACCAGTCATAGCACATTGTTAGAAAATAGAATTCTGGAACAATTTTGAAAGATATCTAGGATGACAAATTTTATTTGATCTTATATCAGTTAGTGTTTATGTATATTTGCGATGCATCTTGAGTCCAAAGTTGTCAATCATAAACAAAATTGATCTATTGTTACTTTTAGGCATTGGAGCTTTTCCACAAATGTTTGCCATACCTGAAAAGGCTTAAATGTCAGCAGATACCAAGCCGTGATATCAAGTTAGTGGATTACATTCTCTTGAACTTGCTACTCTTCTCTAAAGTAGAAACTGGCGTCTGTTTACATGAATTGAGTTGAACCAAATGAGCTTCTTAATGAATGCAAGGACTCACCTTGGTTTAATTCCTTTGCTCTCTCTCTCTCTCAATTTGTAAATAATGTAAGATTTTATTGAAAAAAATAAAAGGTGCAAACAAGAACATCTAGAAATCAACAAAAAGAACAGCAAATCCACATTGAAAATTAATCTGCTTTATTTATTCAGTAATAGTAAGTACACTTTAAATATCCAACCATGCCAATTTGTTTGAGTTTTTTTTTTTTTGGCCATTATGTTCCGTGTTATGAGAAATGAGTATTGTAATATTTATCCAATGTATATTAAGTTTTTAATGTTTATTTTTCTTCGTTTTTTAAGTTTCAAAATCCATTCCTATATTTGTTATAGATGCATACATGAGATCAGAAATGTAATAGTTCAACCATTACATATTTTTGGCTTTTGATTTTTTTTTTCTTTTTTTTGAGTATAATCCAATTGCAGCGATGAGAATTTTGATGTCCATCATGCTCAAAAAATACTGGATGAAGACCATTATGGTTTAAATGATGTTAAAGAGAGAATACTGGAATTCATTGCTGTTGGAAAGCTCAGGGGAACCTCACAAGGTCAGTTGCATCCATTTATATTATATTTAAACTTTAGTCTGAAGAGATAAAAAAATTGAATATGAATATTCATTTGTTCAACTGATGTTCCAGAAGCACTTTTTTTACATGTAGTGAATTTGGGGATAAATGAGTTATTAAGTTGATGAAATTGCATTCTACGACAAGGCCAGATACATATGGGTGGATAAGAGAAGAGTTCTAGGCCATATCATTGGTTCAACTGTGAGAAGGGGCCTTTTGCAACTTGGGTCCAGATATGAATTTAAGAAAGAGAAAGGAGGGGGGGGGGGAAGAGAACCTAATTTGAGCTGATCTAAGGTTGATCTACAGCTGGGCTCTTTATAGTCAAGATGATCTTTGAGCTCGGAACTTGCCCATGGGTAGGGGTGGCAATTTGACGGGCAGGGCTGGGCTTAGAAACACATGTGAGAACTTTAGTGCCTGCCCAAGCCTAGCCTGGCCCTCTTTACGAATTGGCAATCAAGCCCAAGCCGCGCCCTGATATAATTAGGGTCGCCTGAACTCGGTCCTACTGGACCTGAATTTTCACAAATCATCAATTTTTTTTTATTAAAGCAAAAAATGCGACTACATTGACGGGTTCTGCTATGTGGCATGTGCATCACATGTGCCTTATATTGTGGACTGTCCTTTGTGCTTAGACAGGTTTAGTACACTTTATTCGCTGGTTTACTGTTGGGTAGTATATGTTTTCCATGTAACGACATTAGTACCTGATTCTTTGTGTTAAGCTGACCCATTTCAGGAAAAATCATTTGCCTCTCTGGGCCTCCTGGAGTGGGTAAAACTAGCATTGGTCGTTCAATTGCACGTGCCTTGAATCGGAATTTCTTCAGATTTTCTGTAGGAGGATTGGCAGATGTTGCTGAAATCAAGGTGCACTGGAAAATCAGCTTGGAAAAACAACTGATTCATAGTTAATTATTTTAAAATATCATGGTCTTGTATTTTTAACTTTGAAACTTATATACAGGGCCATCGTCGAACCTATATTGGTGCGATGCCTGGGAAGATGGTGCAATGCCTGAAAAATGTTGGGACTGCTAACCCTCTTGTTCTGATTGATGAGATTGACAAGGTATTTTATGGATTTACATGATTTATTGGCATATTGGCTCTAAAATCCTGATTTTCCTGCATCCTTTCTGGCACCAAATTTAAGTCATCATTTTTTCATCATTTTTTTTGAGAGTCAACGCATTGGCATGCGCTTTATAATCATGAGATTGTAGTAGTAAGTAGACTTAAGGGACAGGTACACTCTTTGTGTACCCGTGGATGAGGCTTGTATGTTTTTATTTCTATCTTATATAATATATCCATCATTTACTGATAAAAAAAAAAAATCATGAGATTGTGGATCCAATCTCGACATGCATTTCAGGGAACTGTTTGCTAAACTTAGCGTGATCTTTGGTTTTGATATTAATGACTTTACATGTCTGCCGTAATTCTACAAACAGCTGGGAAGGGGGCATGCTGGTGATCCAGCAAGTGCTTTGTTGGAGCTTCTTGATCCGGAGCAAAATGCAAATTTTCTGGATCACTATCTTGATGTTCCAATTGACTTAACAAAGGTGAGTTCATATGGTGCCCATTGACAAATTTGGGGATTCTTTCTTCGGGCATTGTATAATTATTTTGTGGCCTATCCTATAGAAATGTTTGCAACTAAATTGTTGATAAATATAAAAAAGTGAAAAACAAGAAGAAAGAAAGTAAAATCATGATAGCTGTCTTCCAATTTTATGATTATGAGGGGCTTAAATTTGTTTAATGCTTTGTGTGATTCCCTTTTATTCTTAGCGGATTCAGTACTTAGTTATGGAGATTCGGAAATTTGTTTTCATTTTCATTTGTGAAATGAGGCAATAGATGAACAGGTATACATTTGTAAGGCAAGAAAAAAAATACAAAGCTATGAGGGTTAAACGATTTAAAATATACCATTCTACATACATGATTGTCATTTGAGGAGCAATTGGATATTTGGCAGATAATATTCCATCACTCTGGTTTTGACAAATGAGGGGACTACTCACTAATTGTAATACTTGCTGTATTGGTGCTTAGGAGGCTTTTTTTTCTCTATTTTCCCTAGATAATTTGACCTTGCAGACCTTGTGATTTAAGTTTTATTTAGGTAACTGTTTTTGCGCCTAACGTTGTCATTGCTGTGGTTTGAGCTGTTGCATGTGATCCAAAGTACTAGAAAATAACCTTTTTTAAGTTTAACAGTTTAATATAGACTGTATACATACCGATTAACTATCTTAAACATAAGCCAGTTCCAACTAAAGTGGGGTCATAGTGTGACTCATAAGTTAATTCCATGGTAATTTGCACACTCTTGTGCATCTTATTTGTTCTTATATATTAGTATTGTTGTACTAAGCCTCCAAGCATTTAGTGTTTTCCGGTCTTTAAAATTTCATTAGATAGTTTAGTCAACCAAGATACTCCAATAGCTCCCATGCACTTCCATGCCTATAAGGATGCTATCTGGGCCCCAAGCTTTTTCTATCTTTGTTTTGAATAGGGCATTTTTAACGTCCACTACTTGAACTGTACAAAAATAGATTTGTTTTCTGGTTTGATTAATACTCTCATCCATGCAGAATCTAGATCTTTGTGTATTGTACTCAGTTAATAATTTCATAAAATATTCTCTTTTTTAACTAAAACTCTTGATTCTTCACTTTTAGTACATCTAACCTGATCTAAGTCTCTCATTTTATTTTTGGTTTTTAGTGTATTTGTATTTCTCCCACTTCTTAAGACAAATAGCAATTATAATTAACCTATTTTGTGAAGCTAAAATCTTTCCTGGAATAACATTACAATCTTTACAAGTAGCTAATTCACTCCTTCTAAGAAGAAAAAGGCCAATTTGACTCAATTTGATCCATTCTTAAAAGTTACCATTTGTTCAATTAGGTGTCACTTGTATGCTGCAACCTTGTAACGCATATATGGTCATGATCTGGTGTTTTGTATACTTCTTTATGTACAGATTGTCATATTTTTAAAACTACACTACTGATTGGAGGGGCAAAAAAACAAGCGCCGAACTAGACTACACATTTACTGTTCCTGAGGTCCTTGTTGTTCTCTTGTTGCAGGTTCTCTTTGTTTGCACCGCAAATTTAGTGGAAATGATACCTAATCCTCTCATGGACAGAATGGAGATCATTTCCATTGCAGGTTATATCACTGATGAGAAGATGCACATTGCCAGAGACTATTTGGAAAAGACAACTCGTGAAGCGTGTGGTATCAAGCCTGAACAAGTATTGATTCTTGTTTCTTTCTTCATCTTTCCCATTTCTCTCTCTTTCTCAAGGTATCTGGAAATAAATAACTTGATTGCTGTGTAGTTACCTGCCTATTTAGCTGCTGGGTAAATGGGAATCCCGGTACAGCTTCATTATCTGTCATTAATTTCTGTTGTTTGTCTGTCAATTCCCCTTTTCTCGCTTGGGTAAATAGACACTTCATTATTGGCTTGGCTAGGTTCAAATATAAATTTTTAGGACTGTATTCCGTCCTTGTACCCCTGTCCTTGTCTAGCTGCTCAGTCTCTTGGTCGATCTATCTCTTCCCTGTACCCCTTCTTCACCTTATTTCTGTCCCTATTTGTAGATTTGGTTTGCTTTTGTTTTTTATTTTTTGTTTTCCTTTTTTTGAGTGTTTGACCTTTTTAGAATAAAATACATGGGCCGGTAATCAAATGATTTTAAAAGTGTGCTTTCCTGAAGTAAATGAGTTTTTTTGAAAAAATTTTAATATGCAATTATAGATTTAGTTTGTCATGGACAAGCAGGTTGCTGCCTAATGAGTGGCTTGTAGGTTTTGTGCCTGGTTCTGCTGATTTGGTACATCTTGATATGTGCATTACTGAAGTTAATATGTATACTTCTCCAAACCAGGTTGAAGTGACTGATGCAGCTCTTCTTGCTCTAATAGAAAATTACTGCCGAGAAGCAGGTGTTCGGAATCTTCAAAAGCACATTGAGAAGATTTATCGCAAGGTTCACACAAATTCCCCATTTTATTTTTGAGTTAACTTGGACAATCTGTAAGTTCTACAAGTTGTGAATTTGCTATGGGGAGTTCATAAGTAAATGGATGCAGAGGTATTGCATATGTTGTGTTCATTTGACACTTTCAGTGCCCATGTTTACATGGTCCAAACCCAAATACAACTGGATCTGTGGTCTTAGAATAATTTTGAATGGTAAAATGAGTTACAATTTGATTCATATCTTCCATAACTCTTACACCTAGCATCAATTTTCTGGCAGGTTGCTTTACAACTTGTGAGACAGGAAATATCCAATGAACAATCTCCTGTTGATGGAGTTCAGGTTGTGGATCATAATGAAGCCAAAGACCAATCAGTCACTGGATCGTCTGAGAATGTTGTTGAAGGGAATACCATGGTTCTTGCTGCACCAGAAGTAAACAGTGGCTGTAGCCAACAGGTGAGTGAAACCTGCATCGAGGATGACCAAATCCTGGTGAATCTCCCAGCTGAAAAATTCCCAAGTGCAACTGATGAACCGGTTAATTCAAAGGTATCTCCTTAGAAACTTAACTCTAATTAAGTTTTTATTTTAATTTATTGGGCGTTAGTCTGAGAAAACTAATATTCTGATCCTTTTTTTTTCCGGTGTGTTTCCATTGTTGAAATCAATCACTCTAGTTGATGTGGTCTGTTGCTGTCAATTAAAGAAATGGTTGAGTACCCATAAAAAAAAAAAATTTTAAAGAAATGGTTGAGTAATATCCTAACATCAGACTACTATCACATTTAATAGTTGGGGACAGAATCTATGTGACCCTTTTATAGAAGATTTATCTGTATCTCCATATTTCTGTGGTTGATGCTAACAAGTAATGTTAAATAGCAATTAGCCACAAAATCTAAAGAAGAAAATATAAAGAAACACACACACACACACATATGTATATCTACGTTTGTTAGGAGGACAAGCTTCCTATGCATAACACACGAAATACCTCTCCAGTTCACACCTTCATATCTCAACATGTGACAGCTGTTTCAGGCCACAAAAAAAACTGATAATGCTTTTGCCTTTTGCCCTGTTTGTCTCTATGTGAAAGAATCTGCTTGATTGGACACCTGTAACTGTGTGATCAGACCTTGGAATTACTAACTGCATCAAAAACACTATAAAGTGGCACTGTAACAATCAACTTAATCGGCATTTTGAGGGCTCACCGGGTAACTAAAAATTTCTTGTCAGGCTGATTTTTTTTCTTGTCATATCATCATCATCATAAACATAAGCAAGTTCCCACAAAAATCAATATCTTTAGTTAATTTTTTTTATGCAAGTAATGTTTGATTAACTCCATCCATGTCTTTTTAGGTATTTCTCTTAATCTTTTAGGTCTTTAAATAAGCATCCTCTTACACCTTCTTATAGGTGCATATCTAGGTATCTGCTTTTTGCATGTCCAAAGCACCTTTTCCTGTTCTCCTCCCATTTTATCCCCAATGCTTGCTATGCCTAACCACTTTTGAATATCTTCATTTCTTACTTTGGTTTTTTTTTAGTTTTGCAACATGTTCTTATCACACAATATCTTATAAGCACCCCTCCACTTAAGCTGACAACATCTAATCTTATGTGTTAAGATATAGTCGTGAAAAAATTATACAAGACAGTAAAAAATGAAGATATTTGAAAGCAGTGAGGCATAGCATGCATTAGGGATAAAATTGAGGAGAGTAGGTTAAGATAGTTTGGGCATATAAAACAGAGACCTAGAGGGTACCTATGAGAAGGTGTAAGAGGATGAAAATTAAAGAGGGATGGAGAGACAAGATTTGTGTCGCAGACCCCACCTTAGTGGGAACTGGCTTATGTTGATGATGATATATATTATTTTCTCTCTTTGCTTGCTGCTTGCAAAATTATCTGGTTTGGGGAGTTCCATTTTTTTATCTTTCATATTCAATGGGTATTTTCTGTAACTTCACTTGTGTTCTGCATTTCTGTCCCCTGTAGAATTGTCTCTCTTAATTCAGGCCAATACCCAATCAACCCATCACATCTTATAAGCCTTGACTATAATCCTTGACCCATTCGGATGATTTACAGTATGCTTATTGTTGATAGGACAATCTAAAAATGGAAGAGGTCCAGGAAACTGAAGCAGGTAAGGCAGTTGAAAAAGTGGTAATCGACACATCAAACCTTGCTGATTTTGTTGGAAAACCTGTTTTCCATGCGGAGCGCATCTATGATCAGACACCTGTTGGGGTTGTAATGGGTCTGGCTTGGACTGCAATGGGTGGTTCAACCCTCTATGTGGAGACAACTCAGGTGGAACAAGGAGAGGGGAAAGGTGCTCTGCACGTCACAGGGCAGCTTGGAGATGTGATGAAAGAGAGTGCTCAGATTGCACACACTGTTGCGAGAGCAATCTTGCTTGAGAAGGAACCGGACAACACCTTCTTTGCTAATTCCAAGCTTCATCTCCATGTTCCAGCAGGGGCGACTCCTAAGGATGGGCCTAGTGCTGGCTGCACCATGATTATCTCAATGCTGTCTCTTGCCATGAAGAAGCCTGTAAAAAAAGACTTGGCAATGACTGGCGAAGTAACATTGACGGGGAGGATTCTTCCTATTGGCGGGGTATGCTAAACCGAACTGTAAATTTTTACAAGTTTCTCTAATGCTTTTCTAACTTAAAGAATTTTTTACATATGAATCTCAGAAAATGGAAAAACTGTTTCATGGTATTATATTTTTTAATATCTCAGGAGAAACTTGGTAAATTCCTTTTTTTTTTTAACATTTCTGTTGATCGTGTGATACTTTAATTCACCTGTCTCTCTTTTGTCCTTTGTTTGTCAGAATATTGTTAAAGAGCAGTAGAAAATAGCAGTGCCTATTAATTATCTTTGTTTTCTATTTCCCAGTTTGTATTGATCCACTAAGAACTTGTCTCTAATTGTGTGTAAAGATCATATAGAGATCTGTATTCAGCTCCATTTTCACTCTAGTAAATATTCTTGTTTGATAAAAATTGGCCTCTTTCATGTTGGTGTTTTTTTCTCCAAGTGAATTCCCTGATAATTGAGCCTTTCTAACCTTGTCTGAATCCTCCAGTTTGATTCTGTTTAGAGGACAGGCTGCTTCTCTCTGGAGCCTACGAATTGGGCATTTAATCAAAATTATTGCACCTAGTTTTGTATTGCTTGTCTTCTCAGACTTCTCTTTACAAACCATGTACTTCGCAATTGAGTTGTTCCCTCTTCCTCAGTAGCTAGTTTTTCATTTTTTATGTTTGAAATTTGTGAAAATTTCTATCTCATGTTGCAGCATGTGTTATTCCCTTGATTTTATAAGCTCGTGAATAATCATTTTTAACGGGGTGTAATGCAGGTTAAAGAGAAGACCATTGCTGCAAGGAGGAGTGATGTGAAGACAATCATATTTCCTTCAGCTAACAAACGGGATTTTGACGAGCTTTCGGCCAATGTTAAAGAAGGCCTTAAAGTTCACTTTGTGGACGATATCAATCAAATAGTCGATTTGGCTTTTGGTGATGATCAGGATACAGAAAAATAAGATCTGCTTGCCCAACGATACATTCAAACTCCGATTTTCTCGATCATAAGGAAACTGTACTCTGCTGCTAATTTGTTAGCCAGGGCCATGGATGGTTCTGTGAGGGTAGATGTTTCGCTTTATGACCTCTCCTGATGAAGTTAGGTTGAGGGAGCACATTCAAAATTCATTCGGCACTTTGATCGGCCAAGAATTTACAAATTTTTTTTTTTTGTTATATAGATTGCACTCCCGTGTAAAGTTAGCCGTACTCTGTAACAGTTTGTGTTATTTGCAATTTTTTGGCTAAATTATTATATTATATACAACATCGAGAATCTTTGCGTAATGAAGTAAAATTTCAGTTTTTGCTTTCGTATCATCTAATGTTAGGCCTTCCTGCCCTTATTCCCCTTTGGGAACAGGTGTTCGTTGACGAAGCAAGATTGTTATACAAAATGAAGTTGCACAAATGATTCCAGAGCTAATGACGCCAGTATCGGCGTGGTTGGTGATCTCGCTCAGGGTGGATGCAACGTGTTACGCCCTTAAATTATTGTGGAAGATAATCTTCCATTAAATATGACACTGTTCTCCCATCTTCGTACTTTAGGATCAAATCAAACCCTTTTCTTTCCAATGGGAAAAGTGCAAGATCTATGAAAGACGAATCTGGGAATTTGTTTTGTTTTTTTTCCTCCTTTTGGTGATCCATCTGACACGGTTGTTCTGGGTCAAATTCCAAGCGCACCTTTTCTTGAAGTGGGTTGTTAGTGAATTGATTAATAATAGAAGCCGCCTAGCTAAAGGGTCACTAGTTCGGCTTTCCATTCTATCGAATGAGTCTTTTTCCAGGTCACTGGTATCCGGAAGTAGTATGGTGATGCAATCTAGGACTCATTCATGATCATGGTACAGTGATTTAGTGAAGAAAACAGTTGAATCAGTTCAAGTCATTTTCAGTAGTGAGGCGCAAACCTCAATCATATTCATGATAAGAAAAAGTCGAGAGAGACCACACTTGAACAAAAGTTGCATAACCTTGGTCAGTCAAATCTTTTTGAAGAGACCCCACTGGGTTTTTCATCATAATATGCCACATGAAGTATGGTTCCTGCATATAATATAATACTAGCAGGGTCCACGCGTAGTATTGTACATGAAAAGAAATGTAAAAGGAACAGTTAAAAAAGTGTTTAATTTTTAAACAAAGGGAGCTGAATTGTTATGACAATTACACCCCTTTTAATTAATGAAACTCAATAAATAATATGAGGAGGAGTTTTGTTGGGAACATTATGTATGGCACGCTTCACAAGGAGCCTTCTCGCCTTAAATATAGTACTAGGGGGTTGCACGCGCTACGCGCGTAAAAAACGTGGGCCCACTTTGATAAACAGCCAAGCCAAGGTAGTTATAATAGTGGGGGATTGTTTTGTTTCGGGAGGGTATTACTTGGAAAAAGAAAAAGAGGATCAGAATCTAAAGGGAATATTCCCCCCTCTTCTCTTTATATATAGTATAAATAGATGTGACTTAGATTAGCAAACGCCAATTAGCAGAATGACCTCACTAAGACTTCAAGTCTAATGAGGCCCAGGATTAAAGGGTAGAAAATAACAAGATATTGAATCTAACTCATTATATACGCGATGTGACCGTGTTGTGTGTGACCCGGTGAGAGACGTGTGACAACGAAACCTCGGTGCGATCTATCTATCAAAGCATGCGCCTGTAAAAAGGGAACTTTTGTGATGAACTTAAATCAACGTGCAAAAAACCAGGAGGCCTAATCGACCCTCTGCCGCCTCTGCCGGGGACTTGGATTTATCCCACTTTTGGTGTTTTTTTGTTTTTTGATGGATATCCCACTTTTGGTTGAGTCCACAAAATCCGCATGTGTACATTAATTCCTAAAATGATTGCAGGCGTCAAGGGATTTTATCCACTTACAGTAATGTTAAATCTTTAGCACTAGGAAGAGTGCACAAACAATGATTTTGTAATGAGTAGAATATATTTTTTGAAACAAAATCCGCATGGGTATCATCTCCAGAGAGGAGAGCATTTAATCTGGAGTCACTCGGTGGTGCCTGCGTAAAACGCACGGATGGATGCCATTTCAAGAAAGGATGGTTTCACGGAACCACCAGATTTTAGCCGCAAAGGAAATGCTTTCAGAAGATAGAATGTTGAAACAAAGTTCTCTGTATCATTAATTCTTCAGTGGAGTCAGGTCTGCTCCATGGAAATTAAGGATTCTTCTTCAATAATTTGATACAGTCACTCCCAAGTCCTAACCCATTCATTAAAGTCAGAACTCAAAACTCAAAAGCCCCCGTTTCCTTCACATCATCAAAGCATGCGCTAAATCCATAAAACAAAATGGCTATCCAGTCAGCCTTGAATTTTTCTTTAAAAACATCAAATAACTTTGTACTCCAAAGGAGAGAATTTTGGCCGGATTCCCATCATATTTCTCACTTTTTCTAGGAGACTTTCATATCCATATCATAATTCTCAATTATATACGTACCCAGATCCCAATACTTGTACATGCAAAAGATAATATTTTTTAACTATACTTTTGTCTTTATCTTTAAAGAGAAAATAATGCACACACACGCCTAAATATAATCTAGAACTTTTATCTTTAAAGAAAAAATAACGCACTGCCTAAATACAATCTCAAAATTGAATCATATATAATGGTTTACCACATTATTTAATTTAAACCAAAAAAAAAAAAGCCTAGTCCCTTTTGATATTGGATTCCTAAAAATAAAAACCGGCGTTAAGTCACCCGTATTTATAGAAAGTTTTTCGACTTTTTCTTTTTGCGTTTTTTTCCCTGGGAATTTTTTTTCCTTTCGAAGAGCTGTGGATGGTAGTTTATCTTCTTCTTTTTTTTTTTTTTTTTATAAGAATACTCCACTTACTGAACCAGATACAAGAAACATATCATCAATGGTGTCGTGACAATTTGATCAGAACCTGACCACTTCCAGAATCGCGGTTAAAGAACTTGGTCTCCAATGGAGGGTACGTACGTTTTACCTTTCAAATAATTTTCTAGTTCCTCTTTCGTTAATGTTAAGTACAACCTTCTTGTTGGGTTTTAAGTTTCTCTTGCTTGCTCTTGCTTTCTTTCTTTCTTTCTTTCTTTCTGTCTTCTTGTTTCAATCTAGATATAGAGCTTTCTAATAATTTCTATGGTTCTCTGTTTCTCGTCTCAGAATTTGTTTTCTTGGATTGCCAGGATTGGTGCGTTTCAAATTCTTGATCTCAATGTTTTTAATGGAAATAATCTTTTGAATCATCGATGGGTTCAACAGTTTATTTTCAATGACTCTTTGGCCATAATTTCCTCTTTAATATTATCTTTCTATCTATCTGGCTGACGCTGGAAATTAATACTTGGTCTTGCCGGCTGGACTTAAGAAAAATGTCGAAGGAAGTGGCCGCTGTTCCTCCTCTTGGTTTGAAACTGACCATTACACTGGAGTTTCTAGATCGCATTCAAAAAGCCTTTTCTCAGGGAAGTAAGTCTTCTGCCACATATGGTGATCAAGTTTCTGAGCATGAAAAATCCGGAGTGAGTATTAATGATCATCGTATCAACCAAACTAGACCAGAAAAGTTGAAGGCTACAAATTTCCCTGCATCATCTCTCCAAATTGGGACATGGAAGGTTCTCTCTCTCTCTCTCTCTCTCTCTCTCTCTCTCTCTCTCTCTCCTGAATAAATACATGCATAAGAAGACATGCGACGAGATGAGTATATATATCTGCAGTGTATAGCTAGCTATGAGGGTGACTTGGTGGTAAAATTTTACTACGCAAAACGTAAGATGGTGTGGGAAGTGTTGCATAATGGACTGAAGAGTAAGATTGAGATGCAATGGTCACACATTTCTGCAGTCAGAGCGAGTTTTAACAAAAATGAACCTGGGGTTCTAGAAATTGAGGTATTTTTATTGGACCTTCAAACTAAGATTGTTCCCACTTTAATAAAATTCGATAAAGTGGCTTCTTTAATCTCATGCAGTTGAATCAAGTGCCTTCATTCTTCCGAGAAACGCCTCCCCAACCCAGAAAGCACGCTCTATGGCATTCTGTACCAGATTTTACAGGAGATCAAGCAACCATATGCAGGTATTAAGTGGATTATTATAGTTATGCAATAATGTAGGTTACTTGGATCGGCATTGTGATCTTCTTCTTCCTGCAGGAGGCATTATCTCGAATTCCCTGAAGGAATTCTCAATAAACACTACCAGAAGCTACTTGAATATGACGAACAAATATTCATATTGAGCAGGAGACCTTTCCCCAGCTCACCCTCTCCTTGCTTCAACAAGTATGAAGATCCCTCCTTGACATCTTATGGGCATCATGAGCTAGGATTTCCATCTGGGTGTCAATTTCCACATGCTCAATCGAGCGTCCTCATGCCCAACTTGAATCCTTTTCACCAAGTCCAAGATCTCAAACAGATGATTGGACCGTCACCTGTAGCCGACGGCACAATGCCACCAACATCAGGTTAATTAATTTAAACCCCATTATTTAATTCACGCTTTCGTGTTCTACATCAGTAGTGTTCAAACTAATAAATTTAAGAGGTTTATTTGATACTGTATTTTATGTGATTAGTCATGGACTTGGCTCCCATTGACGAGAACTGCGATTGGACTGCACAGAGAAGGGCTTCGTTCTGGGGGCCGACAATGATTAACATTAACAGAAACGTTCGCATGAGATTGGAAGGTCCAGTGCATGATCCATCCTCGATCGAACCCACCACCCCAGTAGTCGATAGTACCGGTATGTTTCGCTCATCAACCGGGGGAGATAACTCAGGTTCAGGGTGGTCCTCTTCAAGCCATGGAGCACTCAACGAAATTAATCAGTCGTTAAATTACTCTCCGGAATACTTTGATGATGAGAGGAAACCCACGGCAAAAATGTATGATCTTAGTTCAATTCTTGCGACAAATGATGATTGTAGCAACGAGAATGATCAACTTAATGGTCAGATGAGTTCTGCAATGGGCGTTCGGAAACCACGTGGGGTTAGTGGACTGCCATGGCCACAGCCTCTGGCTTGGTTGCAGACCTCGGCACGACCGAATGATAATTCGTTACTGTATCTTCCAAGCGACGAAACATATCCCTATTTCTTGAAAGATCTAGCTATGGAGGATTTCACCGCTGCAGATGAGACCAATCAAGGAAGATGATTTTTTTTTGGTAATCAATCAAGGAAGATGATGTTTGAAGGTTAAAGGAAAGGAGGTCATTAATTAATTGAGCTGACTGACAGTAACGAATTTTTCCTTTTTTAGAATAATTAGTAGACAGTTTGTTTAATTTTGGGGTAATCAATCTTTCAACTGTATATATATGACCCCATTACTTCAACAGTTTGTTTAATTTTTTATTGAGAATTGTTGTGTGTCTATTCAGTTTCCCGCTAATGTTTCAATTAAACCGAACCACAGCCCGAATTAATATTGCGTTTCACTAAACAGAACCGAACCTCTATACACATGTTTGGTTCGGTTTTCAAGTTAAAGTGATCGGCTTCTTAATTCAGTTCGGTTTGGTTTAAGTTGACAAGCACAAACATCAAATTGGTTTTGGATTGATATGAACCTGGACAAAAGGTTGATATCAATTTAAAAACATAAGCTCCAGATTCATTGTATAATTTGAAAAAAATTTGTTCTGAAATTTTATAAATAAAGAGTATTCAAAAAGAGGTCCTGGACCAATATTCATCCAACTTAATTAGTAATCTCACATGTTTGATTTTTGTTGTAAATAGAGAGAGAGAGAGATTTAGAAAGAAAAGTTATCAAATTCATATCTTTTAGGTTTTTCCCCCAAAAGATAGATATTTTGAAGCAAATAGAAGTCTATACCCTTTAAAGCTCTAACCCAAATGACACCCCAAAAAAAAAAACCAAAGAGAACTCAAAATACAGTCTACATCATTTCAAAGGAACTAATTTTTAAAAAAAAATGTATTTTCTAATATTTTCATTTTACCTAGATATTTAAATGAAATATAAAAAAAATGTATTTTTTTGTCTTTTCCTTACTTTGTTACAAAAGGATTTAAAATGCAGTGTACATTTCATTTTGGCCAAACCCAGCCCTACTTTAAGAAAATGTTTCGAGGTTATATTTGGGCTCACGAACTTTGGGTTTAGCGCAGGCCAAGGTGAGTTTGGGCCTAGTAATTTTGGAATGGGTTGAGCCCAATCTCATGAAAACTGGGCCCAACCCACCCTACTTACAACTTTACACCTGCTGGCTTCATCCTGATCACCGAAATAATGGATGTTTTCTAGGCTGGTTTATATACGGGTCGGATCAGGTTTAATTACCAGCTCTACATTTAATTAACACTAAAATGATGCCCATGCAAGATCTAGCTTATGCCTACAACAACATCATTCAATTCCTACCAACTTCGTCATCTATATTAATTAGATGAAGTCGCCTGAACTTGAGCAAAGCTATCAGAATCTAAACATGTAATATTGTGACTCAGACTCAGGTGAAACCTTGTATTTGAATCCTTAAAATCAACCAAAACCAAATCCAACTTATGGTGTTTCTGTGGAGGCTTTAATGTCTAACTAACGTAGTGAAATATTGAGATTAAGTAGTTTGAATAGTTCAGTCTAAAGTGCTTTACTTGATTTAAAATATCAGTTCTCATTCAACATCCACCTGCAACAAAATTAAACAACAAAAAATTAAAGGGTGAGTCAGTGTTGGTTGAGTAGCAATTTGTTGAAAGACAAATATAGCAATGAGTTGAAAAAATAGGTAGTTGTAACTTACCTCTTTCAAATAGTCGGGTGGAGCACTACAGAGTAGTAATGCTATCAATTTGGACTTTAGCATTCAATGGCAAAGCTGCCTGGGATATTAATCTCACTGAAGGGTAAGGTGTTGAGAAGTCTGCAATAGGAAATTATTTCATAACAAAATAATAAACATAAAAAGAATAAGAATAATAGAACAACCAAACTCACATCTAGTGCGGATCTCATTCATTTTGCCAACGTCCTCTATGTTTGCCAATTTGAAGTAACATTCAAGTGAATTATTCTTCCCATATTAGTTTATCTAAATAATAAAGGACGCAAGAGTAAGAAAATTTCATACCTAACTGTTGTCTAAACAACAACAAAATAGTCGCATCCACCAGCCCTCAATATTTCGCATAGATTCTTTAAGACTTACAAGTAAGTGAGTTGTAAGCCCTCAAAGTAATAGAATAAGAAACAACAAATTTTTAGGCATTACATACCTGTTCAATTTGACCTTCTACAGTTGGTGATTTGTGTCCCAAAAGAGAAAAAAATGCAATCGATCAACTATACAAATAAAGACAATTCATCTGTGCACAAATTTGATTCTTTTATTTTCCAAAGTATGAGACAACTCATATGATATAAAACATTCCTCAATATTTTTAGAGTAAATTATAGAAACCTCCCTTGAGGTATATGCTAATTACACATACCTCCCTCCATGTTTCTAAAATAACACTTTCCCCCAAAGGAAAGGTGCTTGTGAAAATAATTAAGAATCGGTGTCATTTTACTTTTTATCAAGAATTTCTTCCGAAAATGCCCTCAAAAGACTTTAAAAACATATTCACTCAATTTGTTATAGGTGAGGTTTACAAATTTGTTGTAGGAATTTTTGGAAGAAACTTTTGATGAACAATAAAATGGCACTGATTCTTAATTATTTTGAAAAGTATCCCTAAAAACCAATTATCAAGATTTTATCGATTGAATCTGAATTATTTTGAAAAATATCATTAAAAACCAATTTTCCCAAAAACAAGAGATAATATTAATGACTTGTTCTCAATTATCTTAAACCCAATTTTATTTTATTTAAATCACTTTGCACTAGTCAGCCTGCAAAAGTGTGATGTCATAAAAAATTTGGTTTTGGTGATACTTTTTGACAAATCACATTTTAAGGGAATGAAATCTTCTGCCGTGCTTGCCTGGATTGTCAAGCATCTCACGGCCAGTGTTTTTTAGTTGTTATAATTGTATCAAATGAGCCCCACATGAAAAAACAGCGATCATGAGATGCTCCACATGGTAGCATCTCATGGCCATATCAGGGAGCAATTCAAGGAAGCACGGCAGACGATTTCAACTCCTTTTTAAGACACCTTGTAGGTGTGTCTGAATTTGTGACACCTTGCAAACACCGTAAGTTTGCAAGGCTTATTTTTGCGGGTTGACATCTACTGTAGCGTTACAATGCAACAGTTACTGCAATGGCCGTGAGATGTAACCATGTGGAGCATCGCACAGTTGGTGTTTTTTCAAGTGGGGCCCACATAAAACAATGAATACTATAAGCCGTGAGATACTCCACACGGTAGCATCTAATGCTTCAACATAAGCCTACAAAGGCCACTAAATCTGAATTTATTATCCATTTGTTTGTTTGGATTATGTTTATGTGCTGATTATATTTTTTAAAGCCATTGAGGCATTGATGATTACCAGTCTGTGGCCACAAGGCACCTTTCATTTGCTAGTTGATTAGCAAAATATGTGATATAGGACAACCCTAGAAAGAATGGATTCTCACCAAATTTTACTAGGTTTGATAACGGAGTCTTACCATTATCAAGTACAGGAGTCTCACCAGTACCGGAGAACAAGAGGAATCTCACTTCAAGGACCTAACTCAAAAATTATTAATCTATTCTCTCCCAAAATAAAAGGGTTACATCAGTTATTTATAAACATACTTCCTATTTGAAATCAAATTTTAATCTTATCTAAATTAATAAAAGATAACTAAAACAAATATGATATTATCTTCAATAAAACATATCCATCTAAAAGTTATCTCTACTTGATCTAGACCCAAGGATCAGGGATTCAGGTGGGCTCCACGTCTACATCAATATGCTATGAGGCTTCATTTCAAAATAGTTCTCCAGTGTAGTTTGGTAAAGGCAAAAATCATTAAAAGGTATATGACACTGGCGGAACCACCTTAGAGCTAGAGGGGGCAATTGCCCCCCCTAAAATTTTATTTTTTAATTTAAAATATATTTTTTCTTATATGTTTTAATTGAAATTTATGTTTTGCCCCTTCTAAAATTTCTGGTTTGCCCCCCTAATTCATTAAAATTTCTATATTTCATGAGAAGTATTAATTGAAATTTTTTTTTGCTTTGGAGTCCTGGTTCCACCACTGGTACTATATGGTCAAGTGCCTTGGAATGTTAGAGCTCATAATAAAAGAATTCAAGGTTGCTAAGGTGTTGATTGCTCTAGATGTCAACAATTGTACCTGTAGATCATGACATAATTCATACGTAAAAGTTTAATTAAATGCAAAATGTATTGGATGCTCTTACCATAGCTATTTTTTTAATTACTACTATTATTTTGCAGGTATTTCTATAAAACCCGTACCAGCTTCAATTGAAGATTAATTAAACATTAAATCTATGAAACCAAAAATCAGGTATGAATTATGCAAATTTCACATAACATGTATTCGTATTCCTCGAATGTATCGCCAACAAATTAAGAGAAAGACAAGAGGTACTCGCATAATAATAATCAGGAAAATCACTCCAACAAATGAAGGGTAAATTCACTACATTTATATGAATCCCCGATGGGTCCTTGCTAGTATAAAAAATTAAAAATTAAATAAACCAAAATAACATATATGTACCAATTAGCTTCCACAAAATCCTCTTGTCGTGTGCAATCAAATAGGAAGGAAAGGCATCATGTTACATTAATTTGTAGCCAACCAGATGGGTGAGGGCACAATTAAGTCGAGATCAACTGGATACACTGGCTCAATAGTTCCATCATCCAAGTTGAATACACCCACATCACAGCCTCCAATGGGTAAATGATGATATCTCAACCAATAATCATCCGTGAAATAAATGCAATTACTCCTACCACTGCAACTTGGCAAAGAGAAAGAAGTATTATAGCCAACAAACATTGAACGGTCACCCAAGCTTTTAACCTCAACCAACTTTGGCCCATTGAGATCTAGCTTGAAAACCTTGAACTCCATGGTCTTAGGAGAACGGAAAGACGTACCATCACGAACCATACACCTTGAGAGCATCAACAACTCCCCCGAAGATTCTACCAGATAGTTGTTGTTTGCTTCCTTGCAATAATGTTGGGTGACCATTGTAAAGCGTGGGGAAGAAGTGCCCAGGCCATCATCCATCACACAAACACGTCCTCCGGTCGTCACTGCATAGAATCGTCCCCTGTAGTAAGTGATATCGTCAAATCTGATCTCACACATTCTTTTATTAATACTGTAACCATCCACGAGAGTCCATGACTTATCCGTAGCTCTGGGCCTAAACATGGCCAATCTTCCGTAGCGCCCAAAAATGGCGAAAACAACATCTGGGCACGTTGAGGAAACGTGAGCATTTCTTCTAGAGCCATAATCCGGTGATTCAATTAAACCACCGGCTGAGATGCAGTTTGGGATGTGGGCCCCATTATTGAAAAGTCTCATCCATCCGCTAGTTTCAGAGGAAACGGGATCCAAAGACATAACCACAAGCTTATATACGTACAAATCAAGGCAGAAAGTCGACGGCACCGATTTGCAACGCTTGACACGGGGATTGGTATAATAGAAGGTGCGTTGTTCCTCCCAGAAAAGATCATCAGATAAATCCGGAAACTCCGTGAGGGGTGGAAGCCAAATCTGGGATCTGGTGAAGGCATGGACTAACTTGATCTCCGAATTAGCCTCAACAGTTGCCAGCCAGCCGGTAGAAGAAGATCCACAGATCCGTGTCCCAGCCACCTCAGGCAATTCCAACCTGTGAACCTGACGGTCCTGGAGACTGAGGACACCAAGAATAACGTCGTCAGGGCAGAAGTTCTTGTTTTCTAAGACTCTGTAACCGCTTTCGAAGTACTTGAATTGTAACACTGGCACCTTTGTTGGATCATAAGGGACAATCAACCACGGGAGAAGCCCACCATGGCGGGGTGGCTCTAAAATTGATCTCCATGATTTGCAAACACAACTGCAGCGGATTAAATCAGCGACACACAATCGTTGAGTAATCAATCCCAAGAGATCAGGTGCCAGTCCAGACCAATCAGCCATCTCCTCCTACATACAACAAGCAAACGGTTAAAAAAAGAGGGGCATCCTGAATGTCAAGAGAGAGACGGCTGGCGATTGCTTTAGCGGTGGCGAAGGAAGAAGAAGAAGAACAAGAAGGGCCTTAAGCAATCTAAGGCGAATGAATGATACTTTCAAATCCAACTCTAATTACGATTTAGAAGTCGAGTATCCACTTCACAAGTCCTACGAAAATCAGAATCAGGCTGATGACCGAATGAATAGAAACTAGAAATCAAATTTAAATGTGGCGGTTTAGGCTGATGCTCGGTTGTTTCCCAGGAACAGCAAAAACAGCAAGCATGCTTCTTTCATACTTCCTGTTTCTTTGGATTGATATTTGCCTTTCTTCTTACGATAACCTTCCCTGTGCAATCACCTGCAAAAGGATTAATTTTCTTTGCAAAATGTGGCAAGCAGTTGTCTCAAAATAGAACCTGAAGACTGAGCATTCGGATGCTCTGTTTTCTGGTCCTTTTTTTTAGCAGCCTCAATGAAACTCACGTTTTCTCTTCCTTTAATACCCAACCAAGTGATGAAGCAATGATGATATCAGATAATGGTTTCCGCAGTGATTCAACTAGCATCTCAGGGGTTCTTATTTGTATTAAAATCGGTGCATGGATCATATATCTACTGAAGTTTTAACAAAAATAAATTTTAACATACCAGGTAAGAGAATTCTGACTCTTCTCTTGGATTTGGAACCCTGAACGATAGTCTCCTCTTTCCTCTTCAATCCCTCGCAACGATCCCTCAAATCTCTCTCTCAAAACTACCCAAAAAGGTCTCCCTGTTCACTCCAACGAGTTGCCAAAAGAACAAAAAGATCAAGATAGACCTCTCTTAACCAATCTCCAACGATCTGTCCAAGTTAATCTCTAAGACCCCCCTCAAAACCTGCTTCCTCTACGTGAAGACTCCTCTTAAACTCACTCATCAGCTATTAAACGATTCCTTCTTATCCCCACAACCATTTCATCCAACGACATTCAAAATTTTTTATTATTCATTTTTTTTACTAATTCTATTCCAAACAAAACTCTCCCTCTCTCTTTTTATTTCCTTCTTTTTATTTTAAATTTATCTTATCTCTTTCCTTTTTTTTTTTTTTAATTTTAAATTTATCTTATCTCTTTCCTTTAATTCTTGTTTTTTATTATTAACTTTTTATTGACTGTGTTTGCTCGGGTCATGACGTATGCCAACACGTCATCCGTGACATGTTACACATTGTGATTCCACATGATGCCATGTTTCGTTTCATGTATGTGGCATATATGTAATATATCCAAGAGTGTCCATGCATTGCTTATGTAGTAAATAAGATAGAAGTTTTTTTTTGGTGAACAATAAATAAGATAGAAGGAAAGTAAATTAAGATGCTTTTAGCATTTAAAGCAGAAGGGCATTACGAAGCAGTTGCAATAAGGTTCAGGGAGGCACTTATAGCAGGATCTGAGAGGGTAAACGGGAGAACAAAAATAACCTGGATTGAGTCACCCAGAAAGAATTAGATACTCATAATTTGATTGATGATATTAGTTTCAACAGAGTGGGGGTAGAGGAACAGGATTTGTATTGCCAAACTTGATTAGTTCAGAAAACACATCCTATAGTAATAATTATATAGCAGTTCCCAAATGAACAGGAGTTGAGGATGCCGCAAATTGTTGATCAGAATGGTATAAAATTTCAAAGCCAAATTATGGGATTAATACACTTTTCAATACACATTTATATATCCATGGGTCATCGGCCTACCAAATCCAGACCTAAAACTCCTAATTCCCTCTCAATGAAACTGAGTAAATTCCCCCAAGTTTTGCTCAACCAAGATAAAAGAACATCATCACAGAAAGTTGAAAAGCTAAAATTTCTTGCTTAAATGTTAGTCTAATATTTTCCCATAAATAATAGATCAAGCTTAAAAAGCTCATAATTCTACAACTATGCATCTCTCTAACGTCCAAAATGATTTATTCTTCTTCTGGAGGATCCAACAATCTTACCAGCACTATTAAGTCCAGATTTTGACTGCATAATCCCCTGCCCATAAATTGATGAAGGATCCAGAGGAACAGACCTCGGACTTACATCCATGTTAACTTCACCTTTGATGTCCTTCAAATTCCAAATGCAGGTCAAGAACTGAAAAAAGTCAGACTCAGAAGAAAAATGCAGAACCAACAAATTTGAAAAATAAATATATATAGGAAAGAAAGAACGGGAATGTAAGGATGTGTAATCAAGGAACTGCTCTTATTTTGAGCAGAAATATATAGTCCAAGGAGTTAGAATGGTCGGTTGATTTCATGCCTGGATTTGCTGCAATGCTGCAGATACACTTCCTGAATTACCTTGGACCAACTGGCTGTCAGCACAACAGCAAAAGAGATGAGCAATCAAGTCCAACCCTTAGCTAACAATTAGCACAGAAATAAGGAATATTCATCAACAAACACAGAAACGCTTAGTACAAAAGATGTCAAACTGGATGAGTGTTTGCTGATTTTAGAAGGGTCATCCTACTGGCATCGATAAGTTGTGGGGACGCATCTGAATCCATTGGATGAGTATGCTTCAAGCATTCTTCATACATTTTTGCTGCCAAAACACTACCTGCAGACTACCATAGCATTCCCTCCGAGTTTAAAGCACTTATTGGACCACCAAGAGAAGAATGACTAGGTTCTCTTTGCTGCAATTGAGCACTGCGTTGCTGAATGAGTTGCAGTTGCGGCATCTGCATTTGTTGCTGCTGCTGCTGCACTCTTGCCTTAATTTGTTGTGTCTTACAACCATATCAATGAAGGGGGAAAAAGGTAAGATTTAGTTGATCATTCCAGCAAAAGAGCTGATCAAACGAACAATACAACACAAAGAACTTCAAAATTTGTAGAAGCACCTCTATGTATGTTTTTCATTTGTCCTTGTAATAAAGATGGCCCAAAAAACAGACTACCATTCAAAGAGGAATCCTCCACTGGCATCAATGGCTGCACACTGAAGTTAGCCAATGACATATATTTTTAAAATTGGAAATCTATCCCATACATACTTATTGAAACCTACAAGCTCTAGTTGTTCGGTAATTCAATGGATTGGTGGATCAAGATGAATGGTACACAATCAAACCATGTCTATAAAATGCATCATTAACAAGGCAGAAATCATTAATTACAAAAATTTAAGATACAATATGGATAATAATTCTGTTTATCATAAAAGAGTGTTATTACCTACTGGATCGGCAGCAACCTTCCCTTCAGTCATAAAAGCTTTTGCAGAATTATGTAAATTTCTTTTCAAAAGATAGTCATAAATGTATACATCAAGCCTGACCAAAAAGACAACCAATTTTCAATCAAAAAGAATTTTATACTCAGGAAAAGAGAATTATTAAGAGAGAGCAGAACAGTACATACATTTTATCAGCTTCCCGATTACTCTGTGCCATGGATTGGCTTAAACACCAAACCAAGAATCATAAAATGGGACTAAAATAACTTTACAGAACAGCAGAAGTAATCACAATTCGTTCCTGCAACTACACCACTCTTTCAACTAAACCAGAGGAGAATTCAAAGAACTTCAAACCATAAGAGCACATTCAAAATAATTAAAACAAAAGAAAAAAAAACCTGCACGAAAACGATCAGATTGAACTTTTCTTGGTACAACTAACCTCCAGATACTTACAACAAGATGAATCAAAGCCTACATTGCCAATCTAGGCATCCAAGCCGAGGTGATCTCCACACCCAAAACCCTAATTAAAAAGCCAACAAAAATCAAACTTAAACTAAACTAAAAGCAATAAAAATCAACAGACCACCATGATAATTCACCAAAAAAGGGAAAGATTTTTACATAGGAATCTGTACCTAGGGCATGCATGTGGTTTAAATTCCCCTCCCAGTTTGTCACATATCACAAAACAGTTAGCAATAGCATAACAGCAGAGATAGACATTGTTTCAACTGTTAAATCCTATTTATCACCAAAATTTTAAAACAAAAGGCTAGGGTTTTCAACCAGCAGAGCAATTAGCCAAAGTAGACAGCTTGAGAAAAATCCCTGCGTATAAATATATAAATCACCGCCTTTACAGATCAAAACTGAATCGATCGGATTTACACGGAGCCTGTGATCACTGCTGAACCCGAAACCCCAAAGCTAAAAACTTTCTAACTATATATATGCAGAGAATAATTGAAAATGTGGATGACAGTAAATGGCATAAGCTGGTATGAGAAGTGCTATATCAAGGAGTGAAGACTAGGATTGTAAATGGTGTAACCTGGGGTTCTAGAAATTGAGATTTGGACCTTCAGATGCAAATTTTTGAGTGTAAGTTGTCTGAAGAACAGTCTGACCTTATGCAGTTGAAACAAGTGCCTTCGTTTTTGCAAGAGACTAATCTCCAAAGCAGAAAGCACAGTTGCTAAGCTATATAAGATTTTTCAAGGGTCAAGCATGTGTTCCTATGTTATTCTTCTAGGAGTCACTATCTCAAATTCCTTGGAAGGAAAGTAACTCTCAAAAAATACTATGATGAGCTACTTCAACATGAGCAGTTGTTTGAGCTGAGCAAGGTTTCCTTAAATCTAAGAATGATGATCCCTCCTTGAAATTCACCAAGTTCAAAATATCAATCTAATGATCAGATCATTACCTGGATCCCAAGATATACTTCACTGTGGCTTCGTTTTTAAGGCAAACGAAAATTTCATGTAACCGTCTCATTTGACACACTAGAAACATAAGTTCATTCTTCAGATGATAACTTACACTCAAAAAATTGCATTCGAAGGTCTGATAACAAACCTCAATTCCTAGAACACAGGTTCATTCTCATGAAAAGATGGCACAATCCTACTCTTCAACAGCAATTCCCATACCAGCGTACGGCATTTACTATAGCATTTTGCCACCAAATCATCCGCATCTGAAGATTATTGGCAACAATCAACCCATTAATTGTCTATAAAATGCATCGTTAACAAGGTAGAAATCATTAATTACAAAACTTTAAGATAAAATAAAGATAATAATTCTGTTAATCATAAGAGAGTGTTATTACCTTCTGGATCGGCAGCGACCTTCCTTCAGTCGTAAAAGCTTTTGCGGAATTAAGTAAATTTCTTTTGAAAAGTTATTCATAAATATATTGACCATAAAAAGACAACCAATTTTCAATTAAAAAGAAGTTTATGCTCAGGAAAAGAGAATTATTAAGAGAGAGAGCATAACAGTACATACATTTTATCAGCTTCCCGATTGCTCTCTGCCATCGTTGGGCTTAAACACCAAACCAAGAATCACAAATCGGAACAAAAACAACTTCACGGAACAGCAGAAGTTATCGGAATTCGTTCCTGCAACTACACCACTCTTTTAATTAAACCAGCGGAGAATTCAAAGAACTTCAAACAAAAGAGCACATTCAAAATAATTAAAACAAAAGAGAAAAAAAAAACACCTGCACGAAAACCATTGAATCGAACTTTTCTCCGTACAACAAACCTCCGGATGCTTACAATAAGATGAATCACAGCCTACACTGCCAATCCAAGCTGAGGCGATCTCCATGCCCGAAACCCTAATTAAAAAGCCAAAAAAAAAGGTCAATTGACCATCGTGATCTTTCCCAAAAAATGGAAAAACTTAGTACAAAGGAAGACGTACCTAGAACATCCATGTCGTTTAAATTCCCCTACCCAGTTTGTCACATATCACAGAACAGTTCGTATAACAGCAGAAATAGAGACTATTTCAGCTGTTAAATCCTCTTTATCGCCAATATTTTAAAACAAAAAGCTAGGGTTTTCGACCAGAGGTAGCTAAAGTAGACTGCTTGAGAAAAAATCCCCGCGTATAATTCTACAGTAAAAACTAGAGTAAGAACTCGCGTCGGAATCGCTATATCAAAGAGTGGAGTTGATAGCATAATCCTATTCATCATCAGCACTTTCTACACCAGCCTGCCTATACTATACTATATTAGAAAAGCATATCACCTGCAATTTTTTACTGATCTGCTTTCTGCTTTTGAAACGGGCGCCGGGCGGAGCATCCGATGGACCCACGGTATGTGATTTTTAAGTGGATCCCACATAAAACATTTATTAAAAAGTGAAAAACACGTACCATGAATTGGAGAATCCCACTTCAATAGCGGGGAGCAATTAGTACAAAATTGTAGACGATTTCATTCCATCTATATCTATATCTATATCTATATCTATGCTATATTAAACATGAGAAGGTCTTCGGAATTGTGTCCATCCCACTTCAAAAGCAGAGAGCAATTCCATACAAAATTGTAGAAGATTTCATCCCATCTATACTATATTAAACACGAGAAGGCCCCTTGGGAATCATGTCCAAGACTATGCGCGACATCCCCAAAATGCCCATTGTCTACGTTGTTTGGGTTTTAGCACTATAATAAAAAATATGTCTTTTCGTTCAAAACCTGGCAGTTACAAAACCGCCTCCTTTTATGTGCAGTACTCCATGTACACCCCTTCTAGTCCCATTTACTGTAGCACTACTATGAGTTATCCACATTTTTCAATTGTTGTATATATTAGTAGAGATGCACGTGAAATACTGCACGTAAAAAGAGAGAACAGTTTTGCAACCGTTTGGGTTTTTAACAAATAATGAAACCCTAGTGTGTGAGTTTTTTGGGGACTCGTGTCATATAGCTTGGCATGCTTCCACTGGGCCTTGTCACGTTAAATATAATATAATATATAAATATAAATATAGATAGCGTACAGAAAAATAAAAAAAATAGTATAGGTATGGATATAATAAATATCTATAAAGGTTGATGACACGAGGGCCCGAATTTGAGAAGTTAAAGCCTAAATGGGCCTAATCTTACGGTTATCCTTGTAATGAAGCCCGTGTAGAAATAGAGTTTGGTGACAAAGCGAACTCTGTTAAAATCGGAAACCTGGGCCTATAATTTTATGGGCTTCGTTAGTGTTTGATAACAGACGAACTCTGTCCCCTATTGTGATCAAGTACGAAGGTTCTTGTTTTCATATTTTTTTTCGTTTAAGAAATTCATGTTCGCACCTTATGACTCAAGTGTACCTAACCTTTTATAGGGAAAAATTACAAGGTATGTATCTCCAAGCATTGTGTTATGTAATGTACTATTATCTTATTGTAACTTAATCATGTTATCATATTGCATATGTTAATTAACCTAAATGTTCATAAGTATATATAAGTGAATTCTATAAACTAACAAATAGTTGAAATACCACCAACTATTCATAAATGAATTCTATGAACTCATAGATAATTTGAAGTAATATGACCTTAATTGTGTCCTATAGCGTAGACCTAGGGTACGTTGCAAGTTTTTAATAGCGTAGTGTAGCATTCCTTCGTCAAAAAAAAAAAAAAAAAAATGAATCCCATGAGTAAAATAATCCATGAATACACTTGTAGATACCTTGCTTACATACAATATGTTGTTGTTCTAACTGTATTGCTTTTTTTTTTAATCATCTCTCATGGGTCTCACTCTTGTAACAATGCTCCTTTTGATATCTAATGAATCCCATAATTATTTAAAAAATTTTAAAAATTAAATACACTCGCAGATACATGATAGAAACGTATACATCCATGTTAGTATATTGTTATATATATACCCACACACATATACAAACTGGCGGAGCCAAGATTTTCATTCAAGGTCGGCTGTACAACAAAGAATGGATAATGATTGGTTGAAATTAAAAAGATTGTGGGCAAATTAAAAATTATAGAAGGGGCAAGCTGTGTATTTACAAGTAATTATAATGGGATTTTGTAATTTTAGGGTGGGCCTCTATGTAGCTATGCCCCTGCATATACATGTATCTATTTAGGTTGTCATGGAGAGTTGAAAAGAATAAAAGTTAGTAGCCGTTATATTTAAAATGGCGAGGTATTCTCTAGGCCTCAAACTCATAACCCTTCAGGGTCTTTTAGCCCCACTATCCTCTGTGTCTCTCTATCTGTCTCAAACACCAGGTCCTCACCCAAAAAATTGGAATATCATCCAAAAAGCTTATTTTCGCTTGTACTATTCATTAATGACGCACGAAACGCAAAAAAAATTTTTTTTGATAGGCGCATGAAACGCAATTTGATTCTCTGTACTTTGTACTATTTTTTAAAAATTTTTTATTTATATATTTTATTTTAGATTTAATTACAATTTACCTCTTTTATGATTTCTAACAACTGTAGATAACTCCCCTGACGTTTCTAAAATAATACGTACCTCCCATTATCAAACTCATAAAATATAATTTGGCTATTTTGTCCCTTATCAAGTTTTTATTTAAAATAAAAAAAATTTAAATTTTAAGTAATAAAATCACCCACAAAATTTTAAATTGATTATTAAAACTTTTTTAAATGTAAAAAATTATTTTTTGTTATAAAGAATCTTAAAATCTTAAGCTTTTTTTAGTTAATGAAAGGTATATTTGTCAAAATATATTATGATTTTATACACATTTGTTTAAATTGGAGGGATATGAAGTAGACAACAAAAGTAAAAGAGAAGTGAATGTTATTTTAGAAACCTCAGGGGAGGTATTTGCAATTGGCAGAAGCTAAAAGGGACGTAAGTGTAAATTACTCTTTATTTATTTTTTTTAGCCGGAGGCCTTTAAGAAAGAAAAGTGGGTGGAAGGTTCGAGGTTGAACTCGGGCGGTTCATCGCTGGAATCGTCCGGTTCGAACGAGTTTTCAAAACCGGCCGGGTCATTTCACGTTAGAAAAATACAAAACAAAAAAGAAAACCTTAAAATCTGTTTTAGCCTCTGCGTCCCTCCTGCTCTCGCCATCGATGCTAATGCCTTGCGAATAAAGGCCCTTCTCTTTCTTCTTCAATCTCATTCCCTTTTGTCTCTTCTGCAACTCTTTCTTTCTCTCAATCTCTCTCTACGAACGCTGTATATCCTGCAAAGAACCATCTTCCATATATCCAATTCGCATCTCAAGGGAAAAAATAGTCCCTTTTGGGTATCAGAAACATACAATGATCAATAATTTTTCCATTTAAAATTGAATTTACCGGTCTCCCAATCACTTTATTTATTTTTCTCAACTCTATAACTGGTTCACCCCTGTGTTGCCCTAAAACTCATCATGCGGTGGAACCAGGGACTCGAGGCGTTCTCATCCTCGGACGTTTAAAGTGCGGCAGATCCCCGTCTGCTTAATTTGGTAAAATTTCTTTTTCTTATCAATCTGAAGTTGATTCTATTCATAATTGCTATTTATTTAAATCATTCTGTTTTCCCGTTCTTTCCTTTTTTTGTATTTTTTGTTTTGTGTTGTTTCTATGTTTTACAATTTTTTTTTTGTGTGGTTAGTTTCATACTTTTTCTTTGTTTATCTACCAAATCTGAAATTAAATGACAAAAAGAGTGCATTTCGGTTGGCTGGTTATGCATCTTGTTATCTCCTTCTCCGTCGATCTTTATCTTCTGTTTTTATTGTCAAATCCAGGGTTATAGATGGGTTTTTTTTATTGAACAGTCTTGCCTTCGGTTGAAAGCATTTGAATTTCTATTGAAGAAGAAATGATATTTACGAAATAGATAGGACTTCTGCTTGCCTCTGATTAGATCTCGAATTGGTTCTTGCTATTTTTCAATTTATTTTCATTTCATTATTATCCTAGGGCACAAAGAGATTGAATTTGGTGATCTTGTCTGTTGCAGAGGAATGCAGCATGGATTCTGGCTTTCTTTTTAAATGTAGAAGAAAGTTTCAGTTTTCTGGCAATTACCCTTCTGGTAGTTATCTTACTTGGACCATTTGAAGGTTTGAACTGTATGTCTTTTACGTATTGATTCCTTGCTTACTTATCAACTGGTGATTTACCAAAGAAGTTTTATCATCCAGATCAGAGAAGTAGCTTTGTTGTTACTTGTTAGGCCTGGGTAGCATAAATTGGTACTTCACTTTGTTGCTGCACAAGGTTGAAATTGCTCTTCTGCTAGACAAGAGATATATTTGTGGCTATTTATACTGTCAAGGATAACACTTAACGTGGGCTGTGAACCTGTGATACTGATATATCTTAGGCTCTTGGTGGATGTTTAAGATCTTTGTAAATTGTCAAACTTTCCTCGTAGGTAATTTCATCTATTACTATCATAAAGGGAAGTCAGGAGATTCTAGCTAGATATTTGGTTTCTCACAATTCCCATCTTAAAAGTTTAAAAGACTTTATGTCTTATAACTGCCCATTAAGCTTATTAATATAGAATGCTTATAAAAAAGTTTAAAAAGACTATTATATCCTCTGAATAATTACTCACAATTAAATTTTACATACGTTCAGTATGAATGCACACGAACTTGTATTTTCAAATGAAAACATCAATTTTCATTGTGAAATATGCCAGCTAGCCTGATAAGGATACTTATCAGGAGTTTGTGGTTAGAGACAGCTGTGAGTGAGGGTTCCTTATCGAATAGTGTATTGGTAATGAAGAAGACAGGAAGTAGTGGAAGGGTATTTCGTGATCGTGAGTCAATGCCATCTCCTCACAACTACTTTCATATGCTTGGCCATTGATGGAATTGCCGATTCTTTTTATGAGTTGAACTTGGTAGAATTCAAACTTGTGATTTATCTGTTGGTTTATATTGAAACAGATTTTGAAAAACCTAATTTACACAAAGAGCACAATCTCATACCGGCCTTTAGAGCGCCCTCCTATATGTCACATAACCCATAGATTTATGTTGATGCTGTATTTGGTACTTGCCCCATTTCTTGACAGCACCATTAGATGGTTTCAATTTGAGCTGTTAAACTTTTGAAAGAGTTACAATGTAGTAACTTTTCTATGTGTCAGTTAAACAAGCCGCTTCATGTCTTTTACATAGATCTGAATATCATTGGGGGATGGTTTTCATTTACAGTGCCCTTAGTAGTGGTAAGAGGCATGTCAAGAAACTAAGTTAGTAGTGGTGGGAGGCATGTAAACAGTTGATTATTCAGTTCCTTATAAATATAAGGAATTTATGGATAATCCTGGAATCAACACAACTTTTTTAGTATTAAACAACGTCCAAGGCTTTTTTTTGGGCTTCCAGATTGATGTGGACAATGGTTGGAAACCAGGAAAAGATTCCTCTTTTAATTTCAAACAATGCCTATGTGAATCCACATTCACCTTGTTGTGATTGTGGATAATGTTATAAGTTTTATGAGATGCATGAGCATGAAGAATGAAACAACAACCAAGCCGCAGTAACTTATGTTATAGCATAGCTTATGGATATAACCTATAGGAAGTGATTTTGGTGAACTCTACTCGCATCTCATAAATCCTTAACCACAATGACAAGGGTATTCTTGCAACTTTTGCCACAACTGAATGGAGAAGGTGAGTTGAGAAGGTGCAGGAGTTAGGTGATAACAGAATCCTATGACAGGAGATAGTTTGACAGGGGATGCCACATCCAACTCTTACTCCTTCTCACCCATTAGAAATTTGTCTTGAGAGTTTTCTTTACTCAAGGGCTACAATCTCAAGGTCTCAAGTTTTTTGTGAAGTCGAAGAAAACTTTTTCAAAATATTGAAAAGGATCTCAAAAGATCCAAAAAGAAGATCCCCTCACTAGGCTTTGCTTAGCCTTTATGCAGGGAGCTCCCATAGTGTGCCAATGTCTCCATCTCATGGGAAATCTAGGGATTATTACCCTTATTCTCTCTCTCATCCCTCACTTAAAGGATAGAGACGTCCTTCAATTGCTCCTTTTGATTGGAGAGAATCTCTTTATTGCTTGTCTTGGTTGACAACTCACTAACTTGATGTGGCTTCTTGTCTATCAGTGGGTTAGGCCACAGAGTCCTGTCTGGTATCACCAAACCCCAGGCTAGCATGCTACGATGTGCCTCTTAGCCATAGATGGTACCTATTCTGTTGGTCATGACACATTAAGGACCTGGGCTTCATACTTGGGATGAAGATCTCCTCTTCAACAAGTATTTATGAATCTCACTTAATGAGGTGCTAGAATATTTATGTAATCAGTACATAGCAAGTAAATAGTGACTGTTGGATTGGAATGGAGGAATAAGATGTATGTTGCCAGTTCAGATAAAACATTAAGTTACCGATGGATATCTTCAGAATAAAACCTAGCCATGAAATTTTGCTTGATGAATTAACTATAAATTAACATTTTAAGCCATTTGATCATTGATTAATTAATTGATCTCATAGTTGGCCTTTGTCATTATCCATTTTTATTCAGTTTGCAATCAGAAATAACCTAGAAACTCAATGCAGGCTGTCATATCGTATACATCTTTCAGATTTCGTCAATAATTATTTGATCATGATATGGAACCAACTAAAAGTCTTTGATGTGTGATAATGGAATTTAAGTGAGGCCAACTAATTTTCTGTCGGATGGGATCTATTAAAATCTTTTTGTGTTTGAAGACTATTAAAATCTGGATATCTAGTTGGAATATAATTGAATTCTCTGATTGTGTAGGAATTTTTTTTTTTGAGTTTAAAAATTACCATTAGTATGAATTTACAGCTTTGATTGCTTAAGAATATTTGTTTTGCCCTAGAAAAAATCTTCCATCAACCTAATATGATTGCTATAATCTAATATGAATTGATACTTTACTTGTCCTTTACATTTACTTCTCAAATATGATTTTCCATAACTTTTTTCTGTGTTCATTTATGTGCTGTACCTCCAGGTCCTGTTTATTGAATGTAATATAATTTCATGTTCTACCCAACATTAGCAAAGCACAAAGTACAGTTTACAAGATAAAAAGGTAAAAATATAGAAGTTTAGGGAGTAAGGGAGGAATGAAGAGGTGGGAGGAGTGTGTTGAGTGCATTCCAACACAACAACAAAATGTCTTAGCCAACTAATTAATATTGGAAATCCATGCCCTGTTTTGCAATCTCAATCTGTTACATGATGTGTCACACCTTTTTTTCTCTTGGATGCTTGTATTTGCCATAAGAATAAAACACTTTTTAGTTGTAATTGACCATATATGGGAGTGAATCCTTGTTACTATAACCTGTTGACATTAAACAACTGCACAGCTGATTTTGGCATGCTTGAATAAGTTTTTTGTTGCACCTGATTCCAAATTACAAAGCCCCATGTTTTCTTGGTTGCTAGGGTTTCACCTGCAGTTCTAGATGGTAATATGATAAATGTTTTCAATCAGTGTATCTGGTATTCTGATGATGATTTATTATTGTTATACTGGAAATTGCTCTCCCTGCCCATGACAGTGTGCCTAATATCCTCTGGTGTCTGCATCTGAATTTTTTCTGGCTGATTTAAGCTTTCAAAGTGGGGGCCGTAATTGAGTTTTTATTGTGTTGTATCCAGGTCTTACATAAGTATGGCTCTTCAGAAGTATTTACCTTCAAGTGTTGCGCCTTCTCTTAGTATGACACCTTTGAATTTTTCAAAGAAGGTGTATGAAAAAGCTCAACTTGCAGAGCAGGATACATCTGCTGGTCCGCCTGTGGAAACTGATATAGATATTGACATTAGAGAGGTTTACTTTCTGATTATGCATTTCCTATCAGCGGGGCCATGTCATAGAACCTTTGGACAATTTTGGAATGAGCTTTTGGAACATCAACTATTACCTAGAAGATATCATGCTTGGTATTCAAGAACTGGTGTGCCCAGTGGGGATGAAAATGATAACGGCCTGTCATTTCCATTAAGTTATAATAAATTGGTGGACAGGTATTTAATGATGTTCTATTACACACTAGCTTTTTTAATTTTATCCTTTCAAGGTTTTAGTCTTTTCGTACAAAACCAGTGGTAGAAAATATTAAGGTAGTAGTTCTTTATATTTATTTTCTGCCAACATTTAGTTTTATCGGAAGTATACTACTAAATTTCATTGACTATGGGATAGTCAATCCTGTCATATCATTCTTCACATTCATGGTGATGCTTCTTAATAGGCCACTGATGGAACAGTTGTCTTGCCATTTTGTATTCAGCTCTGTTTTCTGTTACTTTCTTCTTCTATTATTGCTAAGCAATAACTTCATCATTTGCACAACTTTTAGGTATCCTCACATTGAAAAGGATCACTTGGTCAAACTTCTGAAGCAGTTGATACTGAGTAAAGCCCCTCCATTGCTTGGCATGGTTGGTGGAAATGCTCCAAATGCAGCTGATGTTCCTACTTTACTAGGAACTGGTTCATTTTCACTTATGGGTTGTATGTACCATTTTTCATCTTAATTTTGTTCTCAGTAGTAATTATGTTGCAAATATTTTGCTATTGAAATTGTTACTTGGAAAGTCATTGATTGATGTCATATCAGATTGTTGTTCATCTTATTTGTAAACATCATTGGACGACTAATAATATTTTGAATATATTCAAAAATTTTCTGCATTGGTGTCCACCTGCTTTATTTTAGGCAAGTACTTACATAATTCTTCCACTTATTTGTACATCCTTATGTTTTTCAGCTGATCAGAAAAAGGAAAATAAGCAAGTTAAACCTCCACCTGGTTATCTCCGTTGGCCTCACATTCAGGCTGATCAGTTGCATGGCTTAAGTTTGAGAGAAATTGGAGGCGGCTTCTCAAGGCACCATCGTGCTCCTTCTGTTCGTGCGGCATGTTATGCTATTGCTAAACCATTAACTATGGTGCAAAAGATGCAAAATATAAAGAAACTGCGGGGGCATCGAGATGCTGTATACTGCGGTATGAATTTTCACCCTTTAAGTGTGCAATAAAATCTAGTTTCTATGGTAATTCCATTCCATGAGTTGATATTTGGTATTATACAAATCTTAACCCAAAATGTATATTGTCATGGGTGCTTTTGGCTGCTGGAGTTATTTGCACATATCATATATATGGTTTGTTTTTTATTGCTTTGTCTTAGTACAAGTTGAAGTGATGCAGATGATATAACTATCTTTTTCGTATGCAACATTCTATCAAATTTTTTTAGTGTGAATTAAAAATTGATTATTTCTTTCTTCTTGGGTATGAGTTCTAAATTTGATCCCAATTACAAGATCCTTTCTGATTTATAATTTTAGACGCTATTGAACATTCTTTTTCCCCGCCACAAAGAAAATGATTGTTGTATTTTTTTTTTTAATTAATTTATTTTCGGTTACCTTTCCTGATTCTAAAGTTTAGATCCCAGATCAAATTGTATTTGCTCATTGAAATTGTTATTTGGATTTGGCTGATATGTCTCTTTTCACAATTGATACATTTGCTCCCCATCTGCACTTTATAGCATGGTTTAAGCAAGTAGCATACCAAAGAGGAGTACCCGGGTCCATATTGATATTATAGGCCATGATAAGCATCAGGAAAATCCAAAATTTCTGAAATGTTTTCAACAAAAAGGAAAAATACCAAAGCACATGTATTCACGAAAAACATGTTTAATATTCATATTAATTATTTAATACATAAAATTGGAAAGAAGATTGATAATACAGTCTTTTCTGTCGCGGGCTCTAAATACATGTTTAGTTTGCATATAGATTTAAAATTTAGAATGGTCTCTCGTTAAGTTGGGTGTATCAATTCATGTCCAGCCAAGCTCTCCAATCACAAAGAGAACCCCAAAAAAATGTGAAGTGTAACAACAGCACCACAAAAGATAAACATTTTGTAGCCATTTCACATTCAGGCTGGGAAAAAATTAAATTGTGATGGCTGAAATGTGTTCTCTGTCATGCTCACTTTGATATTAGGGGTAGTGCTTCAACAGATTTTGAAGAATAAAACATTGCATAGTCTCTAGCTTTGGCAACTATGGAATGTGCCTAGTAGAATCTCAAGGTTACACTGTTGTGGTGATGCAGCATGAGGTGCCTCAACAGTTTTCTCCTCTGAATGTTGTCTGCTACCCTAGCCCCAATAGACTCTCCATAATATCCAGTACTACTAGTGGACTGATCTTGTTATATTTCATTGCATGACAGAGTACATCACAATATCATTAGACTCCCCATAGTATTTGTGTATTGATCCCTTGCAATCTGTATGTAATAGTTGCTTAACTCAGCAGTTGAAATAGTAGAAACAATAATAAAATGACACATGCCAGCTAGTTGGGTCAGTAACACAAATCCTATACTGTCATCCCAATTCATCAAAAACCATATTTTAAATTAGATTATTAGCATGTAAATTCTTTTGATTGATTCAATCCAGTTATTCTTTGGTCTTCCTTTTGCCCTATCATTGAGTATTTTCTCACAGCTTCTCATGGCTGCCTACATAAATTTTGGCTTTAAATGACCAAACTGTCTTAGCCTACTTTCCTTTATATTGCCACCTTTTAGGGCTACACCTTGACACTCCTGGGTATTCAGTGTTTAACGCATCTTTCCTATTCTCCCCAGGCATCCATTTTAACATCCTTATCCTATAAATATGATGTAAAACTTTTGAAGCTGTTCAACTTTCCAAACAATATAAGTTCAATGGAAGCCAAAAAAAAAAATACCTTAACCAAAATTTATGGGAAGTAAGCAAGCCGCATAAGGTGTCAAACTAGCCATCATTAGCATCTAAACAAGAAAGCCCCTTCAAATCAAATCATGGTAAGTGGTGTTCTGACCTCGTCCCCTTTTGGATTATATTGGCATCTTCCTTTTAGAAGGGAATTGCGAGACTATGAGCTTGTGCTTAAGGATGTGTCCATTGAACTTGAGTGCCCTGATATTTAAATTTGGTGTTTGGAAACTTCTGGTCTTTTTTCTTGTCGGTCTTTTTTTTTCATGTCTGTAGTTGACTCCTTTTCCCCTTGGCGACCTATTGATGATGTAGCAAGCCATGTTCGCTACCTCAGCCCAGTAGTATATCAGCATTCAATCTCAGACACCTTGCTCTTTCTGCAATTGTCCTATTCATCTTTTCATCTATGCCATTTTGCTCTGGTGTCTTCTACACAAAAGTTTCTTTTGATCCCATGCTGCTCACAGAATTTTAGAAAAAATTATGCATCCATGTATTCAGTCCCATTGTCTCTGTCACACAGCTTTACAGATGTTGAAATGGTAGCTTTTAACGGGTAGTCCAATTCTCTGTTTCTATTGACTTCCCTTATTCAACTGCAACCCCTTGCTTAGAGATGTCTTGATGAACTTTATATCTATTCATTTCTCTAGCTAGTGGCAATTAGGATTTGTGCAGGGCAACACCAACCACTGGGAAAGGCATTATATATTTTTCTTATGATACATACATGCAATTAAACTTATATTTTAGAGCTGAAATAAGAGATCTTTAATGTGTGCATAACAATTTGCTTCTTTGTGTTTTGTAGCCATATTCGATCGCACAGGGAGATATGTGATTACTGGTTCAGATGATCGCCTTGTTAAGATTTGGTCAATGGAAACTGCATTTTGCTTGGCTAGCTGCCGTGGGCACGAAGTATGTGCAGTTATTGTTTTTGTATATATCTCTCTCTTTTTCGATATATGTGTGTGCGATTTGTTTGTGCGCATGTTTTCATGTGTATGTGCTAATTGTTTTTGCTTTTGTTCCAATTGTTTATTTAGTTGACTAATTTCAACTTATTTTTCAAAGGGTGACATTACTGACTTGGCTGTGAGTTCAAACAATGCGCTGGTGGCATCCTCCTCAAATGATTTCATCATTCGAGTTGTAAGACCTTTTTTTTTTCTGGCATAAATAATTGCACAAGTTTTCCCTTAATGGTATAAACTATTCTTTCTTGTATATCGCAGTGGCGTTTGCCAGATGGGCTACCAATTTCTGTTTTGCGGGGGCATACTGGAGCTGTTACTGCTATAGCATTTAGTCCCAGGCCTAGCTCTGTATACCAACTTTTATCGTGAGCCTTGTTCCCTGTTCTCTCTCAATTTCCTACTTAACTTCCCCCCCTCCTTCCATTTCTATATCTGAGGCTCAATAACATGTATCAAATGATTAATTCTGAACTTCTGGGTTGGATTCATGATCCAAGCTAGGCTTTTATCTTTATTTTGAAATAAACAACCACTGCATTCCATTAAAGCAACAGCTCTTTCAGTTGTGTTTATATTACCACTTACAGTCAATCAAGTTTTCCAAATTCAAAATTTTTTTGAAATGTTACATTCATAAAATAAATGTAGGTGCATTGAGGAAATCATCTAAGCAAGTTTGGTGGTGTCTTTGCTGTGAAAAGTTGTTATTTCATTGCTTTTTCTGGAAGATGCACTCTCTTTGAGCTCTGTAATTTATCACCTCAACTTTTTTTTCCCTTTTGGCCTGTTTAGATCATCAGATGATGGAACATGCAGGATCTGGGATGCAAGGTATTCCCACCTCAATCCACGAATATATGTTCCAAAGCCTTCAGATGCTGTGGCTGGTTAGTTAATTGTTTCCATGTAGTCCTTGAAATATTGTGGTTGGTTTTGCACATGGGAAATATCTGATAAAAACTTACCTGGAAATCTAAACTTGACTGCAGGAAAAATAAGTGGTCCCTCCTCAAGTAACAATCTGCAGAGCCATCAAATACTATGTTGTGCATTTAATGCTAATGGAACTGTTTTTGTGACTGGTAGCTCAGACACTTTTGCCAGGGTATGTTATATATATGTTATTATATTATATATATATTCATGTTTATTTTTGTGCTCTTTCCTTGTTTGTCTCCTTTGGTGCTTAGTAGTGTATATTCAATGAATATTATTCTTATATTTATGTTCATGCCTCAATATTTGCAGGTGTGGAATGCATGTAAATCCAACACAGATGACGCTGAACAACCAAATCACGAGATGGATGTGTTATCTGGCCATGAGAATGATGTCAACTATGTGCAATTCAGGTTAGATTGTTCTGGTCAGCTTATGCCATTATCTTATAATTCACATTTTTTTTAACATTGTTGCTGCCCCACCTTGCAGCGGCTGTTCTGTGGCATCAAGATCTTCCACTGTCGACGCTTCCAAGGAGGAGAATCTTCCAAAATTTAAAAATTCCTGGTGTGTTAATAGCTTGCTCTCTAATTCAAGTGATGTGACGTATTGAACCTTTTTTCTCTCTCGATTGGTTCTTTCATCTCTTATAAATATTCAGACTGTGCTGCCAACTTGTTATTAACATCAAATGGCCCCATCTCCAGGTTCACTCATGACAACATAGTTACCTGTTCTCGTGATGGTAGTGCAATTATCTGGATTCCAAGATCACGTAGATCTCATGTGAGAACTCTTCTGAATATAACTTTTTCACTGCATTTTTTCATTTTTCTGTGATTTTGTTGCAACGCCTTTCATCTTTTCTGTCAATCTTTTCCTTATGGAGTTATTTTCGCTTCCCATTCTGTGCAATTTGATGTGTTTGCATTGGCTACATTTAATTTCATGACGTGATATTCCTTCTTGTTTCATTATATTTTCTTGTTCAGGGGAAAGTTGGACGTTGGACACGGGCTTATCATCTCAAAGTTCCACCCCCACCAATGCCTCCACAGCCTCCTCGAGGAGGCCCACGTCAGCGATTTCTTCCCACTCCTCGTGGTGTTAACATGATTATGTGGAGTCTAGATAATCGCTTTGTGCTTGCTGCTATAATGGGTGAGGCACTTTTTCTAGTTTTTTTAGTTTGAATCTGATTAGTTAAAATTATAATCAAGAATTCAAGATATGCTGCAACATTCTTTTATTGTTTCCCTTTCTAATTATACATACATCAATTTACTGATTTTTAAGTTTTCTTGGTATCTTCATTAAATTCATGCTAGTTTGGAGTCAAGGTTCGCCTTTGCCATGCTTTTTTTGGTGCCATTTGGCCCAAGGCTGCGCGTGCTCTTTTGCCACAATTTCGCTGGCACACAGCTCGTGCTGCCATGTCAAAAAATTCAAATAAATTTAAGAAATAAGAAAAACTGAAATTCATTAATATTTTGTTTTAGTAACATTTAACACCCTTTTATCAAGTCATAACTAGATATTTGTAGTCATTCTCATTAAGTTTTTTTATCTTTATAAAGTTAATTGTCAAGACTCTAATTAAATCTCATTTCTTACCATGGAAAAAATTTTTAGCTCTTTTATCCCGACAAAATTTTTAGGGGGCTACTTTTTATGGTTCGTTGAGGGTTATAAACTTATAAGAATGCAATTGGATGATATTTGGCAATAACTAGCTTTTATCCTAGAGATTTGTTCTTATATTGTTTAGAGGATGGTTGAAAGGGAATACATTTTGAAAGAGTTTGAAGTTGTAAATTATTTCATTTTATTTATTTGGGATGAGTTTGGTTGATGAAACTATTGATACATGAATATGGAATCAATTGAAAGAAGATGAAGTAACTGCATATAGAGTTACATAGTTCAGCATTGTGCTTACATCCACGAGAGGGAAGAAAGTTTCTGACTAGTTTTAAATCAAATTATGGTTCCAACTTATATCATCAAACCTCGGTTATAACCCTTGCCTATTATATTAAGAAAAATTCCCAATTTCCCCTAGAGTCTTGGCCCTCTGCATCCCTAACCCATGCTTTGACTTGAGATAAAACAAATTTATCATCCAAGGGAGGGACCTTTCTTTATAATCTCCATCCATGAGCCTCTTAGGTTCCTCCCCCTTTTGGCCCCAAAAAATAGTATGAATAACTTTTTCTTAACATGAGCTAACATCTTTAACAAATATTTTTTTGGAGAGAGAGCGTTTATGGTTTAGGATCTGAATTTGGGCTTTGTATGGCTAATAGTTTTTCTTTTGTTACCATTTATTTATTTGTGAGTAATTTTACAGTAACTGTATGTGCCGGTTTCTGATATTAAGAAAACGGCATATGCATGATGCATCATAGTGTAAGCCAGTGTTTCTTTGGCCACGATCTCCTAGTATGCATTTTCATCTAGATTATATAGGTGATCACTGGGATCAACAGAAATGTGGAGTTATTTACGTATGGCAGAAAAGGAATTATAAAATTTTGAAATTGTAATGTACTTTTAATTTGCCTAGTGGAGCATGAAAGAGGACAAAAAAAGGATTTTTTTTAACACAAAGTTAGATTTAGGGTTATCTGCAGTGGACAGAAGTGGGGAAAAAATTTGGGGACCTGACAAGTAATATGGTGATGTAACCACTTCGCATCCCTTAGCTTTTTAATTTTTCCTTTGTCACTAAAAGATTAATGTACAAGCAATATGGTTATTGACAAATTACGCAACATCAATGTGGTTAATAATAGAACCAGGCTACCTTGCCTTTTTTGGAAAAATATATATCACTAATCTGATTAATGGGTCCCCCTGCTGACCTTATGTAAATGGGAACTTTCAATCTGGCCGGTCAATGTTGTTGGTTTTATGATTACCTGCTTTTTCACCTTTTGCACTCCATCCTCTTTTCATGGTGATCAGCAATCATGATCTGGCATTTGGCTTGCTCCCAATGCTAGTGACTTGTAGGATAAGATCATTATTTATAGATAAGCTGCTTCCATACAATGCCATATTTGTTTAGGCTTGTTTGGAATTCATTTTGGAGTAGGAGCTCACTCTAGGGACCAGTTCCTTGACCTTGTTTAGGGGAGTAGTTTAGGAGGTTTTATGAGTCTGCTTGATTAATAAAAAACTAAAGGAGTTTCTGTACCTAACAGATGTTTGGTCAAACATGTAAACGCATGAATCTGGTAAAATTTAATGTATTTACAAGTTTCCTACTGGGAAAATGAGATTCATGTAATTACAAATTTGCCAAAGCAGGAAAAAGAGCCTTGCTGACAAGTTTGCCACCACCCAAAAAAAAAAAAAAAAAATCGATCTCCCTTAAAAACCAAAAACAGGGTAAAGGATGATTTTGATCTTTTTGTCATTCTTGTTTCGGGGGATTCATTATCTCTACTTGACCAAACATCCATCTATCAACTATAACTCATTCTAACTACTGGAACTCATTCTAAGCTGTGGATCAGTTCCTAAAATGAACTCCAAGTGGCACCTTAATTGACATATTAATAATGCTGCCTTTGCTAAACTTGCTACGTCCAGAAGTTGTGCACTTGCACCATGCACAGATGTTCTTTTAACTAAGTAGCATCTTGAGTTTGCTGCTTTTACTTTCAGCTTTATAACATTATTCTGTCTATGCAGATTGCAGAATATGTGTTTGGAATGCTGTTGATGGTAGCTTAGTACATTCCTTGACTGGTCATAATGATTCTGTAAGCAATCTGTTTCAAAGTTTCATGGATTATTTTTTAGTATGCTGCTCTAATATATGTTTAAATGTAGGATTCATGAGTGATTTATAACCTTGCAGATATTTATTTTTTGGTCTTCTGATTCACATTTCTGGATTTTTCTTGGTACTTATGTTTATGATTTACTTTGACATACCATATTCCTTTGGATAACGATGACATCTTTATGGCATTGTTTTCATTAGAGTCATGGTATGACCTTGAGGTGCATTGTGAGTCTCTTAGTAGTCAGGTACTTATGTACTGCTTGCCACTTATCTCTTCTGTCCTTCTGATTTTTAATGCAATTCTCATTAATTATCAAAAAGAAAAAAAAAAGGAATAGATGGAATGTTATTGAAGATATGTTTTTTGACATGTTGATAAGTTAAAACAAAATTTGTGTTTCTGATCCCAACTAGTTGGCGTATGTAATTTTTTATGTTTGATTAAGCAACTATCCAATGTGGAATCTTCCTTTTCGATCTGTTTCCCTTGGAAGTCATGTTTAATGCATCGATATCTACATTCACTTGTTATGCTATCAGTCAAGATTATCAATTGTCTCTATGTGTCTGTTCACTTTGCTTTGACTTCTGGATTTGTTGTTGATCTTGAATGTTATATGAAGTGTCTGCCTCTTTTTGTAAGTTGAGGCTAATTACTTCATTTGTTTATTACACCATTTTTTTTATCAGTAACGGAAATGTATTCAATTAAAGGATAAAAAGAGGTACAGAGATGGGAGTACATTCCATGAGGAATGGGATGTACTCAATACAGCAATCATGAAAATGTTCTGAAAAGGAAACAAAACAGCAACACTTCTGTTCCACACATGCTGCCCTGCCTATAATATAAGAGTTTCACCATTGCTCAACTGTTTTTAAGATAACTGATCGTTGGACTATTCGTTATATGATAGTTCATTAATAGGACGTACCTTATTGCTGATGATCTTCTTTGTCATATTCTTGGTAGACATATGTTTTGGATGTTCATCCTTTCAACCCCCGTATAGCCATGAGTGCTGGATATGATGGAAAGACCATAGTTTGGGATGTGAGTATCTGGTTTTATTCTTTCATGCTAATGCCCCATTCTGCTAGTGCTTTTTGTTTATTGGATTTTTTTTTTCTTTGTTTTTTCCCCCCTTACAGATATGGGAGGGCACACCTATTAGGACATATGAAACAGGACGCTTCAAGTTGGTGGATGGGAAGTTCTCACCGTAAGTGAACCATACGGAGCACAATAATTTAATGTTCTTATTATTCTCTAGTTAATTTTCCTGATTTTTTTTCCATTGTGTTCATTCCTTTCTTTATAAATATATTACCTAATGTGTTACGTAAAAGGGAAAATCCTACAAGTCACATATATGCGTCTGCATATGTGTTATGCGGTTGCATGTGACGATTATGCTTTTTAGTTCTTCTCCAAACTTTGGGGTTCTTCAAATTTGCATCTTGCAGGATCTTTTCCCTTGAAAAAATATCTTAGTTTAGACTGATCAGAGTAAATGTAGCTGTTCCACCATATTTTACTGTATATAAGGGGACCAAATTAGGAGCATAGTGTGGGAAGCAGCATTGAAATCTGAGGTGTTACAAATATATAGAGATTCCCATCATTGAATGGGTCCATTTAGAAGAATGTGCTTATAAAGTTTAGAATGGCTGGACGTTGATGAAAAATGTGATTACGTGTTCATTTTTCGGAAATTTTGACCTAGGTTTCACAATAGTTCACCACTCAAAAGAGCATAGTTAAACCAAATGGTGAAAAATATTTTATCAATCTAATGAAAGGCATATTTTAACTGTTAAAATGTGACTCATGAAATGATGGTCTGGATCATTTTTCAAACTCAATACACACCTCACAACCTTGTGCCCAGTAACACAGACCTCAATTTTGCCAAATAATTTCCTTCTATACCAGGGGATTAGATGTGTTTAGTTGGTATGGTAATAGCCAAGAAGAATGGCTATTATGGTTTGTTGGTAGAAGGTGATTTTTCTAGTACTATTCAGTAGTTGACTATAAAGGTTTCTTGGAGGTTGAGGTATTGGTTCTTCGAGGCTAGATCACTGGCCCTTGAGTTGAACATGTCACTCATGAGAGTGTCATTGATGAGAGTGCCAAGATCAGCCAATGCCATAGCTGATAGACTAGCATAGTTGGGTCCAGAAAGGATGGAAATATCTGTTTGTACCCTGTCAGATGACTTGTTGGGGGAGGGATCTATTTCATTTGCAGGGGATTAGATCTGTTTTCAGAACTTAGACTCTTGAGGATTGCTTTATCTTTTCTTATAGGAATATGATCCATTAAAAGGAAGAAAATAAGTTAACAATCTGGCCTGTTTGGAACATTAGTTGATTAAACTGTCCCTTTTTGCTTAAAATAACGTACACCACCTTCTGAAAACAAATATGCGCAAGTATGAAATGAAGTTCTGAGATGACAACCCCTTATTTTATGGACGTTAAAGTAATTGTCAAGATTATGTCCCCTGTATATGAAGGTGTAGATATCGCACTTTAAGAACATGTTGCTTTGTGTTCTCTTGAGCGTGCTCAATTTTTCTTCCAAGTTCCAATATGCATTATGAATCAAAGTGTTGTGATTTTCTCCAGCCCTTCTATATTAATGGTAGTTTCCTCTTCCAAATTTTCATTTAATTTTAACTACACGTGATTTTATTTTAATATCCAGTTAATGATGCCATGCTTTTTTCGGATAATTCTATTTCTTGTTACTGATGCTGATGCACATATTATGTGGATATATACACATTCCTTAGTCATGACTAGTTACTGTTTATTTCTGATGAAATAAATTTGTTTTGCAATACAGGGATGGGACATCAATTGTACTTTCAGATGATGTTGGCCAAATATACATACTAAACACTGGCCAAGGCGAATCCCAAAAGGATGCGAAATACGACCAGGTACTAAATAATCTTAAACATCGTATGCTTTCCATTTTAGAATTATATTTCTTCAACTTCCTTCTGATTCTTATTTTTTATGAAATTCCTACAGTTTTTCCTTGGGGATTATCGCCCCCTTATTCAAGATACTCATGGAAATGTTCTTGATCAGGTTAGTTGTCCATTGTTTGTTTTGTTCCTTTGGTTAGCATCTTTATCTTCATCTCTCCACACCCCTTTTAACACAATTATTTGGTTTTATGTTTCATAAGCATGCTTGGAAAGGTTTTCATTTTACACTGACAAAATTTTTATCTGTGTTGGTATTTTATGGTGCCAAATATATTACGCGGCTCACTTTTTGATGAATTAGTTCTCTGTTGCATTCGTCAAACCATTCTTTTAACTTCATATGTTAAGATTGATGAACATTCTCATTGAGTGGCACAAATTATTACCTAGGTAACAATAGCATTACTGAAGTTTTTAGTACAATAAACAAAAAGAAAAGCAAGTGGTAACAAAAATGAAAAATGGATGTAGATCATTCCATATATTATATTCCTATTTCCAACTTTAATCATTAACAAGGTTCTAAAAGTTGGACTCAAGGAATTTTGAATTCTTCATTTCCGTACATCTTGACTGATTTTCACTATATATGTAAGAATCAACAATTTTGAAAATGATGTTGGGGTTGGGATATAAAACCTTCAGTATATGCCTGGTCTCGTGCATCTGTGAAAGAAGAAAAGTATCATGGTGTATATAATGTAGGGCAGTATGTATGTGTTTATGTAACTCTAAGCAATGTCTTTTTATCTATCTTCTATTAAAAGTCTGGTATGCGATTTGCTGTAAACTTTCCCTTAAGGTTGTCTACTACTTTGTAAGGCTTGGGCTATGTATGATGCAGGAGACACAGCTTGCTCCGCATCGCAGGAATATTCAAGATCTACTTTGCGACTCAAGTATGTCCTTAGCTTCTGTCAACAAACCAAATATGATAATTTTAAGATGTTTTTCATTGATAATCATAGTTTCTGACATGCTTGTCTGTTTATTAATGCCAGACATGATTCCATATCCAGAACCTTATCAGAGCATGTACCAGCAGCGACGTCTGGGTGCTCTGGGTATTGAGTGGCGTCCATCTTCTGTAAAATTAGCTGTTGGTGCAGACGTCAGTCTTGGACAGGATTACCAAATGCTTCCCTTGTTGGATTTGGACAGAATGATTGAACCATTGCCTGAATTTATAGATGCCATTGACTGGGAACCCGAAAATGATGTCCAGAGTGATGATACTGATTCAGAGTACAATGTTACTGAGGAATATTCCAGTGAAGGGGAGCAGGGAAGTTTAAGTACGAGTTCACCTGGTGACACAGAATGCAGTGCAGAAGCTGGTGAGGTTGATCACGAACACAAAGATGGCCTTCGCCGATCGAAAAGGAAAAAGCACAATGCAGAAGTAAGTAATGTTCAGTCAGTCTCATTTCTTTCTTGTTTGCACCCTCTTGAAATTGAAATTTCTTTATATTTTCAGGCTGACTTCATGACTTCTTCTGGGAGGCGCGTCAGGAGAAGAAATTTGGATGAGCGAGATGGCACCTTATCCATCAGGCGTAGCAAAACTAGAAAATCAAGAAATTCCCGGAAAGCTTCTAGGAGGAAATCATCAACTTCAAAATCATTGAGACCACAACGAGTTGCTGCACGCAATGCTCTCACTTTGTTTTCTCAAATAACTGGCAAATATACGGATGGAGAAGATGAAGATGGCTCTGAAGATGATCTGTCTGGCAGTGATTCCATGCTGCAAGATTCAAACATCCAGAGCAATGAATCTGACAGTTCTTTGCATAATGTGCAACAGAAACATCCAAGAGGGAAAGAAGTATCATTTGATGACTCTGATGATGTGATTGAGCCTCCTGGATCTCATACAAATGCTGGAAATAGGAAGAGATTAGTCGTGAAATTTTCGCTTCGTGATTCAAATAAGCTTGCGTGTCCAGAGAACAAAAAGCCCAAACGTGACAACTCTGCTGAGTTTGAGACTTCGTCATCTAAAGTTCCAGAAGAAACTAATGAAGAAAATGGGACCTATTTAAGCCCCCATGATCCAGGAACTTCTAGTGATGCTATAGACATGGCACTATCTCAGAATTTCAGTGGAACTACAAAAATTAGAGAAAGAGGTCAATCTGAAGCCGAAGATCATTTGGATTTGTCTGCAGGATATAGAGATAACGAAATTAGATGGGGAGGTCTCAAGGCACGCTCAGCCAAGCGTTTTAAAATGGGAGATGCCATGCAAACAGATGCATGCGCGTTATCTAGTGCAAATCTTAACTGCTATATTGAGAATAGTGTCAATGGGTTCCTGCAAAGTGAGAACAAGTGTGGAATGGGATCTCCTTGTTTAGAATCTCAAATTAATGGAGACAATACTGAGAGAGCAGCTTACGGGAATGACAAACATTTTAAAGCTGGTCCAAATGAGAGTTTGGAAGGTGCAAGTAAAAACCTTGCTCCTGAGCACACATGTAATTCTTCATTACATGAGCAGTTTCATCTTGATGATAATGAACATGGAAGAGGTCATTTCCCATTATCTTGCAATGGGAGTTCCGATGAGAGATTCAAAGAGCATTTTGAGGTTAAACAAGGCATGGAATATAGCAAATCACAAGAGATAGTTGACATGGTTGCTAATGATGATACAGTGTCTTCTGTCGTCAGTTGTAAGAATGGGCTTGACCTTTCCCCTGATTTGAAGGATAACCCTCCATTGATTTCAACAAAATTTAGGATCAGATCAAAAAGGAGGTCGAGGGAGTCTCAGAGTCCTTCCAAGTTGAAGTTTGGTGCTGCCATACAAGATAGGAGGAATGGTGGATGTGATAGAACATCTGAAATGGCCTCACACATGCAAAATACTATTTTGGGAGTACCTGAAGAGGCAGAAGGTACGAGCAGAAGCAGACACAGTTCAGAACATGGGATCTTGAATAAATCAATGGATCATATTGATGATGATTCTATGCCCATTTTGCAAGATTTGCGGAGCTTGCATTCAGACTCTAGCAACAAGATGTATGATTCTGTTTATAGAAGGTCCAAGTCATACAAAGGAAATAATGTAGGAGGTGAAGTGTGTGGAATGGAGGAAGGTACTTCAAATACCAGCATATTTGTCGACAGGGAAAGAGATTTCCTTGAAACCACAGCTGATGGGGTTCGTAGAACAAGATCCATGGGAATGAAGGCAACAACACGTGACACGAATGTTGCAGGCAGTAGTTTAAAGGTGAATGAAGGTAATCAACTATTAGAGGCGTCAAGAGGTATAGAAAAATTCTCCACAAATACACAGGAGCACCTCCTCCGTGAAGAATGGAGATCAAATTCAAATATGACAGTTGGCTTAAGGTCTGCTAGAAACAGGAGAGGCAATTATTATGGTAGTGGCGCTAGTCCTCTAGACAAGAGGAAGTCACATTACCCAGTGAGGAAAATGTCTTGGTTGATGTCAGAGAATGAGGAGAGCTACCGATATATTCCTCAGCAAGGCGACGAAGTTGTATACTTGAGACAGGTAATTATCAAGAATTTTTTTCAGTTTAATTCTGAGCCTACGTTCTTTTCCATGGTTATCTGTTGGACAATGCTATTTCATTGATTCATACTTGGGCTTCAATACATTGTAGGGCCATCAAGAATACCTAGATGGGAGTCATTCACATGAAATAGCCCCTTGGAGAGCAATCAAGGGAATTCTAAGTGCTGTCGAAATTTGTAAAGTTGTAGGCCTTGATTACTCCACACTTCCAGGTTCAGGGGAGAGCTGTTGTAAACTCACACTTGAGTTTATAGATGCCGCATCCATTGCATTTGGGAAAAAGTTCAAATTGACTCTGCCTGAACTGATTGGTTTCCCAGAATTCCTTGTTGAGAGAACACGGTATGATGCAGCTATCAGGAGAAATTGGACTCATAGGGATAAGTGCCAGGTTTGGTGGACTAATGATGATGACGATGGTGGAAACTGGTGGGAAGGTCGTATTTTGACTGTAAAGCCCAAGTCTCCTGAGTTTCCAGACAGTCCATGGGAGAGATATGTTATTCAGTACAAGGGTGATCCTACAGGCACACATCTTCATAGTCCTTGGGAACTGCATGATTCTCCTGATGCTCAATATGAGAGCCCTCGTATTGATGATGAGAGCAGAAATTACCTTCTGTCATCTTTTGACAAGTTAGAGCGTATAGGCTACAGAAATCAGGTCTCTTTCTCTTCCTTTAACAATCCTTTCCAAAATACCTGCTCTCCTGTTGATAATCTGATTAAAACAGAAATGGAAAAACATAGACAAGTATGAATTATCATATAGTTTTTGACTCTGAATATTGCAGGATTATTATGGAACTCAGAAACTGAAACAAGTTGCTCGCAAGTCAGAGTTTTTGAACAGGTATGTCATTGTCTATGCTTGTTGAGTTTCTTCATTTCGGTTTGCTTGCTTTTAGTAGTTATGGTGGGGGAATGATATGAGACAACATACCTATCAATTTACCAAAGGACAGATCAGCCAAAGACCCGGCTCTTCAGTAGCTAAACTAATTAATAGCCAATGGGTCTTGGTAGTTGGACACATTACCATATTCTCGTAAAAGTCACATTACCCGGTGACCAGAGACGCGGGTCTTTAAGTAGCTAAGCTAATTAATAGCCAACAAAATAAAGAAGGAATGTATCACGGAAGAGCCTGAAGTTTTTACCTGTATGAACATATTCTGACCATATAATTTGAGAGGTTTGAGATCTTAAACCAATCATTCAAGAATGCGGGCTTGCATGTGTGATTTTTATGCTTTTATGATATAGTGCGGAAGTTAGTATATTGATGGAATTCCCTTTGGCGTTATAAAATTATTTCAGATTTCCTGTTCCATTATCTGTTGAATTGATTCATGTGAGGGTGGAGAACAACTACTATCGGAGCTTGGAAGCAGTAAAGCATGACATCACAGTGATGCTTTGTAACTTCGAGTCATACTTTGGGAAAAATGTGGAGCTTGCCTCAAAAATGAGGCGACTAAAAGATTGGTTCTCGCGGATGCTGTTGGATTTGTAGGTCCTGCAAAGACAGTTTTGTAGAAGAATCAGTTGCAGATGAGGAAGGAGGGATCAGTTTTCATTGTAGATATTCTTTTGATTTTTATTGTATTTCAAACTGTTCTTTCTGTACCCATCCATCCAATTTTGGGAATTAGTTTTTTTCTGGGGATATAATTGTGAAGGGGAGGGAGAGGGATCTGAGGAGGGAAAGAGCTGGTTGTTTTTGAACAATCCTTTCCACAAAATTCATTCATGTATAGACAGACACTGGTTCAATCATCATCATCACCATTAATTTAAATAAGAGAAGAAAAAAGGCGAAAAAAAATTCAATTAGTTGTATTCCCTTCATTTGTTGTGTCTTTTACGAGAATATAAAAATCATTAAAATAGAAAAATAACTTCACATTAAACAAGAATAAAATCTGTTAAATTATAGATTTGAAACTTGTTAGCATTCAAAACTTGATTGGGCTTTGATGTTTGATGACCACCTTGCATTTTTGTGAGTCAATTAAAGTTGCCCCTTACCAACTAAAAAATGGTGAAAGCAGTTGAAACCAAATCTTGAAAATGCAGTGTCCAACTGGAAGTTGACTTCATTCTTGGTTCTAAATCTCATCCAACCCATGAACAACCCTTCCCGAAACCTAATTCTAGTAACCCCCAAGTATGGGACACATTCAACGAAGAAACACAGCATATAGTGATTTTAGGCTTGTAGACAGTGGAGGAGATTTTACAGTGAGAAGTACTAGGTGAAGCTTCTCTCTCTTTAGAATTTCATCCCTCTTGCCCCGCCTTGTACTCTTCTTCCTGCTCCTCTTATCATCGCCTTCAGATTCCGAACCTGAATCTAAATCATTGAGGTCCCATGAGCAATACGACACAAAACCTAATTCTAGTAACAATCCTACATAAGCAGGCGTTTTTCAGATGGGAATTCTTCATCGGCAGCTTCTTTCGGATCGAAATATGCACTACCAATAATTACTGCCTCGAAACGGAGTGGATAAAACGATTTAAATAGAACACATGCGAGATTGAGCAAATGCCCGATGCAACACCCTCCCGGATGACGGATGAATGCAAAAAGGAAGTTAAGCAAGAGATTTAACAAACATATCGCAGACTCTCCCTGACCGAATCTGTAAAACCTAGAGATCTTCTGACTGTACCACCAAAAAGAGATTTAAGAGATCCTCAAATGGACATAATAGTGCGAAACCAACACCATACAATAGAACGTCCCAACTTTAATGCTCAATTGATTTGGAGTTTGGAACATTATGCATTATAGTGGATTCTTTTTGAGAAACGAGCAAAATAGCAACCCATCATATCAACAAACATCCATTCTAAGCAGCAACAGAGTTGTGCTCAAGAGAGTTGGTTATTCATGAACAACAAAAGAAATTCTCCTGCAGACACAACCAACTAAAATATTCCACTCAGAAGATTAGCTGCCGTTGAGATAGCCGCTCCGGTGATGGCACACTGTGCGATTTGCTCATGCGAAGTGTCGTCCGATGTGAGTGCCAATGCAACTCCCGTGATGGCCCCTGCCACCGCACTATTTTTCTGCACAGAACCAAACCAGATTTTAAGATGACACCTCGCTTGTTAAAACTAAAACATAATCTCTTCCTTGGACTAAACACACATCTTTGCCAAAATTCAAGAAGAAAGCAAACAGAGAACACCCCATGCCAGTAAATCAACATGTTACCCAATCATGTGCTCCCCGGGCCTCCTTCAGACCATATGTGATACCTGAATACATCCCTGCAGCTAGTCCTGTGCTCCAAATACAGAGAGAGAGTAGGGAGAAAATTCATTTCATTAATGATGAATCATACTGCAAGAGGTTCAAATATCCACTATTTACTACTAACCAAAAATAATAAATCTCAATACTATAGTCCATACTGCAAAAATACCCTAAACTGCAGATACAAATATTTGAATTCCTGCATAACTACCTATTCCCTATCTTTAATACTGAACCCATTTGCATCATCTAACATTCTAAAGATAAAATTCTATATGAAGATTCAACAAAAATAATATTAAAACCCAAGAAATATATCCACATATATTAATAATCAACCCCTTCAACAGGAGGATGCTTCTTCGGCTGCCTCCAACCACACTATTTAGTGACTTTGTCCCCTGCTTCCTCGATATCCTACTTTCTCACCACTGGTATCTTATTTATGCTTAGCTTCTGGAATTAAAAAGGTGATGCACTCTCTCTCTCTCTCTCTCTCTCTCGATCCTGGATGTCTCAGTTTATATAAACTACACCCAAGCTATAATTTATGTAGCTTACTAGAAATTATTTGTAGAAAGAAAAAACAGAAACAGAACACCAGTTCACATTTATTAACTTACCCCATTGGAGAGACTCCTTCCCGGCATTTTTCACCTGGAGAAGATGACAACAAAACGACGCTTCATCAAGATATCCATATACACAACCGTGCTCTTATGTTAAATTTACCTACACAAACATCCCAACCTTCCACAAACGACATTTTAAGATATACTAGTCACTGGTTTACATGGTTACTGAGACAAACACTTAAGGGACGGAGCGGACAGTCTTGGACCCAAATACACCAGGAAGAAACACCTTAGAAAATGGAAGGAGGGACATGTAGATTTTGTCTTACCATCACTTCAATAGATTTTCTGTTTCTTTCACCTGCAATACACAGTATCATAAGATATTTGTCAGTGAATGTTTGCTTATACGAGTATTGTTAGCGAAACTATTAAACAGCTTTCAAAGTATCAACGATGAATTATGTACAGGCGCTGTACATAAGCCGGCGCTCAGGCAAGTCACAAACCGGCGGCAGCCAATCAGTAACGACGATATCTTTGATGTCTATAAGACGTAAATTATAAGATATGACCAGAAAGCGACCATAGTACCTTTGAGTCCGGGAAGCCGGTGATGCTTCGTGCCTGTGACGTCCGTCCCACCACTCGACTCGAGCCCTGCACCTAAATTAAACACCGTTTTGTTTTTGCTTTTATTCTTTTCATATATCACTAATTAAACATATAAAAAGTGATGATGGTGAGTTTTGATCAGATTCGCCTACCTTCAATAGCTGTGAAATAAGCTTCGCGAGAGACTGCCTGAATTGCTCCAATCTGTAAATCGGAAAAAATCTCAGAAGATTGAAAAAGGCGAAACAGAGACAGACAGACAGACAGAGAAACAGAGAGTACCCCTGCGGCCTTGACGAAGCTTTCAGCAACACGATTGAGGAGAGGATGACCGAAATCGAAGAAACCGCCCTTGTCAAAGCTCCGAAGCTCACCCAGCAGAGATCGATTCTCCGTATTACTGATCATCTTTCCTTGGATTTACTAAGAGGAAAAACAGAAAATGTGAAGCCTACGGAAGACGAAGGAAGGAGGGATACTGTAGTTTACTTATTTTTCTCGACAAGGAAAACTGTCAGCCAAAAACGAAGCAGAAGGATGAAAAGAGGACAGATCTAGAGAGAGAGAAACGCCTACCGTGACCACAAAACAGTTACTGCTTGGACACGTGCCTGTCATTTGATAGCAGGAGCTTCCCAATTCGTGGCGACTCTCAAGCTTCTACGAACCAGGTGTCCATCATGCCGTCAGAGCAAAAACTTCAGGAATTCTCCTCCAACCCCCCCCAACCCAATTCTGGGCACGCAGGCTTAAATTGGGCACGCAGGCTTAAATTTTGTACGTGGCTCTTCTTGTGGCCTGCATGGTGGCATCGCTCGTGATTGAGCCACGATTTTATTTACCCCAATGGCATTTTCGTAAATTTGAATGGCCCCAAGTGCCCAATCACACAGTAAAAGGCATTTGGAATTTTTTTTCTGAAAAACCAATCTAATAATTCAGCCCCATTTGTAATCATCATCTTATCTGGAGAATTTCATGCCCCAATAGCCTTTACTTAACTGTGCATGTCTTAATACTGTAAGAAGGGAAGGAACGGAGGGAGACAATGTGAGAAAAAACAGTTAAACCTAATTTCTTAACAAGTTACCACATCCGATTTTCCAAGTGGCATATCATTAGTTTGGAAATGGCTATGTAGCTCTCATCAAAATTCAAAATAATAATAATAACAAAAAACAATTTTTGGGGGTGTGAATTATGTACCTAAAAAAGAACGAATATCAAGAAATGTAACGTCTCAAAATTACAGAGAGGACGGTCCTCTTACTAAATCAAGCTGCTCTAGCCGTTAATGTGCCCAGACAAGTTCTGGGTTGCAAAACAAAATCCACTCGAAGTATAATGTACAACACTCAAGAGTCTATGAACGTACGTTTACATTGATCTTGAAGGAGATATAATCTCCCACCAATTATTCCATAAACATCCGACAAAAGGGCTCCCCCCCCCCCCCCCCCCCCCCCCCCCCCCCAAAACAAAAATCATTTAACCTGGTAAGAACCTTACGGCGTACAGCTCCGAAACTGAAAGATACATATCATGTGGGGCTTCCCTAGTACCAACCCTTTCCATCACAAGGGTTGCATGAAAATGACAAATGATCAATCGCAAAAACAAAAATGGGAAGGAAAACCATTAAATCGAGCATCTTACATAATCAATACAATCCTCCTTATCTTGCCCGTAGCATCGGGTACAGGCAACCAAGTAGAGATAAGACTAGGCCCAAATGACAATGGATTTTTAGCTGCCTCGCGTCCCTTGTGGCATAACAAGATAGCACCAAAGATCACACGAACCCCAAAGCCACCACCTTCCACGCCAATTCCTCTACCGAGTATTCTGTTCGACTTTGAGTATTCTTTCTCGTTTCACAAGGAAAGCGAAAATAATTGCCACCTCATTCAGCTTCTATAGGAATCAATTTAACAAAAAATGTGTTACCGTACCGTATGTGGCTCAGAACCAGAAACTTTAGACCCATTTGTAGCCATCTCTGATGAACTGTTACTATTCTGTGGAACCACTGGGAGGTCCTCGCCACTCGATTGTCTGGTGACTGGATTGTTAGATGAGCAATTAGAGCAGCTTCTAGCAGCTGCAGATTGGGTTTCTTGAGCTGAACATGTATTGCCCTCAGCACTTGGGAGAGCAGCACAGGGGATAGAGTTCATCTTTTCACTATGCGATGCTCCATGACTCGATGTTGAACAGACCGGAGCAACAGAACCATCTTTCAAGTTCTTGTCCAACCTTAGGTTCTTTGTCTGCTCAAGCGACTCAGAAGAAGTCAATTTCCGTTTCAATCTAGAATGAGACTTTTCAGTTGTCTCTTCCTGGGCGGAACTCTCTGGCTTACTCCTGGGCGGTGGATTGTAGTCCTCATCATCGTCGTCATCGTCATAGTCAACAAGTCCACCAGACCTTGGTCTAAAATTTAAGATATACGTATAATGAATATCGTTTAGTCACATTTCGAAATATACATTTATCTTTCAGCAATCTATTTAATGATGGGTTCACAATTACCTCGGAAATGGACGGTTGATGCCACCTCCATTGGCCAAGACAGGTGGAGTTTGTGGGTTCTGGGTATTTGACATGCATGCAGATGCAGTATCTTCTTCATCACTGATAAAGTATCAAGATCAGTGTCTACCAAATTAAGACTAAAGATATTTATGTATCACATGGCAGATGAATAAAATACAAAACCTGTCCTCATTGAAGTAGTCCTCCTCTTCTTTCTCAAGAGCACGTTCATCCGGTCGCTTTCTATGGTCAACCAACTCAACGTTGCTTCCTGCTTCACAAGTCTCTTGGGACTGCAACTGCAACATCCATACAATTCAGAGTTTTTTCTTTTTCCACTTTTGCTCAACGATTAAAAATTATTTAAAAAATACGAGAAAGTGACATGAGAGGAAAACTAACCTGCTCATACTTCATTTTTAGTGTATATACAGATGCCAAATGCTCAAATTTGACCAACTGATTCCAGAAAGAACTGACCAAATATGTAATTAAGGTTTTGATGTTTTCCTGCATGTGACAAATAAACCTGAGTATACAAGAAGGCCAATAAGCTCATAATGCAAAACAAAAGAGCTCGAGGACAGACAGATTACCCTCCTGATATACTCAAAAAGTTCTAGAACGGAAGAATTCAGCAAATTATAGCGATTGCCATTAGCAACAAAAACATCCACAATTGGTTTTAGAAGGTTATTTTTGGCAATATGACGTAGAAGTTGCTCATCCTGCAAATTAACAGGTTAGCAACATTATTTCATGAACTTTAAATACACAGAACGACAATAACAAATGTAAATTGAACCATCAAGATCAAAAAGATTAGTGACAAATGAATGAATAAAATAAGTGAGTTTATATATTACCAGACTAGCAGGATAAGAATCAGTAAAAAATATATTTCAACTCATGCCAGGCAATCAGGTCAAAACAAGAACCATCCATATCAAGTTGGTGCACAGTGTGGCTCACGCAGGTCAAAGAACTTCGCACTGCCCCTTGGAGGTAAGTGGTCAGGTGTGCGTGTGTTCCCCTTCCCCAACTACCCCTAAAATCCCAGCTATGTGCCAGGCAGGCAGTCCCTAGAAACGATGTACCCAAAAAAACTTAAAAAAGGATAAAACCTCCTGTTGTCCTTCCAACAAAAAATTCATCTCCCATGGGAAATCACATCCGTCTTGTAAGGAAACCAAAAACTTTTTATATTATGTCATATTGGTTACCAACTATATTTGTAGATGCAGACAAAAGTGTCTTGCTGTAACACGCATACCTGGTGACTGATTCAATGGGTTTCAAAAACACAAACACAAGTACATTTGCAGTACATATAAACCTTTTCTATGTAAAGAAAGAAGTATATTCTCCAAAGAGAATCTAAAGCCCAGGATAAGTGTAAATCTGAATCTACCATCACATCATTGGCAACAATATTAGCCAATTCAGCCGCAAATTACGCTGTAAGCAAAACGTTTTGCAATTATATCTAGCATTTCAGATAAAAGCCATGAGAGCGAATCTATCTTTCAGCACCTCACTCACTTTCTCCTCATCAATCATCGCGATCTATTTGAGACCATGTATTCAACCGTCCTTCCGAACTGCAAATCTTTGCCTAACACGTCACAATAACGTTACTAATGTCCTAATATAATTGAAATTCGCTCCGGTTGAACATACTTGTGTGACAGCCCCGCATTAAAGTCACAAAATAATCATCATACTATAAAAGGAAACATACCAAAAGAACCAATATCATAAGTTGGCAAATAAGAAAGCGATACTTTGACAATGGCCACACTGGCAATGCCTAATGTACTGTTTTTCCTACAAAATTCAGAAGCAATAAAAAGATAAGTTTGGTTATAAACATCCAACTAGCGTGCACAGAGTTCGCTGTTACTCCTGAAACAGAGAGTCCAAAGAATGAGGAGTGTCCTAATAATTTAGGTTCAAATTTTGGAGCAATCAAATAATCAAATTCAGCTTCTCTAATGCAATTTATTCTCAATCATAGTTTACTGTACCAGCCGGTACCAGTATGTACCAGGATCAAATCATCCTGGTCCGGTATTCCGGTCCGAGATCATCCGATGTTAACAATGATTTAAACTCGAGAGGTCCCGAGTTAGGATCGCCCCAATCGGAACAGAATGGACAGTAACATTCCAACTCAGGCAGTCCCATCCTGAGACCGCCCGATTTATTGTCCAGAAGAGGATATGCAGGTGGAGAGGGAGGAGTGCTTCAGCTGCACAGATAGAAAGGGGAGGTGGGAGGGAGAGAGAGAGATAAGAACGCCAAACTCCAGAGAGAGGGGATATGCATGTGGGTTTTCAAAACAATGAACAGACGCCGGAGAGAGTTGCAGAGCAGCTCTTGCAGGAATCGCTGGAGAGAGGTGCAGGGGAGAGAGTGTGAGAGAGAGAAAGGAGGTGCTTTGATTTTTGAAATGAGAGTTGTTTTCCGTATGTAGGAGAGAGTTTTTCTTTTGGGTAAGAGAAAAAACATTATTATATTGTTTATTTATATTATTGAAAAGAGAGAGTTTTGTTCATTAATTGCTAATTTTCAAATGCAGATGTACAATGAAAAAATAAAAAATAGAGCTGCTAAAGGCAAATTCTAGAAAGAAATAAAAAAAATTAAAAGTAAGATTTTGGGATCAGCTGGGACCGGCCTATTGGGTCGATCCAGTACATTTTTTACCCGGACCGGGGCACGGCCGGTCCGATCCCGTTCCAGTAAACCATGTTCTCAATTCCAACTTTGCTATTAAAACTCCTAAAATTGAATTCCTCATGTGAGCAAACCTCAAATCATTAACAAAAAGTTCAAACTGTAAAGATTCCAAACAAGCAATGAACATATAGATCATGTAAAGATAAAATCTTCTTTATTTGAAACATGCTTGATCAAATTAAAGAAGAATAGTTTGACTCCTTGGAAGTTTCAGGTTCATTTTCTCAAGTAAGAATAGGAATCGAAAATTAATAGGAATATTATGCACACTTAATAAGGGCACTTGAGAATTCCTTCCCCCGATCCGAAGAAAGAGAGAGAGAGAGCCGGAAAAAAAGAGCCAATCAAACAATATTCGAATGCTTCATAGCAACTAGTTGGTGAGAGGACAATGAAAATTTCAGAAAACTCCACCCCATAAAATCATAGCAATCATCCAATGCCTTCAACAACACAGAAACAATAGCACGCACAAAGCGCACAGCAGCATAGCAAAATCTTAGATGGATCAAAATAAAATCACTTACATTGCGAGACACAATAGTGCGCACAAAGCGCACAGCAGCAACTACTAGATACTTTTCCCTTCTTCGTGTTAGAAACAGAACTTTCTCTATCACATTATTGAGGAGAAAGCCACACCTACACATCAGAGATAGAGAAAGGGGAAACGAAGAAAGAAAAAGGAAAGGAAAAGAAAATTCAAATCTCATAAACTGCAGCAGAGATAAAATCCAATTACGACTACAACATTAAATGACCATGTGGCAAGCATATGTTAGGTGATTACTTTATTCTGTACGGATGGTGAAGTACACAAAAGCATAGCAGTTCACAGATGTTTGACAATATCTCAGGCTTTGCAATTGCCTGGCTTTCATCTCTTCCATCAGAACCAGCTGATTTACCAATTGATTGACTGCTACCTTTGGGAGGACATGAAGATCTTATAACATCAATCAATTGATCCAAATGCCTCTCATAGAAAATCTCTATAATAGTGTCCCTCTGGGGAATAAAAAATAAATAAATAAGCATATATTACAAACTTGGCAACTATTATGAAAGCATAAGATGCAGAAAAAAAATGAAAATGAAAATGAAAATATTCTTACATGCCAATTTATGGTGTGCTTTTTCAATCAGAACGGGAAAATTAAATACAAAATGAATATTCAATATCCTGCCTTCATAAATAAATTCAAGTACACAGCAAACAAAAACACGCATAGCTAAATATGAAACCTCCAAAAAGATTTCAAAATCCATGTGGCACCCAAATAAAAGAATAAAATCATCCATATGCAACATACAGGTAGGACACCAGGTAACATCATCAACCAACAAAGACTATATTATATCATGATGGGTAGGGAACCAGGTGACGACACCAACCAGCAAGGAAAAAAAAGATAGGGTGTTTAAATAGACAAAAGTGCAGTCCTAAAAGACATCCTTGCAGCACATTTACACTTCTCAGAAATCAAAACTCAAGGCTCCTAGCCAAACCATTACATTACTCACAAAATAAATTGTTCAAACTTTTTGAGCACTATTCAATTGGTTGCTTCTGCATTAAAATTCCAGAAAAGATTCGAAAGCATTAAAATTTCAGCAGATGACAAATAGAGAAGATATTGAATGATCAATTCCTTTACCCAAAAATATTAACATGAACCTTCAGATTATACCTCCTCCATCAATGAAACTGGAAGGCAAATCATGCTAATTGGACAACATAGAGTTGGTCAGAAAATTTTATTTTGCTATACTTCCTAATAATTAGTTTTCCCAACATTTACGGCATTTGTGACATGTGACGTTATACATTAAGTGGCTCAGAATGAGAAGGTTTTTGGGAACTTCGCAATTCCAAAGTGGACTATTGCTAATGCTTGTGCAATACCAGAAATGTAGGTCAGTGTATTAGTTCAACAATTCTCTTAACTTATGAGAAGCCATGGAGTCAAATATCTACCTTAGGTTCAGAAATAGAACGCAAGGAGAGGACTTGAACCGCAAATAGCAACAGACTCCAAAGCAGTTTTTCCCTTCTGCTTTCAAAAAGTACACCAGATAATTAACGGTCTCAAGCTTTCCTATCATTCCAAAGTTGAACCGAGAAAAAGAAAATCTGAAACGTAAATTGGTAATGAAGTAGATAATAAAAGGGCAATGTCGCATCGTATCTCATCAAGAAAGATGCATCAAGGAAAGAAAGTCGCACTTGAAAGCAAGTGATCTTTGAAATGAGAGTAGGAATTTGTATGGCCGACTACACTGCTCCAAAGACAAAATATAGATGAAAAAGAATTCAACTATAAACACCCTTTTTAAAGTTCAAATGCACAATTGAAGGTTTGATATATTGCTTTTATGTTTAAGGTTATATTATTGACAATTGAAAACCGAAAATTTAAACTACAATTTGTGATCATTATTCTACAGTTAAATTTCCTTCTGTTAATGTACCATTTGACGGAGTTTTTTCTAAAATAATTTTACAGTATGTCATGGCTAGTTTTAAAAAGGTAATTTATACTGCAATACTGATAATCCTAGTTAGATGGTGGACCTCTCATACTATCTCCCATCCTGCCATAAACCTAGTTGACACACTCAAGGAAGCATATCATAACATTTCCTACTAATACTTAAGTTCAACGAAGCTGTCTTCAATGGATATAATTTTGAGGATTTTCCATGCTCGATTATGCAATTATAGGGCTTTATTAGCTTCTTTTATTTTCCTTCCAAAGTGTAGTCTATTCAATAGCTTTACGTGGTATATGACAACCACATTGGTGGATATTTTTTCATGCAGGTAAATAGGCATTTCCCAGTTAGCATAATTGGATAATGAGAATTAATTGGTATGTCTGGTGGTACATTGCCTGACTATCTTACTCATTTCTCATGGGTTCTGGAGTCAGGTCCTGTTGTTTTTTAGATTGTCTTTCTTATCTCATAAAATCTTCTTCATTCATAAAAAAAAAAAAAGTTAGTATAATTGGATAATGTTTAAGCCCATGTGAGCAATATGTTATTAATTATAAACCGACTACACAGTGTGGTTCCAAGTATGTTTTGCCAAGCATGGTTAGGTAATTTCAACAAAAAATGATTAGTGCTACTAATGGGATCAATGAGATGAATTACAGTTCAGTATTTTACACTAAATCACACAGGGCTTCCACTAGTACTCAAGTTAAAAAATACATATGACTTCCACCAATCACTGGTTCTTACAGTGGTAAAACTGCTACCAGCAAATGGTGAAAATAGTCCACCCAGATGGGAAATTGCAAACAGAGAATTGAAGTGTTACCATGAAATTACTCTATACATTTCACTAAATGGGTAGGATTTCCTCTCAAGTTGATAACTTTAATCTACAACACACAATGTGGGTAACGGTATATTGACAGGTCAGGTCAGAATCTCTCATTCCATCCACAAAGATTTGGCAATTATGAGAAAATATAATTCATGCGTACCATTCACTAGTGTTTGTCCTACATTACACAGGCATGATTCTATCATCAAGCAGTTATTTTTTTCTTTGATGAGTTTATCATCAAGCAGTTATATTCCATAAGAAATCAAAATAAAACCATTTTCACTCACTAAGCTTTGCAACAAGTACATAAGGAAAAGATCAATGCACCTGTGGTCCTGACAGTGTGTAAGAGTCCAATAAACTGCGAAGAATTTCAAGAAACTGGCAATTCATATCCTCTCCAAAATCTGTTATGATACCTTTGACCTGTAAATAGACCACCAAATCAATTCATTCAAACAAAATAAGAAGGGAAAAGAAAGAGGAAAACAAAAGAGAAAAGCTGCAATCAACAATAACTATGGAATGACAAGAGATGAGCAAAATTATAACATAAAATAGCAGTACCAGAAGCCCAAGTAGAGGGTTGCCTGCTTGCCGAATGACATAAGACCTAAGAAGGTTTGGGTCCTGGTTCAGGAAAAGAATAAGAATGTCTGTCCTGCATAATAATTAGAATAAATTACATTAGTCTTCATCATTGCTTTAATAGAAAAAAGAAAAAGAAACAATCAAAACATACTTTAAGAATCTAACAACCTACTTGAAATGAAATAACAGAAAATAATAACAGAGACAATCATTACCCAGTTAAAACAAGCCTGTTGTCTTGACTCTGCATTGCCTCAGTAATGATTTCGAAGATGCCTTCATTCATGAGATCCCTGTAATGAAGAACAAATAAATCAACTGAGCACGGAGATGTATCAATCAACATATTGCAGAAAAGAGAAAAAAACCATAAATTGAATCTAATGAATCCATGGTAGTAATTGTACATCGTTGTTTAATAAATCCAAAAACCAGTTTCTACAAAATTGATCAATCTTCAAAGTAAAGAACATAGCTCAAACATACCTAAATAGTCGCAGTTGATCGACTAGCTGTAAGCTCTTACTTAAGCTACAAAACTCGTGCAAGAAAAAAATCTGTTCCAGGTGCATACAGTCAGGTCACGCAGGGAAAATCATACGAGATTAAGCCAAATATACACATCATAAACTACCACAAATACAATTACGGAAGCATCATACAATATTAATATACTAACCCTTACAGAGAAAAGGTAGCCATTTCTCTAACAGGAGTATCCTTTTTATTCGGAAAAAGGAACTGCCGATATATGTTAATAATGCAAAGAACAAAATGACCCTACTTGCATTCGGTTTACAAACCCTACTAGCAATGTCTTCCTCTTTGATCGTCACCTCCAAACCCTTACAGAGAAAAGGTAGCCTGCTGTGAGAACGAATAGTGACATGAATAAATTTATTCGTTCACTCTTTCTCGCTCTCTCTTTCTCTCCCATTGACGAACTCTGCTTGCAGGCATCGTGGTGTCATGTTATGGAAACAATAAATGCGGCAACAGGTTCATTCATTCATTCTCTCTTCCCCTCTTCTCACTCACAATAATCAAATATGGTTGCAGGGATATCAGTAACATAAATCTCCGACTGTCGTCGATTACCAGTGCTCTCTCACTCTCTCTCTCTCTCTTGCAGTTAGCATATCGCCATCTCTGTTTCTACAAGTCTAAAAGCAAAACGATCGAATTGGTTTACAAAATTCGGTTGCTCTAGTTTAGGGGTTTTTTTTTTCCTGAGAATTCAAAGCTTGAAATTTCAGTTTTTTGGATCGTTTTAGAATTAACCAACTAATTTCGGTTTGTTTTTGGTTTAAAATATAAAGTTTAAATTCGGTTTGGTTCAGATAAATCGGTTTGGTTTAGGTTTGGCACAAAAACCAAACCGACCGAATTACACCCCTACATAAAAGACTCATGTTTGGAATCCCATAGTGGAAAGAATGGAGAAGAAATTGGCAACATGGAAGAGCTGTTTACTTTCAAAGGGTGGTAAATTGATTATGGTAAAAAGTGTCCTTGCAAGCCTCCAAACTTTTCTAATGTCAATCTTGAAGATTCCTACTTCTATTGCTAAAAAACTGGAGATGATTCAAAGGAAGTTCCTTTGGGAGGGTCCAGGAGGAGAAGCTAAGTTTCACTTGGTAAGGTGGAAGATCGTGTGTAGACCGAAAGAAGAAGGTGGACTTGGTCTTAGACCCTTGATTCTAACTAATAAAGCTTTTCTTATGGAGATACGGTAACGAGCAGAATAGCTTATGGAGAATGCTCATTCATGAGAAGTATGGCTCTTCTCAAAAGGACTGGTTTCCTAACAGCTCTGTAGCCCCATTCGGAGTAAGCATGTGGAGACCAATTGCAAGATGGGGTCAACTAGAGGGTACAGATTTCAGATTTGTTGTTGGCAACGGAATGAAGATTAGATTTTGGGATGATATATGGTGTGGAGAGGTCAACCTTCGTGTCAGATTCCCCTTGATCTATAATATAAGTAGTAATCCGAAGGCTCTGGTTAGTGAATTTATGTCCATTAATGGGAATGTTGTCGTGTGGAATGTAGTTCTAAGGAGACTTTTGCTAGATTGGGAGGTAAAAGAGTATGAAGAAATGATGGGGCTTCTCTATAACATGCAAGTGGGGTTTGGAGAGGACAAGAGAACCTGGGCTAAAACGAAATCGGGGTCCTTCTCAATTAGAGAAGCTACTAAAGATCTGGTATCTACGGGTATGAAGTTTCAAGCAGCCAAATTAATATGGGCACCTCGTTGTCCCAGCAAGGTTGGCTTCTTTTTATGGCCAGCTTCTCTTGATAAAATTCTCACGTTAAACCACTTGAAGAACAGAGGATGGCAGCTTCCTAACAGGTGTATCATGTGTAAACAGCAAGAGGAATCAGTGGAACATTTGTTAATACATTGTACGGGTGTATCAAAAATCTGGAATATGCTCTTATCAAGAATGGGAGTGGCTTGGACTCAACCCGAAACCTTCAAGCAATCTTTGGAAGCATGGGGGTGGATGAAGGGTAAGTCTCGTTATGAACTGATATGGAACTCAATTCCAGCAGTTATAGCTTGGGTAATTTGGGGAGAGAGAAACCACAGGATCTTTAAGGACTCAGAAAGAAGTTGGTTCTACCAGGAAAGAAAGGTCCTGAAAATAATCCACAGTTGGAATGGTAACCAAGCATCAATGAAAGGCATTCGGTTAGAGGATTTTCTAAATTGTATTCAGTTTGCTGATTTGTAGAATGGGTTTTTTAGAGTAAGGTGGGGTGTCTTAGTACACTATTTGTGTACTTGTACCTCTTTACTTCTACTCCTATTTAATATGAGCATTATTACTTATCAAAAAAAAAAAGGATCATTCAAGCATAGGCAGGATTTTCATTGAATGGATTTTTATCTATAAAGTTCCAAATCAATCATGAGAGTGAAATGATATAAACGTTTCATATAGTCTGAAAACGTATAATTTCTTACCCTTCTATTCTCCTTGGATGCACTCACACATTCTTACTTATACCTTCCCCCTTCATACTCATGACATTTTAATACATTTGGACAATCAATGCCAAGAAAATTGAAGGTTCAATACACATGTTATACACAAATGTAGAATACTCTGCAAGATGTCAAAAAAACCTCTCTATGTCTCTGGTGGTGCACCCAAAATTAGCTCTATTTATTATCCCCAAGCATTAGGGATCATGCGCATTGGTAGGTATCTAATCATGCAATGATAAAGAAGTAGCTGAAGTGAAAAAACAATGAAGAAATAACATGAACAGAAAAGCTGAAAAATTAAATACAACTAAGAACACCAACAAAGATTCAAAAAAATGGGAAACCCCTTAAAATAATCTTAGAAGTAACAAAGCTAGGTTGCATCAACTAATATTGACAGTTGAAAATTCAAAAGTACCATAAGTTGTTAGTGCAGAAAGAAGTAACAAGCAAGTTAGCTTAGTTTAAAAGGAAATCATCATTGCTAAAGAGAATCATGAGTATACTCATACTCAATTATCAAAATTACCAGATTCTTCTTTGACTCTGAAGGAGTGGTGGAGGACCTCATCCTTGCAAACAATTCCTGAATGAAGGTACTGTCATCCTTCAACAAAGAAACAACCTACAAGCAGGGCATTGCAATTAAAAATGGAGGATAACTTGAAATCACAGCTCAAAATGGTTCATGTTTGAAAGTGGGATCTTACAACAGCATTGCTTTTCGTAATAATGGAATTAAGATTCGCAACTGCAGCTTCATCCAACACTCTCGGCAAAATGACATCCTAAAAGAAGTCGAAACAAGATAAGAAGGGAAATACAAGCAAATAAACAAATAGTCGCAAAAAAGTCCAGCATTAAAATAATAACATCCAAACCTTTAAATAACCAAGTCTGTAAGTCTGGTGTATCTTTGACAAGACTACATGATCTTTGATAGGAATAGCCTAAAATTTTGGGGGGAAAAAGTACAGTTATATAATGTAATCTTCCAATATCAAATAGATTAACAACTCTGCCCCTTTTTCAGAGCAAAAAATTTGCAGTACCCTACCTCCTTGAATACAACATGCTCTTTCAAAAATGCACGATGCTGTTGAACATGAGGAGCCTCAGGATCATCTGCATAGAAAAAGATAAAGCAGCCATTCCCAATCACCACAAAAACCATTCTGCAAACAGTGATTTACAACAGGCAACACTACAACAGTGGCTTCACTACAGATTTCAAATTATGATGCAGTCACCAAAGGAAAATATTAGGAAACTCTGAATGTGAAACCAAAGTAACAACCCAAATTTCAAGCAAGAAAAAAGAAAAAAATCCACGTGCTTCACGTCATACAGCAACAAACATCATGGATTAACATATATCAAGAATTTATCACAGCATCCTTGGTATAATGTGTAAGGGTGTAATGAGATAATCAAGGATCGCCATGCTGGTTTCGGTGTTGTTTAGGTGAGGGCCCTGAATGCCATTTCACCAAAATTTCACCAATACACCACTCGTACTGCTGCATTTTCCGCACCACTATGCCGAAAAATTCAAAAATTCAAAAATATTTTAATAGTAGTTATTTTAAAATTTACCTATCCAAAAGTTTTAAATATTATTTTAACATTTTTTTCAATTAAAAATTTTGCCTATATATAAAATATTATTATATATTTATAAATTAACAAATTGTTATACTATATTATATTATATTTTATATATCATATATGTCAAGAACGATGGGTGCAAGGGCTAATGCCCTTCGTGCAGGACAGAAGCCTTCATGTCTTTGTTCTCAACATAGGCAAAGAAGAGGAGGATAGCAACAACAGGTACGCGCTGCCCTTCCCAGTCCTTCCCCTCTCTCTCCGCTCTCCTCCCCCCTCTCCTACCCTATCTAATCTCTATGCTATATTCTCGACAGAAGCCGACAATGGCTCCTTTGTGGAATCGTTCTCAACATAGGTGAAGGAGAAGAGGATGGCAACGAGAGACAGTACACGCCGCCCCTTCCTTCCCTGTCTCATTCCTCTCCTCTCTCGCCTCTCCCTCTTTCTCTCTCTCCCCTTCCCTCTATTTACTATTTCTTTTCCTTTCCTTTCTCAAATTCCACCCACCTTTAGCAATCCCCCTTACTAATTTATGTCTTGCCTTTCTCCTTTCTCCCTATCTCCCTCTCTCCCCCTCCCCCACTCTCTCTTGCATCTCATCCCTCTCTAACTTCCACCTCTCCACCTCTCTTCCTTCTCTCTACCTTCATTACTCTCTTTAGTCTTTTATTTCTATTTTTTTTCAGATTCAGCACGGCATACCGTGCGTAACATTCGAAAACCGGCGATTCTGAAGGCAAGCAAAGCATACAGGGGGTGGCACACGAGACACATTTCGCCCATGCTGCCCATTTCTTATTATATTTCTGCAGTTCACCAAAGCCAAGTGGTTTTTGTGTCGCTTCCAGCTTCTGGCCAGCACCAACGAAATTTCGCCCACACGCTGAACCATGGAGATAATGAGTTCTTGGGAGAAGCAATGGAAAAAAGTTAATATAAAGACCAATAAGCCCTTCCAATATCAAAAACAAGAATCATTTGATATATATGTACATAGAAAGAGCGAGAGAGAGAGAGAGATAGGGCAGAATCAAATTTCCAAGGCTATAGGAAATTTAACATATTTAACTCCAGCCTATCAGCAAACCAGCAAATATAGAATAGGGTTTTAATACCAACGCAATCAACCAATCAATCAAAGCCAAATGCCTTATCACTAGTTGAGCTCCACAAAGACCATAACCCAATGTAGGTTCCGCATCAAAGCAAAATCCCAAAAGTTGGCTGGCAATAAGCTGGAACTCTGGTTTTTTTAAGCCAAATGTCTGCACTCAGATTCAAGCACAGATGACATGGAAGTGAATCTTATAGACTTAGACTAGGTTTAGCAGAAATTTTTTTCCAAAACATTTGTAAAAGGCCTACAAACAAAGTACTCAAGCATAATAATCTAAACTATTATATAAAGCCAACCCCTCTTTTCTGCCTGACATTATATACCTAAAATACCCTTCAATTTTTTTAAAATTTACTCAAACACCCAGTTTGGTAAGGCCATGTGTATTATCACAACTAACTGCCCACTTTTTTGTTTACTATTTTGCTACGCGCATAGCACGTGCAATCCCCTGGTTTATATAAAACTATCCATAAGAGATATCATCTAGGTAGGGCTTGTTTCTAGTTCTCCCAATTTAGCAGTAATATTAAACTGCTCAGCTGTCTCTAACCCACAAAAATATTTTTTCTGGAAAATAAATAAATAAGTGAACAAAAAACATAAAAATATGTAAATAAATAAATAACTTACAAGTCACAGAAAACAGAAGCAAAACTGTCAGGTCAACTAATCTAGAAGACGACGAGCACTTTGTGGTGATTTGAAATTGAAAATACAGCATATAATTCTTCAAACTAAGATGACAAAAGAAACTCTTAGACAAAGAACCTTAACGCATCAAAAACCTTCAAGCTAGCACTGAAACAGAGGATTAGCTTCAAATTCTTGTTGGCAAAATAGGAGGAGATAGAAGAAGAAAACAGTTGCAACTGCACAAGTCGCAATAACAAGGGTATTGGAATGACCCAAGACTCCAGCTTCAACATAAATCCTTCCAGTCTTAAATTCTCGCTGGAGAGGATTTGTGCACTGAGAAGAAGATTCGGACCCTTTAATAGCTCATAGATTACGCTTGTAAGTAAATGACAAAAAAGGCACAAAAAAATGGCAAAGAAACCCTGACTGAAAAATGATTCCAAGGAAGCACCCGGACAAGTCCAGAGTCTAGACAACTAAAAACACCTCAAAGAAGAAAAAGGTTAAAAAACGAATAGATCTTTTTATATCAATTTCCAACATTCAAAAGGAACTTGACCCCGTATTAGTTTTTGCTTTTGTAACCTGGCACATTTTAGCATCAACCTTCATTCATGAATCCTCCAAATCAAGTTTCGAACTGACTTGACAAGATACCAGTAATATGTACCAGCTTTCTTGTTTTCTATACTTCATATCTCTTTTGCTTTCTTAGGAATCTGCTCATGAAGCTTCTCTCCAATGAAATCCATTTTATGCTAAATCTCACCAGGGTGACCTAAAAAACCATTAACATTAAAGGCAGGTATGTCAGTTGAGAAACTGGGAAATTCAGCTTCATTTGTTTGCACTTACTCCAAACTTCCAATTTATCTAGCACAGAACCAGGATTCAATCACCTTAGAGCATGACAATTGATCCTATCAGAATGGAACAAATGTCAAACCAATTCCTGAAGATAAACTCAGCCAAATAGCTTTCCGAAGAAAGAAAAAATAAGAACCACAAACTGAAAAAAAAATAATAATACTAATCATGTATACAGAAACAATATATGGAATAATATGTGCTGGATTCAACACGGATTGCTAAGTCCATTATGCCCTGTTTGGAAACCATATATTCATCAAATTTACGGTGGAAAAAAGAATTTTTCCAGCATCAGGGAGGTATTTGGTTTGCAAAAATTACAACAAAGAAGGTATGCTCCGTGCAAACATTGGGAATATGCATGACTAAAACCTCCTTTCCTCTTTCTCGTAGCAACACAAAGTTTGTGTGAGTGTGTGTGTGTGTGGAAATGTTAAAGGCTCTTATTTGTTGTCTTGCAGTTTCTACCAAAAACCACACACACAACTCTAATTTTCTACAGAACAAAAAAAAACGAAAGAAAGAAAGAAAAAGCTCCTGCATCATTCAACTTTCAAAATGATGCAAGCTTCATTCAAAAATCTTCCGAGAAAGTTGCTTTCACTTTCGTTCCCATCAATTTCATGTATTTTACTTTCCCAACAAACTTTCCAGCCTAATCCTGGAATCCAAAAAGAGCCAGACCACATAGAATATATCCTCGGTCCACACAATCAACAAATGCAAATTGAACAACCCACAAAACAATATTCTTACGCAAATAATCAGAAAAATTTGTAGATCAAGCCATTAATACATCATTCATATATACAGACAAGCAATATTGTAAAGGCTCAAATAAGACAACCTACATTCAAGGGACCCAATTATATCCATGATGATATCATCCCGAAATATTCTATCAAAGATCTGAGGGCTATTGAGTAAAACTGCAAACAACCAAAAATACCAGTCAAAACTAATAGAAAGATAAATAATCAGAATTATGAAAGGAAATAGAAGTAAAATAAACAAATGAAATAGAATACAGGTACTGACTGATCCCCTTGACTATTTTGAATATGATGTGAAGATTATCCACATCTTCCAAGTCTTCACACATCCTGAACAGGTCCCTCAGCTTTTGAAAAAAAACTTGCTGCAAAACGCCAAAAAATAAAAATGTTGGCTTAGTAACATTAAGCATCAATAACGAGAAAGGAGGGAGGAAAGATTGAGGAAAGCAAATTTATTTAACACCAAAAAGACACACAATTAGACAGAGACTTCAGTTTCACTCATCCATGGGCACTTCCACAGACAAATCGCTTTATGAAGTTCTACAGCTGCGTTACCACCACAATCTTTATTTGTATGACATACCACAAACAAAAATCATAACTTCAGGGAACTTATGTAGAGAGAAAAGGCTAACCAAAAATGGAACAAGTCTTAAAGAAATGTAACCCAGAGTATACACCCTGATTAGGAAAGGAAATACATATGTATTCACATTCTTACACCATATTTAACAAAAATCATAACTTCATGGAGGTTACAGTAGGCTTACATCACTTAGTATAAGTTCCGTTACACGCATTTGATCAGAAATGCCACTCTCCACCAAAGTCTGCAAGCAAGAATTGATCAAGTTGAAGAGAATAAACCCATAAAGAGAAGGTGTTCCAGAAACCAACACAATTACACACAAATACATAGGTATGTACATTCAATGCATATATTACAAAACAGACTTTTCACAGGAACAGATGTCAACGGCACAGTCTATTGCTTATATGAGAACTATGCTCTACACCAGGGCTTTTCAGTGAATATAACATAATTAACCTTAGAATTTATCTGCAGGGAGATGCTTCATAGCTAACGTGTAAAACACACCATGGTTAAATTTAAGCATGCTCTTCGTGGTTAAGTAATGGTGGTTGCATCTGTAAGCTGAGAGATCAAGTCAAGGATTTATTATTAGGAAAGAAAATAAGAATGCTTTTGAGAAAGTGCATAAACCAAGAATGTTACATCAAAATATATACAACAAATGAACAAAAAGAATATGAAATTATTCAAATAATAATGAAATAAAAATAACAGGCAACAAAAATATTGCCCTTGATTAGTCTTGGCTTGATGTCATCCTAATTAGTAAAATAACTCTTTTTTTAAATCCAGTATCCTTTCTTTACTTTAGAGAAAAGGAATGTCAAGGCCAACCAACTTAGATTTTCAAATATGATTATTTGAAAAAAGTAACAATCTCGGATCTTTTTCTTTTTTTTTTTTTGATCGGTAATTAACAGTCTAGGATCTGTTCATAACTTTTGGCATTAATTTATATTCAAACGCATCCAATACTAATTAAATTTTATCTCAATGGCCATAAAATATAGCAACATGAAATTCTTCAAGCTATTCTCTCTTCCAGAAAGATTTCTCACGCATAGAATATGAATCCATCCACAAGAGTACATCAACCAGCATAGGCTCCACACCCACCGCCCACCCCAAAAAAAAAAAGAAAAAAAAATCACGTATCAGATAAAATGTAATCCTATCACAAACTGTCACTAGACTTCTACTAAGATCAACAAATAGCAGCAATAAGAAAATAAAAAATAAATCTAGGGGCAGAGAAGTGGTGGAGAGGAAACAAGAAGCGCGGAAGCTACAGGAGGGTGAGAACAAGATAGTGCCACCAACAAAATTAAGATAAGCATCACAGCATGTTGAATCCACAAGTTTCCAAATACTGTATAACAACAAAGAAATTCAAGATCAATAGTAAAGAATGCCAAAACAAAAATTAAGATAAGCATGACAACATGTTGAATCCACAAGTTTCAAAATACTGTACAACAATGAAGAAATTCAAGATCAATAGTAAAGAATGTCAAAACAAAAGAAACATCAAGAGTGTCCATCAATACCTTCAAAATCAAAGGAAGTGTGGATATTTCAAGGGGAGGCAACTCCCTCAGCTCACTACTGACACTGTGAAATGTCTCATCTGTAACCAGGGCGAAAGGTGATAAATCAAGCATCAGAATAATTACCATGAAAATTTTAGCTAATTAATACTAATTACAGTACTCAACAAGCATGATGACAGAACATGCTGGCCATATGTTGAATCAGAAAATCAAAAGCCAGACAACACCTATTTGTTAGAAAGCATAGGATATGAACGAAAGATAATGTAAAAAATCCACATGCATAAATACATAAATACTCTCAGGACTTAACTGGCAGGGATGATTCTATGAAGGACAGACATTCCGCTCTATAGAAATGACTCAAGGGGATCCTAAGGTTCTATCAGGTGTTTGCCATTTGTGGATGGGCATGTGGGTACCAGGAAAGTAAAGCAAGTTCTGAAGGCCCAGAAATTCCAGCAACAATTTTTAAAAAACATAATTTGGTTCATGTATCCGAACATCACATTCTCTTCAGTCCCAATAGCAATGGAAGTTCACTTATATGCTCATATATGGTTCGCATTTCCCGTATTTTATGGCCTAATTTCATATCAGTCAAAATTATGTGCTACAAACAGTCAAAATCCCAACCGTGGGCTAGTGCACAAACATCTGTGGCTCACAGCTTATCTTTCATAGCATTAGTTTACTCTATTTTACTTGTTTCTTGAACTTCTAAACCACTTTAGGCTATTTTCCTCTGTAGCTATCCCACCATCTACATTCTATTCACCCAAACCCCCTTTAAATGCTATCACATTATGCTGTTCAGGAGGACGAAGATCAAGAGTATAGTACATGAAGATTCAAATGATGCAAAGAGTGACCGCCACTAACAAGATGGATCTGAAAAAATATTATTGCCATGGCTGATCATGGAGTTGAAGCAAGTAATCAAATTGAGGCTTTGACAAAGAAAAATGATAATCGAAGAAAAATGATCTTAATTACATTATACTATTAAGGAATTGAAAGACATTAATAAATAATCAAGGCAGTTCATCCCTGATGAACCCTGATGAACTCCATGAAAGTTTGATATGGAACCAGTTCAGGCATCTGACGAAGGTCCATTACAAGGACATGGTTCATATTAGTATAACAAGATGACATAAAGAGCAATTAAAACTTATGTGATACAATTCAATTATGCTTAATATTTTATTTATATTCTTCTGCTTCAGGATTTAAAGATTTTTTTCATACTTCTGTTTTCCCAAATTTACCAGCTAAAAGGAGGCTGTTAGGTAAGACCTGTATTTCACAGAGGTTCTTAGAAGGCATATGATAGTATTCCAAGAGTATTATCTCACGGTTTTCAAGAAAGAAAGTTATACCCAGAAAATACATTGATGTCGTTAAGAATATATAAGAGAGAGCATTATCCTAAGAAAAATAAGTTTCCAGTAATAATAGGCTTACTCCATGTATCAGATGTTAACCCATGTCATTATTTTACACTGTTTATGAAATAGATGAATTAAGCACTCGCATTCAAGAGAATTACTCCGGTGTAAATTATTTGCAAACAAAGTGATAATGACAATATTAACAAATCAAATCAAGAGAACCTAATGCAGGGGATTCAATTTGCATCAGGATTACAATTCATTGGATCATATGGTAACAACACCCCTTAAACAAGAGCTTCACAATAGTTATCTTACTATTTATACCATTCTCCTTGAAAGAAAAATTACAACTTTTCTTATGAACTCACTTAAGAAACTCCTATATCTCATAAAATGAAACCCTATCTAAACTTATAAAAATGCCCTCTAAAGTTACTATAAAGTCCAAACTAAGCAATTAAAGGACTAAAACAAATTTCCTCAATATGTTTTGTGGACCCCACAGCTAAGGGACCCCTCAATCCCTGCATCGTAAAAGCCAAACTCTTTGACACCTTGAACCTTGGAATCTAGGCATGTAGTTCACATTTTGCAAATCTTTGGTACTGCCGCTAATCCCCATCCCTTCAGCTTATAATAAGTCACCATTTGAAAACTCCCACTCCTTAAATGTGCATAGATTCGATAACCATAAAGAACTCCTAATACCAATGATTTTGGTATGCTGCCTCTTTATTAGCATTCGGTGCTGCTTTCCATCGCATCAAGCACACTTGAATAAATCCGAATACACAGACAACTGTAAACTTAACATATTCATTCATGAATGGTAATGGAACAAGGTCCAGTACATGCTGATCATTAGGTAAGTGAAGAACTTCGATCTTCCCTACTCTTAAAGCTTCTGCCAAAAGCAATAACAGAGAGCAACTCCAACCCTTGTTGCTTTTTTTGAAACTTAAGGAAAGCAAACTTTCTATAATTAAGGTGGGGCAGTAGGAAGAAAATAAAACAAAATAAGAAAAAATTATTTATATTTCCCTTCTGAGTGCTTGAGAGATGAGAAGGACCAAGAAAAGTTGAGAGAGATAATGGGCTCCGTTGGAGCGAGCAAAGTCATATTGTTTTTCTTTTTCAAAATCACTACCCTTTCAGGGTAGAAAGTTTTTCATCCTCAAAGAAAGATTCTTTTAAATGATTTCTTCCCAAATACCTGTTGCAATTCCAAACAGACAGGAGAAAGTGACTAGAAACCAGACAGGAGAGAGTGACTTCCAGCTTTTTTTTCCCCCTTTTCCCAAAATCCAGAGTTCCAAACACAGCCTCAAATTACTTCAGAACAGCTCCTGCACCAGTGGACGGTTAACAAACCAATTCCTAATTAACAGGATGAAACCATTTTCCCATGATTCTATAACAAAAAAACTATCTATTTGCCTAACTTCACCATTCTCCATTGCACTCAAACTCGTGGACAACAATTCAACATTCATGTAGAAAAATTGCACAATCATACTCCTTTCAAACACAGATCCTGGATCTTTACATCCCAGTCCACAATTACAACATACCAGATGCATACATGCATGCACGGGCATACACACATACAAGGGGAATTCAGAAAATATTCTAGAATCCGTAAGTAGTCCCAAAGAAATCCTCTGCATGCTTTTAACTGCATAGTGAAAATTTATCATTTTTATACCCACACAACATTACCATCCTACTAAAAAGATCATAAAAGCAACAGGGAGCCAGTAAGAAAAAAATTTACCACTGGCTCGAGGTGGCCCAGACGTCTCTAGTGCCTCTGCTGCTGAGCGAGGAGCAATCTCAATATCTAAAGGAAGAACAGACATAGAAGATATAGTGAATAAATCACAAGGGTCCAACAAGTCCATACTTGAATCCTAACAAAAGAACAAAAATGGAGACTTACTACTAAGAGAATTAAAGTGAAGAGTTCTCTGCACACCACAGATCTGATCCCTATATAAAAAGCCAAAGAAATTATTAGAAAATATAATTACAATAACTAATTTAGATCAAGCAAAGGGAAGGAGGATAATGAAGTCGATGAATTACCATATGTGCGAGCACCCAGTACCCTCTTGAAAGCTGAGAGCTAATTCCATAGAATAATCTGGATCTCGCCATGAAATTATTGTATCTGAAAAGTTCAAGCATGTATGTAAACTACAGTTTTCTACAAAGTAAACGTAATTGGTATTAGAATGCACTTGAAAAATAAAAAAAAAATACCTTCTTGCCTTCGGTATATCTCATCTGGCCTAATACGATGAGCAAGTAGAGTCTCATTGTCTTCCTCATCAATGACAAACAAACCAAGGTCTTCTGATCTCTGTATTAATCATTTACACCCACAACCAATCAATAATTCCAAATAAACACCAAATCCTCATGCAAAATTACAAGAATAACAAGGCATATACATAAATAAAGATCAGGTATACAGACAAACCTCCAAAAAATCAACAGTGACATTTCCAGTTCCCCGGTCATCCCATTTCCCATCATCATTCAAACGGTAGACCTTAACACGCTGAAATTTAGAAAGCTTGTTCTGTGAATTACTTAATTATCAAAAAAAAAAAAATTTGCATATAAAAAATAATGGAGCTTCGAATACAAAATAAATGCAAGGCAAATAAACTATGCAAATCACGAAATAAAAAATAACACTAATTTCTAAGTTTTACAAAGGAAACAACAAAGAAAAAGAAGTAAAAATGTAAGAATAAGAAGAAAAACAGTGAAAAAACTAATTAAACTAAACACACAAAACTGTATATAAAAATGATGGTAAAACAAGATGAGAGATATGTATTTAAGCCCCCAACCAAAAACAATCAACACACTTCATAGATCAATATTGGAAGCACAAACTACAAACCTATCAAAATTATATTTTCATATCCAGCCCAGGCAAACTATAATATCTACCCATTTTGCAAATAAGCAGAACCATCATCACGAACAACATGTAAACAAAAGACAGCATGCTTGTGACCTCAACAAGCTCCTCACAACAATCAAGATATCGAGGGGCCAATTCTACATCAAACAATCTCAGCTACCTCTGGATTTTGAAAGTTTAACCCCGTAGTTTTTGAAATTGTTCCAATAATAAACACTAAAGCTTAAATACAAAATGTGATTGAACTAATTAAGTATGTAAGCTAAGATATCAATCCAACAAAAAAAATGCTATATAAGCTAAGATTATCAAATTGAGTCACCTTAAACAGAACAATTCAAATCCAGACCCAAAAAAAAATTTAAAATATAAATGATAAACATATAACAAGCCCACCCATCCTCGGGCATCTCCTTCAACATTATCTGAAAGCACTATCATCTCTCCTAACACCCTCTAGGTCCACTTTCTACAGTTCTGCTAGGGTATCTGGGCAAGTAATAGAACAACATGTTCAACATAACAAAATAAGATGTTCAAATCATTTAGCCAATGATTTTGCCAAGCAGATGAAATCTTTGTCCCTACGGCATTAATTGACTCGCAACTTTAGAAGAAACCCACTCTGCATTGTAAATATGATACACAAGTCCTCTTGCCTCTCTAAAACATACTGCCAAAGTGATTACCACCATTCTTACTGCTTTATCCTATTAAAACTCAGCCCAAAATAGGCACGTTAATAATCCTTGTACATAGGGCTGGGCATTGAGCCGGCTCGGGCAGAGATAGAGGTCATATAATAAGAGATATCATCTTCGTTCAAGCCCGCACAACCCAATGGTTGGGCTTGTAGCCCAATCGCACCCATTAAAAAGATATATAACGCCCTAGCTCGTCCATTGAAAGAGAAGTTCTATTTTTTTCTTTTTTGGCCAATAAGGAAATATATTATATTTTAAAATAGGAAGAAATAAATAAATAAAAGGGACCAGCTATTCGATGAAGATTAAAATGCAAGAATATTAAAACACAAGCTTATTAGGGTTCAAAATCCTAATTCAACCACATTATATGTACGTATTATAAATAAAATTTATATTTATAGTATTATTTATAACATATAATATGAACATCAAGCAAGGCCAAGCCGGCCCAACAATTCCTACACATAGCCAAGCCTGCCCAAGAACTTTTTTGCCTTTTAAAAATTTTACCCAACAGAGCCAATCATCTTGAGCCAGGCGTTACAATCTCCAAAATTCCCACTAATCCCACAAAATATAAGATTTTGTAACAAGAATCCATCAAATTTGGGCTTGATAAACCCTACAAATGCCATCATAAAAACCAGAAAGATCTCAAAATACTTGTTCATGATCAAGGTTTACTATTACGGTGCCCATCGCACGAAATGAAATTCCGGACGCTATAAAAAATTTTATAAAAAAAACGCAAAAAATTTGGAGAAATTTCGCCCGCACGCCGCTAAAATTCACTAATGAAAATTGAATAAATTTGCGTCCCCCCGATTCACCAACATACCACCAAAAATCTTCAGAAATGCATTTCGGCGATTTTACTCCTGTGAATGCATCAGAAACTCAAAAAAAAAAATTCTGCAGCACACCGACACCGCTCATCATAGTGTCAAGATCGTTCGTCCTGTAATGATCTCTAAGAGATATAACTCCTTAAACAATTCCAAGACCATTCATCCTCCAATGATCTCAAAGACAGATAACTCCCTTAACTCCTAGTAAATATAGACCCCTGGAACAACAGAAACAATCAAAATGTTAATCACCATATAAGAATATCTCACCTCCCAAAAAATTATCTTGGTCCTCTATGAAATAACATGTCCCCCAGATGCCCTAAAATGCACAAATAAATGATCCACGAACTCCCAAAGGCACATACAAAAAAACAAATGTTGGCAGGTAAGGCCAAAAATGACCTCTAAAAAAATATAGCAGCAATGTTAATTCTTTTCAACAATGCATTCCACATAAAAACCTTTATCATCAGATAAAGTGCAGGCATCCCTGGTTGACACCAAGGGAAATGTACAATGTAGTCCTCTGTCTCTATGAGTACAATGAAAAAACCGGTTAAACGGAAAACTCCCTACATCTGGAAACCAATTAAGCCAATCATGATTGCTAAATCAATGGAAACATCTATCAAGGTATCAAACAAGGAAGCAACTTCACAATACCAAAACGTTCAAGTACCTTCCAAAGGGGAATGTTAATAAAAGACCAAAGGAAGATCAAGAGAAAGCACTACAAGAATAGGAATCCCAGGCAATGACCATAAAGTCACACACAAAGCACAACACCGCCCGCCACAAAACATATCGTTCCCGGATCAAGCATTAACAAACCAGTCTACACCTATGTTACATGAACTTGAGCACGAGTGTGAAGCATTAGTATGTCAAGAACTCAAGGAGTTGGATCCATCTAAATCCTAACACCTAGGATAAGAGGGCTCAATCAAGAGGTGTCAAAACTTTGCTATGGGTATTGGAATTATGCAGAACAATATCCAATAATGTCAACAAGGAAGGCCAAATGAGCTCTTTCCTTTATTTTATTTTTTTGCTTTTTTTCCCCCATTTTTCTTTTCGATTCATTGATTGAATTTTTTAAGTCTAAGAACATTTACCCTATCTTCATATAAATCTATTTATTCTTTCTATTCAATGCTTGCAAGATAGTTAATTGCTATTTCTTTTCCTTTTTTCCCTTCAATTTATAAATTTCCATGTCTAAGAAAACAGTTACAGGATCCGAAACATATCTTGTATCCATAGTCATGTTTTGTCAACACAAGTACACACATATGCAAATATATGCATGTGTTGTGTGAGACACCTTGGGACCAAAACTTGTACGATAGTAAAATTGAGAAGTGCAAAAACATGGGTTCACATCTAAATACAAGCGTTTCATGTACAAAATGCCTTTGGTTGCCACTCCAACCCTCCCAATAACATGGCTTCTATGTGCTATTGGTTTATATTCCATTGTGGCTAATCATGCAAACCACTGCATTGAAATGCTTTGATTTTAGTAAGCTATCACATAGCAGATATAAATAGCTAAATAGGAGCCCGCTGTCCAGACCTCACATTCGCAAAAATATCAATAACTTATATAGTAGCACCGACCTATGCTCCAAAAGCTAACAACTCAAAGCCATAATTGCTCTTGCACCTCAAAGCCGTAATGTTACTAGCAACATGTATACATATACCGACTTCATCGAATGATATCTTATGTCAAACTGGCTGTTGTGATCAATGACATAAATCTAAGATAACCTTGATAAATCTCAATGTTATGATGAACAAGAATTTACTAGTGCATGAGACAGCATGATTAATATGCAGAGTATTGGCCAGAAGAACACTTTTTACTCACCAAATCACATACTTACATCACTGCAAGACTGAAATTTTTAACAATGGCCATTCAGTACCAGTATCCAGCTATTTCACACTTAGTTCATACCGACTCATCAAAAAAAAACTTTCAAATTCAACTCGATACAAACAAAACAGCTAGGAATTTGATTTCTAAATTAGCATGGACAATAAAGTCGTATCAAGCTTTGCCAAGTTCTACCACTCATAATTGGGGACAACATCATAATCCAGATCTGACAAATCCATTGTCAGCTCTTTATAACAACTGTACAGTGATTTTTTTTTTTGATAGGTAATGAAGCTATATTATTATATTAGTGATTTAAATACTGTTTTATAGGTACACAAATAGTATACCTATATCACATAACCTTTTGCAAGCTCACTTATCCCCCTCATATGGACCATATACATAAGAAGAAGCCCAACCCCTATACTCAGCACCCGACCATCTTAATTCTGCACAGATCGACTCCTCCTTATCCTAGAAATATGTGGCATGAAAGTAGATCCTGTAACTGAATATCTATTATCAAGTTGTGTGCTGCTAACCAGTTATACATCATTATCAATACTTTCCACTCTAGATATTCCAGTCCACACTCTATATTCCTAAATATTATGTTGTTTCTTTCTCCCCAAATTACCCAAACAATGGCAGCTGGTGCTATATTCCACAACAAACTCTTTGGCGATTTCCCTTTCCGTACTCCCCACACCTGAATCACCTTACCCAAAAAGCTTCCAATTAACCTATTCCAAAGGGTACTGGCCACTTTACAATGGACAAGCAAGTGCTCTACTGATTCTTCCTTTTCCTTACACATCACACATCTGTTAGGGATCTGCCATCCCCTGTTCTTTAGGTAGTTTACGGTTAATATCTTATCTAAATATGCTGCCCAAATGAAAAAAGCTACCTTACTTGGTATATGTTTTGCCCAAATCAGGTTGAATTCATGCCTTCTTGAACCTGTAGAATTCAGGTTTACAAAGGCTTCCTTCACCGAGAATAGTCCAGTCTTTCCTCTTATCCAACTTCTCCTATCCCCCTCTTGTGACAGCTGTGTATTGTAAACCTCCTGCAGCAACTCTTCATACCTACTCATCTCCCAATCACACAAATTCCTTCTCATTGTAATGTTCCACACCTTTCCAGCATTAGTTACTTCTAAGTAATCACTGACTGAGGCATCTTTATCCCTACATATGTTATATAAACTGTAATACTTGTCCTTTAGGCACTCCTTGCCACACCATATGTCATGCCAAAACCTGACCCTATCTCCATTACCAACTAAATATCTGCAATCCTTAGCCACCGAACCGATTAGTTTTGCTATTGGTTTCCATAGACTCACCCCAAAAGCAGCCTTTGATTCACATGGGAACCATCCACCAAAAGTTGATCCATATTTTTGATGAATCACCTTCCTCCATAAATTATATATCTTAATACCGTATCTCCAAATCCATTTCTGAAGTAAAGCCTTGTTGAATACCTTTAAAGGCCTCAGTCCAAGTCCCCCTTCCTCCTTTGACTTACACACACTTTCCAGCATACTAAGTGAAATTTAGCTTCACCTCCCGGTTCCTCCCATAGAATGGTGTACTAACCAGATGTTCATAATGGTGTTCTAACTGTGTCCTGCAATTCAAATATCAACTGTACTAAATTTCCTAATGAATACATGACTTCTTCACGCTCGAGCCTTACCTAGGTTATAGTAGCACCTGCCTACTCGGACAAGTAAGTTCGAGTTAGCATAAGTGAATCCATAAAATTCAACCATTTCCATGACTCCATAAATGCGCGTACGCTATCATTAAGCCACCATAAACCTTTCTGACTTTGTTGATTGATGAATTCAAGAAGGGAGTGTGGAATACCTGATAAAGTTTATCTTATGAATCCCTAGCCTATTCACAAGTTAATCACAACAAACTGCACGTGCGTAGGTACATCCCACTTCTCGTGGGTATGTACTGTTTTTCCGGATAGCAGTGTTTTGTACTCGTGCAGGTTTCTATATATATGATTACCATTATTGATCCCAAAAAAAACTGCACGTGAATGTAACCGGATTGAATATTAAACCCTACACAAGAAATACCAGAATCTTATAAAATGAAAATTGCTTTAATGGGGTTAAAACTCCGGTGTACTTGAAAAAAAATGAAATACAGCAGCAGGCCCAGTCAACCGAACTCGAACTTGGTAGAAATCATCTTTCTTACAAAATAAAATAAGACGACCTCGTAATTTGAATTCAATAAGAACAACAAAATAAATGAAACGGCCTCGTCCTTGGAATTCAATAAGAACAACGGATAAACGAACGATTCAGACACCGAGACAAAATTAAAGGGCATCAATAATTACCCTCGGTTCCAACACGCCCCTAACAACACTTACCTGCATCAAATTAGAGGCAGCTTGATTTTTCGCTTGTGCGGGCATTTTGGTTTTCTTTCTCTACTGAAATTCGCAGAAAGAATCTGTCGAGACTGACTCGAGATAATTTTGCGGGTGAGGGAATGAACAGCGTCTTGAGAAGAAAGGAAAGTGGCGGGAGATTGTATTTTTTAAAGGATTAAAGAAAAACCCTAACCGCCATTGACGACGCAGCAGACAACCCTCGGTTTTTTCTCTCCCCCTCTTTTTTCTGCACTTTCCCCGCCCTCGGACAGAAAATGGCAATACATCTATAGGAATCCGAAATCTCTATCGTACCCTTAACTTTTCATTGTTATTGTGAATGTATCCGTGTGGGATATTATAGGGGAAAATTAACTTCTAATGCTACTTTTCAAAATAATTAAGATTCGGTTAATAAGTTTTGACTTTTAAATTGTAATGAACCTTTATCAACATAATTAATTTTTAATACCATTTCAATGCTACTTATAAATTCTCTCAAAAATGCCCTTATACAACTACTTTCACGACTTATACAACTAATAAATTGATTTATAAAAATTATTTTAGACTTGTACAAACAATAAAATGATTTTGTACATGTCAATAAATTGGTTTGTGCAAGTCAATCAAATGACTTGTACCTTGAGGGAGTGATTCATACAAATCATTTAGATGAGTGATGTAAGGGTATTTTTGGAATAGTTGATTTGTAATAGTAAAAAATCATTAAAACTAATTATTTTGATAAAGATTCATTAGAAGTTAAATTTAAAAACTTTACTAAATGAATCTTAATTATTTTAAAAAATATCACTAAAAATTAATTTCCCCATATCATAGCGGCCTTCGCTGATTAACGAGTCTCTTGAGAATGCTAAAAAGCGTCATTGTTTTTACTCGAAATAATTTGCAATGCTTTAATGTACTTCTATAACGGTAATTTTTTTCCCTTTATAGAAACTATGTAATTTTATAATGTTTGAAACGTCCCAAACAATTATCTATATCTCGGTTTTCACTTGCTTGCGCCTAATATTTACATACGTCCCCCGCTAGTCTGTAATACCTGTTACAAGACTTGAAATCTGCTGAAGCCATAGGTTGGAAGATCTGTTGGTCCAACAGCAATGCACATGTCCACATAGGTATGTAAAGCCGACGTGGACACATGCATTGCCGTTGGACCAGCAGATCTTCCAGTGATATGGTCTCCTGTTACAATACCATTAGAAAGATTATTGTTTGATTTCTTTACAATGTCACCTAAAATTTTGAACACTTTTAATATCCCATTAAGTAACCACTACAACTTATGCAAGTGTATTGTGCATGTGGCATCGCTCATGTATACATATATATATATGTGTGTGTGCAAACGCATGTGTATATATACGTGTATACATGTGTATGGACATACACATGATTGGTTACTTGCAAGGTTTTAAGTTTCGGTGGCCCTGGGCGGCACCGAAGAAAAATTTTAATGGCAAAAAAAAAAAAATTTTATGTTTTTTTAGATTTCGGCGAAATTTCGACGGCACGCTGTCCGTTTCGCTAAAAAAATTTAAAAAAATTACATTTTTCGCTCGTTTCGCCCGTTTCGGTCGGCACGCTGACCGTTTCGCTCGAAATTTCGGTCCGTTTCGCCAACGACACAAATTAACGATTTCCTCCAGCGAAACGCATCGCTGGGGGCAAAAAACCGAAATTTCGGCTGTAAACCTTGGTTACTTGCTAAGATAACAGTGTTTTGGTAGACAATTTCCTATTAGATACAAAAGTCTTTTAAAAAATTTCAAATGATTTATTGTGACAAACAAAAAGATCGCTCAAAATTTTGGAATACTCGTAAACGTTCACTTAAAAAATATAAAATATTATTTAATTTACAAATTTTATAACTGTCCAACCTTTTTTCTCGCTGGAAGAATTGCCATCTGGATACATCGTTTGGAAACCTAGCCAATGTTGGTTTTTACATGTGGACCCTTTTTTCTATAAAGAGAACCACATCTTTTTGAAAGCACTTCCAACTAATTAACCTAATGTTACTCGGTAGGTTACCCCATAAAAACGCATTAATAGAGACACAACGAGGTCTCTTCAACAAATCTAAAACTCTGTTACAACAGACTTGGAAATATAAGCATTAGACAGTTGTTCTTAAACGTGACAAAATATTCTCTTAAACGTGACAAAATATTCTTTGTGTGTTTTAAGGAGTCCTGCTTAAATAAAAAACAGCATAAATTCCAAGAAGATTACCGACATGGTCCCCTTTAAGGTCAATGGACTATATTGACAATCTCATTCCTTCGTGCAATGAAAAAATTATGTCTCACCTTGCAACTAGGCATTACAAGATGGACTTTGGTGTAAAAAGATTATTTCCACATTCAAGCTGCTTGAAAAAATATCTACGTTAATCTTCTCGGAGGATAAATATTTTGTATAGTATAGTAAAAACTGATATAGCCAATACAATTACCAGCAATAAGTAACTCTAGAAAATCGTTCACGTACAATCTCATAACCATACTATGAACCGGTGAACAAGAAAGCGAATAGTTTTTATTATTATTGTCGTTAATTTTTGTTTTTTTTTGTTTCTGCAAAGGGAAATGCATGCGCCATACATGTATCAAATCCAAGAATCAAATAAGTGTAAGAGTCAATTGGGAGACAAAATAAAAAAAAAGAGGTAAAAATGAAGGACATTTTGGTAAATAGTGGGTAATTACGTTTGTAAGGAAATAAAAGTTAATATAACTAAAGGTTGAAGGCATTTTGGACAACAAGAGATAGTTATATGCATATAAATTATTTAAGGGGATGTAAAAACAAATATACTAAAAAGAAACGGTAGTTTAGGTATCAAACCTCATTAAAATTTTTTTTTGTGAACCAATACACGGTAACGAACTTAGATATATGAGTAAAATTGAATGGAAGTGGAGGGCCAATTGGGTACAAAATGGCAACGAGAATCATTGTAGCGTTGGCTTTAGATGATATTATATATTTTAAATTCATTGTACGCGAGGACGCGCGAGAGTTTAAAAGAAAATAAAAGAAAGGAAAAACGATAAGTTGTCTTATATTATGCTATTACCTCATGGTTCAGTGGTTTTTATATAACGATACCACGATGATAATGGGAACATTGGCTATTTATGTTTTAAATCTACAGAAGAAATATTCCAAAAGAGCTGAATTATCAATTAATCCTTTATATGCTAAAAAGTTTAAAATTGGAATTTTATAAATAAAAAAGAGAAATCGGAATCAAACTTCTTTTACTAAGCATAGTCTGTACCATTAAAAGAGCTGAATTATTACAGGATAATATACGAAATGCAAAAAATCTCTATGAAGCATATTTGCTGTGGCCATTGCCGCAGCCTGTAGATTTTGTTTAATTTTTCCCTAGATTATTTATTTATCATTAATTTTTTTAAGGGGAAAATCATGAAAAGGATCAATTTTTTTAAAATATTTATAAAATAATCTACTAAGACGATGAATTACAAAAAAAGTCACTTTTTGTGAAGCCAAAATTAAATTATAAAATCACTTTTAAAAAATAATTAAATTTGAAAATCACTTTGCTTACCTTACATTACATTGAACACAAAAACATTATACATGGAACACAAGCTTATCTTACATTGAGTACAAGCGCATTTTATGTGGACATGAGTGTGTTTTGCTTATAATAAAATAATATTATTCTTTAATTATTTTTGAAAAGTGACCCTTCAGGTAATTATTTTTAAAAGTGACTCTTTAGGTAATTATTTTTAAAAATGACCTTTTTTTTTTGTAATTCAGCATGGATTGTTAATAGATATTTAAAAAAAGTAACCTTTTTCATAATTTCCCTTTTTTTGAATTCACGTGCGTGTTTCGCGGGCAGAGTTCCTGAGCCCATACCCGAAGGCCCCAAACCGAGCAAGATTGGGTTCGTAAACGTTTGCGTTACCCTGCGGATGCCAAACCCGAATAGAATAAAGTTAACTATTGTAAATTGTAAAATATAACCAGTGCCTCCGTCTAGTTTTCGCCGCTCTCGCCAAAGCCTTCGTTGAAGAACTCTGTTCCAGCAATGGCGATGCGTAGGAAAAGCCCTAACATTCTTGGTTTCATCGCCGCCTTTCTTCTGGCGATCGCCTCTGCAGAAGTTTTCTTCGAAGAACGATTCGAAGGTAGATGCGATCACTGAAGTCCTTGATTGTTTTCTTTCGGTATTTTACCCCTCATTCATGCCTAGCTACGTCAATTATGCTGCATTTTGATAAATACGCGGTATATTGTTGTTCTTCGTGTTCGATCCGCATCTAATTCTCCGTTTTTATCCCGTTAACGGAAGATCTCTTTATTCTTCCTTGATGTTTTGATCAAGTGTAAACGCGTAATTCAGCACTCGATGGAAGTTCGGTATTAAACAACGAATAAGCTACGATATTGTGATGTTGATCTAAGGATATATAGATCCATTAGCTGATACATGATTTTCAAAATTTTTTTTTTGGGTCTTATTTATCCCGTATTGTTGTTTTCGGTATTTGGTTTTTTGAGGTCGATATGCGAAGTTGCTGACGAACATATTCGTGGATTTGCTTTGCCACGCTCGGCAAAAATTTTATATGTCGCCGAGAGTCTTCTCTAATTAGCATTGTTTATATTTATGTTTATGCTTCTATTTTCTGGGCTCATAATTGAATGCTTGTACAGTAGTTTGAGCATCGAAATTTCCAGATGTTTTTAGCCCCTTGTTTTGACTGTCTGGCGTTTCTGTTTATGGGTGAATACGCAAGATGGATGGGAGAACCGATGGGTCAAATCTGATTGGAAGAAAGATGAGAAATTGGCTGGGGAATGGAACTACACTGCTGGTAAATGGAATGGAGACCCCAACGATAAAGGTACTTCTCCGTCCATCACTATCATTTTGTGATATTCAGGTTACGATCAAAGCTTGAGACAGTTGGGATCCATTTGAATTTTCCTTTACTAATTGATATTCTAACACCTGTCCCACCGTCTCTGCTTGGTGGTAATGGTAAAAATATTACGTCAAGGACCTTATAGCTTCAAAGGGATATTGACTGATCATTGAATTGAGGTTGAAGGCGGTATGAATGTTTTCATGTAGGCATCCAGACCAGTGAAGACTATAGATTCTATTCTATCTCATCGGAGTTTCCTGAGTTTAGTAACAAGGACAAGACATTGGTTTTCCAGTTTTCTGTTAAACATGAGCAGAAGCTAGATTGTGGTGGAGGCTACATGAAGTTGTTAAGCAGTCAAGTTGATCAGAAGAAATTTGGTGGTGAAACTCCCTATAGGTATTTTAGAATGTTTTGCAAGACCATCTCAGTTGCTCGCTTACAAATTTATTCTCTGATTGAAATGAGTTGACTTATTCATTAGCGGTGAATTGCAGTATCATGTTTGGACCAGATATCTGTGGATATAGCACCAAAAAAGTACATGCTATACTTTCATACAATGGATCAAATCATTTGATCAAGAAGGACGTTCCTTGCGAGACTGATCAGCTGACTCATGTTTATACCTTCATCCTCCGGCCAGATGCTACTTATAGCATACTTATTGACAATGCGGAGAAACAATCTGGTAGCCTGTACGCTGACTGGGATATGCTTCCTCCTAGAAAGATAAAGGATCCCGAAGCCAAGAAAGTAAGTACCGTTCGGAACCTTTCGTATCTTCATTTCCTTTCTATTTCTATTGATTTGAAACAGGAATAGTTTCTTTGCTTTATTCTAATGCACAGCCTGAAGATTGGGATGAAAAGGAATACATTCCTGATCCTGAAGATAAGAAACCTGAGGTATTCATTTCTTGATTGCTGGAATTTTCTTATGATTTCTGCCAAAACTCCAGTATAACTCTGATGGTGATACCTAAAGCTCATATTTTTTGTTGAAAGGGTTATGATGACATCCCAAAGGAGATTCCTGATCCTGATGCTAAGAAGGTAGGGAATCTGGAATAAAACCTCAATATATGTACTATTTAGCATCGTTTCCTATAAATCAGTGCATTTACCAAGTGACATGGCTGGCAACTCTAGCCTGAAGACTGGGATGACGAGGAGGATGGTGAATGGACGGCACCAACCATTGCAAACCCAGAGTATAAGGGACCATGGAAGCAAAAGGTTTGTAAATTTTTTTTGTTAGCCAGAACTTGTAATGAAGTATCACAAGATAAAGGTTTCTGAATCCTTGTCATTAATGTTCAGAAAATAAAGAACCCTAACTACAAGGGAAAATGGAAGGCACCAATGATTGATAACCCAGGTCATTTTCAATGATTCTTTATCATATCTGTTTCTTTATATTCTTCTTTCCTATTCATTTCAACGTATAATATTACTAAATTTGTTATTCACATAATTTTTATTGTTGCAGTTGTTGCAATTTAACTCAAAATTGCTATTGTTTTACAGACTTCAAGGATGATTCCCATATTTATGTTTATCCAAATTTGAAGTATGTTGGCATTGAGTTGTGGCAGGTAATGCTTTTTATATTCTTCTTACATTCTTGATGTTCTTATTTTTGTTTCATTATCTGAATCCTAATGACATATACACGTGCCAGGTAAAATCTGGGACTATGTTTGACAACATCTTGATTTGTGATGATCCGGAGTATGCGAAGAAGATGGCTGAAGAAACATGGGGCAAGCACAGAGATGTATGTTGCTTTCTTATTGCTTTTCATTTGGCTTTTCTTGGAAATTTCGCAATTAATTGATATTAATATTATGGATTTTGTAGGCTGAGAAGGCAGCATTTGAGGAGGCGGAGAAGAAGAAAGAAGAGGAGGTACATCTTACTCTCTCATTTTATGTGTTTGCTTTTTTTATTTTATTTTACTTTCGTATGAATTCATTATGGGTTTCAAGAGTTCTCACATGTGTGTTTTAGTGTTTTTGTTTCTATATATCCTTTTCGTATTTCACTACATTCAAAATCTGGATTATCTTCTATTTGGCTCTTGATGTGAAAATATTTTTTGGGACCCTGACTTTTATGACACAGTGAAACTTTTGTGTTGATTTTCTTCTATTATTGTTGAATTAATGTCACTTGTGGTGATTTTGTTGGGCATTTAAGTGAAATATATGGTGGATTGTCAATGCCGCTAAAGAACATCCCTCTTCCCTCTCTTTATCTCTCTCACCGTCACTATCTCTTCTTCAGCATGCTTGCATGTTTGTCTTTGTATATCTGCCTCACTTTTCCCACCTAATATATTTTGTTCTATACTTGGTACATTTTATAATATTTATCTTTTCGCTCACTGGTTTTTGATTTCTTTCAGGAAGCAAAGGATGATCCAGTTGATTCCGATGTGAGCTAGCAGAGCCCCCTCTGAACTGCCATTTTCATTTTCCTATTGTTTATGTTTTTAATGTTCTATCTCAATTGGCAGGATGAGGACGATGGGGATGCTGATGATGCGGAAGGAGGTGCTGATGCTGATGCTGAAGTCAAGGCAGGTGGTGATGTCGACGTCCATGTATGTGTCCCCCTTGCTCTGTTTGTGCCAAAATTCATCAGTCAGTTTGTTCATTTATTTCTCTTCTTGTGCTTTTTTTTTCCTTTTTCAGGATGAATTATAGTGGAACATCCCTGTGAACATTTCTTGTGGCAACTTGATCTAGAGACATGCGTGGGGGTTAAGTGCTAAAATTTTTTCTTCTTTATTTTAATTTGTACGTAGGGATTTTCTCATTGATAAAAATTCAATGCTGTGTGGATCATGTGTGGCCCGTTACCTTGTATACCTTTGAGCCATCAGAACAGAGCGGAATCTGAATGTCTCCCTCATGCAGTAGTATAGAGCTTAGAGCATCAAACATGGAATGACATTCGATTCCTCTCCTTTTGTTACCACTTTCTTTCTGACTAAATCATTCTCTGGCCAAGATAGGCCCATTTGACCATTGTTTGTGATTTTTCAAACATATATCAGTTTTCTTTGTATGGGAACAGGAGTTCAAGTATAGCATCTTGCACGGTTTTGGGTTATGTACTTGAAATATAACCCATGCCATCAAGAAAAAATGCAGGCCGTGGCCAAGATTACTGAAGTCAATCAAGAATCAGGTAGGTATCGTGTGACCAAAGATAACAATGGAGCTGTTTGAAAATGTTTTTAAACAAATAAATTTTCCAGTTGTTTTATTGATTTTGGAAGCAGGTGAAGAGAAAACTCATTTGGTATCAATTAGTTAAAGTCAATTATAATTTTAAAATCAATAGAAATTGATTTGATAAGTCTAATGATCGTGATCTAAAAATTATTTGTGATAATGGTAGTGGTTTTTGTTGTGGTATTTGTGATAGTGGTGGCAGTGGTGGTGGTGTGTAGTGGTAGTAGTGTGGTAGTGATTGTGATATCGAGGTGTTAATTGTGATGATGGTTGCATCTATGGTAGTAGTGGTGGTATTTGCGATGGCAAATGAGGTCTTATGTACAAACAGTGACTGCTTGAGGGACTGATCACTTGAGTTGTTGCACGTCCAATTAAACCCACCTTGAGAGCCTGGCTAAAGGTTGGTATGAACTTCTAATCTGAGACTGCTGATCCAAGCAGATAGTCTGTTGTCAACCCCTTAATTTATTATGATATCAGTTGGGTTGTTTCCATATCATATTGTATTGTTAATTCTGGCTTGATTCGGTTGTGTTGGTTCTCTAGAGTTTTCAACGAAAGCCGTGAATCTCCATGGTTTCCTTGTGGCTGTGCCCTCTGTTATGCTTTTAGATCGAGAATTATCTGTTAGTTAAACCTTCCCAACACAAAGTTGATGTTCATTGTTGCTACCATTGCCAGGCCTTCAATCTCGCAAATTATCTCAAGCCTTGCATGTTCTATTTTAAAGTGTCATTTATTTTAAAAGATTTGAAGTTACTTATCCTATGCACAGAGGTGGAAATTTTGTAAGCATAGAAACCATGGAGAATAGAAGAGTTGCTTTCCCTAAAACATTATGATAGTTGCTTTTGAACTGTAAGTTGTGCTTGTTCATTGCCTACTTGCTAGTTTGTATTCTGTTCACTGCTGCTTGTTATGTTGCTGAGACTATTCAAAAGGTTTCCTCTCGCTCTCTCTCTGGATCTCATTAAGTGATCCATGTACACCCTCAGGCCACCTGAAAAAAGTATACGTTGTTACTATTTCATCTATTTCTAGATCTCTTTTGTTCCCTCTCATTAAAATATTTTATTAATGAAGTTTTCTTGGGACTTGGAGAACTTGTTCTCATCATGTTCAATATCTGGATCATAAAGAGCAATATGGTTATTAACAGATTCTGGCAAGTGGTGAAGTGAATTTCACGGGGATCACAGGTCTACTTCTCAGGCTAGCCTGGAGGCTTTTGCCTTTTTGATCTAGAGGTTTGAGATCGATGGGAGATGTTCTTTAGGATCTGTTTTTGGGTCGTTATCTGTAACAGAGGATGTGGGAGTGTAGGGTAAATATCGATCAATAAAGATTCAGAGATTGCAAGTAGAAGTCTAGTATTAAGCTTTTAGGGATAAATCATGGAATACTGTTGTGGTGAAGGAAACCATTGCCAACGCATAGGGTTTGTGGAAAAAGCTGAGGATCAAACACAACCTGTTGATGAAATCTCATGAACCATCAAGTATATACTGCTAAAGCAATGGTGGAATTTCACGAACCTCACTCCCAAACTATACATGAATCCATGGATTTCCTTCCCTTTTCTTTAAGGTAGGGTTCTTTTCAAAATGTGATTAATAACATAACCTGTCGTAATCTGGAAACCTGGTTCCTGAGTCCTGGTTTTGGGTTTACAACGTGGCCGCTGTTTCTGACGCCCGGTCTATTTTCTAGAGAGGACAGTTACGAAAATAGCCTTCTATAGCTTTTTGGTCGTATGAATTTTTAATGACCGTTGAGCTATTTTGTTCAGTTGGTAAGGCTAAAAATGTCAGATCGGAATATACCTGCGAGCACCACCCAGTCCACTGCCACATAAAGCCGCCAACAGTCTCCGGAACCAGGGTTGACATCGTCTGTGGCGTTGCACTGCAGCAGCTACTGCTGCTACAATGATTTAATGCTGCGTGTCTCAACCCGCAACGCCACAGACGATGTCAACCCCGTATCTCTCTTATCACCGACTTCCCCGACGTCGGTATACAAAAGTGCTGTATCACTGATTTGAAATCAGGGACGTAGGTCTCCATTGACGAATTAAGGAATATCTTGCTTAGTACAGAAAGACTGTGATGAATTTTTTCCAATAAAGGCAGGATCGATGCACCCAGAATGGTGATGTTCGACCGGAGAGTCTTGCCGGCAGCTTGCAGTAAGTCCCGGTTTAGTGCTGAGAACGATTGCATAGGAGTTCTTGCGAATCTTTAAGAGATTTTTAGCAACGTCGATTGCAAGTGCGCTGGCACTGCAACCCATTCTGGAGAGATTGAAGCTCTTGATATCAGCTCTCATGGAGTATTTGTTGACGATAATGGAGGAGAGAGAAGGGGAAGGATAGAAACCACCAAAGTTGACTATGAGGATGTCGATTTCCATAGGCGAGATCTTGGTTTTGGAGAGAAGGTCGTCCATGACAGGGAAGAGGACCATGTGGGATTCTTCGATGGATTATTGTTGATGGGTTCTTGGTGGAATGTAGTGCAAGGAAGGAGGGAGGTAGGTCATTTCTCCTTGTCCTGAAGAGTGGAGAACTTTCGCCATGAAGATGAGTCTGCATTCGTAGAAGACAAAACAAGCTTCAATGAAAACGTACAGAAGCATGATAGCAGAAAGTCCTGGAAAGTCCATCTGGTGCGAAGAACTCTGGTTTATGTGGAAACAAGACGATGAGGTTGTGAGGTGTCGTGGTTGAGATTTGTACGAGCTTCCATGAGAAACATACAGATTGAGAGACGTTTTACTGGAAAATTATTTCCCTGCTTGAAATCCTAAGGCGGGGGTTGATGACATCATCTGTGGCGTTGCGGGTTGAGACACGCGGCATTAAATCATTGTAGCATCAGTAGCCGCTGCAGTGCAACGCCACAGACGATGTCAACCCCCGGAACCATGCCCCACACCCCACACAAATCCTCGTTAAAACCCCCCATTCGGCACTCCCCGATTTGTGTTGGATTCTTCCAGTGCCTTCAACTAAAGCTAGTCATCAGATCAGAAAGGTGTTTCTCGTTTGCGATCGATCATAAGAGAAAGTCTGGTTCGCCGATGGCTGAAGTGGAAGCGAAGGAGCGTAAGATCCTTGTGGCGGTGGACGAAGGTGAGGAGAGCATGTACGCGTTATCGTGGTGTCTCAAGAACGTAGTTCACGACGATCCCAAAGACACGCTCGTTCTCCTCTACTCCAAACCTGCTCGTGCCATCTACCCTGCTTTAGACGGGACAGGTAGGACAGGACATTGGGAAGGTATTTCTTTTCTTTTCCTTTTGACATCGACGGGGTTCTTAAGGGGACGAAATGCTTATTCGTCTTGTAATTTGATCTGCCTTGCAGGGTATTTGTTTTCATCTGATATAATAGCGAGCATGGATAAATACAGCAAGGACGTCGCTGATTGCGTTACAGAGAAGGCCAGAAAACTTTGCAAGGATCTAAAAAATGTAAGTCGGTTTTCGTGTAATTTAAAAAAAGAATTTCATTTAAGGTGGTAATTAATTTCGTAATAATACCACTACATGGCGTAGGTTAAGGTGGAAACGAGGGTAGAGAACGGAGATCCGAGAGATGTGATTTGTGAGATGGCCGAGAAGCTCGGCGCTGATCTGTTGGTCATGGGAACCCACGGGTACGGCCTGATCAAAAGGTGGGATCGGACTTTGCCTTTTTCTGGGCCCCTAGGCTACTTAGAATGTTTTAACTGACCTGCCCTATCGCTGATCCGTGGTATTGTTTTGAGATGGCAGGGCATTTCTTGGGAGCGTCAGCAATTACTGTGCACAGCATGTGAAGTGTCCCGTTTTGATCGTGAAAAGGCCCAAATCAGCCTCTGCATCCAAATAACCTGATTTTCTGTTCCTACTGAGTACTGACTACTCCGGATTGATGTTGCTGCTTCTGGAATGTACCTATGTTAATATTTTCTTTCATCGTTTTTGCCTGTCTTTTCTGTTTGGGTGATTTTGCCGTTGTCGGTAAGATGGTAGAATAGAAAGCATCATGCATTTTTAATTTGTTTTTTTTTTCTTGGTTTTTGGGCGAGAAGTTTGAGGGAGAGTTGGATTGGAAATGAAGTTTCTCCCAAAAGGAAAAAAAAAAACGGAATATTTTGTAATGGATAAACATATTTTATCGCAAGCAATGTCCAAATTTTTCATAGAAAAGGTATAAAAAAAATTTGTTAGATAAAGTCAATATTAAGATAATAATGCAAATTGGGGCATCCAAAATAACTATAACGAGGTGCGTCTAACTTATATAATTGGTGCATCCAAAATTGCCTATAATTAGGTGCATCTAACATCGAAATTGATGCATCCAAAATTGCCCATAAAGAGCAGTTTACTGTAGACCTTCATGCATGGTCCTTTTAAGAAATGTTAACACATCCTACAAAAAATTAAGTATGTGTAACAGGTAAATTAGTGCATTCAAAATATTTAGTTTAGGTAAGGTACGGGAGGAGGTATTTTTCAGAACTGTATTAGAACTCGTTTTGTTGATGTCTTTTTCCTCGAACCAGTTGATAAGTATAATTTTTTCATGATGGCACCCCCCCGGTGGGCATATGTCACCCGGGGCCCGGGGGGCATATTGGCATCCGGGGCTTTGTGTGTTGACTTGTGTCATGATATATTATATAACTTTTCAATGTTTGAAATTCAAATGAATTATCATGCGCTTGGGAGAGGGATGGCAACGGGTGGGTTAATCGGGTAAGCTGTTTTGATCTGCTCATAACTATTGGGGCCTGCTAAGCCCTAAATAGATTCACGGTCTAGCCCAACTTGACCCAAACTCTCCCTAAACTCGACATTAGTACATTAAAATTTATATTTTATACATATATCATATATAAAATATATATTTCTTAATTTTTATTAATATATATATATATATATATATATATATATATTAATCCCTGAGGGGGCATGTAAGACCATAGAACTTATGGGCATGTAAGACCATAGAACTTATGAGGTGGCTTCAGGAGATTGTGCCTAAGAGAGTTCGAATCTTAGAGAGAGGATACCTCTAGGCCTAGGTATTGATCACTAGGCCAATCCATTATTGAACCATTCTTACTTATTGAAAAATGGAAAATCATTCAAGATTAATAGTCAACTCTGATAACCAAATATCAAATAAGGTAGTCTCCTGTAATCTATATATTAAGCGAAAGGGGGGTGGCGATTGATGTGTCACCCCCCGTTGCTTCGGAGGCTTGGGACAGCCTCGCGTGATTCGGCGTTCCCGAGCCTCGCAAGAAATTAGAAAAAAAAGCTGCCGTAATTTTTTATTTTGGTTTAAAACGACAGCGAAAGGGGGTGGCGATTGACGTGTCACCCCCCCGTTGCTTCGGAGGCTCGGGACAGCCTCGCGTGATTCGGCGTTCCCGAGCCTCGCAAGAAATCAGAAAAAAAAAAGCTGCCGTAATTTTTTATTTTGGTTTAAAACGACAAAAGTAATTCACATTCAGTGTTTACGTTTTTTTGTAATTTCAAATCAGGCATATCTTTTTACAAAACGACAATACTTGCCGTAATTTTTGACTTTTGGGTTTTTTAAAATAATTTAGATTTAGTGATTTAAGCTTTTATATTTCTAGATCAGGTATAACCAATTCGTAACTTTTGACCTTTTTTTTCTTCGGTTTAAAACGACAAACATAATTCACATTCAATGTTTAATTTTTCTGTAATTGCAAAACAGTCATAACTTCTTCGTAAACGACCAGACTTACCGCAATTTTGACACTTCGGTTTTTGAAAATAATTTAGATTTAGTCATTTTAGTTTTTATATTTCCAAATCAGATATAAACAATTCTTTACTCCTCTCACTTTCTCTCTCGATCCTCTCTCTCTCTCTCCGTTTTCTTGCAGCCTTGGGGCTCTTCTTGAGTGTTCCAGCCTCTCCGTTTTCTTGCAACCCAAGGCTCTTCTCGACTATTCCAGAACCCCTCTTCTTTATTCCTCTCGGTTTCTCTCTCTCTCTCTCTCCATTTTCTTGCAGCCTCTAGGCTCTTCTCGAATGTTAAAGCCTCTTTGTTTTCGTGCAGCCTAAGGCTCTTCTTGACTGTTCAAGAACCCCTCTTTGTTCTCTTACATAAAACAAATGGGTTGAGAGCAATGGTTGGACTGAATATAAGGATATCAGCTGAATCGGTTGCATCAGTTTTGGCTCCCTACTTTCTTCAGGTGCAATTTTTATTCTTTTTCTGTTGATTCAGCAGTAATAGTTCCAGTTACTGTTCTAATGGTCGATCAAGTTCTTAGCTTTCAATTCAATTTCAGAGCTTATTTTCCATATGCCGTTCTTTATTTTATTTTTTCTTCTCATTTTTTAATGTTTTTACGTTGTTCTGTATTTGGATTTTACCTTCTATGCAAGTGGGGTTGATTGATAAAAAAAAATTCATCCTATTATTAGGTCTTTTAGAGAAATTGGTTCATTTGGTGTTAATAATGTATTTGTCTGAATCTTCATTCCCTATATTTCATGATATATTAATGAGATTGACCCTCCTGATACCATGTGAACTCGAGGTTATCAGTCCTTCCTAGGAAGTTTGACCTAATTTTGATTCTTTTTGACAAAATGGGGCATGACCTACTTTCGTCTATCTTCCCTTCAACTAAAGATAATATACATGTGGTGTCATGCATTCTTAGAGTACTGTCTCTGACTCAAGCTTGAATTCCCAGATAATTTTTTCTTCTTTGTTTCGTGCCAAATAGAGTCTTATAATATTTTATCTAAATGTTATCCACCATCAAATAATTAATTGTGGTTTGAGCATTGAATTCGCTCAAACAAATTCGAAATAGTTACCTGCTTAAAGCTTAAGCATAAAAATTTTCCATAATATGATCGGTTACTTCTTTTTTTAATTTCCTTTTATAATGTGCAAAAGGATGTTGTGAGATCGCAGCACATCCTGATGTTCCAGTGGCAAAAGGCAGCCATGAGCCAGTGAAGGTAGAGATTTTTACATCTAAACGCCTGTACTCCAATATTAATTATTTACACCCATTTATTTGATTCATACGTTCTATTAACTGATAGCAGACATCTTTTTTATTCATACGTTCTATTACAAGTTTTTCTCTATCTTATTTTTTCAAACAAATATAGTAAGTTATGTTAAAGAAGTAAAATGCCAACATTGTGTTCTTTTGACATTGTACGCTTTGATCTTACAAAATGTCTCGATCTTATTTGGTCTTTGAAGGAGAAAGTTTCATGTTGCTAAATTCAGTTTGTAATGTACTCTACAGATCTCTAGCCTTGGTAAGTCTATCCGAATACACAAAGCATGAGTGAACCTCTCTTCTATATCATCTGAAACAGCTATTTTTGAAGAATTTAGAACCACCCCTATGACTTGACGTATTGCTTCCTAGCAAATACCACAAAATTCAACGTTTACAATTTATGAAATTATGAGATCTTTTAATAAACAACATTTTTAATGCTTAGTAGTAGTCACATATCTTTTGGTTTTACTTTATTCTTATTCTATTTCATTTTCGTTTCAGGACCTCACAACTGTTTCATGGAGCTTGCAATGTTTTTATAAGAAGGGAATTCTTAGATCCACTCACACTTTTGAAGTTTCCTGTACATAGTACATACTACTAATGCATGTATTTATATATCCATTTTCACGTTCATGTATATGTTGTTAATATATTAACTTTTAAGACTTCTAAGACAATATATACTAGTATATATTTACTAGGAGACGGCACGCGCTATGCGTGTAGAAAACTTGGGCCCAATAAGATAAACATTTAAGGTAGTTACATCATGTTTGAGAATTGTTTTGTTTGTAGAGGATAATGTTTAGACAAAAAATGGAGAGTTAGAATCGGGAGGAATATTCCCCCTCTTATTGATAACAAATATAATTTTCAGCGTTTAGAAAGTCAAATGAATCATCTTGTGTTCAATATTTGTTTATCTTTTACGTGGATTATTGGAACCATTCGTTCTTATTTAAAAGTGGAAAATCATTCAAGATCAGTAGTCAATTTTGATAACTGTAGATTTGGCCGTTCGAAGCACATTTTATATGCACCAAAATCCATGAAACCAACGCCGTTTAACGAAATCATTTATGTCCTCTTCTTTCTGCAACTTATACTTCAAGGACTGATCTCTCGTTGAGAGGCAGAGAGGGGGGCGAGTGCGAGAGCCATCAATGGCGCTTGAAGGGGACATTGACGATCTCCCGAAGAACTCAGCCAACTACACAGCCCTAACTCCGATTTGGTTTCTGGAGAGAGCTGCCTTAGTTCATCCCGAGAGAAAGTCTGTCGTTCACGGATCCGTGCAATATACATGGCTACAGACTTATCACAGATGCAGACGCTTGGCTTCGGCACTTTCTAAACATTCCATCGGTTTGGGAAGCACGGTACGTGGATTCAGCTCATCTCCCTGCTCTTTTCTTACTCCTTTATTAATTAATGATACGACGCCCTTGACATTCACTTGATGAAGCTTGTGAAATGGGGGCTCCGCGCTCCTTAGTTCTTGAGTTTCCTTCCGTAATTCGAGAGTTCAACCGGTTTCCCCGCTAATTAGATACTATCCTGATTCTTAGATGAGTTTGTGGAATCATGCGTTTGGGTCGGAACTCTATTTTGACCGCTATTCAGTTGATTGGAAGATTGATTTTTCTCTTTATTGCATTGTTCGAAGTTTAATTAAGGCGTATTATTTGGTTCTTTACTTTGGATCTGGACATGTATTTGTCTCGTTCCAATTTTTTTAGTTCACCTCCTAAGGGACTGGGCACGTGGATTTTGTTGTCAAAACTGATTTTTCCTTTTTAACTTGAAAATATTTATAACCTTACGAGAATTAGCAATTAATGTTTCTCCTTTCACTGGAGGTTTGGGTTCTTATGTAATCAATTGAAGTGCTTGATAAGCTTTAGGAATATTTCTGCCACTCGACGGAGTGGCAAAACACTGATTTTTCATCTTTTCAGGAAGACAATAAACTGGGCATTGATGCTTCTCTGATATTATAACCATGCTCAAGTTGTTTCATATACTTGTACTACCAACAGATGTACATTGTGTTAAAAACGGAGTCACTATTAAACAGGTATATTTGTTGGATTTTTCTCTAGCCATGAATAGGTCTCTAGCCATGAATAGGTTATCTTTGTTTAGTTATTTATCTTTCATAAATCATTGTACAGCAGTAGGGTCATGAGAGAGCTTCAAATTGACAACAAATATTCTTTTTTCCTTTACTAAATCTGGTACATATCAACATTTCCCTGTATCTAGTATATATGTTACCATATGGATATGTTTTTGCAAAGTTCTGGATCATGTTGTCAAAGCTTTTATCTGGCAAGTTCTCTCAAGATTAGGTTATAAGATAAATATGGAATTTTAATACCTTCTCAAACAATTGCTGAAGAGATACATGTTCTTCTTAGATTAGCATCTATGGATCTATGTTAGATGATGTAAAGTGATACTTTCAGACTGGAATTAAATGAAAACGGCAAAATGAACATGGGTAAGGATTTCTGGAATTGTCCCATATTAAATAAGACTAGGTTATTTTTTGTTTTCCTATTCAGGGCTATCAGAATTCTATTAAGGGTTTATGTTTTTGTTCCTTGACCAACCTTCATTTAGCCATTGTGGATTAAGAAAACTTTCTTCCTAAACAAGGTAGAAAATTGGATTGAGAGCCACAAATCCGCTAATTGGCATTTATCTAATATTCTCCTGCATTCAACATATATGCATGTCCATGTTTTTACTTCTTATGGAATTATTGTTTTTTCAATATATGTTGCACTAGGAATGGTCCAATATCTCGTCAAGCAAATTTCACCATTATTTTGAAAAGGATGCGAATAAATGCGTTCTTTGTGGCTGACATGTCAACCCAGCAAAAGCATGGAACTTTTTTCTGTATTGGATTCTGTTGTTGTCACCCCAGAGCAGGCATAATAAAGTTCTCTGCAACTTCATATCTCTAGAACATATCCATTGCTAATGTTGCCAAAAATAGTTGCTTATTAATGGATTCAAGGTTTTTAAAATTTACAATGTATTTCAGTTAAATTAATTGTTTGTTTGCTGTACCAGGCTCACTGGGTTATGTGCATCTTCTTTGCTTCCTGTTCTTTTTATCCTTAACGGAACTTGTTATGTTGAAAATATGGTTCTGTGGAATTGCGTTAATCTGTTGTCTCAATTGCAAATTAAATAAAACATTCAGGCTTGTGATTCCCCGTATTCTCGTGTCCTATATGAAAAATAGCAGGTAAACTTTTTAAACCAATATAAGCTTATTAGATGTTGTGAAGATGTCTTGTGAGTCACAAGTTCTCTAGACTCTTCTCAGTTAAATAATCTGATCATTTGGAGTTATTTCTAATTCTCTGTTTTGAAATGGGAGATAATTTATGATTCTATTTTTTTGTTTCTCAGTGGAGTCAATATATGATTGAATCTTATTTTTCTGTTCCATTTTGACAGGTAGCCGTAATTGCACCAAACATCCCAGCCACATATGAAGCTCATTTTGGAGTTCCAATGGCTGGAGCTGTAGTGAACTGCATCAATATTCGCCTAAATGCTTCGACCATTGCTTTCCTTCTGGGACATTCTTCATCTGCAGTTATTATGGTGGATCAAGAGTTCTTTACCTTAGCCGAGGAAGCTTTGAACATCTTAGAACAGAAAAACAAAAGAAATTTTAGGCGTCCAATTCTAGTTGTGATAGGTGATGCAAGCTGTGACCCGAAGGTACTCAAGTATGCTGTGGAAAGAGGAGCAATCGAATATGAGAAATTTCTGGAAGCTGGTGATCCTGACTTTTCCTGGAAAGCTCCAAAGGATGAATGGCAGAGCATTTCTTTGGGCTATACTTCTGGGACTACATCCAGTCCAAAGGGTGTGGTATTGAGTCATAGAGGAGCATATCTCATGGCCCTAAGTGCTGCTCTTGTATGGGGAATGAATGAAGGGGCAGTGTACCTGTGGACTCTTCCCATGTTCCACTGCAATGGTTGGTGTTACACCTGGAGTCTTGCAGCTCTTTGTGGGACAAGCATTTGCCTTCGCCAGGTATATCTAAGTCTAGTATTTATAATTGTTAGGATTTATGGAAAGAGTTCATGTCCATTTCAATAACCCTTGCCTTTTTATAGTTCTTTGAAAGCTTGATTTAAATAGCAAAAAGCGGAAGGAATTGGACTCTAAAACTGAGCAAGTCATTGTTTTAGTTAAACAGAGAATGTTGTTTTTAATAAAGCAATCAGCATGAATACCAGCTCTAAAAAGTTATTAACTTGTGTAAACTTTATGAAAATAGATCTATTAGAAAAGGAAGAATGAAAACTCTTGATATAGAGTGTGCAAGCAAATGACTTGGGTGCCTAAGACCTTTAAGGGTAGAAATTTTTTATTTAACTATAGTGTTCTCTTGACTTAAAAGAGAGATGATTTATCCTACTGGGCATCAGTTTGTACATGAAATGCAATTTTACATATGGAAGCTCCAATATAGATAGATGTGGTGAGAAGTTCTCTAGGCTAAAACAATTATGCTGTTCTTGCATGCAAGAGTTATATAAGAAGGTCCATCAAGCACTAAAGCTCTGATGTTTTCTTTTAATTTTAATTTTTCACAAACATATTATGTTCTGCTTCTTCAAATCTTGTTCGGATAATATTGGCATAGATGATATATAGACACAGCGATTCATTTCCTGGCCTGTTTAGATGGAAGTCCTGGAAGGCTAAAGAACCCCATTTGTATTCGGCTGACTGAGAGCCCAATTAAATAATTATTTTTGTGTGTCCAATGCATGGTGGTTTTTCTTTCAGATAATCAAACCCTGTTATTAGAGTTCTCATAGTAATTTTTAATATTTTTCTTACTGAAAGATGTATTCTTTTAAACTTACAGGACATTATAATTTTCTGGAAATTCAATAAACTTCAATCTTGATTGTGCACTCTTTTCATGCACGCAGGTTACAGCCAAGGCCGTTTACTTGGCTATAGCCAATGAGGGCGTGACCCACTTCTGTGCCGCACCTGTGGTGCTGAACACCATAGTCAATGCCTCTCCAGATGAGACTATTCTCCCACTTCCCCGACTTGTCCATGTTATGACTGCTGGTGCAGCTCCTCCTCCTCCTGTTCTCTTTGCGATGTCCCAACGTGGCTTTCGAATCACTCACACTTATGGTCTCAGTGAGACCTATGGCCCATCCACAGTCTGCGCATGGAAACCTGAGTGGGACTCCCTACCGCTCGAGACACAAGCCCGTTTGAATGCTCGCCAAGGTGTCCGCTACATTGGGTTGGAGAGTCTGGATGTTCTTGACACCCAAACCATGGCACCAGTACCAGCTGATGGTAACACCATAGGAGAAATCATGATGCGTGGGAATGCCGTGATGAAGGGATACTTGAAGAATCCAAAAGCTAACCAAGAGGCTTTCGCAAATGGGTGGTTCCACTCTGGGGACCTTGGAGTGAAGCATCCAGACGGGTATATAGAAATCAAAGACAGGTCTAAGGACATAATCATCTCTGGGGGTGAGAACATCAGTAGCTTGGAGGTAGAAAGTGCCTTATATATGCACCCTGCAGTGCTTGAGGCATCAGTAGTTGCAAGGCCTGATGAGCAATGGGGGGAGTCACCCTGTGCCTTTGTGACACTGAAGTCTGGGGTGGATAGATCAAACGAAGAACACTTAGCAGCTGACATTATGGAGTTCTGCCGGTCAAAGCTCCCAGCTTATTGGGTTCCCAAGTCGGTGGTGTTCGACTCCTTGCCCAAGACAGCTACGGGAAAGATACAGAAGCATTTGCTGCGAGCAAAGGCCAAGGCCATGGGACCACTGAAAAGAAGTAGGTTATAACTCCTGGAATGAAATCCAGTTAAGGAAGCAGGAGTTTCTTCGTCCATCTTATGCGTCTTTCTTCTTATAGTAGAGGTGTTAATGTTAATTGATTATTACCACCGGAAAAGTTTATGTTGGTTTGTGTTATATTATTGTTGGGAACCTTCAAATTTGAGGGAAAAATCACTTTAATTTGGGGTGCAATCGATGTGGCCCCCAATAACCTCATTACTATCAATGATTTTAACTGCCCTTTATAATTACAATTCCGGAAGGACATCTATACTATCTACGTGCCTGATTTGAGCCTGACTTTTGCAGTCATTAATGTGATATTTATAGTCAAAAATACCCCGATTAATACTTCTATTTACATGTCTAATAATTGGAGGAGGTAGTTTGATAACTACCTCCATAATACTTTTCTTTCTTTTATGGCATCTCACGTCACTTCCCTAAAGTGTATATAAATGGAAACTTATACTGTTATGACTGTGCCCTCCTTATTGCCATGGGCTCACGTCCCACTATTCGTAGTTGATGGCATCAAACGTATCAGAGGAAACGGTCAAGTGAATGTCATGCTGACAAAATATCGCTTTTTCCGGTGGGCCGCATGCTTGATCTGAGCTCTTGGGTGGATCCCTGTTGTGTGTGTTGTGTGTGTGTGTTTTTTTTTTATAGGCCTGTTGTGTGTGGACTGAAAGAAATTTCAACGAAACGAAGCCCCTCAGCGAAATGACGTCAAACTAGTCACGAAGAACCTTGGCGGCACGAAATTTCACTGGCACGTATTAGGTAGAGCATTGCTTTCATGTCCCTTTGTTTTTTTTGGTAAGCATTGTCTTCATGTCCTTGGGACTAAGAATTTGCAAAACAACAATGAAATTGGTCTCGACTTCCGTGACTTCTGTTAGCCAACGAGCACCAAGCCACGAGATGATATTGACTCTTGGGGTGACCTTGACTTCTGGGACATCTGGCTTTTTTTTTTTTTTTTTGGTAACGTCTTCTGTGACATCTGTTATCCGAATGGGACTAGTCCCTCACATTTATTGTGTGGGCCCCCAGATGAATGGTGGGCCCCCCCACTATGATGTTCTGTTACACATTAGTTATAAGGAGTGGCTTCCCGTGCAGCTTCAGGTCAGGCCATCATCATCCCAAAATGGAGACCAAGAACTCGGTTGCACTGGTAATGGGCGTCACCGGCATGGCGGGCTTGGCGATTGCAGAAGCTCTCAACAAGCCCTCCGCTATGGGAGCCCCATGGACAGTATACGGAGCAGCTCGACGTCCCAAACCCAGTTGGTTCCCGGACTCCATCGTCGATCTCTACATCGCCTTTGACGCCTCTGACTCGGAAGACACTCGTCGCAAGCTTTCTTCCATCTCTGGACAAGTTACTCATCTTTTCTGGGTCGCCTGGCAGTTCTGCCCCACCGAGCAGGCAAACATCGCCGTCAATTCCGCCATGCTCTCTAACGTCCTCAACGCTCTCACCTCAGAGTCATCAGCTTCTCTCGCTCTCCGTCACGTAACACTCCAGACAGGGACCAAGCATTACATGGGTCCCATTTTCGATCCAGTCTATGGCGCCCAATACCAGACCCCGATTTTATCCCAGGAACCGCCGTTCCGGGAGGACGCGCCACGGCTCCCATGCCCCAATTTCTACTACGCGCTTGAGGACGTCCTCTTTTCCTACTCGCCGGCGATAACGTGGTCGGTTCACCGAGCATCTCTGATCTTGGGGGCGTCCTCGAGGAGCATCTTCAACACGGTGCTTTGGTTGTCGGGATATGCAGCGATCTGCCGGTACGATGGGCTGCCGTTCAAGTTTCCGGGATCCCAGTATGCGTGGGACCACTTCTGCGACGCGTCGGACGCTCGTGTACTGGCGGAGCAGCATATATGGGCGGCGACGACGGAGAGAGCTAAGAACCAGGCGTTCAACTGCACCAACGGAGATGTGTTTACGTGGAAGAGCGCCTGGAAGGCCTTTTGCGAGATATTTGGGCTGGAATTCTTGCCCTTCGTTCCAATGGACAATAAGGAGCTGAAGGAGTGGGGGGAAGTGATGAAAGGCAAAAGCCACGTTTGGGACGCCATTGTTGAGAAGCACGGGCTCTGCAAGACTGATTATTCGGTGCTTGATTTCTATGATGCAGCCGCTGGGTTCTTTAGTATACGGTTCCAGCATGTGTGTTGCGTTAACAAGAGCCGAGATTTCGGGTTCTTTGGTTACGCTGACACGCTCAGGAGTATCAGAGAATGGGTTCACAAATTGGGGGAGATGAAAATCATTCCCCAGGTGTAACTAGTAACCAGTTTCGCAGGAATAGGATTTGTCGTTACGCGGGTACATGTTCATCAATAAACTCCAGTATATGACTAAACTTATAGAAAAACATAAAAGGCGAGTGAAACCCGAAACCTTCTGAGGGGAAAGAGACGATCTTTTGTGACTTCATATCCTAGCGTTCAATCTTATTTCATTATATGCCTTCGATTAGAACACGAAGCTGGACAAACACGCGATCAGATCAGTGCATAATGGCTTCATTCTAATCCTGGAATAACCCATGCGGATTCCTGAAAACCTTGTGAAGGACAGAGATCATTACCAAATCCCGAGGCCGGGAATCACACACTCAACAGCTTCCATGCACCAGATAGCAAGGATGAAAACCAAAATCAACTCCACCGATACTACCAGATCGCCAACTTAATAGTCTCACAAGTAGACCGCAACTTCGCGGGGGTGAACACAGACTCAGCAGATGAGTGAAGATAGCAGCGGCGAGTAGCAGATACAGAGCTAACAGACAAAATTGGAATTCTTGCAGAGTAGATTTCGGCGCATGATAAAGATTACAGCAAGTCAAAGATGCCGGCAGCGATAAACTCCGGCTGGGGTGAGTGCAAGAAATGAAGGCAGTGAGGTCCTGGAACGATCGGGGAAAGCTGGAGCACGGATCGTACTCATTGGAGTTTCTTGTGGCCTCTGAAATGGACTTTTCTATTGCTTCGATGAGGGAAGAATTGAAGAAAAAAAAATTTATATAAAATGTTAAGACATTGACATTGTTAAGCTTGGGATGGAGGCGGAAGCTGGGTGAAACGGACTCTTATCTCTTATTTGAGAAAATATTGGACCCTCATTCTTTGCTCAATTGCTTGGGTTTCTCATCTCTTTATAACCTTTACACACAAAGAGTTGGTCTGGAAATGGGAGACTGGAAGCGGCAAAGATGTTTATACACCTCAGAGTCTTCGCTTTTCCTTTCTTATTTTTATTTCAGTGGGGTCACTTGTTAAATCTTGGGCCCTCGTCCTTCGCTTTTTAAGAAAACAGCAACGGTGCAGTTTCCTGAAGATATTTAATAAAAACTGAGACAAGTGGGATTTCAACCAAATTTATCCGTATTCACAAAGCCAGGAAGTTCTCCAGGCCCGTGATTAAGCTAATTCTGGTTTTCTTTTGGCTTTTGTATTCTAAAAACCAGGCACAGGCAGGCATTCAGGTGGTAAAACAATAATAAGCGTTCTCCATACCAAAAATAACGTAGGCAATAATTAGCTGTTCTCCATCAACAATAAACAGGACTAAGTACCTGATAAGGCTACTTGAAGAGGTCGGAGTTCAACCAGTCCCTGCAGAAAAGATGCAGGAAAAATACAACCATATAATTTCCCCAAATTTCAAGGCAATAGAATCAATGCCATTTAATGAAATATGAAAAAATGCTATGGAAGAAGAGAAAGTCAAGTAATGTATGGCTCTTACTTGCTAATGTCATCAAGGTGATCATCAAAATCCACAACATCATTCCATTTCCCTGATGAAATATAATCCAATAGGACTACATTTGCTGAGGGCTCCTTGGTCGTCAACCGGCCACATCCATCTGATGAATTTTGTTTCCAATTGAAAGATTCCTCCCTTGTGTGTAACTGGTCCATTAAGACAAAAGGAAATAAACCTTTGGACCAGGAAATGGAAGAGAACCTAGATGTCGAAAATAATGGAACACACCGATACCAAAATCAGTCGACGCATGGTTTTCCATTATATACCCAAAACATTTTAAAAGATTTCACCTGCTTGCAAAAGCCTACTTGTCCTTATTCTTCATCCTTCTTTTCATCCGGATGGCACTCTTTTGGCAAAAAGAAATTTAAGAAAGCAAAAATAACTAAAGCAATTGGATACCTACTGGATCCAGACGGACATTGCCTTCTCCAACTAGTTGCCATTTAGGCATTTTTATAGGTATATTAGTGGCTGCAAGAGCCCAACCACCATCCTTATCCCTAAATGTGCTCAAAGAGTGCTAATAAATTATTAACATTTCCACTTTTGAAAGTTCTCAAGCTGATCAGTTGTGCAAATTAAGCAAATTCTTGATAATAACTTGACATTCCTTCAACTGCAATTATGGACATGCTTGTCTTAGGTAAAACAAAAATAAGAATTCCTTATCCTAACTAGTTGATCAACAAAAATACATATACTCAATTCCAATCTGTCAAAACCAGATCTTTTTTCAGATTATCAATATCAAACTCCTTTCAGATTGACTTGAACGAAGATAATGTTTTATTCCTCCGGGCTAGGATTTTCTTCTCACCTTTTCCAAATACTAATTAACTATTCCCTCCCTCAATACTTTCTCACAACTGCCTTCCTAGGTTTACAAGCTTGTGTCAGATACTGTTCTTTTTCTTTTCCATTATAAATAATCCATCACCATATAATAGTTGGTCATCAGAGAAACTTCCTGCTTACCCTGAATTTTCAGCTAATTATCTAGCTATTTAATAATTCATAACTCACTGTTGAATGGGTCAGTCTTGTAAAAAAAAAAAAATGTTAAACCAACATAAAACCTCTCCCATGCAGTACTCACCACTAACTTATATCATAGTGATCCTAAGAAACTATAAGTGAGTACCATTCTTGCTACAGTCACATTGTGTTATATTCCACCTAGTAAACCTTTATGGCCCATAACCGTTTTGTCAAGCACACAGCTATAAACAACTAATGCCCTTATAGTTTCCAGCATCAATCTTCCACTCCCAAAGAAGTCATGTTGGCCAATATATGTTCATGACAAGGGCATAACAATCAGAAATTGGATCTCAATTCAGTACAAAACCCAAATACAGTTTGTTTCCTTATGAGCGCACTCATCATGATGTGCTACCACTGCTGCCATTTCAGAAAGGTCTCTTTTCAGTTTCCTAATTACTCCCCACAACCATAAAGCCCATCAGTGAGCAAGGAGTTAGGAAAGTCGGAAAGGAAATCATGACCATCCAAGGACCTTTCTTTCAGGATGAATATGCATAAAATTAAATTTCAAGGTGATTCTGATAAAAAAATTAGAAGTCAGTATCCTAGTACATAAAAATGAAGAAAGAGAAAAGAAAATCCAGTCCATGATAATACATCACATGTAAGCAGTGTGCAACAAGTCACACCCAGATGTTAAGCTTCACCAAGTTTCATAGGCACCAAATTTATTAAAATTGACTAACACAAATTTTACAGTCTTCCAATAGCAGATTCAAAACATGGTATAAACAACCACATCAATGAGTTCATAATGTATTCATTGTGAGCCTGTGATATCTCCTGCAGCACCAATCACATGGAGCTAGAGAGACGTGCATGAAGCCAGTTAATTCTTGTTCTGGCAAAGGCGGATGCTAATTTAGGATAAATGTTGCTTCTTCTTGAGTGGAACTCAGCATACCAGTTTCATGCAGATCTCAACAGCATCAAGTTATTGGTGTCGCAGGAGATATTGCACATCAATTTCTCTCCTGCATTATCTGCCTCGAGACAGTAGGCTTAATACTATTTGTCACCCAATCCATCATAAATATTCTAATATTACAGCCTAGCATTATCCAATAATAACTTTTACAAGCTAAGAATAATAATATCAGAACCACTTAATTAACTTGATCAACCGCAATGAACAAAAAGCGAATTCAAACATGTTCGATAGATGAATTGAAGAATGGAAAACAAACAGCATACGAAGAGGAAGGAAGAAGATTTAAAAAATAAAAAATAAACTGAAAAAATAAAAACAAGCACCTGCACAACAGTGCTTCGATCCTTCCCCTTGGGCAGAGTTTCAAGCTTTTCGTTATCCAACTGATTTAACAAGAGAGAACTAATCAGATCATCAGCGAGAAGCAACCGCAAGTGTCATAACTGTCGATGCACTCAAAGTCAAATCCAAGTTAAAAGTTAAAAAGGAAAAAAAAATGCCAAAACGGGGAGATGGATCAATTTATACCTACCAAAAGCACAGCGGCCTGAGGAAAGTAACGAAAGATGTGATCGCCGATCTTCTTCGCCACGTTGCCGAGCTCGGAATCATCGAATCTCTCATTCGCATGATAATAACCAACAATGCTCATGCCTTGTGCACCAAAATACTCCTCTATCTGAACAATCAGGAGCCGACAATGAGTCTATAAGAAATTCTAGAAGGATAATCAAGGCAAGGAAGTCAGAGTAGTAATAGTATGTGAAGAGTCCGCAGACCAGCATTAGCGCGATTTCTAGGGTTGGGAGGAGGCCGATCTGGCAATGAGAGAGGGGAACTGCATCAGCAATCTCGACATGGTCGTCGTTGATTAGACGGCCAATAAGAACGCCGTTAACGGCCGAGGACTTGTGCTTTAGGGCGTGGAGTACGAGCTTGATGTAGGCGTTCTGTCCGATCTCGTACTTGACCTCACCGACCATGATTTGCCCAACAACCTTCGGATATAGCCGTCGATTGATTGCTCCTAGTTTCCGGCTTCCGCACAGTATGAAACGATCGAGAGAGTCACGAAAGATAGACGGAACCTGTCGATACGCCGCCCAAGGCAAAGTTTCAGATCCAGAGAGACGGCTGCAGGATGGTGCTACATGAAATCGAAGCAATTGCGGTAAATAATTAAACTTGTAAAAGGCGTGAACCCTCCAGTTGATCATTAAACATTTCCGGTTGGACCATCATGCTTTCCGGTTTTAACCATGTGGGCGGGTACCAAAATAAGTCTGATCTAGTAGGAGTGAAGTAGCATTTTTTCTCAACTTACCCTTCTTAAACCCTAAACCCTTTTCCCTTCACATAAACATATCGACGAGTTGGAATAATGACACCTTTGCCACCACCCCTTCTGTATACGGGTTAACTGCCTTCGTAACACCAACAATGGCTGAAACTTTTTCCTTTGTCCTTGTTTTTCGTAAGGCATAAGTTAATAATGCTTTAACTCTTTTAATTTCTTCTTCTTTCCTTTTTATTATTAATAATACAAGCGGGTTGCACATGCAATACTGCACCGAGGTGGAGAGAACAGTTTTGAAATTGTCCATATTTAAATGAGTACACAGAGTTTTGACTATTTAAATCATATATTAATGATCCTTTTACAATGAACTGCATGGACATTTTGGCAGTCATGCATAGTTGTTGGAACACTTCCCAATGAGCCTATTCAATGTATAGTATAGATTAATATTTTTTTTTTCTGTAAGCATCATTCTTCTTTCAGTCATTTAGAAAGGCGACCTTCTCAATAAATTCAATCTTTTGAAATGAATGTAAACACATATTTCTTGTTAAATGTTATTATTTGAGTTTCGTCATTTAATGCAACAGGCCCTAGTCTAATACTAAGATGGAAAAAAAAGGACGAATTTTTCTTTTAAAATGACTTCGGAAAAATGTAATGCTTTTCATTTTCTACTAGTTTGCCACATAAACATAATATAAGACACGATTGAAACAGGGCAATACCTCTTGTTGTTAACAAATCGGGGTATAAAAGGCTTATGTTATCGCATTGGAATGGAACCTATAGTAATCTTTAACTTACGGACCCCTTAACTTTGGTAGGAACAATCACCCACTGCTCCTTGATTTGGTGTGCTTTGTTTGATCCGTTCTTATTCAATGGAAGATCTGGTTGATGGAAGTGGAATGACTTCTGCGGTTCTCAATGGTAGTTTGTTAAGTCAATAAGAGAGGACCATTTTCACCATAAGTGAGAGCGGGGCTTTATCCGAGAACGCCTTAATTTCTGGCTAGTGGGGGTACCTCTATAAAGTGAGAATGATTCTACTACTCAAGCAGAGATTGAAGCGCCATCAGCCCAGGTCAGGCGACCCAAAAAGACCAAACATAAACCACCCGCTGGTAAATAAGACAAGCGGTAAAGTTGGCAAGTAACGGATACAGGATGGATTTGTCCAGGCTGTGTGAACTTCCTTCTGTATTCAGCCACATGTTGCAAGCGGGTGTGAAAGGATTTTTTAGCCTCGGTCATTCTTCTATGTATATTTTTATAAGATTCTATACAGGTATATATTTATGTTCACACACTTGAAGCAGTAATCCTTCATCCCGATCTTATTTCTTTTTTTTCCTGATAACCCATTCCAAATGAGAGAACAAAGAAGGATCGATAAGGTGATAAAAACTTAATTTACCATTTCAATTTCAATTTTTTGTCAATAATCTTGTAAGAAAACAACAACAAAAAAGGACCATCTATCAAGTGGGGAGAGAAATTAGAGGCAAAACTGGCCTGCAAAAAGCAGAACAACTAGGATTACAGTAAAACATTCTCCAGATAGAATATGTCAATCCTAAGAATCGTCAACTTTTCTCAATGACCTCATAATTTTACAATGGGGAACATATTGGAACCCACAATAAAAGGAGTATCTTGCCCTAGCCAAGAACCGTCTTGATCTTATGCTTCTGATCTTCTGTTAGTGAAGTAGGGAAAAGAACCTCAAAAGTAACGTAGAGATCTCCTTTCTTTGTGCTAAAATGCAAAGGCATTCCTTCCCCCTTAAACTTTCTCACTTCCTTGGGCTTTGTGATTCCCTGGGAAATTCATTAGAAAATCTGTTAATTGTCCACAGTTAAATGTTTCCTTCAGTGTCAATATCAGGAATCCAAATAATAGGAAGAAAAAGAACAGAATTTTCATGATCACCATTGAGCTGATGTTGACTGGATGTTCATCAAGGTGCTTGATGCTCTTCTCAAACCCCACAAGAGCCTGGACCTGAAGAAAGCATCACAATCATTAGTTAAATGTGGAAAATAGAGAAAGGAACACACTTTTTCTGACGGAGAAGCCAGCCAGTTTAGACAAAATTGTCCAGGGAGAATGTTTATATCACTTTCGCCACAACCCTTCGCAATTTGTTGAACAATTCATATTGTCTCAATGTTTCAACTAGACCAGAAAAAACCTTCACTGAGTAATGAAATAAGTAGAAGAAGCATTTTGAACTTTAAAACTCTCAGGAAAAGTGTGATTGCAAGGTGCATGTGGAGCAAATGAATAGCTTGAAAAAATGAAATCACATTTTCAATCTTCAAGATTCACAATAACATCCCATATCATAAAGACTTCTCGAGCAGCAATATTTCCAGCCAAGAGTAACAAAGTAGATGACATTTTCTTTTCTGATCAGAAATTAGAAAGACATGAAAATCTAAAGATTGAGAGCTCAAATTAGGCAAAGGAAAAAGTGGCTTTCCAGAAGGAAAATGGAAAAAAAACCCAATTAGGTAAAGTGGAAAAATAAAGACCATTAATAATAAAGTAACAAAAAATATAAAGAAACTCAACACACAGTACCAGGGTAATAGTAACAGTGGTGTGCAGGTCATTTCCTTCCCTTCTGAAGCGGTCATGGGGCGCTGTATGAATTCGAAACTGCGCACAAGGTTGTAATTGTTGTCAGAACATAATTTCATCAAATAAGAAGATTATTACAGTGCCAATGTTTATATTGAGGCTGAGACCTTCAGATCCCCAGCTTCCCCATCTATGATAGGCTCACCATCCTCGTAGAAGACCACCTCCTGCAAAAGTAAAGCAGATGCTGTTTTCAGGAACCAAATTATTGCTAGAGAAAAGCTAGGTTTCATGAGGAATTTTTTTTCTTATATCTTTAATAATTGAAAAATAACAATTATTTAATACAAAAAAACCAATGATTAATACAAAGAATGCAATTTTTTTCTTTCTTTCCTTTCCCCGCTTTTTTTCGGGTAAGCATCGAATAAGCCACATTATTTTTCTTTTCCAAACTCAAATATGGCTCATTTGAATCCCTTTACTGTTTTCTAACTGCCAAAAAGTGTTCTGATTCTGTTCTTTCACAATCAACTAATTTAATGAAATATTTTTTGCAAATACTTTCACCAAATAAGGTTTCCATAATCCAATGACCTGATTTCAATTTATGATTTTGTTTCCTTAAAAAATTTTCAAATATCTCATATGATTTCTCATCTGACTGAGCAATGCAGCTAGAGATTATATTATATTAACCATTTCTTAAAACTATTGTTGTATATGTGATTTCATAGACTAAATTTTTGTTATTCTTTAATATTGTCACCTAGGCAATCAACGGGCATATTACCTATTTTTACCAGGTTACTCAAGACAATGTTGCATTTTGGGCAGGGTAGAGGTAGTACGGTGAATAATAATTACTTCATCCGTTGCATTAAAACCTTGTTTTTAATTCAACTTTAATAGTATGCACACTGTTGCATCTTGCAGGCTTGAGAAGGTTTAATATTAGAAAAAAGTGGAAATGAATCAGTCTTAAGATTAGGCAGTTTATAACACAAAGAAAATCATCAAACAAATCAGTTTATGATTATAAAAATTTATAAGCGACGAGTATAAACTTATCATATCTCCCTCAAACCCCACCTTCACCATCCACCTAAAAACCCTCCCACACACTCAAAAACCCACAAAAATGCCATAGAGCCAAATATGTAGACCATATGTGTATGTTGTGCATGTTATATTGTGATTGCAGAACAAACTACACCTTTAAACAACGTATTCTGAACAAGATACATCTATTTACTATTTGTACATTGTCCAATATTTTTTTCTTGATTTTCATGGAAGATCTAATGCAGTAATTCATTTACAGGATCAATCCAGAAAGGTACAAAAGACAATTAAAAGGAGAAAACATGATGGCAAACATTGTTATAACTTCACCATTCAAAAAAGCTCGAATATAAAACGTAAGTCACAAAAAGATTTAGCAAGGTTTCTTTAATAGATGCAGCATTTTAAAAGGCTACTGCCCGAGATTAGGCAATAGGAACAACAACAGACATGTTGATGACCACTGCAGTCCTCATTCCTTGAGGGAAAAACTAAATTGAAAATATTTTGAAAGAAAAACAAAAGATAAATTTAGAATACATACATATAAATAGTTGATCTAACCATCTCACTGATTTGAGAAAAAAAAAAGAATTATAATAAGAGAGGCGCAAAAAAATTACACTTGAGATTTAATATTTATTTCATGCACATTGAGGTAAAAGAAACTACATTGCAATTGATCATGTATTCACAGTGAAATGGAAAACCAAACCCATTGGCATGAAGTGAAAGGTTGTCCATCATAAAGCTAATCAACATTGCGATATAACCAAATATGATGCTTTTATTATATGAGAAAAAAAAAACAAAAAGCCATTCAAAAGCAAATTTGAAATTTCGTTTAATTATATTCAATGCTTTCAAAATCATATGATTCAAGATTTGAGCACTATGATCCAAACTGAATACAACCTAAAGCACTCTGAATCCCTCTCTTGAAAGGCAAGAGACTAAGAAATATAATATGCAAATTCAAATTGCAAATCATGCAATGAATCATAAAATTTAATTAAATCAAAAGATTCAACTAATACTTGTGCCCCATGAATACAGGTCGAAAAACATGGGTCTTTTTTGTTCCTTTTTCTCAAATCAGCCATTAAAATATTAAAAGAAGAACTAAATGCACAGTTTAATAGATATTTAATTTAAATTTATGTTGAGTTTCTATCAATACAATGCTTTCAACCAGGGTCTATAAGAATTTATGTTAATGGACAACTTCAGTCTGGTACATAAGGATATCTGCATTTTATCAATTATATAGCAAACTATTATTTCATATATGACAGATTGTGAATGATCTGTGGCATAAACAAAGAAGTTTAGATAGTAGAGACATCCATACATACTGGAAAATCTTTTCGAATCTTCCAATTCAAAACTTTGAATTCCAAGTTCAATTGAATCCCATGCCTTCTGAATTTATGCTTTGATTTTCACAACACTGTCTGTGTTCATGGCAGCAAGTGTTCATATGCAAAATCTAGCTTTTTAAATAAATTATAATTCTGGTAGGTGGAGTAAAACAAATAGGCTATACTCATAGTTCTAAAGATCATATGTTCTGGCACATTCAAAAGTTACACGTGCAGGAATATGAAGGTGGACATTGATATTACATTACAATACTCAGAATTATAGTATATTGGCATGCATTAAGATATGAATGTCAATGGGGATGATAATTGAAAGAATAATTACTTCAATGAGATGTAAAAGTAAGTAATTATGATGTATGACTAAAAGAGTATAGAATGTATCATGTCTTACTTGCCCATCCTCCATCCCTTTCTCAATATCAACTGTGATGAAGTAACCTTCCCTCTCATATTTTACATTTGGGCATTGCTCACAGACCTGACATGACAAAACAGAAATTGTTACATTTCAAGCAGTAGTAAGGTAGTAAATAAGTAGAATTAAAAGCCATGAAGATGTATGCCTAGAGAACAGTGTTTATACCATACACAATAAGACAATTGTAAAAATAATTGTGGCAGCCAGGCACACTTTAAAGGTTCCATGCAATTTTTAGAGATGATAGCATGAACCATGAAGGCAATCATTAATTCGGTTATATGCATTTCAGTAGCAAACCATCCGACATTAACTACCTGCTCTGTCATCTGCTGAAACATTCCGGGACCAATTTGCTTGTGATAGACCTCATTCCGGCAGTTACAACGCCTCTTACCAGGGGCTGGCTTTAAGATGTTTTTCTCCCTCCAAACCTGATAAATTATGCATCATCATTATATAACTGATTGCAAGATATATTGATTTAGAATGACAGGAGATACCAATTTCAACAATAGAGCCACTTAAATATCAATAACTAGTATCATGTCATGGTAGTGAGTTATCTGCTAGCTACAATGACAATGATGAGCTTGCAACTTATCAGCCAACCAGACAAAATGCAAACAATGACCCTGCTTTGAAATTCTCCATCTTCTCTTTTATGGTGTTAGATTACAATATTTCCTTATGCACGTCTCTAACAGCTAGTATTTGCATCCAGACAACATGGTTGGTGAGATTCCAGTGATCAAGAACCATCACAATAAATCTTTCAGTTCTTGATGATTAAGGCAAATAAAGACGTAGAATAGCAGAAAACAGAAGATAATAAATAACAAGAAAAGTGGATCCTAAATTGTATGTAAAGATCTTCTTTTAAGAAATAAAAAGACCAAATTTATGCTGCAAACATTCTAAACCTTGATATGTCAATAGAAAAAAACTAATTAGTTAGATGTTGTCTAGACTAAAAACACTTTGTAAAATCTTGACCAATATCTAATACCCACCTCTAGACTTTCCTAACTTTATTTTAGAAAAAAAAAGCTTAAACTGCAGCTACCAGTTGACCAATCAAGTTGAAGCCCAGGGAATATGATCAAAGTATGGTGCCCTGAATGTCTGTCCTTCTCAATCACTGATATCCAGAAACTAAAACCTTGTCTTTGAAGAACTAATCATGATCAATTTGAAACAACAGTAGCATTCAAATTTCCTCCTTGCAGTGTGGGATTCAGAAATGGAAAAGGGGCTTCATACAAATTTATTTTCAGAAAAATTCAAAAACGTGGTCTTAACCTCAGAGGTTGGCTCTGTCAAACATGAATAAAAAGATGGAAAAATAAACAAAATAAGAAAATTTCACACCTTCAATGAACCTCCCATGTACAGATCTTCTAAGGTTGCATCCAACTCAACAACAACATCGTCACCTTTCACAATTTTCTCTTCCTCCTCAGCTGGACCTCCACCAAAAAAGCTAAAGAGACATTCATCATATCAGCAACGACAGACATCATTATCCATGCTTCATAAACTGTATGAATATAAAGACAAACAAAAATAAAGAAGTACCAACGCCTACAGTAAAGAGGATATAAAACCTAAGTACTTAGATACGATATCTTCTCTTACATGTATAAATAAATAGTAATTTTAAGTTTGCCAAACAAATTAAATAAAAATTAGGATTCATACAACCAAAAAAACAGAAATTAATCATTTCCTTTTCCTTAAAATCCGTAAAATAGAAGAATGGATGTGCCATGTATCTGAGGATCAAGTAAACATGGCAACAAAAAATTCAAGCAACTTCACAAGGTGAACAAAGTTTCTTACTGAATTATATGGATAACATAGAAGAAATTTAAATTATTTATAATTTATAATCTCCCAAATCATTCCCAGAGTAATTAATAATACATTTGATACGGCACTGCTTCATTCTACGTATCCTAATTTTATTCTAATGGAACTCAATTTGAACTAATAAGGTTTTGGCACTCCCATCAAGTAACAAATAAAATTACACTTACGTGCTGAAAATGTCTTGGATGTTCATCCCCCCACCCCGGCCACCACCTGCCGCATGTTGCTTCAAGCCCTCTTCGCCATACCTATCGTAAATATTCCTCTTCTCGCCATCCGACAACACCTCATAAGCTGAAAATCAATCAACAGAAATTAACGAAGCAGGCATTAAAACTCAAACGTCGAAGAAGAAAGAACGAATGGAAGATTATAAAAAAAAAACGTAGCAGCATCATCTATCAGATTACCATTGTTAATCTCAGCAAATCGCTTGTTCGCCTCTTCATTTCCTGGGTTCTTATCGGGATGGTACTTCAAAGCGAGTTTCCGATAAGCTCGTTTGATCTGATCGTCAGATGCACCTCTGGAGATTTGCAGGATATCGTAATAGCTTTTCCTGCAGTCAATTGGATCTAGTAAATACTTAATTGAAGGAAAAATCCAAATCTCTTAGTGCAACAAAGAAATACTGAAAATTTCCTTGCTACCCTGCAATGACCGAGAGAGACTGCGACAGAAGGAACAGTAAGAACAACAATCTTGTTCGTTGACGTGCCATTAAATGTGCGCGGTAAAGGAAACGGGAGAGATTTATTCTCTCCTCTCGAAGAAACTAGGGTTCTGCGAACAGATCCAGTGGAGAATTGGTCGATACAGACGGGAATTGTTTCTCTGGTCAGATAATACTAGATCTCGGTCTCGAGGAGAATAGACGAATTTCGTATTCAAAGAGATCGATCCCTTGCAGCTCCTGATACGCTCGCAGTCCCCGAAGTGTTAAAGGTGAATCCTGAAAACCCCGGAACGGGCACGGTTCGGCCTTATATTTTGATTCTCTAAGGCGTCAATGCCAACCATCTTTTCGTTGCAACGTGTTTCCTACAAAACGGACCAATAAGAAAATGCTTCAAGTTATTTAGACCAATAAATAATCGCCACGTATCATGAAATTGCGCTTACTTGCTCCCGCCCTTTTCATTTTTTAACCCTTTTTATTTGAACGTATTTCTCACGCCTAGACCGTGGAATGCATTTCCTCTAGTCTCAGAATCCGGTGGTACCGTGATACCACCGGCTGGGATGAGTTTTAGGGTGTGGGCCCCTATTGAAATGGAGTATCCATTCGTCCGTTTCACTGTTGTACCGAGGAAAAGATCTCACCTGTGTTTCATGGATAGTACCATGGAACGCACTATAGGAAACCATCACGACTCGCTGCATTGCAATGCCATTGCAGTTCACAGATTCTTACTTTTTGTACGGTTTATATAGTTTTCACTTTTCACAGACAAAAACCAAAGGACGACAGGAAATATTCTTATTTTTATTTCCGCGAAATTTCGGGTTTCGATCGCTAGGTTTCAGTTTGCTCATCTGTAAGCTGAGGACTCTGTTCTGCTGGCAATTTTAGAAATGCATTTCAAACCCAGTATACCGTACAACAGAAAATCTCAGGCCTCAGATTTGATTGGAAAGTGCTTGAAGAAATAAGACGATTTTTGGAAGGATGAGAAAAGATGCAACTTGTATTTGATTGCAAATAAAAAAATGACCATTTTTTCAATGATTTATCCTAAGAAGATATCAACAAGAACTTCATTAACTAAAGAACTTAAGATCCGGCTTTCAATCTCTAACCCCACTTCAAATGCTTCAGTATCAAACTGAAGCCATGTCCCATAATGACTGCTCATATCCTTATCTACAAGCTCATCGACCATCCAATCTGCCATGCTTCTCCATCCAGATATCTCTTTGAACACTTGTTCTGCCAAACACTCCCTCTGTCTCACCATCGCCATTCCTTTCATCCATGCTCTGCAGCTACCACCTAAGTACTGCTTGCATCTCAAATCCAAGCATTCACTCACGCAATCAAACAACACCTTCCGTCTTAGCCTTGAGTCTTCTTCCTCTCCATTAGCTACTGGTCCACTTTTTCGATTTTCCAATTGGTCAAACAGATGTGGGTTTATAAGTTGACGAGACCGACCTGATGCATAATTTTTAAACATTAACTCTGCATTGCATAGCATATCTCTAACATACTCCAGCTCCCACGTTTTTGATCCACAATCTGCCATCTTCAATGTCTTTATCTGGCTTTTAACAGTAGTTGTAGATATAGAAGTGGAAGAGGCTGAATCTGATAAATCTGTCTCAGTTTCCACTGATTGGGATTTGCATCCAAGACTGAATATAGAAGCTTCCTGAGTCAGGAAGGACGAACATTGTTTACTGCCTGAAAAAAATAGATTGATTATTATATCAGAATTATACATTTGCATAAGGTAAAATCTGCATCAAATTCGATAAAAGATTTGCAGTGTTTACTGGTGGTGCTGCTACTGTCTCCATTATCTGAAGTGTTGCAACTATCATTAGAGAAACAAGGTTGAAGAATCGAGACTGGACTTGGCTGTCGACAATCAAGTTTCTTTCTGGCCTTGGTATTGCTTACAGTAACCTCACTCATTGCATCTACTTCCTGAAAAAAGTTGACTAATTTAGGAGAATGCCATCAAATCAGATGTGGACTAGGTTATAATCAACATTTGGATAAATGCATTCCAATGATCAGACGCAAAGCTGAAATCAAGAACTTAAATTGAAAAGAAAATAGGACAAAGAGAATACAAAATGGTATCATGTTCTCTTTTTCTTTCTCCTTGAGTGACATAATAAAGACCCTATTATCATAATATTTCCCTAAAAAGGTTAGAGAACTTTAAAACAAAATTTGTCCTGGGCTCTAGAAGATTTGTATGCCAGTAGGGTATGATGAACAAATGACAGAATTTATTGAATTGAAAAGACAAATAAATAAAATCATGCAAACCTAGGGAAGAAAGCTCAACCCATGGACAGAGAGAAATGTGAGGATTGAAATTGAATGACACCAAATCATGACGTTTCTTTTGTGTACAAACTGAAGAGGCACCTGGAGTATCATGTGGCATTTGGATGATAGATGAGTAGATTGAGCAGTATCTTCAATCCTAGAAATTCCCTTTGCATCGTCTCAAAAACAGATGGCCTAACCTTGACACCATCCATCTCAGAAGATAATTGACTATCAAGCAACACCAATATACTCCTTGATCCTTTAATTATTTTGTAAATCCTAGTTGTAAAAATAACCAGGGAAGCATAGGTGGTAGACCTGCCCCTTAACTTTGTGTTCAAAGGTTGACATGATAATATAATAAATTTAAACTATAAATCACATAAGGGTCCATCAGTAATGTGGTTGCCACATAAGTCTAGACACAGCTACTTGTATAAAAATTCTTAAGGTTAGGTCAGTTGCCAGTCTGTTTTTCCTAGGACTTGCTCTGGTGGGACTTACACCAGATTATGGTCCCTTAAATAAATATTTTTACAAAGAATAAGTGAAGATGAAAGAGTTCCTAGTCTGTCTCTCACCAGGCTAGCTTCATTTCCTAGTACAACAGCATGCAACCATATCAAGAATAAAAACAATTTAAGCTCAAGGGAAGGCCAAATCTGTGTTTCAGTTAAAAAAGATTAAGGACCTGTTCTCAGAAAAGAGACTGATAGCAGCCTCTCTAAATCACATTGGATCCATTAGCATCTTGCTCCTCAAATGCCAATTCTTCCATACATAGTTGTCCATTGCATTCTTGCCAGTGATTGTAATTAGTTGAGTGCATAATTTTGAAGTGTAAAAAGCGAACAAAAGTATCATTCTCTACACACTTGATGGGTGTTATTTCTAGGAATGGGAAAGGTTGGGTTTGGTAAGGGGTTTTGGCAAACCCTACTCTCATCCTATAGGAGTCAAGAACTCCAACTTTTTCTACTTTAGGATTGTGAGGTCAAGCAAGGTGGCATATTCATGACCGATTCGTTTCCGTACAATGAAATTCTAAATTTAATGTTCTGATCACAGTTGAATAGCCAGGAGTTTGGTTGGTGAACATTTTACAAACCTGACCCTCAACCCATACTCCAAATTTTGGCTTACCAAAGCAACAGACAGGTTACCCATTCAATCTGCATTGTCATTCCTCTATACGTCAAAGCCGTAAGTACCCAATTGGATTTTTTCTTTCTCACATTTCCTTCTCTCAAGTAGAAATATCATCTAAACGGATACAAACACATGCTACAGTTTGTGTTGCTACATAATCATCATAAAGGAAAGTTTATAAAGGAAGAAAATTAGCTGCAAAGAAGCATAAATAAATACCTGCAATTTATGGTTTAATTTGAGCACCTGATCATCAGTTGAAGAGCAATCAGAATCATAAATGCTATTGAACTTGTCTATGCACATTGCAAATTGGGATGTTTTGTCATGTTCCGGAGCTGTGGTTCTTGCATCATTGGGAGCAGAAACCAGATCTTCAACTGTGGATGCAGAAGCAGCAACACTTTCTGCTTTGGCAGAGTTATGGAGGGAATAATTGCCACCATATTTTAACTCTCTAAGCTTTTGTTCCAAAAGAATACTTAAGGCATCACCTCCCATCATATTAAGTCCCAGAGAAGATAATTTTGTGCTTTTTAAGCCATCCGGAATTTTTTCACCCTCATAATTTGTACAAGGATACCCGTGTTTCTCCACCACCTGACAAGAAAAATGAGATCTAGGAGCGGACTTTATCATTGGAGAGGTGAATGTAAACGAAACAACATCCATGCCTTTGTTTCTGTTATCTTCAGTCCACTGCAGGTGCTTTTCTGTTGTTAAATGAGATTGGATAGGCTTCTCATGTTTAGCATTCAAAACACTTTCAAAAACCCCGTTGTTCTCAAATTGGATACCTGCAGCAATAGTTCTTTTCTTTCGAGGGCAATTCTTTGTTCTAGATGACCTGACTTCCTTTTCAGTGTCAATTACCTCTAAATCCATCTTCCTGGATCCCACTTTGGGGCTTCCTACAACCTTATTTGATGTCTTGTTCCGCCCAAAAGAAGTGTTCCCAGGTGGATTTTTTCTACATTGCTGACTGGAAACAGAAGGCTTTGAAACCAGTTTGTCTTTATTTGGTATACAATTTTGTTTCTGGTTATTCGTCCGGAGCACACCTGAAGCACTTTGTGTAGGGGATTTCTTCTGCATACTTTTTTTGGTATTCAACTGGCCCTTGAAATGCGGAGCTGAGATAGCCTCGTTGTGATCCTTCTTGTCGGGGGATCTCCTGCTACCTCTTGAGTTCAAGCATTCTCTTTTCTGAACATTGGCCTTCGCTTGGATTGCAAGTGAAATTGATTTTTCTTTATTCTTTGAACCAGCAAAATTATTTTCCGCTAAATGAGACGAATCTCTAAAATATGTTGCACCTTCTGGTCCATTCCAGCTCTTATCCAGTGACTGTCCTTTAAGACACTTAACAGAATTGGATTTAACAGGCCTTTGAGATTCCTCAGGAAGCGTGCATGGTCTGCGTGCAGCTTCCATCCTCTCCTTCAGATCCCTAACTTTCAAGGGCAACGAAGAAGACGCAGCTGATGTAATTTTAGCCTTGGTACAAGTCTGAGGTCCTGTTTCAATGATTTTTGCAGCTGCCTCCATTATATGAGCTGCATTCTTGTAGGGAATGAACCCAGGGCTCTTGATAGGAGACAAAAGCTTATGGTGGGTGATTGGAATTGATTTGGCAGATTTTGGAGGCAAAGTTTCAGTTTGGAACCTTTCAATCGGCCTATTACGAATCTTCAGTGGCCTGGAGTCCACCCTAAGAAAGCCCTCCACTTTATTGGACTGGTTGAAAGAATGGGTGATTTCAGGATTGCTTTGATATTCAGGGTTTCTCCTGTAGCAATGAGCATCTTGAAGAGAAATAGTGTCAAAGAATGGGGTAGAATATGGCTCAGTGATACTAGAAGTTGGCATGGAATCCAATCCCATGAGCCTGGCTACAACACCAGGGCCCTTCCCCCCATTTCCTTCATCAGTGACTGATGAAGCACAGCTGTAATCACTATTTCCCTTGATACTTGAGCTGCCTCCATTATCATCTTCATCTATCTGCAATATGATAAGGGAATGAAGGACAGTTTCATGGATTATTGAAATATATCAAGAATGAGGCAAGAAAAAAAATAGTGATAAATAACCAGATGCCCACCGCACGAACACGTGTCATTGGCAAGTTCCCTTCGCTTTCCTTTCCCTGTTTTGATCCTTCTTAAAAGAAATGGCAAGAAAAGAAGCACGCAATTTAGAACCATGCCAAATTGCCAATAGAGGGATTGAAGCAAAAAATAAAAAATACATTTAAAAAAAAGAAACATAAGCATGAACATTGTTTAACACATAGACATGGGCACAAACTTACCTGGAAAATCAGACTTGCTTGAAAATAGCTTTTTTCGAGACTTCCCATTCCAGTCAAACAGCTGAAGGAAGCCACCAACATAGCCACCTCCACCCTTTGAACCTTGTTTCTCAATCCCCATTGTCACTTCAACATTAACCACAGAGAACAAAAATACTTGCTTCAAGTATCAAAATTCACTGCATTGCAAACAAGAAAACGATTACTTAATCAACTAACATAACATGTTTCTAACACACTTCTACAACTAAATCCCTGAAGTTTTAGTCTTTTAGAAACAAAATTAACAGTTTGACCAGATGATTTTTTTTCAACACGATGGAGAAGCTGAGAACTCTAATCAAAATTACCTGGTAAGCAACCTAAACCCCCGGTCCAAATGTTCAAACTTCTCGAATGCCACCATTTCCAATGACCAAGTGAAAACAAAGCAAATTCAACGAAATCGAACCTAAAATACTTGTAAAGACAATCAAAAGTCAAGCTCTCTCACAAATTATTTATGTGCAAGTTCAAGAGATCCAAATCCTTAACTTGCAGAACCAAAACCGCACGCACGACGTAGATTAATGATACAGCTTCATTTTTACTCAATGTCTTCAACATAAAATGCGCAATAACGGAAAATGTATTTAAAAATAGCTCCGCCCCATATCATCCGATGACTAATCGAAGAGCCCTATTTGTCTTTTCTCCCGCTTTCAGGCGGAAATGTAGGAGAGATCTAAAACGAGGACTTACGTGAAGCGAAAGATCTGCTATGCCTTCCGGGTTTCTGGATAAGCCCCTTCAGTTGCAGTAAGAACTTGGGGAGAGAAAGGAAGATGTTAGGGTTAGGATCTGAGACATAAATAAGAGGACAAGAGAGGAGGAAGAGAAAGGAGTCCGCGGGGATTCACAGAGACTGAGGAGAGAGTTCGTGGAAGACCGTAAGAGAGAACGAGAGGTCTTAAGAGAGAGAGAGAGAGCGGAGTGCATAGTTCGAGCATTAAATGTAAAACAGCAAGGGACTCTCATCCCATTCAAATTAAATAAATCTCCACCAAAAAAAAAAAATTTCAAATTAAATAAATAATGTTATAATGATAATGACATTTAAATATTTAAAATACGCGCAACAGACAATTGGTTAAAAAGAAAAACAATTTTTTTAAAATAAAAAGCTTCCAACGTCTCTCTGGGTCCCGGAGGAGGGGAACTGGGAACAGATTTCAAATTCATAAGAGTAACGACTAACGCGTGAGGTATCACTGTTCACTAGTTATTAGTTATCATTTACTCGTCAAAAGCCAACGATCGCGTAGCGCGGTGGGCCCCGTTTTATTACTATGCTGATGAGTAGGGTCAAACTCGGTTCGGATTTATGTATAATGCTGAGATCCGGGTTGAATCAACCGAAGACCGAACCGAAATGAGAATCGATCACTCCAACCAGAAAACCAAACCAAAAATACATGTATATACAAGTCCGATTCAGTTTGCTTAATAAAAACAGACATATGTGTATAAACAAGTTCGGTTCAGTTTGGGTTAATAAAAACTTCAACACAAAACCGAACCAAAATTGTGTTACAGATTTTATAAACAAAACTGGATCATAGTCTTTGAAAGGCAACCTAAACCAACCCAAAGTCATCACTAAGATACACTTTGTGTTAGTTGCAACATGGAACGGATAATCAAAAACATGGATTACCAATCTTACTATGTCTTGTATCACAAAGAGACATAGCACTCTCACATAGTAAAAGATATGAACTCTTTTGTTACAAGTTCTTTCATTGCAACAATAAAAGACCATACAAGTTTGTCGTTGTAAAGAGTGCTAAGGCATTCCTAATGTTAAGATACTAGTTAAAGGGATTTTTCTTTTCTTTTTTCCTCATTCTCGTTTGCAGAGCTGGCAAAATGCGACCCGGTCCGACGGGTCAACCCGAACCGACCCGAGTTAAACGGGATTGGATTTACCCGTTTATTAATTGGGTTGGGGTTTTCTAACCCGCAAGTAATCGGGGTCAACTAGATTATGACCCGACAACCCGACGGGTAACCCGATTAAGAAAAAAACGGGAAAATTGTCACGTCTCGACCTGATTAACCCCCAACCTGACCCAAACCCGGTACAACCCAATCCAATTAACCCCCTAACCCTATTTTAATCATTTTTTTGAAAAATAAAAAAATAATAAACAGGTTGGTAGGTTGAACCTATTTATTGGCGGGTTGGGGGTTTTCCAACCCGTCTTAATTTAGTCCAACACGACCCGTTGCCAGCCCTACTCGTTTGTGAACTTGTGATGGTATCCATTTTATCTTTGGGTAGTCAAATGACAAAAGGGATGAGTTGCACTGCAAAAAATTCATCAAAATGTCAAAAGGGCACCTAGCTGATAGTTATTCAATCTAGATGGACATTGGGCCAAATTATTGGGAGATGTAAGGTTTAAATACAGGACTAGCGATAAATAAAGTGACAAATATTGACTAAGGGAAGGTGCGTGCGACTTGCATTACACAATGCCCGATTGACTTGTAACTAATTGACATATTCAAATAAGTAACTCATTGAGAGATTAACGTTAATAGAAAAGTGTAGGGTATTTCGGATGGGAAATGTCATGTCCAATCTCCCTAGTTCACTTTATATATTAATATAGATATAGATAATTTTTAGTACTTTAATCTTTGATTTCTTACATATGCGAAGAAACTTCTTACACTTGAGTGCATAGTGGAACCATAGAAAATTTTTATTAGATGACCGAAGCAAGCAATTATTGAAAGATGAAAATGAATTACAATACACAAGAGCATCTTATTTTTTTTTTAAAATATATTATATAAAATTTCACAAGTCAAAGACTATTCCAATGTCGTTATGATGTAGGGCAAGTTCATTGATGTAAGACGACTTCCGAGGGTTATGTGATCATTAAACACTATTTTCCGAACCAAGGGTATTTTGATCATTTTGCCCAATGTTGTCAAAATCGGCAAAAACATTGTATTCCAGCTGGATTCGGCGTGGAGATCAAAACTCACAGCTTTGCTATAACGTATGCCGTTTTTTTTTGCCAAATTTCTTCATTTAAACCTCCAAATTAGCAATTTTAGTATTTTAGAAAAGAAATGACTGTTTTTATTCAGAGTCAAAGAAAATCTGTTTTGAGTCATATTTTTTTGTGGAGCTCTTATTTTGACCTATAATTTATGAATTTGTGTTTATCTCGAATTTTACTATTTTTAGTTAAATTCGTTTTCACTATTTTTAGTAAGTTTCATTTTTCTATTTTTTTTTGTCTTTTCTAGTAATACCTATATAAAAGCTTTTAATGAGTTCTTTTTTTTCAATCAATAATATTACAGAAGTTCAAAATTTTCTTAGGTTTTGAATATTTTCTTCGTCTTCTAGAATGAAATCTAAATCAATTCATCTATCAAAACGATATCTGATATTTTCTTTTGACCTTCCTTGGATTGCATTGAATGTTGTTTTAGTAAAAAATTTAAAACTTAAAACAAGTTATAATCAAATGCTATAAATTAAGAGGTATCAACCTAAACAATAAGTAGACCATTAGTTAAATTAAGAGGTATCAACCTAAACAATAAGTAGACCATTAGTTATAGCTATCTATAGTGTATATATTGGTAAGCAGACTCCGAGACAACATGCTAAACATATTTTTTTGTACCAAAATAGCCTTATAATGCTTTTTACCATATATTTTTATGGAGAGTAATTTGGTTTTTTTATTTTTTACATTTGAAAACATACACTTTAATAAATTTTAAGCCTTTAGACGCTATAAACAATTATTAGTATTTTCCTTTTTAATTTCGTAAGGCCAAAGAGAATTCATGGTAATACCATAAATCATTGGAAACATCATTGAAGTTATTAAATTAAAATAATAATTCAAAGATAAAACCTAAATGATTTACGTAGCAAATTAGCCACGCCACTCTTAGGAAAGAGAATATACACACACATACAAGTGACACATGTACACCCAAGTAATAAGCTTAATCCTTCACACTCTTATATGTTCTTTGAAGCCCTAATATTTGGGATGAGATTGTCTGTAGCAGGGTAACTGTAGCCGCCATATAATTCTGTCACGTGCAGCACCTCATGGTAGTATTTCTTTCACATTTTCAATGTGAAATGTCATTTCAATAACATTTCTATTTGGAAAATCCGAGCAATAGACAATTCAATTTTATAATATCTAGTTTCTCTTCTCTAATAGCTAGTCGTAATAAATAAATAAAAAAGGAATGAAAGCGAAACAACTAGTCTTCATAAGTCATGTGCGTTTGCCATTGACATGAATATATATGATCTGAACCTACCGTAAAAAAAAATTTTCTTATGAAGTTTTTTCCATCAAACATAATACCGTGAAAATTTTTTTTTGGGTATGAATCATTATACCGTTATATGAATTTATGTGTCTTTCCCTACATCTAATTAAAAAGCTAATATATATTCATCTGAGACGTGTCGTTGCTCTATTGAGTGGAAAACACAAACACTTCTCTCATGTGAACACTAGATCATGTTTCCCTCACAATTCTGTGCGCCTTGGGATCCTCTGTAAAGCGCAATCCAACGGACCAAATTAATTTGGTCCGATCCTCTTTATAGGGAGGTACCTTCGGCTTATATTGGGGTACCTTCGACTTATATTGGAGTACCTTAGGCTAATTTTGGTGACTGCGTATGGTTTACCATGGGGGTACCTTAGGCTTATATGGGAGTACCTTAAACTTACATGAGGGCACCTTGGGCTTACAGTGGGGTATCTTAAACTTATTTTGGAAGGTACCTACCACGATTTAGGGAGGTAGCTTCGGGTTATAGTGTTTAGAGAGGTAGCTTCGGGTTATAGTGGGTACCTGAGGTACCCCGTATTTGACAGAGGTATTCCATTGTTAGGCCGAAGGTACCTCCATGAAGATGATCGGGTACCCCCATGTTTGCTTGAGGTACCACATTGTTTGAGATACCCCATATTTGATAGCTTTCATTTAATTTGATCTAACGTTAGGACCGTTGGATCCCACTGCACAAAGGATCCGCTTCACGAGTTGGCATTCTATGCGGTTTCGCCGTGGCGCATGCTAGCACATGCGAAGGGCATGAACGGTGAGCCCCCCGCCCCCGTAAACGGCTTTTTGGGGATTAGGGCTCTTCTAAATTACGCCACCGAGTGGGCATGATAAACGGTAACACCGTTGGTTCGATGCGCGTAGGGCGCATATCAGCACCGCAAAGAAAACCCTTCGCAAATAATGGACCGAGCTAAACTCGTGAGAACGGAAATTCTGCACCCGTTGTGATCGAACGGCTTACAATCGAGTGTGCGCGCGATAACCGCGTGTATACTCATGGCGTACAATAGCTCTTCCGCCGCATAAATAGCCATCGTTCTCCAGCGATGCGCGTTGCCGCTCCCTCACCAATCTATCCGCCTGTTTCTTCTGGTTAATTTTCTTAAGCATTCCATTGCCTTCTGGTAATTAGGTTTTAAATTCTTGCATTCTCATCTCGGCACGTGGATTTCATCGTCTCTCTCTCACAACTCGGTACGTGGTTTTTTATGACCTCACTTTTCTTCCTTATTGTGATCAAATTTAATCATAAATTGGGGTTTGCTCATGTCTGCGATTGATTTCTGCTATCTGACGCAGAATTTTCTGGTCTTTTAGGGTTAGGATTTTTACTTTTTTTTTGTCTGGACTTGAATGAGAGATTTTGACCTATGACTGAATCACGTCGAGATCGTTTTTTGAGCTATTACCCTATTTGATGGATAACCCGTTCCGGCCTGCTCCTTGGAGAGACCCGTACGAGGTTTTGGGAGTTTCTAGGGTTTCGACTGACTTCGAGATCAAAACTGCATACAGGAGGTTAGCTCTCAAGTAAGTTCATTTGATTCAATCAACTCTTAAGCCGATAAGTTTTATTCAAATTCAAGAAGAAATATTGAGACGATTAATAAAAATCAACAGTGCTTGTTCTTTGGGCATGCTATGTTAGTTTTAATATAATTGATTTATCACTGATCAGTAAGATAATTAAAAAAAATTTTCAGCGTAATATCTGTAAATGTCTGATATATATGATATATCTAATTATGCACACATTGCAAACGCTGGTTAAAAGAAACAGATATAAGCGATGCATTTTTTGGACTAAAATTAGTTCTATTTGTGTATACAGACATATATATGAATTTTGAAATATAACTATATATAGACTGAATTTTATCTTTTTGCATTTATTATGCTAAACGACATTCTTTGTATGAAACACGTAAATAGCTTTCTTTGATTGAGGCAATGGATATTTTCTTCTTTCTATGGGTACTGGGTATCCATAAGCCTTCTGATAAGCTGGAACCATCTAACAAGATTTATTTCGCCAAGCCTAACTGTTAGGAAAATGGCATAGTTGATTGATTGGTTATATCATCTTCTAGAACGCACTTTTGTTTTTGGGTTTTTTGGCCTATTAGGGCTAGGTTCTACTTCATGATCTTTTCCCAGTTGTCTAAAATTACTTGAGAGTTTCATTTCAACCTGATGTATTCCTCCCATGTCACATTGTATCGAATCAAGGGAAAATAAAGGCTAAAAAGAGTGACCTGAGTGTTGAAAAATTAATTTTGGCTTTAAGGCGTGGTGGTCTATTATTGAGGATGTCTTTTTTACATAGACAGTTGATGGATGAATTTAGAGAGAAGAGGAGAAACCTTCATAAAATTTATATTGATATAGAAAAATCATATGATAGACCACCGGGAGAGTTCATCTGATTGCTTTGGGGTAAGAAATGAGTATCAATTAGGTATGTTAAGGCCATTGAGGATACACTATGACCTTAGGAATGGTAGCACGATTTATGTATATGAATGTTCTGTATTTTTCATTCACAACAACCCTAACAAGCTGTGTGGCTTTCTCATGTTGTTGAGTTAGACCTTGTAAGTGAAAATGTTTTGGCAAAACAGTAAGTGGCAATCTTGTTTTGTAAGATTTTAGTTTCATATTGATTTACTGTTGCAAAATACTTTCAGGTACCATCCTGACAAAAATGTTGGCAATGTTGGCGCATCAGAGAACTTTAAGGAGGTAGCTTATTCTTATAATATTCTTTCTGACCCAGAGAGAAGAAGGCACTATGACACTGTTGGATTTGAGGTAACACTGCTTTTTGCTGTTAAGAAGATTGTAGAATTTAGATGAGGAGAGGTTGTGGAGTCACATATTTCATGTTAAGAACTAATGTTTCTAAACAATGCATGTTTTTCTGTCACGAATGCAAAAAATTTGTGTGATTGCACCTTTTGGAGGTGGATGTGCATTGCATCCTTGTAAAGTCTATATACAAGGGTTCAGTATGGGTTGTTTCTTGTGTTATTAGAGTTCAGTCCCAATTTCATGTATAATTGATCAGTGGGTAAGCTCTTGTAAAATTTTTATTTTTCATCATATTATCTTATCCTGCTGAAAGATTTATTGACCCAGATCCTAGTCAAAAGACCGAATAAGGATTTAGTTTACTCGTAAGACAAATGCTATTTGTTAATAACTCATTGTTTTTGTACAGAAAACTTCATGTTTTAAGAACACATATTATGAATGGCATGTTGCAGTTTAATTTCTTGCAGTAAGAAACTAATATAGGCATCCTTCCTGGAATCTTCTATGCATATGCATTTCCATCTGAAACAAATTGACATTGTTTACAATCAACCAGTGCACATCTGGATGATTAGCGACAGATATCACCGGCCATTGACCTTTTTATGGGAGCATGCATGCAAAGTTTTTCTCCAATATCTAGCAGCCATTGTATAAATCTTTAATCTTTGTTTTTGATACCCCATTTGAAGATTGGATTAACAATCTGAGTTTTTATTTTCCTTTTTCTCTTCTTTTCTTTTGGCTCCTGTGTGCTTTCTTTTATCAAGATGTGGAGTATATTCTTCTCACTTATAAATCTCTGTCATGGTTTGGTATGACTGGGGCTTGATATAAAACATTTGAATTTGAACAATTGAAGAAATTTCTTGCAGTTGTAGATGCCATCTCTTATATATTGGGTGTTGGTAATTCCATGGTGCTACTTTTGGTTTCAAATCTCTTCCATCTTGCCCTTTTCTATTTGACGATTGTAGTTTTTTCAATATCCTTCCTTTTCATTTTTGTGCTTGTTTTGCTCTTGTTTCCCTTGATTTCTTGGGGGTTTTCTTTGGTCTTAGCTTTGTATGTTTAACCACTATTTTACTAATAATTTCATTAAAAGAAGGAAAAAAAAACACTGGCCCTTTTCTACTGATAAATTTTTTTTTATATTTTCCATTTTTGAAGTCAGTTACGTGCAATTTTGTATTTGAATGATGCATTATTGTAAAGCTTTTTGATACGGAAGCCAAGTGAATAAAAATCATCTTCATCCTGAACATCCATATATGTTATTGGAAGTTGACCTCCATGCAGCTCCTGTTTACAGATGTGTTTGGTTTGTCTCTATGTTAGACCATATTGTTTAGATGTTGGTTAAGATGCATCGATATTAGCCATTCTTGTTTTTTATTAATGATTTTCTAGTCATTTAAATTATTGTGACATTCAGTCTCTGTGTCCTTTATGCAGTGCAAAAAACATAGTTCTCGCTATCTTATCAAATTGAAAGTGTCATAATAGTGGAGTAGGAGAAAATTGCATGCCAGTCAATCAATAAAAAGGAAGCATACAACTTCAACAGTCGTTGCAGCTATCATTTGGTCTATCAGCTCCCATACTAGTCTCTTACAGTTTGTTGCTGCTTTTTATTTAGAAACTAAAGAAAGAAGAAAGAGACAGAATGTGAAGTAGACGCTGCTTAACACACTTGCTACCTAATCAACATCAGGGTAGGTAGTTAATGGAAGTTTGATGACTAAAGCTAAACATTTCTGAGAAGTTATGTTATAGCAGAACGATGACACTTTGAAAAAGTACTGATTGCTTCTTATAATTAACATAAATTTTATCCTGGCTTGAAAATGCTAATTTATATTAGCAGTTTCACATATTCACTACTTCACATTCTTTATATTTGTAGGGCATACAGATATTTTCCTCCCCCCCCAACTACCTTTACATTTTTAGGCAAAAATTTTCTGTTTTCGCATTTGAAGTATCCCATATTGCATGCAGGTACCATACCTGCAGTCTCATCTTTCTATTATGGATAGAATGCCTGAAGCAACAAGTCTAGTGATAGAAACATCTGAAAATGGCACAGATTTGTCACAAGATGATATTGGCACCATTGAGGAAATGCCTGAGGACACAATTTTGTCACGGCAAACTTCTGTGAACCTTGTTCCATTTATTGGACAGAGATTTGTCTCACAAGATGCTGCCTACGAATTTTATTGCAGTTTTGCCAAACAATGTGGGTTTTCAATCAGGCGTCATCGTACTCGTGGTAAAGATGGGGTTGGTAGGGGAATTACAAGAAGGGATTTCACCTGCCATCGGGGTGGATATCCACAGATGAAACCATCGGATGATGGAAAACTGCAAAGGAATCGGAAATCATCCCGTTGTGGTTGTCAAGCATACATGAGAATTGTTAAAAGGGCAGATTTTGACGTTCCTGAATGGCGTATTACAGGATTTAGCAATATACACAACCATGAACTCTTGAAATCAAGCGAAGTCCGTCTCCTTCCTGCATACTGCACCTTATCACCAGATGACAAGAGTCGCATTTGCATGTTTGCAAAGGCAGGGATGTCAGTGCGACAAATGTTAAGATTAATGGAGCTAGAGAAGGGTGTTAAGTTGGGTTGTTTGCCATTTACAGAAATCGATGTAAGAAACCTACTGCAATCTTTTAGAAATGTGGATCGGGACAATGATGTTATTGACCTTATTACAATGTGCAAGAACATGAAGGATGAAGATCCTAATTTCAAGTATGACTTCAAGATAGATGCGCATAACAGGTTGGAACATATTGCTTGGTCATATGCTTCATCTGTTCGATTATATGAGTCTTTTGGAGATGCTGTGGTTTTTGACACAACCCATCGCTTGGACGCCTATGATATGCTTCTAGGGATTTGGATTGGAGTTGACAATCATGGAATAAATTGTTTCTTTGGTTGTGTGCTTCTACGGGATGAAAATATGCAATCTTTTTCCTGGGCATTGAAGGTAAGAAGTTTTTGAGCAACATATTTGGCTTGAGGACCATCATCGTTGGTGGGCGTGATATTCAAATTGAACACCAAATGGACCATCTAATCCATATACCAACTTTTGATGGATGCATACCAAAAATTGGGTGTACTTGAGTTTTAACTATCTGAATCGGAGCATAAATTTGGATGCAAAATAAAATAGGACCTAGGGTCAGAAGAGTGTTAGACATCAGTTATTTGGAATTTATAGGTTCTCGCACCATTTTTTACTTCTGTCCTGTGAAATGGGTTGTTAGAGTTGCCGAGCAGCAGGTTCTGTTTATGCTCTAGGTTTATCGAGGATAACAAGCCTCATCTCCATGATTTTTTTCTTTTTATTATAAGATTTGATTTGCGTCATTTTACTTTCAGCTTAATATTTGATTTCTCTATGGCAGGTGTTCTTGGGCTTCATGAAGGGAAAGGCTCCTCAAACAATATTGACAGACCAAAACATGTGGCTGAAAGATGCAATTGCTATTGAAATGCCATGTACCAAACATGCTTTTTGCATTTGGCACATCATAGCAAAATTCTCTGATTGGTTTTCTGTATTGTTAGGGTCACAATATGATAATTGGAAAGCTGAGTTTCATCGGCTCTATAATTTGTACATGGTGGAGGATTTTGAAGTAGGATGGAGGGAGATGGTTAACAAATATGGGCTCCATGCAAACAAGCATATCGTCAGCTTATATGCATTGCGGATGTTTTGGGCATTACCATTTTTAAGATGCTATTTCTTTGCCGGAATGACAAACACATTCCAATCGGAGTCCATAAATACTTTCATCCAACGCTTTTTGGGTGCACAGTCTCAACTTGATCATTTTGTAGAACAGGTATGGGTTCACAGTCTCAACTTGATCTATTTTGCTTTCATTTATTAGTACTTCACAAACTTCTTGTAACCTTTACTTGCAGGTGGCTGTTGTTGTTGATTTTAAAGATCAAGCTGGATCAAAACAAAAAATGCAACGGAAGCTCCACAAAGTGTGCCTCAAAACGGGTTCACCAATTGAATCACATGCTGCTACTGTTCTAACTCCTTATGCCTTCTGTAAACTACAAGAGGAGCTTGTATTGGCTCCGCAGTACGCATCCCTTCTGACAGATGAGGGTTACTTCATTGTAAGACACCACACGCAGATGGATGGGGGCTGCAAAGTCATTTGGGTCCCCCGCGAAGAGCTCATAAGGTGCAGCTGCCATCACTTTGAGTTTTCAGGCATCCTTTGTAGACATGTACTTAGAGTCCTGTCAACAAATAACTGTTTTCACATTCCGGATCAGTATCTCCCCAACCGATGGCGTCTTGTGATCTCATCCTCCACAAAGCCCTTTCGGATTGCCAATCCCAGGGAACAGGCTGAGGGAGTCCAGTTATTACAATCCATGGTTTCAACACTCGTTAATGAATCAGCTGAGACGCAGGAACGGCTTGAAGTTGCAAATGAGCAAATTTCAATGGTGCTATCTCGCATAAAGGAGCTTCCGCGGCACACACATGGTGCAGATGATATTGCCTATGATAGTCCAGACTCATTAATTCTACCAGAGGTGGAAGATTCTGATAGCATTGTCCAAAGCTTCGCTACGGGAAATCCTCATGAATCAATCTCCTTTGGAAAGCTAAAAGAGAGAAGGCCAAGAGATGCAGTTGATTCTACCAGGAAACGAAGGCGTTGCTCCGTCCCTTGCTGTGGACAGTTTGGACACGATGCCACTGATTGTCCAGTAATGGGGGCTGATGGTTTGAACGGGGATGGGCTAGGGTTCTTGTAGAGTAAATGGTGGAGACGATGGGTTGATGTATAAAGCAATAGTAATATGGTAGTCATTGTTCATACACAAATAGGTGTTTTCCCTCCCATTCTCCACAATGCAATCATACCAAATTTCTTCTCTCGGTCTGCCTTATGCAAGCCTTTAAAGAGGAACAAAGATTTGTTCAATTTATGAAAGATCAATTTCCACAACCAGTAGTAATATGGCAATCTTGTTGTGCATCTACTAGCAGGGTGCATATGCAATATTACACGAAGTAAATAAAATGTTTGAGCATGTTGAAGGGTATTTTTGAAAATTGAAAAAAAAAAGGTTTAAGATATGTAAGGGATAAGAAATTTATTAAAGGATATCTTTAAAAAAAAATGAAAAAATGATTTTAATTAGAACAAAGGAATAATAAATTGTTGAAAGATATTTTTTGAAAAGTGAAAAAAAAAAAGAAGACAAAATTATCCACTTAAATATAAAAAACATACATATTTTTTTGGCACGTTTGCCAAGCCTGTGTTCTCTTTTATATAGTATAGATATAGATATAGATTGGGATAAATTCTGTTTAATTTTCACTACTCTTATTCCAACAATAATATTCTGCTCTAATAGGGAGATATCGGGGCGGGTTACCAAATTAACTTGACCCAGTGCCATCTCTATACATAGATTCCATACTTGTCTTATATACGTGGATGCCTCCCCCACAGAACGAGCGGGATTAGACAGATATGGCGGGAACAGAGGATAAGCTCTCTAGAGTTGCCAAGACGCTTAAACCTTCCCCCATTCAACAACTCTCACATCTAGCCCAGACGTACAATTCAATTAATCTCGCGGAAGGTTTCCCGGATTTCCCCGCACCTCCGGAGATCAAAGATGCCGCCGTTTCGGCCATTATTTCCGACTTCAATCAATACAGGTTAGTTCAAAACCCCCCGAACAATACACAGGCATTTCTTCAAATTTTTGTTTTGGATGTGACCTGATATTCGCTCCTCTTCGGCATGAACGTGTTTGAAATGTAATCGCAATTTCTCTTTTTCGTTCGAATATTTAATTCCGAAAGATTATCCGTTACAATGCAAGGCATGTGCAAGGAATTTGTGATCTCTTGGCGAAGAAGATGAAACAAGAACATGGAATACATGTAGATCCTCTCACCGATATTGCTATTTGCTGTGGGCAAGCGGAAGCATTTGCAGCAACAGTGATTGCAAGTACAGTAGCTTAATTTCGAGCCATGGAATGTTATCCATTTGCTTTTGGGATATAGGTTTTACTTGCTTTCTTGATCTGGTGTTTGAATAGCGATTGATCAGGGGGATGAAGTTGTGTTGTTTGATCCCGCATACGAAACATACGAAGCCTGCATCGCTATGGCAGGAGGAGTTCCAGTGAGTCAAATATCACTCTTCATTCTATGCTTCAATGTGTTGCATGAACCAATTTTCTGTTTCTGATGATTTCATCAAGAGCTTTTGAACTATTATTTTGATAGATCCTTTGGATTTCAAAATGGCCAGGTTTATGTCGCACTGGATCCACCTCAATGGACACTGGATGTTGACAAACTAATGGAGGCTGTCACTGCCAGAACGAAGGCAATAGTATTGAACAGGTTAGTATAATGGACATTATTTCCAGAAAACTCCAGTACTGTAACGTTTGTGTTTCTTACCCTAGGAAGGAATCTTCTGCAGGTGGCTGAAATCTGTTCCTTCTAAAACTTCCATTTATGTCGCATGAACAACAAATCCCTGAATGCTATTTAACTTGCAGAAATTACTGTATCATCCAATTTTCCAATTCAGCAGAAAGAATATTGAACATGCATTTAAGACTCTTTCCATACAGAGTATTTTTGCAAGGTTTTAACGTGAGAAAGTTTGATGATGTAAAATGGTGCAGTCCCCACAACCCAACTGGGAAAGTCTTCACCAAGGCTGAACTTGAAGCCATTGCTGGAGTTTGCCACACCATGGATTGCCTTGCTATAACAGATGAGGTATGAACACCATTTCCTTGATATTTGTTGATATTAGCATCGTTGGACTAGACTGGTTAATCTATATGTGAATGCAGTTGCTCTTAAAATGAAACAAATAGGCTAAATGTATTCTTAATGTATTAGATCTCTGTAGGTGCCTTTTTTGAATCCGCATCCACGTGTCTAATGTTATCTCCATGGTGTCTAAATGCCGATGACGTGTCTTCAGATCTCGATTCTGAGTAGGAGAGGTATGTCCGACGTTGGCCTAAACCGCCGACTCAACAGCTATTCCCGCGCTGTTACTGAATAGAAGAGGGGTTGGAGTCAATAAGGCGTGAGAGGTAGGCAATGGCTAGAATGAGAGACGGGAGATACTCAAGTGTTCTTCACATATGCCAAGCCAGAGAGCTCCTTTCATGGTTCCAGAAAGTGTAGAAGACAGAAATCCAAAGATGGACTTAGAAAATTCCTGGTAAACTTGGAGAAGGTCCAGAGGAAAAGAAGTACTGCTCTCAGCAGCCAAAGATCCAGGGTTCCCTTAAATGGAAGAGGGTTCTCATATTTATAAAAGGAATGGATCTTTAGGATTGTGACACTTGTCACAATCTGATGCTTTAGGATGTTCTCATATTTATCTTGAATCTGGTCTCATAAATGTCTAGGTTCATGATAAGAATAAAATAAGAGATGGTGATGATAAAAGATAGAGCTCTCTGATTTATATACCGGGTCCCACATATAGGATGTGGAATTATAAATCACTTGACGTTCTCGTCATTCTAGGTCGACATGCCGTGATTTGTGAATGGCTGGCGATGATTCCCACACCCGTGTCCACCACACCTTAAGGACTGCCAGAAACCCCCCCTCCCTAATTGGGCTTTCGCCCAAGACGGAGATCTTCACTCCAATATGCCAGATACATTTAATATAAATAAATCATGTCATATTTTATTATTATTTAATTATTATTGTTTTTGTCGGGTAACAAATAACCCATGACAAATTACTCTGTCGGGTAACAGATGACCTGTGCCGGGTTGTTTCTGTCGGGTGATAAATAACCCATGACAAATCTATTTCTATTATGTGACAAATCATCCATGCCAAATCATTATATAGGTGAAGTGTCAAGTTATAAAAACGGTCATCTACAATCTCTCATCTCTAAGTAGCCTTCAGTTCTGATTTTATTTTACTTAATAATGACTCACATCTCTGCCTGATACATCAAAATAAAACATTGGTGCCAATTGAATGGAATCCTTTTTTTTTTCCTGTTTCTTTCTTTTCCCAATTAATGTTTTATTTGTCCATGTTACTTCCTTTACTTTTTCCTTTTACCTTTGTTGCTTTTCTTTTTTCATGCTTAATCTTCATTTTCTTTCTTCATCCTCTAAATTACCTTTGAAACTTGTATGATCATGTGCAGGTGTATGAGCATATAACTTTTGGTATGGAGAAACATATATCCCTTGCTTCTTTTCCAGTAATGCAAAATCGAACCATAATCACATCCTCATTGTCTAAAACTTTTAGCGTTACAGGTAAAATTAGCATTCTTCATACCTGGATTACCTTAATATGTCCACCATACAGATGGCTTAAACAGTTTTATTCTGCTAGTATCTTCTCAAGAAAACCTCCCCCCCCCCCCCCCCCCCCCCCCCCCCCCCCCCCCATGTAATTATTACGACTTTCCTCCTATTCCACTGCAACCAATGATTAATTACTGCACTAATAACTTCGTCACATCTACTTTATGCAGTTTCCATTTTTGTATCTCCATTGTCTACTTTTATTGTGACGTTTAACAGGTTGGAGAGTTGGATGGGCCATTGCTCCTGCTTGCATTGCTTCTGCAATCAGAAACATTCATGTTAAGGTCACAGATTCAGCTCCTGCACCTTTCCAGGAAGCTGCATTGACTGCCTTGAGAAGCCCCCCTGCATACTTTGAATCCTTGAGAAGAGTAGGCCCTATTTGCATGATCTATTTTTATGTCTTTAACTGTGCTAAAGAACTAAGTAATTCAAAATGCAGTATGATCTTGGTAATTATTCTAGTATTTGTATCTATCTGCTAGTAATTCCTTTCTCTGCATGTTTGAAGGAACTCAAAGGAAAGAGAGACTACATTATCAAGATTCTGATTGGGATTGGTTTCCATATTCAGTTTGAGCCTCAGGGTTCATATTTTGTGTTTGCCAAGATTCCTGATGGCTGCTTACTTTCAGATGTATGTGAATTCTCAACCTGTATTGTCTATTTGTTCGCTAGACAGCTTTTCCATGGCCGACTTGAAAAATCTTATGATCTAGCTGTCTTATGATGTTGTCATCACTCTATTGTTTTGATTTTACAAATATGCTAAAACACATTGTCTCTGGGAAACAGGGTAAC